>CM067369.1:62263844-62863844 GCA_034401795.1 Chaetoderma sp. LZ-2023a | reverse complement strand
ACCTCTGTTCAGAATTTTATTTGATAAATTTTTTGGTTGAAAATCTTATATTTTATGAAAAATCTACCGAAAATAGTCTAAATGCTACTCCTTCTCCTTCGATCAATACTTACCATTCTATTACTTCTGATAACAAGCTATCCTGATAGCTGGCTCTAAGAATCTAGACTTAGTAAGCTTTACTGGCTCCTGGAACCGGGTACCCGGTTCCCAACAAACGGGTACCCGTCTGCCAGTGAGGCTCATTCTTGTTTGCATAGCAACAAGAGCTACATGCTTTTTCCAATTGGAGTGTCTTAGCCTTTTCTTAAATGTTTCTAAGTCATTTTCTGTGTTGTGATAGCATAGTTGTTTGCTCTCAAAGGATTATTGGATTACCATGGAAGGAGCCGCTGAAATCCAGGTCGTATATTTCCATGTTATTCCATAGTTGTAAAAGACAGGTCTATAAAATTTTGTCTGTGTCGCATGTTCCAATTTCTGACCCCGAATCTGTGACGTGTATTAACAATGAAACATGCCAGATTGGTCGCCTTCCTTCACCCCCAGGTGATCGGCAGATATGAAATAAGGTGTTGGCTATACGTTTTTTTAACACGAAAATCGGCTGACGTTGTTCTCCGTATTTTCCGAGCCGGTGACATCACACCCGAGTTATTTCGGATTTTTATGTGAAGAAAATGTTTCATGAATTTGCCCATATGATTTTGGGTGCTGCGTACTTTACTGGTACCAGAAAAACTTCAGGATTTTCAAGTTTTACGTGTTATTGCGATCTGTTTACGATCGGTGGCTTCAAAATTCTTGATTAAGGTGTGTGGTCTGCAGTTTTACCGTGTCTTACAGCAGTTTGTTTCATTTTGTTGTTTCTTCACATATCGTTTTGGCCTTCGTTAGGAGTATAATTTATATTGATTAGGAAATATACCCCGAATGCAATGCGATATGGTTCCTGGTTACGTTTATACATCCGTCAGGATCAGTATATGGGTGTATCATGTCTGCTTTGTTCTTGTCGTCATAATCAATGCGATCGTTGCTGTAATGTTGCAGGGTGGGGTGCTGGAAGGTTACAATTAATTTATGGTCAATATATTTGAAATTTATTTGTTTGCCTTCCGTTCCTGTTTCATTCCACTTGCTTATTGTAGGTTTGTGCTTATTTATAGGCCAAGCTAACCCCACTATCATGTGACGAGTGCCAAAAGTTTGTAAAGGTCGTGTTCAAGGACCATGTCTGCTTTAAATGTACCAAATGTAATCTTAATAATAGGTGTGACATTAGTTCAGTGTGGCCGACGGATATGATGGTCAAGTTCCTTTCCCAGAAGGACTTGGCATTGTCTGACCTATGATCAGATCTAGGCGGTCCAAAATTAAATCGAGGAGTGTCCGTTTCGGCCCCTGGGGGCGCTCCACATCTGCAACTGGAGGTTGCAGATATGGCCCCTCCGGCGTGGTTTGGACCTGCTATGCAAGGCTTCTTGCATGGCGTCCTTCCTACGCTGGTGTCGTCCCTGCTACCGAAAGTTATAGGGCAGTCTCTTCCCGTGCTTGGTACGGACCCTGTCCTTGGACAGGGTTCTGGACTGGCCACCGAGGGAGCCATCTCGTATGGCTCCCTGGCAGTCCCGTCGGGCTCCGGCCTGATGGGTTCTGTTTCTCTGCGGCCACCTCTGGGTGGTCCAGTAGCGGTGGCCAGTCCGTCAGGCATGGGAGCCATCCGCCAGGACGGCTCCAGTGTTTCCTCGTCTGGTGACGACTCTGAGATCTGAAGATGAGAAGGCCGAAGAGGAGAGATTGCTGCAGCCTGAGATGCCGCGGGCGGAGCGCATGGAGGTCGATTCCGTTCTGGATGAAACCGCCCTCCATCTGTCTGGCTTGGCGCAAGCCAGGACAGCGGCTCCGCCCGTGGTTGAGGCCACTCCGGTACTGGGCACCGGTCCAGTGCTGGTTGGTTTGGCGCCAACCGACATGGTGACTGGTGTGGCTGGCCAGGCGTGGTATGCACCTATTTCGCCTGGTCCAGCAGTCCTTCAACCGCTACGGGGCCGCATGGTTTTCCATGCGGGCCTACTCCATGGACTGGTGTTTTCCATGGGGTGGCGGCGGAACTATACGGTACCGGAGTTCCTGGCATATCAGCGATGGCTCCTAGCCGGGAGGTCGTTGCTGGTAGGGCCGTGAGTACGTCAACAGGTGACGTGTTCATGGGAGTCTCTTCTTGAGAGAGAGACTGCTCTGGCTTCGCTAGCCAGGGTGGACCCCCGTCTGTGGTTTCGACCACCGCCGAAGAGGATGCACCCTGTCCATCGGTTGCATCGATTAGGACGGGGAGCTTGCCTGCAGACCGGATCCAGTCTATTGGACTGGATCCAAGGTTTATGGAGCTGTTAGATGCTATTTATAGCAAGCAGCTCCTGACCAAGGGCCAGCTCCTTGCAGCCTCCAGGGAGGTGCGGGCGAGATGTCATATTCTACGGGGCGAATACGACAAATATGGTGTGGTACCAGCGGTCACTGAGGATGATCGCTGGGTACTTGGGGTCCAGAGTGCTGGAACGGGTGGCCCCACTCTGGCACTGGTGGACAAATCCCAGGTTCACCATGAGGAAGTCCTGGCCCTATGTGATGAAGGGGTGAGAGCAGCAATGAGTGCTGTAAATCACTCTTATCGCCTTCTTCAGTCGGTGTGGGCTAAAGCGGCGGCAGGCCACCCTGTGGCGCTATCGTGCGTAAGTGACAGCTTGGTGCTGTCCATGGATGCATTGGCAAGGCTGCAGGCGCGTGTGACAAAGTCTTGGTGGCAGATGGTCCTTGACCATATGCATCCGGCTACCGCCGTTAGGGAGCGTTTGCTTGGAAGGCCCCTGACTGGACCTGGCATCTTTGGTGGCCAAGCGCGGGACATCTTAGAAGACACTGCCAACATCGCGCAGAATCGGTTAGCTGTTAATCTACAGCTAGTGTGTCAGGCGAACCCACTAGGGGCTGTGGCCAAGCCGCTAACCGGGCAACCTTCTAAGAAGCAGAAGAAGCATAAAAGCAAGGCGAAAGGCCAAGCCTAGTGCTGTTTCTGCTTCTACTGGGTCTTCTCAGCCGCCTCCGGTGAAGAAGGCCAAGAAGGTTGTGGAGGCTCCTACCCATCCCAATGTTGCTCCTGATTGCCCGAGAGGCGGGAAGGGCAATGAGAAGGGTAAGGGTTAGTCCTCAAAGGGTGGAAAGAAGGGAGCGGATCGTACCTGAGGGTACGGAGGCTCCCTTCGTATCTGCCTGGACCGCGCCTGTGCGACAGGAACAGTGGTGCCAGTTAGACCGGTCAAGCCAAGACCAAAATGGTTTTCTCTTGTCAAGAGAGGGGGGGGGGGGAGTGGATCACGAGCCAGACACCCTCAGTAGGCGTGGATGGAAGGCTATTGGCGTTTCGTCGAGGTGTAACATCAGACAGTCTGGTCCTAGGATGGTTATCCCAGGTGTACATGATGGAGTGGTGGGATTTTCCAGCACAAAATCTGTCTTTGGCACCAGTCTGGACTCCCGTACCAAGGGAGCCAGACAAGTTAGAAGCCATTTAAAATGAAGTGTCAGGTTTGCGTCTGAAGGGAGTAATAAAACCAGCAAACCAGAACATTCCCGGCTTCTATTCAAACATGTTCCTTGTCCCCAAGAGCACCGGGGGGGGGGGGGGGGGGGGGGGGGTGGGGGGGGGGTGGGGTGGTGGAGACCCATTCTCAATCTCGGGCCATTGAATTGGTTTATCCATATGCCTCGG
Source organism: Chaetoderma sp. LZ-2023a (assembly GCA_034401795.1). Classification (NCBI taxonomy): domain Eukaryota; kingdom Metazoa; phylum Mollusca; class Caudofoveata; order Chaetodermatida; family Chaetodermatidae; genus Chaetoderma; species Chaetoderma sp. LZ-2023a. The sequence goes on along the minus strand of CM067369.1, from coordinate 62,860,072 downwards.
TTTCAGATGGAAACTCCGAGGTCAGTAATGGCAGGATTGAGGTAAGGAATGTGGTGTGTATCGATCGATCTGAAAGATGCATATTTCCACATTCCAATGGACGGGAGTTGTCACAGGTTTCTGAGATTTGCATTTCTGAATCAGGTATGGGAGTTTGTAGTCCTCCCATTTGGCCTGTCGACAGCTCCACAGGTTTTCACCAGAGTGGTCCTTGCGGTGACAGCGTTTCTCAGAAGAGAGAACGTGGCATTTCACACCTACATAGACGATTGGCTTATCAAGGCAGACACGCCAGCCAAGTTAGAGGTGGATACTGCTCTGACTCTGAAATTGCTTTCAGATCTAGGCTGGATAGTCAACAAGGAGAAATCCGAGTTGATACCCACTCAACAGTTCTTTTATTTAGGGATGCGATTCGATCTCGAGGAGGGCAGGGTTTACCCGTCAGAGCCCAGAGTGGTGTCTCTGTTAGCCATCCTCAGGAGTTTTCGATTGGGAAACCACATTCAGGCGAGGCTGTTTCTTCAGATGCTGGGCATGATGGTCTCCATGGAGCAGGTAATCCTGTACGCTGTTCTGATGCGAAGCCCTATCCAGTTGTATCTGATGTCTTTGTACACGGATGCATCGCTGGAGGGGTGGGGGGGGGGGCCTGCCGGGGAGAACACCTGGTCTCGGGCACATTGACTCTCCAAGAGAGCCATCTGCATATCAATCTGTTGGAAATGATGGCAGTGGAACTGGCGTTGGAAAGATTTCCAAAAGTCAGGTGCAAGGTGATATTGATACGGTCAGACAACTCAACAGTAGTACCATACATAAATCCCCAAGGCGGGACCAAGTCACCCACACTATGTATGAAAGCATGGCACTTGATTCAATGGTGCAGGAATTACTCGGTTGTTTTGAAAGTAGCTCACATTCCTGGGCGATTGAACATTCTGGCAGATGCTTTGTCTCGCAGACAGAGGATTCTGCCGACAGAATGGTCTCTCAACCCTCCAGTTCTTCACAGGATCTTCGAACATTGGGGCAAACCCAACGTGGACTTGTTCGCCACAAAGGAAAATGCTCAAATCATGACTTATGTCTCGCCGATTCCAGATCCAAATGCCATCGATACAGACACTCTGGTGATAAGCTGGAGAGGGATGCACGCTTACTAGTACTCGCCCACCATTCTTCTGCCGAAGATATTGGTGAAGATCAGAGAGGAACCATGCCTGGTCCTGCCAATAGCGTGATATTGGCCTAGCAGGTCGTGGTTCACGGATCTTCTGGATCTGCTGGTGGACAATCCAGTGCAGTATTCTGAGATTCCGAACATAATCTCCCAGGCCAGGGGACGCTTCCTACTCGAGCATCCCGAAATGTTAAAATTGATGAGGAGGTCAACTTTCAAGTCATATAACAACAAGGTTAACAAATTTGCAGGCTGGTGTGAAGGAAAGGGTATTGATACCTTTCAATTCACTATTCAGCAAATAGTAGACTTTCTCTGTGAGCTGTTCTATTCAGGACTGGCTCCTGTCACAATTGCTGGATACAAGTCAGCTTTGGCATCAGTTATCCCTTGTCTAGCCAACAGGAATAGTCCAGAGGTGGCCCAGTTGAGTGTGATGGTGAAGGGAATGAGCAATCTCCGACCGAGACAACCGGTAGTCATTCCAGCCTGGAGTCTATCTTTAGTGCTTAATGTACTGGCCAAGCACCCTTTCGAACCATTGCGTTCGGATAGTCTAAAGCATTTGACTCTAACGGCGGTTTTTCTATTGGCAGCTTCCTCAGCGAGAAGGCGCAGTGAGATCCATGCGCTTTCAGCAGAGAGGGACCGATTTATTGTCTCCGTAGAGGGTCTGCATCTACTGCTAAGAGCAGAGTTTATGTCAAAGAATCAATCTTTGAAATATCCTGGCAAACCGATCATTATACAGAAACTAACTAGGTTTGATCATGATGCCAGTGTTTGGTGCCCAGTCTGTGCTTTGACTAAGTACAAAAGATGGACAGACTCGTTACGGTCGAATGATAGACATCTGTGGATCTGCCATAAGAAGCCATATGGCGCCGCATCCATCGATTCTCTCGTTGGGTGGTGGAATGCATTCAAACTACCCATGAGATTGCGACTGGGCACAGGTGAAATGCGCAAGGGCACACGATGTTAGAGGAAAAACTGCTCGACTGCCCTTTACAATGGTGTTCCATTAGAGGACATCATGGCTGTTGCACAATGACACTGTGAGTCCTCTTTCATGGATTACTATAGGAGGGATGTGTCAGACTCTGCCAATCCACTTGCTTTAGCTGTTTTGAAACAATAGTTAAACGGCCACACTGCTCTTCTCCCTTTTGGTATTTGAAAATGCAAAATTTAGGGGCAGACATGGTCAAGTGAGGAGATTACAACCAAGATTGTGTCACGGATAGTTGAACAAGTGATTGGTTGAAGACTCCACGTCTGGAATCCAATAATCATACGGTAATTAAAGATTTAGTTTTTTGTGTTATGTTTATATATCATGATCATTCATCTTATATATTCATGCTCATTCCCAGGCTAATATATGCTAAGAGCAGTTAACCATCTGCATATTCGTGTTTCAGGCGAGATACATTTTCGTGAGTTCTCTCCCTTTTCTTAGGAGAAAAAAGGGTGGGTGGGGGTGGCGGTGATGCGAATGTGATTCGGTCCCTTAAACTTGATGGTCCCTTTAGGTCTCCATTTGTCAAGTTTTAAGTCTAAGATTTTTCTCCAAGGGGTAAAAGAGGCATTTGATGGCTTGCCCCTTCCCACCAGGTTACTGACTAAATCTGGTGTTATCAGAAGTAATAGAATGGTAAGTATTGATCGAAGGAGAATGAAGGAAATTTCAATTTCCCTTTCTCCGAGATCTAACAATACTTACCATTATATTACGGACACTGCCTCCCAGCCCCACGGAGGCAAGCCATAGGTATTCTCTTCTTTGGTAGCTATGCAAACAATATGAGCCTCACTGGCAGATGGGTATCCGTTTGTTGAGAACCGGGTACCCGGTTCCAGGAGCCAGTAAAGCTTACTTAGTCTAAATTCTTAGAACCAGCTATCAGGATAGCTTGTTATCAGAAGTAATAGAATGGTAAGTATTGTTAGATCTCGGAGAAAGGGAAATTGAAATTTCCTTCATCCTTAGCTACTTGACATGTTTCAACCAAATTTGACTAGATCCATTCTATTGTCGTAGGCTCTAGAACTACTTTTCAGGTTTTTCATTTATCAATTTTTTGGGTGAAAATCTGAGATTTTGTGGAAAATGTACTGGAAATGGTCAAAATGCTGCTCCTTCTTAGCTGCTGGACATATTTCAACCAAATTTGAGTGGATGCATTCTATGATGGTAGGCTTTAGACTTCTATTCAAAATTTTGATTGATCAATTTTTTTGGCAAAAATCTTTAATTTTATGAAAGATTTACCAGAAATTGTCAAAACGCTGCTTCACCTTAGTTAGTTAACATATTTCAAACAAGGCAAACATAGTCAGCAACATCACCCAGTCAAATTAGTTTCAAAATATTCAACAGCTTACTGTATAGTTTTCTGGAAATTGATAGTCAAGAGTTCAGAGATTGATCAATCCCAACACGATTGAGGTGTGGGCGGAACTTTGCTAGAGATCGGCGGGGCATAGCTAAAAATGGAAAGGTCCATTAAGTACATCATATATAGGGACTATCATGAGTGTGTAGATAAAACCAAATTAATACAGAATGAATTCATGTCATTCATTAGCTAGTGTTTATGCTTGTCAGAGAATGAGTGAATATACACAGAAAGGCGCTATTGTGATGGGAGATAATTCCATCATGGAACAAACATCGCGCATCACCCTTGATCTCAAAGATAGCAAATACATGCATGAAAATGTAAACATAAATATTGAATCATGTTTCCCCGCCAGAGTATGTGTATGTGTGTGTGTGTGTGTATTACTCTCCGCATGTCTTGTGCTTGTCCATCTGAGATTGGACAGATAACTACGCTACCATGAAGGATCTTCGGAAGATCATCGTGAGACTCGCGATAAGGTTATTACCATGATATGATCATCGTCAATACGGGTTTTATTGATTTTATCACTGCCATGGCTTCTTTAATTGTCTTCCAAGAGCTTCTTCAGATTGATAATGTCTATGAAGATTGTCCATGGTAATTGATTTATTAATTTTCTTCATGTTTCCGCTCACCTGAATTGAAGCACACATACTGCGATGCGGCTGGTATCCGACAGTTCAATATATCTGCCTGTCTCAGTCTGGCAGAATTATTAATTCCGTAATGTTTACTCTCGACCCATAGAGGAAGGAGGCTATTGGATTTAGGTCTGTCTGCTTGTCCGTTTGTTTGTCTTTCTGTGACAATTTTGCTGAAACTATTGATCTGATTTTACTCAAATTTTAAGTATCACTAGCGATATGTATCACTAACTTAATTTGACAGCTAAATAATCATATGCTAAGATTTTTAATTCCAAGCATGCTGGTGTGAATGTATGCGGGCCTTGACCAAGGTTGTTTTATTTAAAATACATTTCAAAAGTATATAAAATACTCTCAAATATAAATTTGGCCAAGCACTATCCTATATGACAATGCACAGATGCATGATACATGGATAAATTCATATATGCACATATACACCCACACATATGCAAGCATGCACACGCACACGCATGCACACACACACACACACAAGCACTCACCAATCTATGCATGTACATGCATGCATACGCATCCATTCATGCACACATACCACACCACACACTTTTCGCTAGTGATAAAAAAAGAAACAAATAGCTGTTGTATTTTATTTTTCACTTACTCATCTAAACAGACAGAACACATGACCAAGGCATGACAGAAGACATGACTATAAATTTTGTGGACAGATACATTGGATGAGAGTGTGTAGCACAGATGTTACCAGAATATGAAGCTCAGTAGATTATAATGATAATAAATAGACATTGTTTGAGTTGTTTGCCATGTGGCCAAAACTGTTTTCTGTTATGATTCAATACCTGACTGATAAATCATAATTATTATGATTATCTCTGCACTCCAGTCAACCTTTCATATAGTCTATATACATGCTCCCTCCCTCCCCCCCTACCGCTCTCTCTCTCGCTCTCTCGCTCTCGCTCTCTCTCTCTCTCTCTCTCTCTCTCTCTCTCTCTCTCTCTCTCTCTCTCTCTCTCTCTCTCTCCTGCTGTCCATCACTCTCGCTTTCTCTCTCTCTCCCCTCCCCTCCCTCCCTCCTGTTCTCCATCACTCTCCCTCCCTCCTGTCTGTCTCCCCATGCTACCTTCCATCTTTCTCTCTTTCCCTCTCACTCTCTCCCTTGCTCTGTTTCTCTCTCTACCTCCTTCCCTCCCTCCAACCAACCCTCCATCTCTCTCTCTCTCTGTCTCTTTCACTCTTACTCTTTCTTTCTTCCTCTGCTTCCCTCCCTCCCTCTCCTCTCCCTCCCTCAGTCTCTCTCTCTCCCTCCCTCCATGAATCCCTCCCTCCTTTCCTTCCTTCCATTCATATGTCCTTCTCCACATCCCACCCTTCATGTCTCTCTGCCCATCTTGCTCTCTCTATATCTCTCTCCCTCGCCCTCTGTCTTTCCCTTCCTCCCTCCCTCACGCACTCACTCACACTCACACTCACCTCACTCTCTCTTTCTCTCTCTCTCTCTCTCGCTCTCTCTCTCTGTCCATGTTTTATGCTAACCTACTGACTGACAATGAAATGAAGACAACATTTCTGAAACATGTTTAACACTGGATCTAAATAACGTATATGATTTAAGTTTAACTAATTGTACATACATTTGCTCACTAATAACATCGAAAGTACGGTATTGATTATTCTGAGAAGAATTTAATAGTGTTGTTGCTACTATGGTCAACACCGATGACCAATCACATTGCTCGGAATAACTTCATAAAATGTTACTCAATTTGAAAGTCCTGCTGGTTACTTTTAAACCAATTTTATTGACGCTTGTTGCAACAATGATTCTTAGTTAAATCATTATCAAAATCTCAATTTGTGACACTTGTATTGTCTGCTGCTTATTTGGCAAACAATTTGAATGAATTTATTGCCAGGTACCAATTTCAGTCATCTTGCTTTAAACAAATATTTAGCCTAGCAAGTTTTCACATCTGCCATAGGAAATATACAAATGGACTACTATACTATGTTGGTCCCAATCCCAGGATGATTCATAATGAGGACAAATTAGTTACCTCGCCAGGCTGTAAAAATGTTTGGGTGTAGAGTTTGTGACCATGTCGGTCACAAATCCAGCACTGCTTAATGAGCGGTGGCTAGGTCTCTCTGATCAGTACTTGTGGAGTCATGTGACAGCATTTACTTGTAGACCATTGATATGTGGTAGCCCTCGTCTCAGTTCATGGTTGGTTGATGTTTGTAAATTTTGATGGACTATTTAACTTTTCATTTTAATAAGTTGGTCTTGAGGCAGTGCTGGCGGGATGGTATGGCCAGTGGTTTCTGCATGCTCTGTCACTGTAACTGGTTTTTAGATGTTCGTTCACCCTGGTGCCGAGAGGCTTTTTTGTTTCGCTTATATGTGCCCTCGCATTGGTCACACTCAATCTTGTCGATGACTCCAGAACGTTCATCTGTGGTGAGGTTATCTTTGATTCTGACTAATTTGCGATGTTACGGTGTTGAAGGTTTTGATGTTGTGTTGTCTGAAGAGTCTGGCTAATAGCCCAGTCAAAATAAGACAAATTTTATCAAACTTAACACTAATTGCAACAGAAAGGAAACCACGTAGAATATGTTCAGTAGGCTCCCCTACATGATATATAAAAAATCTAAAATCTTTTGAGTGAACATGTTGAATTCAAGATGGCTGACAATATGGTTGCTAATTGAGTATAATATGGCATATATCTTGAGACCGGTTCATATTAAAATCCCATAAATGGACTACGAGTAGATAGAAACATGCACCCAATCTACTGAAAAATCGTCTTTTGCATCCCCTGGCCACTCTATTACATCACAACCCAACAGTTGACATTGATGTTTGATGTTTGCAAACCATTTCAAGATTCATCCGCCACTAATTGCAACAGTAATGAAGCCACATTTATTTTGTGTATTTAGGTCTTAGAAGTGATGTATAAAAAACGTATTAACATGTTTTGAGTAGAACATGTTGAAATCAAGATGGCTGCCAATCAAGTTTAATATAGAATACACCTTAAAAATGGTTAATTTTAGACCACATAAATGTATTACAAGGAGATAGACACATGCACCTAATCTACCAAAAAATTATGTCTTCTGCACCAGATGACCACTTAGGATGTTACAGCCCAAGATTTGGCACTGAACTTCAATATTTATAATCCATTTCTACATTTACTGGCAGTGTTTGGTTCTCATTATCATCCAGTTCATCATTTGACATGCTTCCCTCAGGTACAATAAAACATCCAGAGTATTTGGAATAGGCAAAGCTGTCTGACTGAGGCTCATCAGTGACAACAAGATACTCCATGTAGTCGCCAAAATATTCGGAAGTACACAATCAACGAAGGATGATGTCATAGTGGTTGGTGAGAAGGCCATTGTCATTGTGTATAAAGCAACGCAGAATGACAATCTTGACACAACGAGGCATCATAGTTTCCAGGACCTTGTTACCATCAGCAAAAAGGCCATCCACCAAAACATGTGTCCACCAAAATCTGTGACAATGAAGTACCACAGCCTCCGAGTGTTCCATCAGATCCAACAGTGGAGGGAAATACCTTGGAGGCTGAGGAATGTGACTAAAAGTTTCTGAAGTAATAATGACACGAGTGCACTCGTACTTGGACACTGCTCCGCAGTCCCTTCTAGAACGAGTGAGATTCACCCGGAAGTCAGGATGTGGAACTATGCGCTGTAGGTGCAGTCATCATGGACTTGTTGTTGGGTGGCTTGTTCTGAATGCAGAGATTATGTGTCAAAACATGTCAGATGATGACTTGGGTAATAATGAGAACTAAACACTGCCAGTGAATGTAGAAATGGTTTGCACACATCAAACTTCAGTGTCAAATGTTGGGATATGATGTCATGGTGGTGCAGAAAACATAATTTTTTGGAAGATTGGAGACATGTTCGAGATATATGCCATATTATACTCAATTAGCGGCCATATATGTAGCCATCTTGAATTCAACATGCTCCATACAAAAGATTTTATTACATTTTTATGCATAATCTCTATGACCTAAATACATAAAATAACAGTGATTTCATTACTGTTGCAATTGGTAGTGGGTGAATGTAGAAATGGTTTGCAAGCATTGAACTTCAGTGTCAGGGTTGTGACATCATAGAGCGATCATGGGTTGCAGAATACATACTTCTTGTAGTTTGGGGTCGTGTTTCTATTTACTTGTGATACATTTATGTGGTCTAAAATGACCCGTTCTCGAGATATATGCCATAGTATACTCAATTGCAGCCGTATTGACATCAATCTTGAATTCAACATGTACCACTCAAAAGATTTTATTAGATTTTTAGCTCACCTGGCCTGAAAAGCCAAGTGAGCTTATGCCATGGCGACTGTCCGTCATCCGTCCATCATCTGTCCGTCCATCCATCGTCCGTCAACTTTACCTTTAAACAACTTTTTCTCAAGAACCACTGGGCCGATTTCAATTATATTTGGGAAGGAGCATCCTTAGGGCATAGGGATCCAAGTTTGTTCAAATGAACCCGATCGGCCAATTTGGTTGGTGGCCATCTAGGATTTTGGCTGATTTTAAGAAACATCTTTTAAAATCTTCTCCGAAACCGCTTGGGGAATTGAAACGTCATCTAGAGAAAAAGGTAAGCCAAGTTTGTTCAAGAAGACTTGATTAACCAAATGGTTCGGAGTCCATCTTAGATGACCTAGTTTTTTCCAAAAAAACTACTTCCCCAGAACCGCGGAAGCGATCGGGCAGAAATTTGGGAGATAAGATCAGAGACTACCGGCCATTAAAGTTTGTTCAAGAGAAGTTAATCCATCAAAAAACATGGCCACTGTGGGCCAACCAAAATGTAGCGTGTTTGGTGGCCGTGTAGGATTTTTTTATTTGATGGAGTTTGAAGCCAAAATTGGTTCTATTGGGGTATTCTGAGCTCATATTTGGCATTATCGAAAGTGTCGGATAAACAGTTTGGTGGCCATCTTGGATTAATTTCCTGCCAAAGGCGCCCATACTAAAGCAATGGGAAATTTAAAATGCCTTCTCGAGAACTACTAGGCCGATTTGAATTATATTTGGCAGGAAGCATCCGTCCGTCGTCCATCAAATTTGCCTTTAAACGACTTCTCAAGAACAACTGGCCTGATTTCAATTATATGTGGCAGGAAGCATCCTTATGGCATAGGGATCCAAGTTTGTTCAAATGAAACCGATCGGCCAATATGGGCGGGCGGCCATCTTGGATTTTTACCGATTTTAGGAAACTTTAAAAATCTCCAAAACAGCTTGGGGAATCAATTCAAAACTCATGAAACATCATCTAGGGCAAGAGGTAAGCCAAGTTTGTTCAAGAGAACTTGATTGACCAAATGGGTCGGTGGCCATTTTGGATGACCTAGTTTTCCTGAAAATTACTTCTCCAGAACCGCTGAAGGGATCAGGCCCAAATTTGGGAAATATGTTTAGGGACTAAGGGCCATTAAGGTTTGTTCAACGGAAGTTGATCCATCCAAGAACATGGCTGGTGTGGGCCAATCAAAATGTAGCATGTTTGGTGGCCATATTGGAATTTTTTATTTGATGGATTTTGAGACCGAAATAGGTTTTATATATGTTTTGGCTATTCTGAACTCAAATTTGCCATTTTGGAAACTGTCGGATAAATGGTTTGGCAGCCATCTTGGATTATTTTCCTGCCAAAGGCTCCCATACTAAAGGTATGGAAAATTTCAAATCTCTTCTCGAGAACTACTAGTCCAATTTCAATTATATTTGGCAGGAAGTATCCTTAGGGCATAGAGATTCAAGTTTATTCAAATAAACCCGATCGGCCAATTTGGCTGGCGCCCATCTTGGATTTCGGCCTATAGAGGTAAGCCAAGTTTGTTCAAGAGGACTTGATTGACCAAATGGTTCTGTGGCCATCTTGGATGACATAGTTTTCCCGAAAATTACTTCTCCAGAACCGCTCACGGGATCAGGCCCAAATTTGGGAGATATGCTTAGGGACAAAGGGCCATTCAAGTTTGTTCAAGGGAAATTGATCCCTCTAAAAACATGGCCGCCATTGGCCAATCAAAATGTAGCATGTTTGGCAGTCATATTGGACTTTTTTATTTGATGGATTTTGAGGCCCAAATTGGTTTTATATATGTTTTTGGCTATTCTGAGCTCAAATTTGCCATTTTCAAAAACTGTCGAATGAACGGTTTGGCGGCCATCTTGGATTATTTTCCTGCAAATTGGCTCCCATACTAAAGCAATGGGAAATTTAAAATGTCATTTCTAGAGCTACGAGGCCGATTTCAATTATATTTGGCAGGAAGCATCATTAGTGCATAAAGTTTGAGTTTGTTCAAATGAATCCGATCGGTCAATTTGGCCGGTGGTCATCTTGAATTTCGACCAATTTTAGGAAATGTCTTCTTTTCTGAAATCGCTGGGGGGAATTGATTCAAAACTCATGAAACATCATCTAGGCCAAGAGGTAAGCCAAGCTTGTTCAAGAGGACTTGATTGACCAAATGGTTCTGTGGACATCTTGGATGACGTAGTTTTCCCGAAAACGACTTCTCTAGAACCACTGAAGTGATCAGGCCGAAATTGGGGAGATATGATTAGAGACTAAGGGCCATTAAAGTTTGTTCAAGGGACGGAAATCCGTAAAAAAACAAAACCATGGCCTCCGTGGGGCAATCAAAATGTAGCATGTTTGGCGGCCATATTGGATTTCTTATTTGATGGATTTTGAGGCCGAAATTGGGTTTATATATGGTTGGGTATTCTGATTTCATATTTGTCATTTTTGAAACTGTCTGATAAACAGTTTGCCAGCCATCTTGGATTTTTTTCCAGACAAAATCTCCCATACTAATGCAATGGGAAATTTAAAATGTCTTCTCGAAAACCACTGGACTGATTTCAAGTATATTAGGCAGGAAGCATTCTTAGGGCATAGAGGTCCATGTTTGTTCAAACAAAGCCGATCGGCCAATTTGGTTGGCCGCCATCTTGGATTTTGGTTGATTTTTAGAAATGTCTTTAAAAATCTTCCCCGAAACTGTTTGAGCAATTGATTCAAAACTCTTAAAATATCATTTAGGGCTCGGGCTGAACCAAGTTTGTTCAAGGGAACTTCATTTGCCAAATGGTTGGGCGGCCATTTTGAATGGCCTGGTTTTCATGAAAGCAACTTCGTCTCCAGAGCCACTGAATGGATTGGGCCGAAATTTGGGAGATACGATATTGATGACTAAGGGCCATTAAAGTTTGTTCAAGAGAAGTTGATACATAAAGAAACATGGCCTCTGTTTTCTTGTTTCTGAAATTTGGGAGATATGATTATGGAATAAGGGCCATTAAAGTTTGTTCAAGGTAAGTTGATCTGTAAATTAACATGGCTGCCGTCATCATTTCAAAAGTGGTTTCATTACTGTTGCAATTAGTAGTGGGTCAAATCCTAATTTGACTGGACTACAGGTGTTCGGATAGGCCTTGGATGTATGTCTGACCAGTAGAGTTTTTTTATGATCTGGTTTCTTACGAGGTAAGGGAGCTTGTTTTCTCATCCTGGGATGAACTGAGATAAGGGAAACCATATACCAGCAGTCTACAATTAATGCTGTCATGTGACTACACAAGAACTGATCAGAGTGATGTAGCCAGCGACCATCAGTTCTATAGTAGTTACTGAGATAGTCATGTAAGCTATACTCAAACAATTTATACATCCCGAAGAGGGAAAAAATTTTTCCTTATTATACTATACTCTTACTAGATGTGCCATTTAGGTAGTTTTACTCGCCAACCGGCCAACACTATCACTAGCCTTATGGGAATGGTTTTATTGTGAGCATTGGGCAATGGGGAGAACAATTTAGAATCCCAAATAATGGTTCCAGCAAGTATGAAAGTAAAATGGTGGCTTTGAAGAAAACGATCGTCACTGAATTTTACTAAATTTAGTCTTATTGCTTCAGAGTAACTTTAACCAGTTAATAGACCAGCCAATATGCAAGCTGCACATTATTTTTTAAATAATTTGACTGAAAATTATTGCTGCTTTAGATTACTATATCTTTCAATCAAGTTGTTTGAAGAATAATGAGACTACTTTAAATTACAGTGTAATCGCTCATAACTTATATGACACAGTGGACAGGCAAAGGACTTCACAGTTGTCGCATTACACCAGCTGAGACAGAGATGTCTTTGATATCTTTTGCGACAAAGATATCAATCATGTACCGGTATTGTGTCTGTTTGTGACAATGACCATAATTACATCTGTGCTGTTAAATTCCACTCCAGGTAATTTGACAGTTCTGATGCAGTACTCATTTCACAGGTAATTTAAAAAGAATTAGTCAGTAAGAGAATTTTTTTAACTGTCTGAATGCTACAAGCCACCAAAAAATAATTTCTATTGACAATAACTCTGGACCTGCTGAATATTTTTAGAACGGTTTGACTTAACTTTCAGTTAAACCCGATGAAAAATGTAATCTGCAGAAATTCAGCAGGCAGACAGTTAAATTGGAGACAAATGTGCAATGAGAGACAGAGATTTCGTGTTGGGCTGATAGTGCTTCAAATTCACGACAGATTGTGGATGGCATGGAATTCTAAAATACTTGACCAGGGATAATTAGCGTGTCTTTCGAAATATGTTCACAGAAATTATTGCTAAATGTATTCTGATTAATTACCATAATACGGTAACCGTATACAGAAATGTAAGCTGACGTGAAAATTACTAGGAAGCATTTGTTTTCAATGGCAAAATCCAGCTTTAGCTATGCCCGTCCATCTCTAACTAAGCTCCACCCACGCTTTACCCATGTTGAGGTCAATCAATCCCTACACTTTCTGAATCTCAATTTTCAGAAAACTTTACGGGTAAGCTGTTGAATATTTTGAAACTAATTTGCCTATGTCAGCAACAGCGCCTAGTCAAATTAGTTTTGAAATATTCAACAGAATGTTTATTAAATAGTAAAAACAGAATTCACACAACTTGATAGATTATTAAGCTTTTATGACTGACTAAATCGCGATTTCATGAATTGATTGATTGGTTTACGATTTTCAGACTGAAGTGCCAATTTTGAGAATCATTTGACTAAATTGTCGTTGCTATTGAAGGCAACAATGACATTTAAACATATAACATGATCAAAATTTGTGTATACAATGAAGTCTTTGACCATGTCAATACCATTGTCTCAATTTCAAGAAAGATTTACAGTAAATCTGTGGAATATTTTGAAACTGATCTGACTGGGAGCTGTTGCTAGAGATGAGAGGGCATATAGCTAAAAGTGGATTCCTCAATTGTAATACCTGATGTAAGATTTATGGCCAGTTGTTCGGCTATTTATGCCAAATTTGGTGACAGCAATGCGAAAATAAATTTCAAATACCAGTGTAGATCATATCCTATTTATTTATGTAATTAATGTGATACAGTGGTCAACTAGGCCAGGAAGTCACAGATTACTCAAGGCGAAGGGTTTGGGTGACAAGACAACCAAAGCTTTAATGTCAATTAAAAACCGCAATTAATAAAATGTACAATAACCAGAGATACCCAGCCAATATGTATTATAAAGTGTAAGATTAACCGAGTCTTAACAGGGTTGATCCTCATTATATCGACCGAATCAGGATGCGAGGGCTAATGTGAGAGTGTGTTAGCAATTGCTAGTTCATTATTCGAAGCAGGTGAAACCAATTATATGTCTTTCCCCGTCATTCACGGTGGGTTTCAAGTTTAAAGCTTAATAAGGGTGGGACATTAGCCCTTGCATCCTGATTCGGTCTATATAATGAGGATCAACCCTCATCTTCCATGTAAGATTTGGTTAATCTTACAATTATATAGACCAATCAGAATGCTTCTGCCAAATATGAGATTATGAAGCCATATATTTGGTTTCATCAAACGTAACACCAGTGTGCAGTAATAAGTCAAACAATTCGAATTTCTTCAACTATAGAAAAAACTCCTGCTCCAGGACAACTTGATAAAGATTATGTACATCTGATCATCCCAGACGAGAGAATATCCACTGTGTATTGTATATATCTGCTACTCAGTTCAAATTTACAACACACTATAGTTTCTTCAACACACCTTCGGCAAACGATGGTGATGGCACAACCTCAATTGGCCTTAAATAAAACTTTTCAAAGGTCTTCTCTAGCCCAGCCAGGAGTTTCTAAAACCTGCCTGATGTCGACTCCTTTACGAAATGCTGCAGAAGTTGAAGCAGACCTGCAGCTATGTTCCTTAAATATATTTATGTCAATTCCGGCTAAAGCCATAACCTTAAGCCACTGAGAAATTGTGTCTCTAGATACTGCTTTATATGGTTTGATAGTACCTATAAATAATGTAGATGACTCCCTTAGAGATTCAGTCCTGCTTAAATATACATTACGGGTATGATAAACACACAACCTTTGATCCCATAAAAATACAGGAATAATAAGCCTGGTGTATTACCATCAACAAAGAAAAATCATCAGCCACGCTATTCTCACTGTCCACCAAAACCAAGGTTGCCAATCTGACACTGGGCGGTACTCCACTCGAGTACGAGGACCAGTAGACATACCTGGGAGTCACCTATGACAGAAGGTTAACATGGAAGGAGCACATCCAGAACGCAGAGGCAAAGGCCAGAAGAAAGCTAAACATCATGAGGAAGCTGGCAGGAACAAAGTGGGGTGCCAATGAAAGGATCCTCAAGACCATCTACCTAGGTGCCGTATGACCACACCTTGAGTATGGATCCAGCTCATGGATTACAGCAGCTAAATCTCATCAACAGAACCTCGACAGAGTACAAAACCAGGCACTGCGCATCATCACTGGTGGAATGAGATCAACACCAATAGAAAAAATGGAGCGGACAGCAGGCATCCCCCCACTTAGTAAAAGAAGGAAATGCAAAGCACTGATCCAAGCTGCAAAGTTCAAATCATTCAACAACCACCCGATGAAGATCAGGCAAGCACAGCTGTCATCAGTAAGACTTAAAAGATCAAGTTTTGTGAGAGACAAAAGCACTTCAAAGGAAACACCAAGAAATGTTGCCAGCACAAATAGAAGACCCAAACCACACCCTTGATCCTCCACCCTGGGAAAACAAACAAGAGAGCATAGCTATTCGCACCACAGTACCTCATCTCACAACCAAAGATGAACACAGTGATGTGAGCAAAAAGGCCCTGACCCTAGCCATGATGGAAGAAATGTACCCTCAGGAGACATGGATAAGGATCTATACAGATGGATCAGCCAAAGATGCAATTAGGAGCGGAGGTGCCAGACTGCACATACAGTATCCAAACGGACAACATGAGTCAGCTGCAATACCGACAGGCAAACACTGCACAAACTACAGAGCTGAAGTTGAAGCACTGGTCCATGCAGCTAATACCATCAGCAAAACAGCAGACCCTATTGCACAGATTGTCTTTTTATCTGATGCCCGCTCCGTCCTTGAGGCTATCACCAAAGGTAAGTTGCCACAACTTGAAGAAGCACTACAAACCATCAAATGCTTTCGGATAGCATTGCAGTGGATCCCCTCACACTGTGCAGTCCAAGGAAATGAGGAAGCAGACAAGATTGCAAAGGTGGGTGCAGAAGAGAATCAGACAGAAAACATGGTTACACATACAGAGATGAAGACTATCATCAAGTCACTCTATAGAACACCTCAATCAGACGATGCCTACCATCATCTCTCGAGGCCAGAGCAAGTGACCATTTTTCGTCTCAGAACTGGACATAGCGGACTAAACCAACACATTGAAGATTTTGATTATCTACTGAAGTTTTCTATTATCTATCTTCTTATTTCTTAACGCTTCGCTTCCCACGGCGGTAAGGCCTGTATGTGTGGTTGCTGCGACAACCGGTCTTACCGACAAGGAAAGTGGTCGATACGAGCTCGCCTCGTGTGTAGATGAGAATCACGATATTTATGTTCGTATCTGGGCCTGATCTGACTGGTATAGAAGTCGGTGGTTCGTGACGGTGGTCTTCCGTCGCTTCCAGAATTATGCAATAACTCAAACTCTTGCTTCGAGGATATCGAAGTGATGATTTTATTTTACTAATCTTACTATATATACTTCACTATCAATTATAGGTGGCTTATACTACCACCGATATATCTCCCTATCAACTATGAGTGGCTTATACTACCACCGAAAATACTTTGAGCAAAGAAGTACTGACTTTTGTTTAATACGAATACTGGTTACTCTACCATCTAAAAGTTGCTTTTCACGATTTGCTAAATCACTTTTATCAAATACTGTTCTTGGCTACTTAAAGTCATTCACCAAGAACTTGTGTGAATTTTGACAAATTCAGCTCCACAGAACTATACGAATTCGAGGCTAGGTTTACCTAAGCGCAGTAATTTTCGGACTCCCGATCAAATTTGAAAGTTCCCCTTATGTACTGCTTCGCCATGCCACGGTCGTGTTCGGGTTGTTACACCCCACCCTTGGAGCCCCCGCTTTGCCTCGTTTTGCTTACTACTCTTATAAAACTTTTGACCAATCCATTCCGGCCATTCGCGTACTCCGAAGATAGACCTGAACATTGGCAAAGCAGTACTTGAGTGATGGGATCTGTCGGATTTCGGTCTCAATAATGGATTTTGCTTTGGCAACCATTCCTAATCTCAAGCTTAATGGCTTACTTGACGGACGTCCTCTGTCAGTTTTTCGTCTCGTTTTCTACTCTACCTGGCGCCGGACGTTACCACGTCCGTGTCCGGCCCCTTGCTCATTAGGCTTGCGCCTGCATTCTACAAGGGTGCTGTGACGTAGCGGTGACGTAGTGACCATATGGCCCGCCTGACTCACCAGCATCTGGTGCTGTTGGTTGCTTTTACAGAAACTTGGTTACCGTTATCACGGTCCCACGGTAAGTCGGTCACTACGTCATTTCTATGAGTCATCCAGCTTATGCTACCTGTACTCTGTCCGTAGTACCCTACCGACGCTCCTGCTTGAATATTTGGAAACTATTGGTCATAATTTCTGCTGAATACTATAAACGGTTGTGCCGCTGCTACAGCAACAACTTTCATCTTTTAATTACCGCCAGATACCATCAACTCACAACCCTAGGTCCTTCTCCATTCTATCCAATTTCACTCAATATTTCGGCTATAGTTTCGCGTCAGTTTCGCATCGACTGATGCCCCTGTTGATGCATCCAATTATCCGTTCATTAACTCATCTGGTATTCACAAATACAATAATTTCACTGGGCCATCCCTGCAAATATAAGATGTCCCCGGGGTCATGACTCCCCGTACGACAATCCGATATCCACAACATGTACAGGCGGTTCTACCTTGCGACATCGGCCGCTTGTCCTTGTGAAGATGCAGAACAGACCACAGAGCACATACTTCAATGTTGCGGTACGTATCAGCTGCTGAGAGAAGAGATCTTGCCTTTGTCAACCTCTTTTCTTGAAAAGCTGTATGGGCCTGTGGAAGAACTGCAGAAAACCACAGATTTCATCTTGAGAACGGCTCTCCAAGTGTGATACCAGCGATTGAAAAGAAGAAGAAGAATACGCCTTTGCTCCGGGAAAGCAGGCCGCGCTTGTTTAAAATTTCCTATGATCCGGAAAACAAATTTCTCGGTCTTTAACCATATCCTCTAAATCTACAAGATGCAAAGACCCGTAATAAGTGCCATAAGCATAACTAAGCGAAGTATCAGGTCATATAATGAGAGTGATTCAACTAATGGTTGTTTCCTAAAAAGGGTCAAAACAATGTTCACATCCCATGTAATATTATACCGAGGGATTGAAGGTCGCAGTCGAAACACGCCTTTCACAAATCTGCTAATCAGATTGTCATCACCAATGATCTTTCTATGGTACTTGAATTATTGTGCTGAAATTTATCAAAATTAGTTTCATAAATTTCTACATTCAATCCAGCAATTAAAAGTATTATATATGTCTTAAAATACTTCTGGTGTCAATTTTAAAGGTGTTGCTAAAAGAGTTGCATATCGGCAACAGCTGAATGCAACACAGTTTAAAATTGATACCAGCTAGTCGACAAAGAAGACATTGAATATTGTAGACTGACCATTCAGTATTAAAAGGTATACAGCCTACTTATTGGCCATTAAAGGCCAGACTTGTGCCATAATTATGCCCATTGTCCAGTATATTTGCACAATCAACAAGAATAGACTACAAATTGTGAGGCAGATGTGCAATTAGCAGGACCCAAGTTAGTTTCTACGAGTTATACCTTGATAAAAGAACCCTTACAGAATTAAATGTAGACATGTCACAGGTGGAATTTTCCTGTACGCCTTATATTATAAATTTATGTAATGTTTGACCAACTGCTATTAACCCTTTCATTCTGTAAGTAACACAAACAATATGTACTGACCGTATTGGTATCCAGGTGGACTCTGTTGATTAATTGCTGAAGTAATTTGACTCAGGGTTGTTGCTCTCTAAATAGCAACCACCTTTGATTAAATTATTTTCAAAATAATCATCCAAATTTACAGGGAATTACTTGCCTAATAATCAGATTTTGGAGCTTGGAAATGAAAGGGATAATTAATTATTTCTATTATGGCTCTACCTGCTGTTATGTAAAAACTATTTCTGTTTATTGACCTGGCGATGAATGGGTAAATTTCTGTATAAATGTGAGCTGAAAGTTGCGTACAAGGATGGCGATAGACAGAAGAATATAGAGTGTGGGGTCTAGCTAAATCACCCTACAAATACTGAATAAAAATTGTAACTGATGAATGTGTAAGTACAACTGATGATTATTGAAGACTGAAATGTTACTGAAAAACAAGTTGTTTAACATTTAGTCTGAGTTGTTGTTCTTATATAAAAAGTATTTAGCCAGCTGTTGGACTGTCAATCAATCAGCCAACAAGTAGTACTTGGCAAGTCAATCAATCAGTCAATCCAATCCGTCAGTGACTGAGCCGGGCAGCAATCAGCTCGCTTACTAGACTTAATTGCGCTAACAGTCAATCAGTCACTCCACCAGAGTCATACTAAGATAGACATTTATATCAGTCCATTGGGCAGTCGTTCCATCTGCTGACCCACGGTTAGAGCTAAGTCCCCCTGGACGAAAAGCATGTTACGATATTTCCATCATCTAACACTAACACTGAAGACGGCGCACTTCGAGCTGTATTAATTGCACTGTACCCTAATCCATCTTCTAAGAGAGATTGCAAAAAATCAATAACGTTGTTAACCGATGGTTTGAACACTGACAAATTATTGTTCTCACAAAGGATTTTCCACCTATGAAAATACGTGAAATATTGCCACTTGGTAGTATCTGCCCATGACTTTAGAACAGTTCCCACTGCTCTTCCCACGATCCCTCTGTTATTCAAGGCTTTGCTGACAAAAAACAAGCCATAAGTCGTAACCTTGAACCTATCGGATGATGTCCCCTGACATGAGGCAGGGTTAGTAACCCCGGTCTCCAGCATAAGGGAAGAGGTTGCCTTACCATAAGTCTTTTCAATATTGGGTACTGGATTTGTTTCCTCCAGTCTGACACCACCACAATCCCTGCTGCTTGGTCAGTCTCCACTTTCCAGAGCATCTTCAAGATCACGCTAAATGGAGGAAAAACATAAGATTTTAATTTTCCCTATCGCCATAGCCTCTGGATCTGGAGACCAAGACACAAAGGGCTTCATCTTAAAGTTCAATCTGGATGCAAACAAGTCAATATCACATGGGCCAAATTTATTGACAATGTCATTAAAAACACTTCTAGACAATGACCACTCGGTTCTATGATTAAAGAGTAGATTAATCACAGGAGGAAGGGGCCCCACCCACCCACCATTGGGCAATGAAATTGCTGTAGGAAATAAAACAAACAAGATCTGGTTTGGGTGACACGGTAATCCATAGATTTTGTAATGCTCGCACAGACAGTTAAAGAGCCTTGACCAGTCACGGTTATGGCAAAAATCTATGGACCTCATACAAACTAACTAGTATATATATTTATCTATACAATATTTATATCTTAAAAAAGGCATGCATATTACCATTGGCGTACTTCAGCACTACTCAGCAGATCATAATTCATAATAAGTCTGAAGAAACCTGAGGCGGGAGGGAGGGAATCTGCGTTAAGAACTTTGAAACATTTTTGGCTGGCGAACCGAATGATGAGCAAGCGGAAAATGCATTGGGGGTATATCCCCTGGGAGACAGAGGTCAAAGCTCATTGGACTCCTAATTTTTCAGAGGCACATGCCTCGGGCTGTGATAGGCTAATCGCCTTCTTGAGCTAGGAAAATCTGGTGATGATGATGCTTTCTCAATCCTGGCTTCCTTCCCGCGAAAACCACCCAAGCGTGACTGTGCCAAATCCGGTGCTTTGTTATCAGGCATCCGGATTCCTTGTGACAAAACACACTTGAATGTCTTTGCTGGAATCGAGCCAGGGTTGAGCAACCAACACATACCCAGAGCTGATAAGAAAGCTCTCCCACCCCCAGGCATTAATAGCATATCAATGATATTAATATTTCCATTAATCACAGGAGGAAGGGGCCCCACTCACCCACCCTTGGGCGATGAAATTGCTGTAGGAAATAAAACAAACACGATCTGGTTTGGGTGACACGGTAATCCATAGATTTTTTAATGCTCGCACAGACAGTTAAAGAGCCTTAACCAGTCAAGGTTATGGCAAAAATCTATGGACCTCCAATACACACCCAAACCGTAGAGAGTAGAAAACCTATGCCCCCCCCCCCCTAAACCGGGCAAAGGGGGTCTCTAATGCTAGGAAGAAGGAAAGGTAATGGAGTTCATTCACCCATGCCTGTCCGGGTAGGTATGGTTACATTGTGCTGTTGAATGAGCGAGTCCTTTTAGTGTTTAAAAATTCTCTGCCTGGTGGTGACCATAGATTTAAGGTCATCCTCTGTATTCTCAACTCCTGGTAAATGTGATGCTGTGACCCATATTTCATGTTTGATACACCATTCCCAAATTTCTTGAGCCATCCGATTACATTCTGGTGGTCCATCAGGGATTGCTGACAGTAATTTAATTCTAGTAAGAAAAGTCAACCTACAATTCATCCTCCCATTTTTGTCATAAAATTTTTAGCATTTTCCAAATCATGAGCAAAGTTGTGGAATCCTTAAATGTGCAGTCATAACCATTCTTAACTAAGTAGTTTCTGAGATGTCTACCGACCGACTAAAATCATACAAAGACATAATTAAAACTAGCATACTCAATACATACTAGATCTGGAAAACACAATGCCAAGATAACTAAGATCACACACTCTTGTATCATTGCCATAGCTACTATCATAACAACCACCCACTACTACTACTACTACTACTACTACTACTACTACACCATAATGCACTATTACAGCTATCGTGACTACTGCTTCCTTCAATCTGACACACCTCAACAAGTGCTACTACTAAATAGTAACCTATGGGTTGAGCTGGTGTAATTAGCATGCATGACCCCCATCCCCCTTCCTTCCCCCCCCCCCCCCCCAAATATAAATCTCTAATCTCAATAACTAAAAGGAAAAACATAGATGTATTGTATCGTTTGTTCTTTTTTCTATGCCTACTTAGCTCAGTACCATATCTGTACATTCACAAGTATGTCTCATATTCTATGCTAAGCTGTGTGTATAATTGTATATGTATGATTAATGTTAGGTGTCCGCCACCACTATAGGCAATGCCTTCGGCGGACAACCTGTATTGAAAGTATGTAAATTGGTATCCATGAAGCAAATAAATAATATTGAATCTTGACCAATCAACAAACTAACCGACCAGCCTACAGGCCGACCAACCTGACAGACAAACAGACAGACAGACAGACTTCTGGGCAGGCAGGCACGCTTATTCTAATTTAGAATCTCAACTTAATATGTATGCATGCCATAGCAAATGTGTGCATGTGACATACTATGTAATGTGTGCATGTTGTAGAAAATGTGTGCACATGACATGCTATGTAATGCATGCGTGATGTGGAAAATGTGAATATGTGAATAATAATATGGATGTGCTGTTGTCATAATTTAGTATCTTACCTGATGGGCAATGCTTCACAGATACTAAGTATGCGGGTTGCTAATGGTTCAAGCCGCCATCTGATTGCACATTAGACACTTCTGCCTATTAATTACCATGACATTTATGAGAGTGGAGACCATGTCTGTATTTGGTTAATTCAATAGCACAATTCATCACACAGTAAACCATTTCCTGGGATTACATTTTCCCATTCACTTTCTGGCCAGATTCCAAAGCAATCCACCTGGAATATTAACTGATATTTGGGGTCTGTTTATCAGTCTATCAGTCTCTCTCAATCTATGAAATATCAATATTATTTGACTATTAAGATTTCTGATCATTAACTTAAGGGATTTGACAGATTTCCTTAAAGCTTTATATATATAAAAAAAATGTAATCAGTAATCAGTTAAATCATGAAATTTAAGTAGATATTTCCGGGCAAACAAGGGAAATCAGAGATTGCAGAGTCTTGCACTCCCATTTTTTTGTCACAATGTGAAATGTATTCAGATTTTTTAGGATTTTACGAATTTCTTCAAATTTTCCTGGATAATGCCAAAAGTTGTGGAGTTCTACATATGGCCACACCCTTGCTGTGTTAAAATTTGAGCCAAATCAGACCAGCAGTTTCTGAGATATCCACAGACCACATGTTTAATCCAATCCACATCTGGGTTCTCTTATTTGGATCATGGAATTGGCAAATCTGATCATTTGAGCTGCATCTCAGAACACACAGACAGACACACACAAATGCAATACTATTTCCCCTTATGGTGTGAAGGAACAAATAAGGCATTCTGCAGAGCATACAAACTCACTTAAACATCAGTCACGATTGTAGTAGGATTAAACCAGAATAAGAGCAGAATTGGATGCTACACTACAGACCACCTTGTCGTAAGGCTGCATGAGCAACAGAAGCCACTACAGCTCCTCATCTATCAAAGTTACCAAAACAACGATTGTGCAAGACAGTGCCAAGAACACAATGAATAATTTGCCAGATCCGTCAACGACTGAACAAATTTGTCACTCTACAAGCAGGCCTTTTGGCAGATGGCATCACAGTCACAGATAATGTTGCAAAATGTTTAGGGTGGTCTAACCTCTGAGATTTGGTGGTCCTCCAGCATCAATTTCTGTGTATCTCAGTAAATGTAACTTTATAGGGACTGACCAGGAAAAGGCAAATGATATCAGAGTATGAAGAAATTCATAGATCTCCCGATGATGCGCCATTACACGCTTTTGTAGGTGATCACAGGCCACTACAAACAGCAGTCAAACCAACTGATATTGAGAAGGCACTCAAGACCCTGAGAAACCTGGGCCTGACACCATCTGCAATGAACTGTTTATATATGTATGTGATAGAATGTCCAAACAAATCTCAGAAATTATGTCTTCATACCAGACCTCACCAGTGCTGATGTTGACTAATGTTACATTATCGCACTGCCCAAATCCAAGAAGCCACCTGGATCACCAGTAAACATGCAGTCTATCATGCTCCTTAACAGCATCTGGAAGATCATGTCCAATAGATTTTTGTGCCACAGTTGAGAAAAGATTGAATATTTTGCTTGAGCTTGCCAAACTGACTTTAAATGAAGACACAGCTGTAGATATGGGTGCAGCAAAAGCTTGTGTCAGCAGCTATGTCCAAACACTGGGATGTTCACAAGATTGACATGCTACTGGCCTTTGACATCATCAAAAGATGAGAGATGCTGGATGTATTACAGCAAGCTGGACACAATGATGGTGAGCTGCCACAAGTTAACCGAAACTATGACTGAAAAATGTGCATTCGGCAGAGGTCAAGATCACTATCAACTCTCATCAGACAGATAATGCCTCTCTGGTACACTTTACATGCTACATCGCTACCACCCTGCCTTCCATACAGGAGCACTTCACAAGTCCAAACCACCCAGGATATACACTGGGCCTCCCTGTAGAAATAGAGTATACAGACGACATAGACATCTTAGGCAAGAAATAGAAGCCTCTCGATTACCTTCTGCCTATACACTTAACAAATACAGACACGGTTTGTGACAAGCACATCCTTGCTGCGTGGCTGGGAAGAATGGAGGAAGTGCAAAATCCTCAGCTAACTGACTTGCAGCTCCTCTGATCATATATAACTGCAACAGCTGGCTAGCTTCTAAGGCAGTTCTAGATAAGCTGAATTCCTGCCTCCACAACCACTTTCATCGCATCACCCAATAACACTAGCCATATAGTATAGTATTCAATAATGCAGTGTATGCTATGTGCAATATGTATATGGTTTCTGACCCAAAGGGTGTAAGGGTTACCAGGCTGCATTTTCTTGAGGTCACTTCACAGCATGCTCAGCAAATTTATGCAATGACGTCGTCTCCTGGCTTTATATTTACTGGCTCATAGTACGGAAATTTCAAAGGCAGTCCTTGTGGGGGTATGGCTTCTGGAATCCTTAGCACAAACATGAACCAGCTTTGCTGGATGACTTTTACGGACCTAAGACAATTCATTGCACATCTTATATAGTGCATCATTAGAAATTATACTGTCCAGCCATCGGTTCCAGTGATGGTGATGAGGTGTTTGCGGTGGCATGCAGGCATCATCTTTGTATAGAGCTGCCTTTGGAGCTGCACAGCTGCTACTGTTGTACAGCATCAAAGATATGCAGGCTGCATTGTACAAATGTAGCTTCCAAAAGGACTGGAAAGCTATGTTTCTCATGACGCAGCATGCAGCAATGTCTGTACTACTGCAGACCAGGATTTTGCTTTTCCTCCATGGTTTACCACCACGAAGTGCATCATCGTTTTCTTTAGCTTCATGCTATGTTAATAGGTATATGTCAGTGAGCTCTAATTTGGCTTCCTTCATAAAAAGAATCTCCTTTTTAACTCACCTGACCTGAAAGACCAAGTGAGCTTATGCCATAGCAACCGTCTGTAGTCTGTCTGCCATCCATCCAGCGTCCGGCCATCAATTTTTCTTTTAAATGATTTCTCAAGAACCAATTATATTTTGCAGGAAGCACACTGAGGGTATAGAGATCAAAATTTTTTCAAACGAAGATGATCGGCCTATTTTGCTGGCATACATCTTGGATTAGAAATGTCTAAATTTCTTCTCCGAAACCACTTGGGGATTAATTCAAAACTCATGAAATATCATCTATGGTAAGAGCTGAACCAGGTTTGTTCAAGGGAACTTGATTGGCCAAATAGTTTGGCAGCCATCTTGGATGACCTAGTTTTTGCGCAAATGATTTCTACAGAGCCGCAGAATGGATTTGGTCAAAACTTTGGATATATAATTAAGGATTAAGGGTCATTAAAGTTTGTTTAAGGGAAGTTGATGTGTCAAAAAACATGCCCGCCGTGAGCCAGTCAAAATGTAGCGTGTCTGGCAGCCATTTTGGATTTCTTTATTTGATGGATGTTGAAGCCAAAATTGGTTTATATAGGTTTTTCAGTATGCTGATTTCAAAGTTGCTATTTTAGAAACTGTCGGATAAATGTTTGGCAGTCATTTTGGATCATCTTCCTGCCAAAAGCTCCCATACTAAAGCAATGGGAAATTTTAAATTTTTTCTTCTCGAGAACCACTGAGCCAATTTCAAGTATATTTGGCAGAAAGCATCCTTAGGGCATAGAGATCCAAGTTTGTGCAAACGAAGGCGATTGTCCAATTTGGCTGGTGGCCATCATGGATTTTGGCCGATTTTTAGAAACGTCTAAAAATCTCCAAAGCCGCTTGGGGATCGAATCAAAATGACCCAGACGTATATATACCGGTCTGGCATTTTGTTAGCTTACTAAAATACTTACCACTCAATTCACTGTTTGCTATAAGTCACCTAACTTTGATATCTCAGAAAATTTTAACCTATTCATTCCCATGGTGTGGGTTCCCTTGAAACAAGGTTAGCAGAGATACATCCCTCCATTGGGTAGTCTTGAAAGTATCTCTTTAACTCTAAAGCAGTCATTGCTCTAGGGAACCGGTTCCTCTATTCCTACAGAGAACAGATAAACGAGTCTGTGAGCATGCGCACTTATGCTACTATGCATGCGACCGAGTCCAAGCTGTCATTAATTAATTCCACAAATTTTTAATAATGATTTGCAAATTAACGACGCGGGGTGGCCGAGGTGTGCCACAGTGAATTGAGTGGTAAGTATTTTAGTAAGCTAACAAAACGCCAGACCAGTATATATACGTCTGGGTCGTTTTGTAACACAACAAAAATACTATGCCACTCAATTCACTGTTTGCTAAAACATAGAATTGGTCAGAGCCCAAATACTAGGTGGGTTGGTAAATTGCAAATCAGGAATGAAAGGTTAATCACCACAAATACTAAAACCAACTAAATCGCTGAAGTGCTGAAAGGCACGAACAAACAAATGTTCTAAATAAAATACAATAATATAATGATAATTAGAAAATCTCAGCAAAGAGAATTTAAAAACAGACGTGAGATGGTGAAGGAGACGGCTGACTAAAGAATCTAGGCAATTGAGCCTAGGTTTGAGTGACGAAACGAGAAATGTCAGATTGTGAATTGAATCTGATCTTTCAGATAAAAATAATGTAGAATCTGACATTTATACTGCAACTTACATAATGTCGTCCACTGATAGATCTGCATAGAATGCGAAGGAGAAGGCCATACCACGAACATCGTGTGCCTTAACACTTACTGAGTGTCTCCTGGAGATACATTCTAGTGATGATTAATGGTGTCTGTAATCCAGTTGATGAGATGCCCGCTTACTAAACAAATTTGCATAAGTAACCTGAACGGTGTTTCAAAAAGATCTTTTGAATTGGGTATAGTTTTCGGAAAGGATTGAAAACAATTAATTAGGTTTTATATATATAAGATCTCTTCAAGGGCAAAGAATGAGGCCAGATCTCCTACCACCTAGAAAAGATCATTCACAAAAAGAATATGAATACCAAAATGCCATCTAACAAATGCGGCCGCTAGTACAAAAAGAATGATTTCAGAGTTATACAATTAAACAGATGGACCCAAGAATGAATTAATAGAGGAATTTATTATAGGTATTTGACTTTGTGCTATACCCTAAAAATACCGGTACCATGGATAAATGATGTAAATACTTAATAA
This sequence comes from Chaetoderma sp. LZ-2023a, assembly GCA_034401795.1. Taxonomy (NCBI): domain Eukaryota; kingdom Metazoa; phylum Mollusca; class Caudofoveata; order Chaetodermatida; family Chaetodermatidae; genus Chaetoderma; species Chaetoderma sp. LZ-2023a. The sequence goes on along the minus strand of CM067369.1, from coordinate 62,832,518 downwards.
CTCTCAAACCGGCTTCTAGAAAATAAAGAAGGATAGATGCTAGTGAAAACGATAACACCACCCCAGCATACAGAGATTTAAATCATCAAAAAATATCCCATGAATCTATGACTTGATGATGGGATGCAGAATCGGGCGAGATAATGTGCTGTTCTAACAACCATTTGAAAACCTTAAATATACTCTGGTAAATTCTCCTGTAACAGATAGTTTGAATTGATTAAGAATACTAAAGTTCAGACAAAACAATCAATCTCTGAAAAACAGGTCTCTTGGAAAATACCATATATACATATTGAAGATTTGTGGAATGATGAACTGAAAGCTGCTGTTAAACGAGATAGAAAATCAGCAAAATTGGTAAGACGCTTTGGATTTCCACAAAGAGGACTACGAGATCCACTGAATAACTCTCATTGGGCCAAGCAGGAGTGATTAAAGGGATAATACATTCTGCTGACAAAAGTTCTTAAAGACAATTGTACTAGAAACCGCTGACAAAAGTTCTTAAATACAATTGGCACTAGAAATTTAAATTGAAGATATTTAAACAAAATGTGAAGTCTATGACTGGGCCAGAGCATCTACCGCCAGAGCCTAGCCTGGAGGAAGAATATGAACATCAGATCTGGACACTATACTGAGTAGAAACTTAATGGGATGTAATAAATGAGCTACAAGGAAAATCATTCTACCTGGAATGTGAGCTGCTGAAAGTTTTCCTGACATCTCCACCGCAGGAGGAAGACCAAGACTCCAGACAAAATATGATAACCTCAACTGCCCTGCTTGTTGATGAAAGTCACTACTATAGAAATGACTGCATGAGCAGATAGGTGCTTGTGAAAGAGACAATATCTCTTCATTCTCCAATATTCCAGAGTATTGAAGAGGAATACTAGAGTATTAGTTCCTGTTCTAGTTCCTGAAAAGGAAGAGAGTAGTAAGAGTACTTTATCGATTCCATAGACACAAGAACGAGAGGAAATTCTATAGCGATCCCATCCCCCAAACAAGTAAGAACAAGACATCAAACTGGACCTGCAGATGGATAAACTGGTGAATTGGTACTGATGACACCCAGCGAATGAAAATGCAGTGTATGCGGTCGTGGTGAGGGACAAAATTCTGAATTACCAGACTTGACCTTCGTACACAAACTGACTCCATTCGGCCCAAATTTTAACACAATTAAGGAACCTTCCAAGCCAGAGGAATCCCAGACTGGCCATGATGTAATTAAAAGAACCCAGATCCAGTTAGGATCAATTCTGTATGTATAGAAATATCAGAAAACACTGTCCTTTATCCTTGATGAGACCAGTGATGACTAGGCAAAATGACTCCATGTCCATATTATTCCTTTCATCGATGAACTCCATTTCTGAGACAACATATCAGGAAAAGAGTTGAATATTATAAAACGATTGACTAAGTAATTTTTGTCTCAAACAGTATCAAAGCAGCCATGGGTTCCAGACAAAATAATTCCAAAATATACAACAGAATTAGTAGTAAATCATGAAGTGTAAATTTTTTGGAAGTTGTCAGAAAAGGATAAATATATGAGTTGAAGATAAGAGCCGAGACCCTATAGAAGATGATCTGCCAGCACCTCATAATCCTTAGTCTTTGGATTCTGCCATTCCTCCACTGTATCCTACTTGAAATGAGCAGAAAATTATTGATCAGGAACAGAAGCAGGACTAATGTCAAAGGAGACCAACATGGTTTGATAGAAAAAAGGGGGATTCAATGACGACATTGATTGTATCTTATATGTAGGAAATCTGCTAGCTAAGACATGCATGAGGCTAGCTATACCCATCCCCACGCCTGATAGAGTAGAGATTATATAGAAGCGCTTAAGCATGACAGCTAGGACCAGAATAAACCTGCAGAATCTTATTTTACAAATCTAATTTTAAAACAAAGCTACTATGATATGAACCCAATTGGTAATATCTTTATCAGATGATTAAACAGGAAAGAAGTCCATCAAACCTGTGACCAGATCAATGATGGATAAGGACAAAGGACTGAAACTACACAGAAGGGTGAAAGGAAAAAAATATATTCCACAATCCATGCGATGGCAATAATCCAATCATCTTGGTTAGGCCCCATTGAGGAATTTATTTAATAATGCCTGGGAAAGTTAGAATTTAGAAGAATAAAAATAGGCTTGAATAGATAAGGCTGAGAAGACATCTCCATATGAAAATAATAGAAATAGACATATCCCTAGACAAATAAAAAGATCAAAATTTCTACTGAACTCGAGAAAGGAGCGGTGTAAATCTTGATAAGACAAAAAAGATTTTGTTATTGTGACAAGCTTACATTCACCCATAGATATGCTTCATCATGGTGAGGGATCCTACTGATAGAAAAGAAAGACTGAAAAACTATGTTAATAATAAATCAGTCCAGATATGATACTAAAAGATAGCAAACCACTATTCACAATTAAAATAATAAAACCTGACGCACTTATTTGCAGATTGATATTAGGAGAATCGAAAGATGATTGATTCCAATTTTTTGAGAGAACAGGTCGAAAGATGGAGGCTGATAGGAAGAGAGTAATACATGAGAAGATTCAGGAGCAAAACGAAATCTAGTGAAATCAAAACGACAAAAGCACTGCTAGGATCATAAGAAAAAATTAAATCATTCATAGAAGATAAATGCGAAGAGTTGAGTGTACACAAGGTTTCGAAGGATGAGGATAATTGGATGGTTCAGCCATTGCACTAAGAGCAACTAATAAAGAATTAAAGAATTAAAAATAAGAGCCCCTGAAATAGGGCATTTAAACTGTCAAGTGATTTAGAAACAAACAATACCAGTAAAACAACAGAAGTGAATTGATTTGCCATACCTAAACCAGAAGTTTAATTATAATCAGTTGCTATACCATAAAAATTGAGAGTTATAATCTAGGTAATAATACTGAGCACATGACAATTAGGCCTTATGGTCATCTCTTCTTCATTTATCTCCATGCCTGTGCCGTCACTTCTGGTTATGGGTTGCGTGTACGGTGTAGTCATGCATTGCCTCTTGACTATGCCAAAGCCTACCTAAACCATTTTTGAATGTTTTAAGAGATGGTGTGGAAACAACATGTTCAGGCAAACATTTCACAGTTTACACACCCCTTAGAGAGAAAATGTTTCTAACTAGGTTAGTTCTCCCCCTCTTCTGGTAGACTTTCAGATGATTTCCACGAGTAATAGTCCATTTGCAAGCAGAATGTTATATTTTACTATAACAATTAATCGATTGAGAGCCGATAGAATGATCCATCATAGCCTGGGTACATGCTCTATATATCCAATTTCACCCAAGTTAAGTACCCGCAGAAAGAATTTCCAAAATGATGAGAGATTAGATTATACATTACGTAGGGAAAAAACCCATCTTAGGGCTAGTAAAAGTGGATGATAGTCAAGAACTTTCCTGATCCAAAGGCTATGCTTGCTACTAAAACACTGAGATCAACACACATCTCTAATATAGTAAAACTTGGTCATCAAAGTTTGTAGCGTTTACTATCAAAATATTAACCATTTAACTCTCGAAGTTATTAGTCATAAGTTGCAACTGAAATAAGTTGAATCTGAATGAGTACCAGCAAATATTGGAGTGGCGTATTTACTTATAAATCCATAAATAGCTCGCACATTTACGCTCAATTTACACGTTCTAAAAAATGTGCGCGCACTATATACAAGGATAAAACTTATTTTCCTCTGAATTTTTAAACATCTTAACGTCTGAAGATACCACGAAAAAAAACCTGCACAAATCTTGTCACCTCGCGACTATGCTTAATGTGTACCTCAGAACATCATTCGTAGAAGTGAAATTATTAAATTGAACAGCCTAAATATTGCGTATCCTTTAATAAAGATTGTTTTTTTCCATCAAAATTAATCCTAACTTGACATAAATGTCGTCTTTATAATATATAAATCAGAATCACGTGATAATCACATGATATATAAATCACATGATATTATCCAACCAGATCAGGTTAAAGCAAATTTTTAATGAAGTATCTTAAGCGAGTACTCGGATATAGTTATCCTGGAATCGGAAATTCGGCAATGAGATCTACGCTGCTCGTCAGCGCCTCCAAACGGAGATTTACTTTGCCACTGGCTGGCTCGCTAACATTAGACGCGGGCTACCCAGTTTAATTATCGGGCATTCATGCAATTTTTCTAGAACATCGCATTACATTTTAGATCATTTTATGTTGGTCACTCACATTACAATATAACCAGTAATATATATGATAAATTGTATCGCTAGATTTAGAAATCAAGTGAACGCAAGTTTCTCGCTAGATTTACAAATCAAGTGAACCTGATTATGATAATCTTACACAGGCTTAATAGCCTATCTAACAAAAGACGGTTATGTGATTACGAGGATTCAAATCAGTATCGTAATTTTGAACATCCAGGCATTCCGAGATCGTCTGACATTTGCCAATTTACGACACACTAAAGAGGATATCCCATAGCAACGCAATGTTTACATTTTTCATGAAACTAAGGGCATAAAAAAAGTAATAAAAAAAACAACTTGTGTCGAAAACATAAAATCTTGAGTAATTTTTATAAGATATTAAATAAAAGGTAAACAGGTTTCACGGCCCATTGCTAGTAATGTTAAATTAGCCTGTAAAAATGGCGCCAATTTAAAGCGAAGGCCGAATCGCGAATTAATATGATGGTCTGGTCTTTATTGTAATACGACTGACATGACTGATCATCATGAAGTAATTGCGAGTTTCATGTTAGTTGGTTAGTTCATCCGGTCCACCACGCCTGTTTGCACCACTGTCACATTCTTAATAGATCCAATAACTTCCCAACCAGTATATTACATAGTTATGTAGGATACCTTATGTAGGATTCGATCCAAACCGGTATGTAGTATACCTTATGTAGGAAAGAATGACGCTCGGAAATATGTACCTAGTCAAAACTCTTAATTGATCCACTAACTTCCCAACTGGTATGTTACATATGTTATGTAGGATACCTTTTGTAGGAGATGTTCCAAACCGGTATATAGTATACCTTTCATAGGAACGAGCCTCGTGGCTAAAATAGGATCAAAGTTATTGACTTCACCTGGCTTGTAATGTGAAGCTGGCGCCATTTTCTTTCAACTTGGTCACAACAAACTTTTTGTTCATATTCACGTAAATTATAAACATTTTACATAAGTACTATGACTTATTCAACAAAGACCGCTTGTACTGTGATATTCATGAAAAATCAAATGTGGATGTAGCTCCACAAGATTATGGAATGAATAGGATGTGTTGAGATAAAAGTTAGGTGTTTCGTGTAATACAGAAAATTAATTAATGACGGCTTGGACTCGGTCGCATGCATAGTAGCATAAGTGCGCATGCTCACAGACTCGTTTATCTGTTCTCTGTAGGAATAGAGGAACCGGTTCCCTAGAGCAATGACTGCTTTAGAGTTAAAGAGATACTTTCAAGACTACCCAATGGAGGGATGTATCTCTGCTAACCGTGTTTACAAGGGAACCCACACCATGGGAATGAATAGGTTAAAATTTTCTGAGATATCTAAGTCAGGTGACTTATAGCAAACAGTGAATTGAGTGGCTTAGTATTTTTGTTGTGTTACAAAACTCATGAAACACACCTCAGGGCCAACAGCTGACCCAAGTTTGTTCAAGGGCACATGATTGGCCAATTGTTGGACATCTTGGATGACATAGTTTTTTCTGAAAGCGGCTTATTCGCCAGTATCACTAAACAGATCAGGCTGAAATTTGAGATATGATTAGGGGCTAAGAGCCATGAAAGTTTGTCCATGGAAAGGTGATCCATGTAAAAAACCCATTAGCGCTGTTGATCAATACAAAATTTAGCATGTTCGACGGCCATCTTGTATGTTCTTAAAATTTCTGAAAAAGTCGTAAAAGACTACATATTAACTTCTGGGCCATTTTAAAATAAAACTTGCCTAAACCTTCACAGAAATTAGATTGGTAAATTTTTCCAATGGTCATCTAGTTTTGTTCAGTTGTGCTAGTGGCCATTAATTCAAGGTGAGAAATACAGGCCTCATGGGCCTCTTGTTTAGTTTGCTTGCAGCTATCAGGAGTAGTTAGTTTGTCAAGGGGTTTCTTTTCCTCATCTATGAAGTCCACATCGTCGGCATATTCCATCTCTAGTGGCATACACAGTATGAACATTGAGAGAATGGGTTGGGTTGGTCTTGTGAAATTTTCCTGCACAGATTTCAGTGCTGCTGCAGCAAGGTAACAGATGCAAAACACAGAAGATAGACCCATCTCCCTATGGGGAGCGGATTGAAGTCTCAAACTCTGTAGATTTAACTATCTTGAGTCATACTCTCAGCTTGGTGTCTGAAAATAGTAGTCAAGTAATTATACAAGATCTGGTTAAGGTATTAATTCTTTAACACTCATATCTGCCAAAAAAACGGCTTCTCCAGTGGTCTTGAGAAATGCCCATTTGCAGACCAAGAGAAAACTATTTCTGAAATTTTCCCACTGGAATAACTGGCTCGATTACAGAGCCAGTCATTCCAGTGCCAAATTTTCAAAAATAGTTCTCTTGGTCTGTAAATGGACATTTTATAAAAGAAAATTTAAAATTTTTGAACAAATTTGAGTGTTAAAGTGTTAATCCTTTGAACACTGAATTCCCAAAATCTCAATTTCAATGTAATTATACAGCAGCAGCTCTCAGTCAAATTACTTTCAAATTATTCAACAGAATATTTATTAAATTATATATGAATTTCATGAAGCATTTTGTGACATAGACGTGTGTGGACAGATGCATAGATCGACAGAAATCTGAAAGGATATAATTATTGTCCATCTGTTTCATTGTGCCCGTACCCTGATGCAAAGAAGAAATGATCAATAAAATTCTTCCAAATAAAGAAGGCCTCAAGTCATGCTTTTCAGGAAATATTTATGCCATAGATTCAGGTTTTAAGCTCTCACTTTATCTTGCTTAACGCGTGTGCAAGGGAATGTCCTTAACAGCTATTTCATTCTAATATTAGTCGCATGAATGCATGATTTTATTCACACTAATTAAATGAATTGCAATCATATGAGCCACTTGGTTCAACACAATTGCCAATCTCTTTTTGACATTGGTCCCTCTTTTTTGTGAGACATAAGGGATAAAGCCATTACTGACATTTGCCAAAATGTTTTTCGCTGCTTGTCTTTTCCTTTCGCTTTACCCGTGGCTCTTTGGCAAGCCATACATATCTTAGTTCCAGGAAGTGTGGTATTGACTAGAAGCAGGATGATCAAACGGAATTCTCTTGTGCATCAGTCAATGACATCATAACCCTTTTATGGTCAAGCCAGCCAAGAACGTGCTCGGCATTGGTGTTGAGAAATGTCCAGTGCAGGGCAAGGAAAGACTATTTATGAAAATTTACGACTGAAACGATTGACTCGATAATGGAACCAGCTATTCCAGTGGTAAATCTTCAGAAATAATCGTCAAGAAGAAAATATTTAGATTTTCTTGACTAATCTTGTAAATGGACCTTTCCAGTTTTAGCCATACCCCACTCATCTCTATCTAAGCTCCACCCAGACCTCGCTCGTGTTGGGATTGATCAATCTCTGAACTCCTTGACTATCAATTTCCAGAAAATTGTACAGGTAAGCTGTTAAATATTTTGATACTAATTTGACTGCAGCAACATCGTCCAGTCAAATTAGTTTCAAAATATTCAAGAGAATGTTTATTAAATGGTAAAGACATGGGGTGGGGGTGGGGGGGGTCCATATGGCACAACAGCTCACAGTCAAATTAGTCCGACTGTTCTTCAGAATATTCTGTACATCAAAAACAATTTGTCATTTCTGGTCTGTAAAGGTGGAAGATTTAAGGATTCTGCACAAGAAAGCTTCTGAATATTTTGAAACTGATTTGTTTAATGATGCCTAAAGCAGCTAGATTCAAATTACCTTCAGAATATAGAACAGAATATATTATAATATTGTATGGAGTATCTTGCATGTGTGCTTCGTGACGTTAATTTTTAAAAACCCATTTCTTTCCGTTTTTTTCAGAATCTTTGAGTCAAATGAACTAAATATGAAACCTGCTGAAAATTGTGTAATTATTTGATTATATGCTGTTGATCCTTTAAGTAGGAGCAACTGGAACTCAGCTTATTGTTGTTTTTATAAACGAGGTGTCTAACTATGTCATGGTGTAGAAAGAGGAAATTGCAAACCATTATCCCTCTCACAATGACAGTTTGTTTGTCTTCCGAGACACCCTCTTACTAACTCTGTCCCACCCTCTTCTCAAGTGTGCTTGGATTGATGTTGCTGTGAAGGTTATGTGAATGCATACATGGTACAATAGATAGACAGACAGTAGACATTTGCAATATCTATGCACACATGGATGCACAGCTCTATGAAGAATGATATGGGTTACTGTTTAGCTGGTATGACATTGTAGCATTCACTTATACATGGATCAACTTTTACATCTCACAAATTGGTGAAGCGCTTCTGAAAATTGAGTTTATCTGTCGCAGGAAATGGTGCGAGTGTTCTCATTTCCGAAGCGACGCATTGTCTTGAAGAATTAGAATGGGATGTTGTTCTGGAGAAGAGACATTGGGGAGCTTAAATGGATGTTAATCTAATATGGAATTTATAAATTCTTTAACACTATTCCTCAAATTCTAACCATTTATCCCTCATATCAGCCAAAAACAGCTTCTGCAGCGGTCTTGAGAAATTACCATTTGCAGAGCAAGAGAAGACTATTTTTGAAAATTTACCACTGGAATGACTGGCTCGATAACCGAGCCAGTCATTCCAGTGGTAAATTTTCAAAAATAATCTTGTGGTCTGAAAATTTACATTTTCTATAAGAATACTGGAATTTTCTTCAAAAAATTTGAGGGTTAAAGAGTTAAAGAAAATTTTAATTTTCTCATTAAAAATGTCCATTTGCAGACCAAGAGTACATTGTCTGTAACAATTTTCCACTGGAAGGTCAGGCATGGTTATGGAGCAAGTCAGTTAAATGGTAAATTAAAAAAAATACAGTCTGCCAATTAAAATTTCTCAAGACCATTGCAGAAGTTGTTTCTGGCCAGCATGAGTGCTTGGTTAATGGCCAAGCCGGCCAAATATGGATTCTTGAGAAATGTTAATTTTCAGGCAAAGAGACGAATAGTATAATTAAAAATTTATGATTGGAATGGCTGGCTCGATTATAAAGCAAATTGTGGACATTCACTAATCAGTGATTGTGCTTATCTTGACCATTAAATGATGGACCTAGTAGATTGACCGTCTACTCCATGAACCTTGCTGAATCACATATGATATTATGTGATCATTTTCAATAAGATTAAATAATGATACTCCTAAGTTGAAATATATTGTCTTCGGTATATGAACCAATAAGTATGCATGGTATTCGGAGGATCCGTGTCAAGATTGTTTGTACGGCAAAATCCAATACTGTCACCAGTCGGCTATTTTGAAAGTCAGTTTCCATGAAATAACGCTGTAGCTGCAATGATTCAAACTTTAGAAATTCATTGGGTTAGTACATTCTATTAACATTCATCTGGTTGGGAAATCCAATATGGCCACCTGAAAATCCGATTCCATGTGATAAAGTTAATGTAGCAAATCTGACTGAATGAGTCCAAGCATTAGAAATCGATTGAGTGTGTTTATGTGAAGTTGGACCAAATTGTGAAATTCAAGATGCCAGTCATTTCAATATCTGTTATCATATTTCTACAAAATCTGATTTGGCCTATGGTAACAGTATGGCTCCCTGGAGGCTCTAAGGACCACCACCGCATTCAGTGACATCTAACTCTGTCAGTAAGAACGAAAAAGGAGGGTGAAAATTCTGTAGGTCTTGTCAACAGTTTCAAAACATTAGAATTCCTGTTGCTAAATATCTGTATACCAAAATACTGTAGTGAACTGATAGGTTTAATCCAGACAGAAGACGATAAATTATTGATACACCTTGTACATCAACACCATTAATTACTGTACTTAGGCCAGAGGCATGATAGCTCTGTTGAGTTGTGTCAGAGGACTCAGTTAAGACTCCAGGTAACGTTTTGTAGTAAAATCCAAGCTAAAAAACCCCGACTTGATAACAGTAGACCAATAGTAAGCAAGAGATGAGTAGAAAGAACTGACTTAATCTCTTAAGTGTAAGACCATGTTTTGTAAGACCATGTTTTGTAAGACCATGTTTTGTAAGACCATGTTTTGTAAGACCATGTTTTGTAAGACCATGTTTTGTAAGACCATGTTTTGTAAGACCATGTTTTGTAAGACCATGTTTTGTAAGACCATGTTTTGTAAGACCATGAAGTATTACTATTAACCCTTTAACGCTGATATCGGCCAAAGGCGGCTTCTGCAGTGGTCTTGAGAAATGTTCAATTGCAGACCAAGAGAAGACTATTTTTTGAAAATTTACCACTGAAATGACTGGTTGTTCCAGTGGTAAGTTTTCAAAAATAGGCTTCTCTTGGTCTGCAAATGGACATTTTCTATGGGAAAATTGAAATTTTCTTGAATAAATTAAATGGCTAAAGGGTTAATCCACAGATAAGACTTAGAAGGAATGTATGCCATCTAAGCAAGTGCATGACAGCATTTAGAAAAAACAGTAATAACTATGTGGAATATTTCAGGTGGCGACATTGCCCCCCCCCTCTCCACCCCACACCCCCACTCCTTCCAGCTACACCACACAGATCCTCCACACCCTCACAAATACATAGCTCTCACCAAGAGACCCCCACGCCACCAATACCACAAGGTACTGCCACCTAGTTACCATACCGCCAGTATCAATATGACCATACTGCCAACAAAACCATGTACCGCCAGTACCACCACCAACGGGTGCGTCCAACATCCCCATACCTTCACCCCACCCAATACTGCTAACCCAGGCCCATATCCCCTCTGTCACGTGGCCAAGTGACAACAATTTATGCCCATATATTGCAAATCACATGACTACATCCGGGCACTTGAAATAAAAAGTATAAAAGGAGCTAAAAATCACAGCTTAGACCATTCAGACTTTTGGATCTGGCTGTTACAGACCAAGTTTCAGGCTTTTTATTATTCAGCTTCTAGATAAGTTGTTATTACCACAGCATTTTGAAAAAGACAAACCTGGTATCCAGAATACGAAACCTACATCCCCCCAACCATTAAATTCATCAAAAGAACTTGAAAAACAAAACCATAAATTAACAGCCATTGGTCCCCAAGAACTGATGCCATTATTATAATCTATGGACATAAGATATCAGGCATACTGGAGCATTCAAGTATACGTCGTCATAATCAAACGTCATGTGTAGGCTGTCATCATAATCGTAATGACGTATTGTAACTCGGTCACGAAGCTCCAAGTGTCTGTCAAGTGTATGAATTGTATGTCTGATAGATTTACAATTTAATACATTTTTTGTTGAATGAGCAACCAGCCCCTAATTAAATTTGTTTCAAAATATTCAACAAGTTATCTGTACAGTTACCTTGATATTTAGATTCTGGGAAAGATGAGAACTTGGTCACTCCTTGTGGTGCAGACCTGCAGTTATATAGTTCAACATTCTGAAATTCCAGAAGATATGATGTGTGCTCCCTGGTCACTAGACACAAAGTCATACACCATTTCCAGGGGCATACCATGATCAAAGAACATCCTTATAAAGATACAATATCTGGGTGGAAGGAACATCCCTCCACCCCAATACCACATGTACAATTTCACTCGGGTGACACAGAGTCAGAAGAAATGTCTTTTGTTGAAAACATAACACCCAACCCCGAGCTCTCTGACAATTGCTAGACATAGACGCTGAGGTTCCAGAGCAAAGAAATTTAGAACCATAGATAGAGAAGACTATTTTGAAAATTTACCACTGGAATGACTGGCTCGATTTATCAAGACAGTCATTCCAGTGCTAAATTTTCAAAGATAGTTTTCTCGGTCTGCAAATGGACATTTCTCAAGACCACCGCTGAAGCTGTTTTTGTCTGATATGAGTGGCAAAGAGTTAACCCTTCAGTTAGCTAACAAGAGCTTTCACACACATTACTGTAAAATATACAATAACTTTCTCGTATTTTCTCCTGGAAATTGATACAGTGTTACTGAACAGTGTTGAACTATATAATGCCAAGCTACTGCCATGAATCCATCCTACTTGTTTTCACCCCAGGAGAAGGCTAATCAGTGACCAGTTGCGCTAACAAAACAAAGCATTTTGTTTGAAAAATACCAATTAGTACCGAGAATACGCAAATAAAATGGTGTACAATAGTTACAACGAATATGCCAACTGGACATGCTGGTTAAATAGACCTTCCCAAATTTATCCATCCATCATATGACGTCATAATCAGCTATGTGACGTGTAGGATGACATCATAATGAATGACGTAGATAAGTACGTCACGAATGCATATTTGAAGACAGACTATGCGTTTTTGTACTAATCGTATGTCTTTGATTACTATTTAATAAATACATGAATGCTGTTGAATATTTTGAAACTAATTTGACTGGACATTGTCAGTCAAATTAGTTTCAAAATATTTAACAGCTTACCTGTATAGTCAGAGAGCTCAGAGATTGATCGATCCCGGATGAGGTGTGGGTGGAGCTTACCTAGAGATGGGTGGGGCATAGCTAAAACTAATATGAGAGCGTTAAGTTATAGTTTTGAAATGGACCTTCATCATGAATTGATTCATATTTTTGCTGAGCCCTACATGAATCAAGAACTAACTAGATGTTACAGTTTTGTTTTATACTAGCACTGCATTCCACTCTCCATCATAACGAAAACTATCTGAAATATTTTTTATATGTTTATGTGGTTTGGTCTTTATTTTACATCAAGAATTAGAAGAATGTTAAAGTTGTTGAATGAACATTTAAATATACACCAAGGGTCTATCTTCATTCTCAATAAAATGTCTGGTCATAGCAATACATTTTTTTTGTCAAAAGGGTTCGCAAACCAGGACACAGTCCTTAAAATTTAGTCAGTTTACTGCATTTAGATCATTATTGGGTTCAGATGCTGTAAAACGAATGCATATTATTAAGAAGTAATGTAATATAATTAAATAAAACGACAATATTCTTGCACTGTTATTTTTCTCTTCATTATTCATGAACTGGTACATGTATATTATTCCTGTACATAGGACTGCTATTTCTGATCGGTACTATTGTCTCTACTTGTTGATCATATATATTCACCTTTATATAGCGTGACAATTCTGGGTCTTATTACTGCGCTATGACACATTTGGAGCCACAAGGAAAATTATAGATTTCGTACGATGGCAGTTTCTTGTTATAGCCATTTGTCTATTCATGCGTTGTGATTACTATAGCGGCATGTCCTTATGGGAAGGGGAATTCTGGTGAGTGTTGTATTCTATAATCCATGATGGCAATAATAATAATCTTAATAATAATCACATTAATTTATGGTTTAATTATTGTGATGTCCAGTGCTTAATTAATGATACCTGTGTATATGTGATGGTTCATTATTTTCTCACAAAACTGCTTGCCTCTGGGATTGTTAGCTGTAGTGGTCATTCTGATCTTTTAATGTAAACAAAGTCAGATCTTGTTTCATACTCAAACCCACCTCTGTGTTATGTGATTTTGCATCTTATTAATGTGCTGTGAGCAGGTGTGTGTGTGTGTGTGTGTGTGTGTGTGTGTGTGTGTGTGTGTGTGTGTGTGTGTGTGTGTGTGTGTGTGTGTGTGTGTGTGTGTGTGTGTGTGTGTGTGTGTGTGTGTGTGTAAGAATCTGGTGTAGCTGGTCTGAATCTAAAATGTCTTAACAAGAGCAGAATGGTCAATTATTTCCTTTCAAAGCAAATGTAGTGCTGGTCAAGTTATAACAACACCTCCATTGTGTTTGCTCTCAGGACTACATCTGAGTTTTAGCATATTCCAGGGGTTATATCCCTGGACCTGCTTAATATTTTGAAATCAATTTTACTGAAAGTTGTTGGTGGCTAAGCCACCAACAACTTTCAACCAAATTGTTTTCAAAATACTCAGCAAGTCAGGAGTTGTTGTCTATTGAAATTATTGTCTGGTGGAAGTGAGACAGTTAATGATCAATTTAAAATATTTGCTTAGTGAAATAGAATACCTATTTGCAGGCCAAGAGAAGAACATTTTTGAAAGAAAAGTTACAACTGAAATGACTCGCTTGGTTATCGAGCAAGCATTCTACTGGTAAATTTTCAAAAATAGTTTTCTCTTGGACTGCAAATGGACATTCCTCAAGAACATGGAGCAGAGGCCATTTTGGGCGACTTAACAATCAACCCTTTAAGGGCTATATTTGGTCAATAAAATAAAAATATTTGCTTATTGGATATCTTGTTGCAGGCCAAGAATAACGTTTTTGAAAATTTACCAGTGGAAATTGATTATCAAGCCAGTCATTCCAGTGGTAAACTTTGAAAAATAGTCTTCTCTTGGTCTGCAAATAGACATTCCTCAAGACCATGAGAGAGGGTTTTTTGGTTGGCTTTGCCACAAATGGGTTCATTTAGTTCCATGGAATATATGCGTGATACATATATGTTCATGTTCATTCTAGGGTAACAATATGTGGGGACAAATGGCCCACGCCATCCAAAATGTGGGGACATTGGCAAAGTATGGGGGACTCACAATTTGTGTCCACTTTTCCTGAAAGATCCGGTCTTTCGCGCAGTAACCACTGCTGTCCGATCTTTATCATTAACCGAAACTGTTGCGTTTTCGTCGGCCGAGTTTTCAATCGGTACTGCAATATCAGTATCATCTCCATTAGCATCGCTGGGATCAAGCAACGCCGCCTCAGTGGCAGGCTGATTTTTGGTAATAGGCTCTGATTCTTTTTGCAAAAAGGTTCAACAAAGTGATGTGTTTGGAATCTATGCCCGTATCAGAGATCGACTTTCGCTAATTGGCCATAATTTATGTGGCTACGTCATTTCCCAGTTGGTCCAATCAAATTATCGGAATTGACTGTGTTCTCTGCAAACTCTTCCAACTACATTGAATGCTACATAACACATGGTTTCATTGACCTAGCATTGTACAGGCGAGTTGCCATTGGCTAAACCGCACACGTATGGCTTTCTGTGAAGAGTTTTCCGACGAAATTAAAAAATCTTCTGAGTGTGACAGCTACATATCCAGTTTTCGTGTAGATAGTTTATGCGTCCGTTTGACCCACTAGGTTATTTATTTTGCACTCCAGCTGGAATTTAGGGGACTATAGCGCAATGGCGCGTCTTGGAATGAACATTGGGTGAGGTCAAGTCTGGGTGTTAGTGTTAACACTGATCCCTAACACCAAGCCAGGTGTTAGCACCAGTAGTGTTAACACTAACACCACCCGTGTTAACACTAACACTGGTAGTGCCAGCGGGTTATGAATGTACTCTGGGGTGGTGGTGGGGTGGTTAATGTATGGGTGGGGCAAAAACTATCGACACTATGGCCGGGATACATGATGGTAGAGGAAAAACATGGGGCGGGATGGGGGCCCTCGCCCCTACCCCACCTGTTCATGCGCCTATGATCGAGTGTTAAATTAAACATGAACACAGATGAACAAGGTAAAGCTTGGTTGTTTTATAATTTTTATCTTACTGGCCACAAGTGATTATTGATGGATTACATTATGCCGCAGGTAAAAAAAAAATGCTTTAACTTGTCGTTTATTAGCAGCAAACACTAGCACTAACACCAAGACTTGACCTCAAGACGGTGTTAACCTCTAGAGGTTAGTGTTAACGCCAAACTAGATATAGCTATAAGTGACTAAATTTTCATCTACCAGTGAAAAGGTAAATTAATAAATCATTCACATCAAGTAAATTAAGCTTATTTTATCCTGATTTGAATATCTATTCCCATTTTATTCGCTAATGACTTACGTGAAATTGAAGGCAAAAGCAGGGGTTGGTATTAACACTAACACTAACACAATATTTGGTGTTAACACCAAGGGCTAACACAGTGTTAACACTAGCACGGATGTCGAGGTGAAGTCTTGGTGTTATTTCAGTATTAGTGTTGCACTAACACTAACACTAACACTTGACCTCACCCACTGTATATATATATATATATATATATATATATATATATATATATATATATATATATATTATATATATTATATATATTATATATATATATATATATATATATATATATATATATATATATATATATATATATATATGCCAGTTACATCCACCTTGCATAACTATTAATCATTTAATCCTTGAATTCCAAGGTCTCCAATTTGAGCTAGCTATACAGGAAAGCTGTTGAATGTTTTGAAACTAATTTGAATGTACTCTGTTGCTGCCATATGCAACAACAGCTCTCAATCAAATTAGTTTACAAATATTCAACTGCATATAAAGCAAATTAAGCACACGAGCTTGTATCAACATGTATTCTTTATACTCTCCCGTAGGATATGTCATCTGTAATTTTCAGAATTCTCGCAAAATAATCAGCACGAGTTACCTACATAGTTCATCCACAAGTATAGTTATATGTCAAATTAATATTATTGATAATAGAGATATGGTCTTACATTGAAATTTTGCATTCATAAAATGATATATGTTTCCCCTTTTACCCTTACTTTTTTAATCTATGATTGTCCATTCTCCTGGAAATTTGAGGATCTGCCTTAAGAGTTTAGACTTCAGCAGCATACTTTGGTTTTTGAGGAAAAGCATTTGACAAGTATTTCAAATACTCACCCTGAGTATTTGTATTTAAATACCTTGCAGAAAACAAATATTTGTATTTGAAAAATTAGAAAGTATTTGTATTTGTATTTAAATACTTTTGAAAGTATTTGCCTGCAACCCTGTTGTGGTGCCCATTACTACACAGAGGTGGTGACCCTTACCCTGCCAAGTTGATTCTGTCAAAGTTCAGTTAGTCCGAGAAAGTATGTTCCGTTGGACTTTGTAACCCTTCAATGGTACAATTTTGTTAAGAAAATCTAAATATTTCCTTATTGAGCATCCATTTGCAGGACAAGAGAAGACTATATTTTAAAATTTAGCACAAAAATGCTTTACTCTGTTATCATTTTGTCTCGAACGGAGGTGGGTGGGGTGGGGTGGGTGTTTGTGTGTGTGTGGGAGTTGTGTGTGTGTGCAAGATTATGGTGTATCCCTTTTGGCATTGGCGGCATAGTATTCTTTGGGTTACTGTTTTTAACTCACCTGGCCAAGTGAGCTTATGCCATGGCAACCATCTATCCGCCTGTCAACTTTTACTTTAAAACACTACTCTTCATTAACCGCTTGGGGGATTTCAAAGTAATTTGGCATGAATGATCCTATCGTGGCAGGCTTTAGAACATGTATACAGAATTTTGATTGATCAATTTTCTCGGCGACCATCTGAAATTTTCCGAAAAATGGCAGAAAATTGTTTAAAACACAACTCTTCATTAACTGCTAGGGCAATTTCAACCAGACTTAGCTGGGAGGATAGTACGCTGGTATGTTTCAGAACTTGTATAGAGAATTTTGAATGGTAAATTTTTCCCACAGCCATCTTGAATTTTCTCAACATCTTGGGAAATCACTTAAAAGCCTAGTCCTTGATAACCACTGGGCCGATTTCAATCAAACTTGGATGGAAGAACCCTAGCGTAGTATGCATTAGAACTTGTTATACAGAATTTTGATTGGTAATTTTTTCTGATGCCCATCTTGAATTTTCCAAAAAAAATTAGAAGTTGTTTAAAAAGCTACTCATTAACTGCTTGAGCAATTTCAACTGAACTTGGCTGGAAGGATACTAGGCTGGTCAGTTTCAGAACTTGTATACAGAACTTTGATTGGTCTATTTGTTCGGTGGCCACCTTGAATTTTCCGAAAATTGGCTGAAAATCCTTTGCTCTTCATTAACTGCTTGGGCCATTTCAACCAGACTGGCTGGAATGAGCCTAGGCGGTGGGCTTCAGAAGTTGCTTACAGAATTTTGATTGGTCATTTTTTTTTTGCCGCCCATCTTGGATTTTATTAACATTTGGGGAAATCAGTTAAAATGCTACTCCTCATTAACATCATTAATCGTGTGGAATTTCAACAAAACTAGAAACTCTATTCTGAATTTTGATACGTCAATGTTTTGGTAGCAATTTTTTATTTTCTGAGAGTTTTCCGGAACCATTTAAAAACGATACTCCTTCAATCAATTGCCTGATTCCAACTAACCTTAGGTAGAACGATCCTATGACGGTAGGCTTCAACATATCAAACGAGAATCTTGATTGGTCAATTTTTTGGTGGCCATCTTGGGTTTTCCGAAAATCATCCATCATGTCTATTTAAATTATAACGGTTTGAATGCCAATGGTCCAGGTGAGCGCCACAGGCCCTTGGGCCACTTGTTTCACTTGCCTTATTATTAAATGTCTCTTCGGATTTCAATAAAACTTAACAGGCATTAGCATTCTTGTCTTCATTTAATATTAGAAATCTGCTGAACATCTTATTTGATTTAGATGAATGAAGAGATGAATAGTCTTATTTAAAAATTAGACACTGACATTTGTAATTATTAGCTCACCTGGCCTGAAAGGCCAAGTGAGCTTATGTCATGGCGACTCTCCATCCGTCTGTCGTCCATCAACTTTTCCTTTAAACGACTTCTCAAGAACCACTGGGCCGATTTCAATTATATTGGGCAAGAAGCATCCTTAGGGCATAGGGATCCAAGTTTGTTCAAATGAACCTGATAGGCCAATTTGACCGGTGGGCAGCTTGGATTTAGGCCGATTTTTGGAAACGTCTTTAAAAATCTTCTCCAAAACTGCTTAGGGGATTGATGCAAATTGCATGAAATATGATCTAGGGTAAGAGCTGAACCAAGTTTGTTCAAGGGAACTTGATTGGTCAGATGGTTCGACGGCCATCTTGGTTGACCCAGTTTTATCGAAAATGACTTCCAGAACCGCTGAAGGGATCTGACAGAAATTTGGCAGATATGATTAGGACCTAATGGCCATTAAAGTTTGTTCAGGGGAAGTTGATCCGTCAAAAAGCATGGCCGCCGTGGGCCAATCAAAATATAGCATGTTTGGCAGCCATATTGGATTTTTTTTTGTGTTTTGCGGTATTCTGATCACAAATTTTCAGTTTTCTAAACTGTCGGATAAACGGTTTAGTGGCCATCTTGGAGCATTTTCCCGCCAAAAGCTCCCATACTAAAGCAATGGGAAATTAAAAATGTTTTCTTCTCGAGAACTACTGGGCCGATTTCAATTATATGTGGCAGGAAGCATCCGTAGGGTATAGAGATTTAAGTTTGTTCAAACGAAGCCAACATCCAATTGGGCCGGCGCCCATCTTGAATTTTCCCCCATTTTTAGAACCGTCTTTAAAAATCTCCGAAACAGCTAGGGGGATTAATGCAAACCTCATGAAATATGATTTAGGGCAAGTGCTGAACCAAGTTTGTTCAAGGGAACTTGATTGGTCAAATGGTTTGGCGGCCATCTTGGTTGACCTAGTTGTAGCGAAAATGACTTCTCCAGAACCGCTGAAGGGAACGGGCCAAAATTTGTTAGATACGATTAGGGCCTAGGGGCCATTAAAGTGTGTTCAAGAGAAGTTGATCCATCAAAAAACATGGTCGCCATGGGCCAATCAAAATATAGCATATTTGGCGGCCATATTGGATTTTTTTTATTTGATGGATTTTGAGGCCAAAATTGGTTTTGTATGTGTTTTTGGGTATTCTGATCTCAAATTTTTTAAACTGTCGGATAAACGGTTTGGTGGCCATCTTGTTGATAAATAGCATTCTAGTTGAAATGCCTATGTTCCAGGTGAGCGATACAGGCCCTTGGGCCTCTTGTTCTGATTTACCTTGATATTCTAGCATCTGGTTAAGTTTTTCTTAAAGGAAAGGACCAGGGAACTAACAAATGCTCATGAATGATAGATTTAGATAATAATCAACCTATAGCCACCAGTAAAAAACAGAAATAAATCGGATTCATTTTAAAAAAGCAAATAAACACCATTTATGTTACTCTGGCAGGAACCAATTTGTGATACATGTGGTGCTGCATGCTCTGGTGTACGCCGAGCGAATAAATAATACCCACTACAGCCAGTCATATAATCTCAGTTATATTCACGTTAAACTGATTAACCACTACTTCCTACAGGTAAAATACTGTCTAATCTTACAACAATTTGACTCAAAGCCATTGTTTCCAGACAGGATCTGCATTCAGTTACACAAATTTCAAAATATTCAATAGGCATCATGTTCTGACCTTGGAAACCAGCAGTGTATTTTGAAATCATTTTGACTGAAACTCGTTGCTTCCACCGGAAACAGTGACTTTCAAGTATAATGTTTTCAAATGAATCGATAGTGAATTAACTGTAGCGAGTTGATCGCTCTATACATTGGCACCTATAGAGAATACTATTGATACCACTTACGAAAGTATATTCAAGTCTGCTTTTGTTATATTTGAGTACTCGTTATACGTGCACACACAGTTGATGCATGGTGGAGTGCGAAGCACCGGCTATGTCACTAATTCGTTCCAAGTTAAATGCTCCTACATTTAGTAAATGCTTTTTCTCAAATAATCCTGATTCATTTCAATTTTTTACCGAAGCTAGTTTATTTAATATTGTATGAAATTACCAATAAACATCATTTGTTACTTCCCTTTTCCTTTCTTTAAGAGAACTACAATTTGTGTTTCGTGAATGTCAATTTGCAGTACAAAAGAAAATGTTTCTCTCTTTCCTGCAAAGCACAAGTGAGACATAGGTATCACTTTTCCAACGGTGTTGACTATGACGATAAAAAACAGAGGCGGCCGTAATGTTAGGTTTCTCTCTTGCCTACAAAGCACAAGTGAGACATAGGTATCACTTTTACAACAATGACGGCAGTGACGATTACAGCTGAGGTGGCAGCAATGTTAAGTTTTTGTATTGTCTGCGAAGCAGAAGTGAGACATAGATATCGCTTTTCCGACGATGATGATGATAACAGCAGAGGTAGCAGCAAGCTTAAGCTTTGCATTTTAGCAGATCACTTTGGCTAATATTTCAGTCTTCGTTAAGCCTAATGGAACTAAACTTAGATACATGGTTCCCTGTCCTGTTAGGAATAATAACCGTGAAGTCACAAGGTCAAATGTCAACAAAAAGTTTTTACCAGCTGTGGAAAGTAACAATTTAATGATAACGGGATGAAAGTATGTGTGTGTGTGTGTGTGTGTGCATGCGTGCGCGCGCGTGCATGCATGCGTACGTACGTGTGTGGGTTTGTCTTCCTGCAAGCGTGCATTTGGTTGGTTTTGTTGGGTGGCTGGGTGGTTGTGTGCATACATCCAATTCATACATGAGTGTGCATGCACGTCTATTTAATGCATGCATGAGTGTGTTTTCATGCATGCTTTTATGTGTGTGTTTGTGTATATGTGCATTCGTGTGTGTGTGTGTATGTGTGTGTGTGCGTGTGTGCATGCGTGCGCGTGCGCGCGTGTGTATATGTACCTGTGTGTAGCTATCTGCATGTATGCATGTCTTAAAAAATGGATTAGTTGATGTGTTGTGTGTGCCGTACATGTGCATATGTACACGCATGTGTATGTGCATGCATGCATGTGTGTTTAGTGTGCATCCATGTGTGAATGCATGCATGAGTGTGTGTATTGGTGATGGTGTGCGTAGGCGTAGTGATGTGCATGTGTGTATGTTTGCATCTGTGTGCTGGTGAATGCATGTGCGTGCACAGTTAGCTTGTTTCCTGCTCTACAAAAGCTGTATATTCTATTGTTTCAGGTATGATAATTGATGTTCTTTGTTACCATAATTGCTGGATTCTGAATGTTACCTTCCCATTAATTACCTGTGCACCACATGTATGTAATCAGTCACATCATGTGGGTGGGACGTTTCTCGTTAAACATTCTGTATAACTCAGGACTATATGGTTATTGCGTGACAAAGATTGCTGTTGCGCATATAAAAGCGTGTAAATTGTGAGCATCATTGATTATGTCTGAGAATGCGTTCTTGTAAATCAGGTGTTTATTATTATTTGTTGACATTTACTGTCATTCCGTAATACTTTATGCCAACTAAGAGGATCCAAAATGATAGAAAATACAAAGTAGATGTTTCTTCTAAGTCTCCTTTATCATGAAAAATATAGTTTGATTGTTTGAAGATGCCAGCTTGGTCTTTTTAATAGAATAGTAATGTTATTTTTTTTAGGTTATTTTCTTTTGTTAAATCCTGATCTGTGTAATTGAGGCCAGACATTGATTTCTGTTTCACAACCTGGGTGAATTTTAAATGAAGTAGTTTGGCCACAGACGCTATCATAATGATCAAACAATATAATGTTATTAGTCTCCCACATTATGTGGTGGGCCAAGAGTAATTGACCTGTCTGGTATGCGTACATGTGTGCGTGCGTGCGTGTGTGTGTGTGTAACTGTGTGTGCGTGTGTAACTGTGTGTGCGTGTACATGTGTGTGCATGCATGTCTGTATCTGGCATAATAACTCAAGTGCTACGGAATGGATCCTCAACAAACCTAACTAGGATTGGTTGCCCTAATTATTGAAAAGTCAATTGAATTATTCCATTGGGACTCTATCATCTGTCCATCTGTTGGCTGTCTGTCCAACAGCTTCAACCCTCATTAAATTTCTTCTCAAGAACCACTGTCTTGTCCAATATTAACCATATTTGTTAGAAAACGTTCTTGACTCATAGAAACCTAGGACTGGTCAAACGAAGGTGTTTGGTGCTTTTCGTTCAGCACCCATATTGTATCTTGTGTTATCAAGTCAGCTGATCTCCTCCAATATAGGGATCCATTTGTCGCTATGCCCTGCCAATTTCTATCTAAGATATGCCCACTTTATGTGCATGTTGGAATTGATCAGATCTGAAACTTAAATTGCCAGAATCTAAATTTCAAGGTAGCATAAAATGATCATAACTATACAGGTAATTTGTTGAATAAATTTGCACAATCCTTCTTCTTGGGCACTGTGACCAGGTTCAGCACTTAGGATAAGTATCCCCTTTGGGGTATTTTTTTGTGTCATCAGCTTATCATTGTGGGCCTCCACCCATATATCGTTGCGTGCCCGATACAGCTCAGGTCTCTCTACAACTGCAGCTCCTGAAATCTCTTTGGCTCCATGTCTGCTACCTGCTACTCATAACACTGTGGTCTCATTCAGTCGTTGTCTCCAGCTATGGCTCTATGGCTTTGGGCCGTCTTTAGCACCTACTACAGATCATTTTACTGCTCACGATATACAGATGTGGTTGCTGAGATGCTTTCATTTTGAGCCTACTGGTTTTCAGCAACCCTACAGGCTTAGGTATTGGTCACGGCTGCGGGCTGGCTTTCAGTTTGGTTTTGGCTTCCTTTTTAGCTCAACTAGGTGAGCTTATACAATCACGATCATTTGTTGATGGGTTAAAACCCAATTTGGCAGAGCTGTTCCTTTTGGCAATATCTATTTGGGCTATGAAGATGATGAAGTGGTCCCATCCACAAATAGCAGAGTTATGGTCCTTGCTATATTTTCAAAGTATTGGAGCCTATGGGGAAAATACATTTGTGGCACATTTTCGTCATTTATTAGTTCACCAGGCCTGAAAGGCCAAGTGAGCTTATGCTATGGCGAACGTTCGTCATCTGTCCGTCAACTTTTCCTTTAAACAATTTCTCAAGAACTGCTGGACCGATTTCAATTATATATGGGAGGAACATCCTTAGGGCATAGGGATCAAAGTTAGTTCAAACGAAGCCGATTGGCCAATTAGGCCGGTGGCCATCTTGGATTTTGTCCGATTTTTAGAAACGTCTTTAAAAATCTCTGAAACCGCTGGGTGGATTGAAGCAAACCCCATGAACCAAGGTTGTTGAAGGAAACTTGACTGGTCAAATTATTCTGCGCCCATTTTGGTTGACCTAGTTTTAGCGAAAACGACTTCTCCAGAACCGCCGTGGCGACCATCCGCCGTGTGTCCATCCGTCATCCGTCCGTCAATCAACTTTTCCTTTAAACAACATCTTCACAAGAACCACTGGGCCAATTTCAATTATATTTGGCATAAAGCATCCTTAGGGCATAGGGGTTCAAGGTTCAAATGAAGCCGACCGACCAATTTGGCCGGTGGCCATCTTGGATTTTGGCCGATTTTAGGGAAAATCTCCGAAACCGTTACGGGGATTGATGCAAAACTCATGAAATATGATCTAGGGCAAGAGCTGAACCAAATTTGTTTAAGGGAACTTGATTGTTCGGTGGCCATCTTGGTTGACCTAGTTTTAGCGAAGACAACTTCTCCAGAACCGCTGAATTGATCGGGTCAAAATTTGGCAGATATGATTAGGGATTAAGGGCCAATAAAGTTTGTTCACGGGAAGTTGAACCGTAAAAAAACTGCCAATCAAAATATAGCGTGTTTGCCCGCTATATTGGATTTTTTTATTTGATGTGTTTTTTGGGTATTCTGATCTCAAATTTGCCATTTTCGAAACTGTCGGATAAATGGTTTGGCGACCATCTTGGATTATTTTCCCGGCAAAGGTGCCCATATTAAAGCAATGGGAAATTAAAAATGTGTTCTTCTGGAGAATTACTAGGCCGATTTCAATTATATTTGGCAGGAAGCATCCTTACGGCTTTGGGATCCAAGTTTGTTCAAATGAAGCTGATCGGCTAATTTGACCGGTGGCCATCTTGGCTTTTGGCCGATTTTAGGAAATGTCTAAAAATCTTGTTCTCTGAAACGGCTTGGGGAACTGATTCAAAACTTATGAAACCTCATCTAGGCAAAGACGTAAGCCAGGTTTGCTCAAGAAGACTTGATTGACCGAATGGTTCGATGGCCATATATTGGATGACCTAGTTTTCCCGAAAATGACTTCTCCAGAACCGCTGAATAGATCAGGCCAAAATTTTGGAGATATAATTAGGGACTAAGGGCCAGTAAAATTTGTTCACGGGAAGTTGCTCCATCAAAAAACATGGCAGCTGTGGGCCAATGGAAATGTAGCGTGTTTGGGGAACATATTGGATTTTTTTATTTGATGGATTTTGGCGCCAAAATTGGTTCTATATGGTTTGGGGTATTCTGAGCTCAAATTTGCAATTTTTGAAACTGTCGGATAAACGGTTTGGCGGCCATCTTGGATAAGTTTCTCGTCAAAAGCTCCCATGCTAAAGCAATGGGAAATTTAAAATTTCTTCCCGAGAACTACCAGGCCGATTTCAATTATATTTGGCAGGAAACTTCCTTAGGGTATAAGGATCCAAGTTTGTTTAAATGAGCCCGATCGGCCAATTTGGCCAGCGGCTATTTTGGATTTTGGCCGATTTCAGGAATGTCTTTAAAAATCTTCACCGAAACCACTTGGGAATCTTCATCTAGGCCAAGCGGTAAGCCAAGTTTGTTCAAGAGGATTTGATTGACAAAATGGTTCGGCGACTATCTTGGATGACTTAGTTTTCACAAAAATTACTCCTCCAGAACCGCTGAAGGGATCAGGCCGAAATTTGGGCCATCAAAATTTGTTCACGGGAAGTTGATCCATCAAAAAAACATAGGCGCCATGGGCCAATCAAAATGTAGTGAATTTGGCGGCCATATTGCACTTGCAAAAATGTCCACAAACTCATTTCAAAAACTGCTAAAGAACCCACCAACAATTTTGACAAATATTTATGGTGCTCCAGGTGAGTGACACAGGCCCCCTTGGGCCTCTTGTTAGAAATATCTTTAAAAATCTCCAAAACCGCTTGTTGGATTGAAACAAACCTCAAGAAATATGATCTAGGGCAAGAGCTGAACCAAGTTTGTTCAAGGGAACATGATTGGTCCCATGGTTTGGCGGCCACATTGGTTGACCGAGTTGTAGCGAAAACGACTTCTCCAGATCCGCTGAAGGGACTGGGCCGAAATTTTGCAGATATGATTAGGGACTAAGTGCTATTAAAGTTTGTTCAAGGGAAGTTGATCCGTCAAGAAACATGGGCGCCGTGGGCCAATCAAAATATAGTGTTTAGCGGCCATATTGGATTTTTTTATTTGATGGACTTTGAGGCTGAAATTGTTTTTATATATGTTTTTGGGTATTCTGATCTCAAATTTGCAATAGTCGAAACTGTCGGATAAATGATTTGGCAGCCATCTTGGATCATTTTACCGCCAAAAGCTCCCATACTAAAGCAATGGGAAATTTTAAACGTCTTCTCGAGAACTGCTGGGCTGATTTCAATTATATTTGGCTGGAAGCATCCTTAAGGTGTAGATTCAAGTTCTTTCAAATGAAGCCGATCGGCCAATTTGTCTGGTGGCCATCATGGATTTTACACGATTTTTAGAAATGTCTTTAAAAATCTCTGAAACCGCTTAGTGGATTGAAACAAACCCCAAGAAATATGATCTAGGGCAAGAGCTGAACCAAATTTGTTCAAGGGAACTTAGATCATTTTCCTGCCAAAAGCTCCCATACTAAAGTAATGGGAAATTTTAAATGTCTTCTCTAGAACTACTGGGCCGATTTCAATTATATGTGGCAGGAAGCATCCTTAGGGCATAGAGAATCAAGTTTGTTCAAACGAAGCCGATTGGCCAATTGGGCCGGTGGCCATCTTGGATTTTGTCTGATTTTTAGAAACGTCTTTTTCTTCTTTTCCGAAACCGTTTGAGGGATTGATTCAAACTTCATAAAATATGATCTAGGGCAAGAGCTGAACCAAGTTTGTTCAAGGGAACTTGATTGGGCCAAGTTGTTGGGTGGCCCTCTTGAATGGCCTGGTTTTCATGAAAGTGACTTTGTCTCCAGAGCCGTTGTACGGATTGGGTCAAAATTTTGGAGATATGATATTGATGACTAAAGGCCATTAAAGTTTGTTCAAGAGAAATTGATACATAAAGAAACATGGCCTCTGTTTTCTTGTTACAAGTCTGCTCAACTCATTAGAGTTCTACTTATTGTTAATGACCATTCTAGTTGAGATGCATATAGCCCAGGCGAGCGATTCAGGATCCTTGTTGATGGATTACAACTAAATTTAATAGATATGTTCCTTTTGACAACATTTATTGGATCTATGAATATGATTTAACCACACCCTATAATAAGCGCCACAACTCTGGTTCATTGAGGTGTTTTTAAGTATTGAGCCATATGGGGAAAATACATGTTTTCGCCAATTGTAGATAGATTAAAATCACATTTAGCAGATATGTTCCTTCAGTAAAATATCTATTTGAACTATGAATATAAAGAGGCCACACGTTTAAACAAGGGCCATAACTCTGATTCATTAAGACTTGAAACTATTGAATCCTTTGGTTAAAATACATTTGTTTTCTCAATTTTTGATGGATTAAAAACAAATTTAGCAGATATGTTCCTTCAGGCAATATCTATTCGCCCTATGAATATGAAGTAGCCATGACTTGAAATAAGGGCCATAACTCTAGCTCTTTAAAGCATTTGAAGTATTGAACCCTATGGAGAAAATAATCTGTTTCACATTTCGTAAATTGGTAATGGATTAAAACAAGATTTGTCAGAAATGTTCCTTTAGTACACTTCAATGGATGGCAAATTAGTTTCATGGCTGCCCCATTGATTAATGTTACTCTTCCTGTTGGTCAATCATGCCAATATTCTTGCATTTCCCCATCCAAATTTGTTACTGTGACCTCACCATTGCCCCTTTCATAAATGTCAGTGTTGTAACAATTGAGCTATTGATCATTGATCAGTAGTGTCTGTGATGGCTGCCCCAATTATCAGTGGTACTTTTCCCTTTGTTAAATTTTCTCAATGACACCAATATTCCTGCATTTCTTCATCCACATCTTTTACTGTGACCATTGACCCGTTGGTAAATGTCATCTGCTGGATCAATGATGTCAGGGATGACTGCCCCATTGATTAATCGTACTTTTCCTATTGTTCAATAGTGTCAATGACACCACTATTCTTGCATTTCCTCATCCAATTTTTTTACTGTGACCATCATCAAGTTGGGAAATGTCATCTGCTTGGTCAGTAATGTCAGGGATAGCTGCCCCATTGGGCAAGGGTACCGTTCCCATTTGTCAATAATGACAATGACACCACTATTCTTGCATTTCCTCATCCAGTTTTTTTACTGTGACTATCGTCAAGTTGGGAAATGTCATCTGCTGGGTCAATAATATCAAGGATAGCTGCCCCATTGGTCAAGGATACTGTTCCCATTTGTCAGTAGTGTCAAAGACACCAATATTTTGGTGGGATATTATGTGATGGTGCCATCAGGACAGGTGGTAGAGTGGTTTCCCGATGATAACTCTATTACCGTTTATCAGATCACTTTGAAACTTCATAGGGTCGTTGGACTAGGTCTGTAGAAGAAATCTTTCTTAATTGACACTGATCCAAAATCCAAGATGGTCGCCAGCCACCGGTATATGATGGTTAGACTCGGTCTGAAGAAATAAACTCATCGAAATTGATGATAATCCAAAATCAAAGATGACTGTCAGCCAATGGTGTCCATCTTAAAAACTGGTTTCAGGATGATAACTCCATTACCGTTTATCGGATTGCTTTGAAACTTGATAGGGTCGATGGACTAGCTCCGAGAAAGAAATTATTGAAGTCGACAATGATCTATTTCAAAGATGCCCCCCCCCCCAGCCACTGGTGGCCATCTTGAAAATTGATTTTTCCATTTCCGTTTAGCGGATTGCTTTGAAACGTCAGGGGATGACAGGACTAGGTCTGAGGAAAAAACTTATTGAAATTGTAGATGATCAGAAATCCAATTTGGCCACAAGCCATGACTGTTTAGTGGGTCACGTTGAAACTCCCTATGATGACTGGTCTACATCTGATAGCTCACATTCATTGATTTGTCATCATGTTGTGGTATTATTCACCATTTGCGGAGCTCTTGTTATATTAGTGGTAAGGATGGTTGCCACATTGGCCAATAATGATAAGAACCATTGTTATCTGTCAATGACAACAGTTATGGGTGCCTGATGGACCAATGATGCTTTTTGTGCATTAATTAATCTAAACATGTTTACAGTTCCTCCTCAGCTAGATGAGCGCTGGCCATTTATTGGGTCTACTTCCAATGTTCAGCAGTCCGTGCATAACTGAATATACCTCGCAGTTAGAGTCAGGCTAATGAGTCTAACTGAATATATCTCACAGTCAGAGTCATGCTAATGAGTCGAGTTGGGCTTCAGCTTATAAGCCCACTTCTGGTTCTTTCTGTGGCCCATCTAGGGGTCAAGTGTCATTTGAATCAATTGTTAAATTCTTTCTTCAGAGTTTGTCTGTCTAATTGTGTAAAATATTTGTGCTGGGTTCACCGGTCTTCAGGAACTCCATATCATCATTGGTTCCATCAGCTCCTGATTTTGGTCTATTGACTGACCTGTTTTCATTGGCATTGGTGTTTGTGACCAGTTCTCTTTATACCGTCGTGTCAAATGTCTTTTCATGTAGGTTAACTGTTTAAAGCATTACTGTAGGTTTTGTCTAGCTAATTGAGCCAAATTAGTTTTGTGGGTAGGTTTTCTGGATACACTCAGAGCAATACTATATATTTGTCTTCTGAATTTCTCTCTGTCACTCTATCTCACGTACGCACATAACCACGCATCTAGGCATCCTACTACTGTATCCATGCACCATAGTTCTCAATTCATGAATCCATTTCCTCACTACATGATGTCATAATCAGGTACGCGACGTGTAGGCTGACGTCATAATCATGACATCATGAATGATTCGATTAAGCCCGTCTTTACCGCTTAACCCATTAACCTTTGGATTTGTGTTTAAAAATTTAAGTTTTCTCATAGAAAATGTCAATTTGCAGACCAAGTGAAGAGTATTATTAGCTCACCTGGCCAGAATGGCCAAGTGAGCTTATGGCATGGCGACCGTCTGTCGTCCGGCATCCGTCTGTCCATCCGTCAACCTTTGCTTAAAAACGCTACTCATTAACCGCTTGGCAGATTTCAAATTAATTTGGCATTCGACATGAATGATCCTATGGTGGTAGGCTTCAGAACTTATATACAGAACTTTGATTGGTCAATTTTTTCGGCGCCCATCTTCAATTAAAAGAAAAATGCTGGGAAATCGTTTAAAATGCTACTCCTCATTAACCGTTTGGCCAATTTCAACCATACTTAGCTGGAAGGACCCTAGGACAGTAGGCTTCAGAACTTTTATACAGAATTTTGATTGGTCAATTTTTCCGGTGGCCATCTTGGATTTTCTGAAGATATCTGGAAATGACTTAAAAGCTTACTCCTCGAGGACCACTAGGTCGATTTCAATCAAACTCAGATGAAAGAACCCTACCATAGTATGGTTCAGATCCTGTATACAGATTTTGATTGTTCCATTTTTTTCAGCAGCCATCTTGAAATTTCCGAAAAATGGCAGGAAATCATTTAAAACGCTACTCCTCATTGACTGCTTTTGGCAATTTCAACCAGATTTAGCTGGGAGGATAGTACGCCGGTATAGTTCAGAAATTGTATACATAATTTTGATTAGTCAATTTTTCCAGCGGCCATCTTGGATTTGCTCAAAATTTCTGGAAATCACTTAAAAGCCTACTCCTCGATAAGCACTTCTACTCCTCGATAAGCACTTGGCCGATTTCAATCAAACTCGTGTGGAAGAACCCTAGCATAGGATGCTTCGGAACTTGTACACATAATTTTGATTGGTAATTTCTTTTTGGTGGCCATCTTCAATTTTCCAAAAAATGGCATGAAATTGTTTAAAATGCTACTACTCATTAACTGCTTGAGCAATTTTAACCAGACCTAGCTGGAAGGATACTAGGCTGGTAGGTTTCAGAACTTGTATACAGAATTTTGATTGGTCAATTTTTCAGGTGCCCATCTTGGATTTTCTGAAAATATTTGTGAATCAGTTAAAAGGCTACTCATTGACTGCTTGAACGAGTTCAAGCAAACTTGAGGACCCTATTGGTCAATTTGTCCGGTGGCCATCTTGAATTTTTTGAAAAATGCCTGAAAATTATTTAAAGTGCTACTTCTCATTAACTGCTTGGACGATTTCAACCAGACTGGTTGGAACGAGCCTAGGGTGGTAGTCTTCAGAACTTGTATACAGGATTTTGATTGGTCAATTCCTGCGGTGGTCATCTTGGATTTTCTGAACATTTTGGGAAATCAGTAACCGCTTGACCGATTTCAACCAAACTCAGCTGGAAGAACCCTAGGCTGGTATGCTTCAGAACATGTATACAGAATTTTGACCTGTTGATTTTGATGGTGGCCATCTTGGATTTTCTTAAAAAATGGGAATTTGTATAAAATGCTACTACTCATTAATCGCTTGGAAAATTTCAACCAAATTTGAAATGATCCTATTTAAATAGCCTCAAGAACTTCTATTCAGAATTTTGATAGGTCAATGTTTTGGCAGCTATCTCTGATTTTCTGAAAGTTTTCCGGAACATTTAAAAATGGTACTCCTTCAACCTATGATGGTAGGCTTCAATATATTAAACGAGAATCTTGATAGGTCAATTTGTTGGTGGCCATCTTGGATTTTTCCGAAAATCATCCATCATGTCTATTTAAATGCAAATGGTTTAAATGCCAATGGTCCAGGTGAGCGCTACAGATCCTTGGGCCTCTGATTGAAAATTTAGCACTGGAATGACTGGCTCGGTTATCGATCTAGTCATTCCAATGGTAAGTTTTCAAAAATACTCTTCTTTTGGTCGGCAAATGGACATTTCTCAAGACCACTGCAAAAGCCAATTTTGACTGATATGAGTGTTAAAGGGTTAATAGTCTGACACGTTGTACGAATTGTATGTTTTTGGTATTTAAGGAACAGGTTGTTGTATATTTTGAAACTAATTTGACTGGACGCTGTTGCTGCCATGGCTAATTTACATGTACACACACTGTCACATGGTAGATGAACTTGAGAAATTTTATGAAATCACTACTTCAGAAGCCTGAGTTGTTGAAGCAAGTCCAAATTAAATTATTGCTGACAATGAAGTCTAGTATAAGAACTTTCTCATATCAGTTGTCTCAATGGATATACGTCATGGGCGAGTATTTCCCAATCTCTCTTCCACCCTCCTTAGTCACGGTACAATCTAATTGACTGATACAGAACAAATAATGTCTAGGTGCCTATGTATAGATACAAATGTACTTAATCAATTTTACCCTGCAACTTGCCAATGAGAGTTACTCTACACCGTAGACAAATACTAGATGACTTCCAGTCAATCATTTCTAAGAATATTCTGTTAATTTCAAATTTATCTCAAGTCGTGTGTCTTGAAACTCGATCAGAGTAGAAACGGTAAAAATATTACAATTTATTTTTTATTTTTTGTGCCAGACATCTTGAAATTCGGGATGAAAAGTGTTCATGGTGAATATACTATTATTTGCAGAGCCTGTCAGCATTATCCTGTTATGCCAACTCTGATAATAAATATGGTGACAGAAGCAAGTTCATCATGAGAACATTGTTGTCCACCACCACCAGCGCCCCAACATGAAATGTGGTGGGGATTGTATCATGATTAACATGTCTAATCATCATGTCCATCTGTGTGTTTTAGCATGTTGATGGATTTTGATGGCGAAATTGGCTATTCATATTGATCATGGTGGCTGCCAAAAAACAATTTGAGTCTTTCGAATTAGGTTGATTAATCAAGTTGTTCAAATGAAACAGATGGATGGATTTGGTCCGTGGCCATCTTATATTTTGTGCTATTTCTAGAAAGACTTTTAAAGTTCTCTGAAACTGCTTTGCTGATTAACATGAAAGTCAAGAAACTTCTTGTGCAAGAACTGAATCAAGTATGACAAAGAGAACCTGATAGGTAAATTTGCATAGTAGACAGCTTGAATGGTAAATTTTCACTAAAATTACATGTGGATGGGCTAAAGGCATTGGGCTCTAACAATTGGCAAATTTACTTGGTGCCCTGAAGGGCTATTTGAGTCTCTCCTCTAGAAGTGAATATGTTAACAGATTATGGCCATGGTTGACCAATCCAAATTAAGCCTTTTTATGGATATTTTTTGCAAAAATGGCACTAAATAGGTTCTATGGCTTGCTTATTAGGAATTTTATACTTTTAAATCTAATTGATGAATCCAGTTTTAGCTAGTCCATTACTAATTTTCGTTAGTCCATTCCTATCTAAGCTCTGCCCACGCTTTGTCCATGTTAGGATTGATCGAACCCTGAACTCCATGAATTTCATTTTCCAAAAGATATACAGATACGCTGTTGAATATTTTGTGACTAATTTGACTGGATGCTGTTTCTGGCTATGGCAGCTATCAAATTAGTTTTGAAATATTCAACAGAATGTTAACTAAATAGTAAAGACATACAATTCATACAACTTGATGGACTATTAAGCATTTATGATGGACTTAATTATGTCATTCATGTTGTAATTGATTATGACTTTAGCCTACATATGACGTAGTTGATTATTGTGTCATATGATTGATTATTAGCTCACCTGACGCGAAGGGCCAAGTGAGCTTATGCCGTGGCGACCATCTATCATCTGTCCGTCATCCGTCCTTCAACTTTTGCTTTAAAATACTACTCCTCATTAACCGCTTGGGAGATTTCAACCCCAAATTTGGCTGGAAATACCCTATTGTCGTAGCCTCCAGAACTTCCATTCAGAATTGTGATTCCTCAATTTCTTTGGTGAAAATCTTAGATTTTATGAAAAATGTATCGGAAATTGTCAAATTTCTACTTCTCCTTATAATCTGACCGATTTGAACCAAATTTGGCTGAAAGGATCCCATAGTCTCTAGAACTTACATTCAGAATTTTGCTTCATACATTTTTTGGAAAATCTTAGATTTTATGAAAAATGTACCGGAAATTGTAAAATTGCTTCTTCTCCTTAGCATTCTGAGCGATTTCAACCAAATGTGGCTGAAAGGATTCTGTGGTGACGGGCTCCAGAACATCCCTTCAGAATTTTGATTCATCAATTTTTTGGGGTGAAAATCTGAGATTTTATGAAAAATGTACCGGAATTTGTCAAATTGCTTCTTCTCCTTACCATTCTGAATGATTTTAACCAAATTTGGCTGAAAGGATCCTGTGGTGATGGGCTCTAGAACTACCATACAGAATTTTGATTTGTAAATTTTTGGGCTGAAAATTTTAGATTTTAGGAAAATTTACCAGAAATCGTCAAAATCCTACTCCTCCATTAGCGGCTTGACATATTTCAACCAAATCTGGCCACAATTAGGATCCTATGATCATAGGCTCAATAATTTGCATTTAGAATTTTGATCCAGGTGAGCATCACAGGCCCTTGGGCCTCTTGTTTAATTTTGTAATTGAATTCCTTCATTTGGGCCATAATGCTGTTTTGTTTCCTGTCAACATTTTGACATTTAAAACTTATATTTCCGCATTTCCCACACAAATATTTGTATTTACAGTCAAAATGTTCATATGTTTCATGTTCTTGTTTCAAATACTGATGTTGCAGATGAGTGTTAATCATTAATCAGAGCCAATCCACTAACCACCCACCATAGCCATTCCTTTGTTCAGTGATCTGCACTATCTAAAGATGTTGATGTATGCGGGTATCCGTTGATGCCCTTGTTGCTGATTTGCTGATCTGACTGCACATTTCAACAGTTGAAAGGAAATCTTAACAACATTTCTCATCTGACAACTGTTGAAATGTGCAGTCAGATCAGAAAATCAGCAACAATGGTTTATAATGCAGAGAGGGAATCTATCATAAAGACAGATTTCCTGCGTTTATGCCTTTTTTGGATTTGTGCCTTTCTTGGGTTTTTATATCGGTATTATGTGATGGCGCCGTCCAGGAGGCTGGCGGATGGATGGGCGGTCGGGTGGACATTAAAGTGGCCATCTTGAAAATTGGTTTCCGTATAGTTACTCTGTTATCATTTATCGGATCGCTTTGAAACTTCACAGGATGGTTGGACTTGGTCTGGCGAAGAAGCTTATTGAAACGGACAATTATCCTAACTCCAAGATGGATGGCAACCACTGACGGCCATCTTGAAAATTGGTTTCTGGATAATAACTTTGTTACCGTTTGTCGGATTCCTTTGAAACGGCAGATGGTTTGGACTAGGTATGAATAAAAAACCTACCAAAATTGGCAATATTCCGAAATCCCAGATAGCCACCAACCAAGGGTGGCCATCTTGAAAATTGGTTTCCGGATGAAAACTCCATTAGGATGTATCGGATTACTTTGAAACTTCATAGTGTGCTCAGACTAAGTTTGGATAAGAAACCTATCGAAATTGATGATGATCCTAAATCTGAGATGAATATTGAATCTTGAATATTTCCATTCAATAACTCTTTGCTGTTTGGCAGATCGCTTTGAACGTTCATAGAAAGACTGGACTATGTCTAAGGAAGAAGCTTATTGAAATTTAGCTGATCATAAATCCAATATAGCTGCGACTAGTGGCCATCTTGAAAATTGGTTTCCGGATAATAACTCATGACCATTTAGCAGATCACTTTGAAACTTCTTAGGATGATTGGTTTAAGTCTGAGGAAGAAATCGCTATTTTCTGATAGGTCTCATTCATTGGTTTGTCATCATGGCAGTGTATTATGCGCCATTTGCGGAGCCCTTGTTGCCTTTATAATTTGTAGTTTTTGCACCATTATTAGTCTCACTGTGGAGTGTCATGAGGTTGCAGAGTGTACATGCATGAGTGTGTGCATGCATGTGCATCTGCGTCTGTGAGGGTGTGCGTGTATGCATGGTTCATGTTTGTGTGTGTGTGTGTGTGTGTGTGTGTGTGTGTTGTGTGTGTGTGTGTGTGTGTGTGTGTGTGTGTGTGTGTGTGCATGCATGTGTGTGCGCGTGTGTCCATGCATGTGTGTATGAGTATGCATCCATGCATGTATGTGTATGTGAGCATGATGCATGTATAATCTGCTATCACATTTATCTGTGTAATGCATGAATACTGTCACCATTATCAGCAGCATTATATCTAACTGATTGTTCCCACATTAGTGTGTGCACAATCAATAACAAGAGTCACTTTGGAATGGCTTGTGAGTGAGATGTTCCAGGCTGTCACATATTGATAGAGCTCTTTCCCATCAACATTTCTACAAAAGTAATTATTTTTACCTTTATTCCTTTAACTCAATGCAGGGACGTGATGATGCACTTGCGTTATCCCATTTCATCCTAGTTTTGATAGAAATGGAGGATGTCAGTTTATCCATCAATCATATGATGTCATTGTCAACTATGTGATGTATAAGATGATGTCATAATCAATTGTGTCATAGCTAAAACTGAATTCCTCCATTAACATTAAATATGTTGTATATTAAAATAATATGTATTACTAAAAAGTTATTGCTTATATAGACAGCATTAACTGTTTTAGTAAAACCATTTTTAAACAATTTATCACAAATCTAAGTATGGCATCTAAGGAATATTACGAGTCGTACGTGAGATGTGCAATTAAATGAGATACCACCCTATATTGCCACCAATGAATACTGTGTCAATTAACACTTTTACCTTGATGACAAATTATTTATGAGGTAAGAAATAGTCTGTTGACTATTTTGATAGTAATTTAGCTGGGAGATGTTGCTACCTATGGCAGCAACAGCTTCCCGTAAAATAAGATTCAAAATATTCAACAGCTTTCCTGAAAACTTACTTTGAATTTGAGACAATGTAATTTCAATGGTCAAAGGAGAAAGTGAGAAATGTATTGGAACGCCTACAAATTCCTGCTATTATATTTCCTGTTATTATTAACTTGATCATTGCCTATATTGCTCTCTGAAAATCAATATGTAGTGGCCAACTCAAGAAAGGTAACTCCTTTATGGAAGAACAATCCATATCAAAGGGGACAATTGTGGTGATTACCTCCCTTGAAGAGTTTTTACATGAATATAATACTTATTATTGCTTTCTGCAGAAAGAATATTGTCAAGATTTACTGTCATATTTTTTTATTAGCTCACTTGGCATAAAAGGCCAGTGAGCTTATGCCGTTGCGACTTACCCTCCTTCTGCCCATCATCCGTCTCTCCGTCCATCCATCAACCTTTTCTTTAAACAACTTCTCAAGAACCACTGGGCCGATTTCAATTATAACCAGGGGGTCAAAAGGTCAAAATTGGCCAGTAGTTATTGATTGTAATGCAACTCCCCCTAGACCATTTCAGATAGAAACTTGAAACTTTGGGGATGATTGCACATGGACTGGGATGTGCATGACACTTTTGACAATGATTAGTAGTTTACAGTACAAGGAATTATTTTGATATTGGGTCAAACTGAGGATGGGGGCGTGGCCAAAAGGTCAAAAGTGGGCACCATTCGATTGTAATGCAACTTCTCCTAGACCATTTCAGATAGAAACTTGAAACTTTGGGTATGATTGCACATATGGCCAGGGATGTGCATGACTCTTGGAATTTTGGTATGACCCCAGGGGTACGTACGGACCTGGAGGTGGAAATGTGAGCTGAAAAATAAAAAAATTCCAACGGTTCGCATATCATTTTCAAGCCAATGATGAGTAGACTACAGTACAAGGATTATTTTGATCTTGGGTCAAACTGAGTGTAGGGGGCGGGGTCAAAAGTGGTTACTAATCCATTGTAATGCGACCTAGACCATTTCACATAGAAACTTGAAACTTTGGGTATGATTACACATATGGCTAGGGATGTGCATGACACTTTAAATTTTGTTATGATCCCCAGGGGTCGGGCTCATGGGGTGGGGGCTGTGGATCAAAATTTAAATTTATCCAAAGGTGGCCATGTCACATATCATTTTGAAGCCCATGCGTAGTAGACTACAGTACAAGGAATTATTTTGATCTTGGGTCAAACTGAGGGTAGGGGCTGGTCACAAGGTCAAAGTTGGGCACCAATCGACTGTAATGGAACTCTTCGCACACCATTTTAAATAGAAATTTGAAACTTTTGGGATAATTACACCTATGGGCAAAGATGTGCATGATACATTAGAATTTTGATATCGCCCCCAGGGGCAGGGGTGGGGGAAATGGCGGGCAAAAAATAAATTGTATCAAATGTTGTCATGTCACATATCATTTTGAAACTTGTAGTTAGTAGACTACAGTACAACGCTATTTTGTTCTTGAGTTAATCTGAGGGTAGTGGCCAAGGGTTAAATGGGTAAATTGGGCATCAGCAAATTGTTGAACCAAGGGTTAAATGGGTAAATTGGGCATCAGCAAATTGTTGAAATTTTGAAACCCATTACCTATTGAAACTACATTTCAAGGAATTTATTGTGTTTTGGGTCAAAGTGAGGGCAAAGCTCAAAGTGGTGAATGCATGGAGATTTGCGATGGCATGCCATCGACTGTGCATTCTAGTTAGAAATGTGTTTAAAAATCTTCTCTGAAACCGCTTTGGGGCTCGATGAAATATCATCTAGGGCAAGACTTAAACCAGGTTTGTTCAAGCGATCTTGACTGGCCAAATAGTTTTGTGGCCATCTTTGATGACCTAGTTTTAACGAAAATGACTTCTTCAGAACCTCTGAATGGATTGGGCTGAAATTTGGAAGATATGATTACGGAGTAATGGGCATTAAAGTTTGTTCAAGGGAAGTAGCTATGTCAGAAAACATGGCCGCCATAGGCCAATCAAAATGTGCTTTTTAGCTCACCTGGCCTGAAAGGCTAAGCGAACTTATGCTATGGCAGCCGGCCGTCGTCCATCGTCTCTCCATCTGTCCGTCAAATCGCGTCATCTCCTTAACGGTTTGATCGATTTCAACCAAATTTGGCTGGAATTATCCTAAGTTGCTACCCTCCAGACATTTTTTTTTTCAAAATTTTGATTGATCAATTTTTTGGGTCAAATTGTCAAAATGCTACTTCTCCTTAGGTGCTTGACATATTTCAACCAAATTTGACTAGATGCATTCTATGGTGGTAGGCTATAGAACTTCTTTTCAGAATGGTCAAAATGCTACTTACTCCTTAGCTTCAGGACGTAGTTCAACTAAATTTGACTGAATGGATTCTATTGATGTAAGGCTCTAGAAGATTTATTCAGATATTTGATTGATTTAATTTTTTGGGTGAAAAGCTTAGATTTTATAAAAAAATTACCGGAAATTGTCAAAATCCTACTCCTCATTAACCACTTGGCGGGTGTAGGTTTCAGAACTTGCATACAAAATTTTGATTAGTAAATTTGTTGGTGGAAATCTTGAATTTTATGAAAATTTACCGGATATCGCTTAAAATGCTACTCCTCATTAACTGCTTGGCCGATTTCAACCAAACTTTGATGACATGACCCTATGGCAGCAGGCTTCAGATTTAATTTGCAGAATTTTGATTGGTAAATTTTTGCGTGGTCATCTTGGATTTTCAAAAAGTTTTAGTAAATCAGTTAAAATCCTGCACCTCATTAACCACTTGGCAGATTTCAATCAATCTCAGCTGGAAAGACCCTAGGTGGGTAGGCTTCAGAACGCAGATACAAAATTTTGATTGGTAAATTCTTTTGGTGGGCATCTTTGATTTCCGAAAATTATCCATCATGTCTTTAAATGCAAATGCCGAACAAGTTAAAATGCTAATGGTCCAGGTGAGCGCCACAGGCCTTTGGGTCTCTTGTTATATAGGTGTTTGGCTATGCCATTTCTGAAAACTGTAAGATAAATGGTTTGGCAGCTATATTGGATCTTTTTCCAGCCAAAAATCTCCTATACTAAAGCAATATGAAATTTTTCAGGCTTTCTTCTCGAGAACCATTGGGCCGATTCCAAGTATATTTGGCAGGAAGCATCCTTATGGCATAAGGATCCAAGGTTGTTCAAAGGAGGTTGATCAGGCAATTTGACTAGTGACCATCTTGGATTATGGCCTATTTTTCGAAATGTTTTTAAAAATCTCCGAAACTGCTTGGGGCTCAATTCAAAACTCATGCAATATCATCTAAAGCACCAGCTGAACCAAGTTTGTTTGAGGGATATTGATTGGTCAAATACTTCAGTGGCCATGTTGGATGACCAAGTTTTCGCAAAAACAACTCCAGAACCGCTGATCGGATCTGGCCAAAATTATGGAGATATATGATTAGGGACTAAAGGCCATTAAAGTTTGATGAAGGGAAGTTGATACATCAAAAATCATAGGCACATCAGAATGTAGCATGTTTGGCGCCTGGCCATATTGAATTTTTTAATTTAATGGATGTTGAAGCCAAAATTGCTTTTATACAGAGTTTTGGGTATTCTGATTTCAAATTTTTCATTTTCGAAACTGTTGGGTGAACAATTTGGTGGCCATCTTGGATCTTTTTTCTGCCAAATGCTCCCATGTAGTAAAGCAATAAAAGTGTCTTATAGAGAACCACTGGGCTGGTTTGAAGTATATTTGGTAGAAAGCATCCTTAGAGCATAGAGATACAGGTTTGTTAAAATTTACCAGGCAGCCATCCTGGATTTTGGCCAATTTTTTTTTAATGTCTTTAAATGTCTTCTTTTCCGAATCTGCTTGGGGGATCAATTCAAAACTCATGACAGGCAATAGTTTGTTCAGGGTAACTTTGTTGGCCTAATGCTTTAGCGTCCATCTTGGATGACCTAGTTTTCATGAAAATTACTTCTCCAGAACTGCTAAATGGATTGGGCCTAAATTTGGGAGATGTGATTAGGGACTAATGATTAAAGCTTGTT
Organism: Chaetoderma sp. LZ-2023a; assembly: GCA_034401795.1. Classification (NCBI taxonomy): domain Eukaryota; kingdom Metazoa; phylum Mollusca; class Caudofoveata; order Chaetodermatida; family Chaetodermatidae; genus Chaetoderma; species Chaetoderma sp. LZ-2023a. Next base: position 62,791,521 of record CM067369.1, on the reverse strand, counting down.
CAAGGAAGTTGATACGTAAAAACACCTGACCGTTGTGTTTTTGTTGCAATTCAGGTCAACTCCTTAAGATACAGACCCTTTGGGCCTCTTATGTTTGGTTATAATATATCTATGCCTATGCGCATCCATACAACACATTCCTGTCATGTGCCTATGTCTTGAAGGCATGTTTGTGTGTGTGCTGTGCACGCATGCATGTGCATATATGTATGCATGAGAGCATGCATCAGTGTGTGTGTGTGTGTGTGTGTGTGTGTGTGTGTGTGTGTGTGTGTGTGTGTGTGTGTGTGTGTGTGTGTGTCTTTAAGGCATGGGTGTGAGCCCCTCGATGATGACATACTTATTTGCCCATGCATTGCTGCGCAACATGGAGAGCTGTACGTTTGCTACTACGCTATAATTGCAATATACGGTAAATTATTGCCTATACTTTTCAGTCATTCCCATTAATAGACAGCTTATAATACAATGTCCCGCCGATGGAAGATTGAGTGTACAATGAATTTCTCATGACAATACATTAACCCTTCCAACTGTAAAATCCCAGTATCTCAATTGTATAGCGATTTATACAGTTCATATTACTATAGACATACATTGTATACATTCTGATCAGAGAGGCTGGTTGAAAAGACCTTGAAACATATTTATAAATCTATTTCAAAGGCATAATCTTTTTTCAGTGCAGCTGCACGCTTCTACTCACAGATTATTTGCGCTGTATGACCCTGTTGTCCTGTTAGAAAATCCTCATTCAGACACCAATTCTCAGAGGCACACGTAAATAGCCAAATGATACACAATACTTTCCTGAAACTCCTTGTTGTAGGTCATCATCACCTGGCCACGTGGTCCACATCACAATTTGACACCACTGGTTCACGCAACCATTTGACCCCACTAATTTTACAACCTAGTCCCCATCACCATTTGACACACCTAGTCCCATCATCATTTGACACCCCTAGTCTCATCATCATTTAACACCCCTAGTCTCCATCACCATTTGATACCCATGGCCCCCATCACCATGTGACACCCCTAGTCTCATCATCATTTAACACCCCTAGTCTCATCATCATTTAACACTAGTGGCCCACCACATCACCATGTGACACCCCTAGTCCCATCACAATTTGACACCTGGTCTCTTCACAATTTGACACCTCTGGTCCCTTCACAATTTAACACCTCTGGTCCCATCATCGTTTGAAACCCCCAGTCACCATCATCATTTGACACCCCTAGTCATATCATCATTTGACATCCGTAGTCCCACCATTATTGGACATCCCAATCCCATCACAATTTGACACCCCTAGTCCCATCACAATTTAACACCTCTGGTCCCATCACAATTTAAAACTTCTGGTACTATCATCATTTGAAACCCCAGTCACCATCATCATTTGATAGCCCTAGTCCCATCATCATTTGGCAACCCTAGTCTCCATCATTATTTAATAACCCTAGTCTCATCATCATTTGACAACCCTAGTCTCATCATCAGTTGACCCCCTAGTCTCATCATCATATGATGCCCCTAGTCCCATCACCATTTGACATCCCTAGTCCCATCCTCATTTGACACCCATGGTCTCCATCACCATTTCGCACCCCTGGTCCCATCATTTGATACTTTATTTCTATCACCATTTGATACCAATAGTTCACATCACCATTGAAGACCATGGTTCCATCAAGCATTTGTCACTTCTAGTCCCCATCAACATTTGGTACCCATCACTATTAGAGAACACCAACATCCCCATAACTATTTGACACCCTAAATTAACATTTGTCCCCATAATCATTAGAGCACCCTTGTCTGAATCATCATTTGATGTCCCTGCTCTTCATCACAAGTTGACACCCCTCTTGAAGATCAACCCTATTTTACTAATAACATGCTCTTCTCTTCATCTTTATATGGAACGAGCTGGCTATATTTAGAGCAAATTGACTAAAAGTTGGTTTTGCTGTAGGCGGCAACAACTCTCAGCCTATTCTGAAAATAACTTGCATAATGATATCATTGAATAAATGTCAAAAAAATGTATATCTGATAAAATTGCTTAAGCTGTTGCTTTTCTAGATTAGATGGTCGATGGCGCGCCATCACAAATCCCCATGTTCAACGCTTTCACCTTTTGGGGCACACACTCCATGTCCACACACCCCGCCATCCTGGGGACTGACACAACTGTAAATCTTCTCGTGCACTACACAATTGTATGGACACCTCACATACCGTGTTTGATTCAATTCTATCCAATGGTTGTTATTACACCACAAAAACAACTATACCGTTCAATCACTACTTGCTAAATCAATTACTCCGCATTTAGTCACCAGAATAAGATTTTTATGCTTGCTTACATACCCCTATATGCTTATTCCATTTCAATATACCCTCAACCAGGCTACTGGTAGGGAACACCCCCAGCATATGCCCTGATAGAGACTGGCACCAGTCTGTACTCACTCCTTCGTGACACCTGTCACTAAGCATGGTTGTGCATGTGCATAGGAGCCCAAATAGGAAACATATTCCCTTTTCTAAATTTAAGTGCCATATATTATAAACAGATTCTCAAATCATTCCCACGCGGGTTGGCTGAGGCCGGGTCGTAGTGATTGAACAGTAAGTATGTTTTATAGTGGTTAATAAAACTACAGACCAACCTGCAAGGGGTGGGGGGGGTGTTCCTGTTGGGGGTTGTTATTACATCACAAAAACATATATACCATTCAATCACTACTTGCTAAACCCGTAGATTTGGTCAGTGTCCCACTTAAAAACCCTTGGTGGGTGGAGATTTGAGGCTCCTTAAACAAGAATAAAAATTAAACAAATCATATCCAAATGTTAATAACATAACATAATAGTGCATCTTTATCAATCACACAGTGATTATCAAACAAGGAAAACTTTAAACTTAAAGAAATAAATAAAACTGTTCAATCACTACGACCCAGTCTCAGCCACCCCATGTGGGAATGATTTGAGAGTCTGTTTATAATATTTGGCACTTAAATTTAGAAAAGTGAACATGTTTCCTGTTTGGGCTCCATTGCGCATGCGCGGACATGCTTAGTGACAGGTGTCACCAACGAGTGAGTACAGACTGGTGCCAGTCTCTATCGGGGCATATGGTTGGGGTGTACCCTACCAGAAGCCTGGTTGAGGGGATATTGAAATGGAATATGCATATGGGGGTTTGTAAGCAAGCATAAAAATCTTATTCTGGTGGCTAAATGCAGAGTAGTTGATTTAGCAAGTAGTGATTGAACGGTAAGTGTTTTACAGTGGTTAATAAAACTACAGACCAACCTGCAAGGGGGCTCTGTTGGAGGTTTCAGAGGAGTTGCATTAATATCACAGATATTTCGCACAGATGAACAGACAGAGACACAATCCCCACCTTTTTTTAAAAACGTGAGGATGATAATTGGACATATGTAAAGATGAATAATTCTGAATTAAATCTATATTTTGTTCTCTTTTCAGGTAAGTGTTGAAGTAAATATTAACTGAGCTGCTGATGGTAAGATATTTAGTCTGTTCTTAACCTCACACTCATCTGTCAGTCCATCAGTCTGTCTAGTAAGCTGTTAATTAAATCTCATTAAGTCAGTGATTATATTACTACATTCATTCATTCATTCAATCATTCCATTCATTCATTCGTCCATTCACTCATTCGTTCATTCGTTCATTCATCCATCCATTCATTTGTTCATTTATTCATTCATTCATTCATTCTCAATTCATTTATTTATTCATCCATTCATTTGTTGGTTCATTTATTGGTTCATACATTAACTCACTGATCTACCTGATTTCAGACGCATACATCATCCATCCATCCATCCATCCATCCATCAATCTATCCATCCACCCACCCATCCATCCATCCACCAACCCACCCATCTATCCAATATTTCCATTTATAAAGTACACACATTCACGTGCTAAATTGTACTTTTACACAGCTTAGAAATAACTTGAATTGTTTCTAAAACAAAATAAAATATAGTTTTGAATATTTTGAACTTCATTTGTTTGGAAACCATTGCCGCAATTAAGACATCAATGGCTTCTAATCAAATTCAAAAGTCCAACATATGCAAAAGAACATTTCTTGCAATGTATTCAAAATTGTGCTCATTAACATGTTTCTGTCTTTATTTTCAAAACGAATTAACTTATTTATTAACTGTACTGTAGCTAATGAATGTTTCTACTTTATCCATCCATCATATGATGTCATAATCAACTACGTGATGTGTCGGATGACATCTTAATCAATGACATCATGAATGACATAGATAAGTATGTCATGAATGCTTAATTGAAGACATTGTTGTATGAATTGTCCGTCTTTACTATTTAATAAACGTTCTGTTAAATATTTTGAAACTAATTTGACTGGGCGATAGGTGGCAACAGCACCCAGCCAAATTAGTTTCAAAATATGCAACATCTTACCTGTATAGTTTTCTGGAAATTGATAGTCACGGATTTCAGGGATCGATTGATCCCAACACTGGGAAAGCGTAGGTGAAGCTTAGCTAGAGATGGGCAGGGCATAGCTAAAACTGGAAAGGACCATTGTTGAGCCCTACGTGAAGTGGAGGATGGCGAGACATAGCAATCCAAATGATGTGTAGCATCTGCCATATGACATCTGATCTCAGAATTAGGAAAAAGGTAAACGTATTCAAAATGTAACCAAGGCTGTTCCTAAAATGTTGTTATCAATCCTGATAATGACATAATTTACCAGGTCCCCCAATGCTTTACCGGCTATGTCGCCAAAGGTACGGGTTGTGCATTAAAATATTGTGCAAATATATATATCTGCTCCTGCATACAGAATTTTAGAACTCAAAATGAGTACAAGACCTTCCGCTATTCCGCTACTTGATATATTTCTGAATACCAAGGAACTGATGTACTTCCAGATATCCCGAAGTGAACATGGACAAAGGTAAGTAAGCATTGACTAAGTATATATTTGAAATCATATTGGTGCACATTGCCGCAGATCAATTTGCCAAGACAATCGACAAACCCCTTATTCGTTCTGAACTCGGACTTGAATATAAATTAAACCCTTTCATGATGAAACCGGGCAAATACAGTCTTGAGGCATGTCAATTTGCAGGTCAATCGCAGAGAAAACGTTTTTAATTTTTTTTTTTAATTTACAACTGGTGCTCTATGACTGTCCATAGTATTCTCTAAATTGACATTCGATAAGCAAATATATTTATTTTCTTGACCACATTTAGTCATTAAACCTTTAATGGTCAAATTTGGTCAAGAAAATATAAATATTTGCTTATTGAATGTCCATTTGCAGGTCAGGAAGAGACTATTTTTGAAAATTTACAACTGGAATGACTGGTAATGGTAAATTTTCAATAATAGTATTTTCTTGACCTGCAAATGGACATTCCTCACGACCACTGCAGAGGCCGGCCAAAGCCGGCTTGACCATTAACAGGTTAATATGTGCCACTACCTTCTAACACAACCTATTAACTGAAAGTAAACTTTCTACCTAATTTGTGTTTATGTGTTTCCAACATATTGCGTAATCGTAAGTCTGTCTTAAATTAATGCTATATATATATATGAATTAAGTAGTCTTAATAGTCTACTCACAGCAAATTCAACGCAACTCCCCTGGAAAGCTGTTGAAAATTTTGAATAAAATTTGACTGCAAACTGTTGCCGTCAAAGGCAGCACAGCTCCCAGTCAAATTAGTTTAACCCTTTAAAGATCATTCACCACAATAATCCTTATATCATAAACAATTCATTGTTTCTGGTTTGTGAACTTTAAAGGGTTAAATGTCCATTCTTAACCCTTTAACACTAATATCAACCAAAAAAGCAGCTTCTGCAGTGGTCTTGAGAAATGTCGATTTGCAGACCATGAGAAGACTTATTTTTGAAATTTTACCACTGTAATGACTGGCTCGATAACCGAGCCAGTCATTCCAGTGGTAAATTTAAAAAAAATAGTCTTCTCTTGGTCTGCAAATCGACATTTTCTATGAGAAAACTTAAATTTTCTTGAAGAAATTTAAGGGTTAAGAGATTTCCATTGCAGACAGAGAGAACATTTAAAAAAATTGTTTGACGGGCTCCTAGTTATACTTCAGACTTAGTTAACCTCACATATTGGAATACTATAGATCACTCATGGCACCTTCAAATGTGGATTTTCATAGTCCAGTAATTTTCGACCAAGTGTGCATGTCACACAACAGAGTGATTTTATGTACTATTTTTTCGCCCGATCTCATTTATGTGAGAATATCATATTACTAACAAAATCTTATTTTTTGTTGCAAATTACATTACCTAGTCGAATAAAATGTCAGATTAATACAGACAACCAAATTTTATTTACGATAAAAATATAGAAATTCTGCTTATGAGTGTCTGGTTGATTATGCTAATGTAGAGCGCATGGCAATGTTAAAAACATTTTTGTTCAGTCTTTCTTCTCAGTATGGGAAAATTAGAGTCCCAGTATTGTGTAGACTGGCATAGTGTTATAGAGCATAGTGAGTGGACCGATCACTTAGCCAGAAGAATGAAAAGCACACTGAGCAACATAGCTGTTAGCAGATAGTTGTTGACAAATTATCAAAATGAAATGAACACATGTGTTGAACAGCTGCTACTGACAGCTTTCAAAATCTTAAAATACCAGGTCAGGCAGGCGCACTGGCGAGTTACTGAACTAACGTCACCTTGCGGTCGCGACAGCTAGCCCGATAGTGAGTGTATGCGCATGATCACTCTATAGCTATACTACCTCTATGGTTAACATGATTGGAACTAGATGGTTACGTATCCTGTTAGAAAACAGCGTAATGATATTGACGTCATGAGGTTAAAGATCAGCCTGTGAACTAAATCAATGTTATGCCATGAATTAATTTTCCACGTTTCGCAAAGCATCTTAGCATCTTCTCTTATATTTCCGGATTGGTTATTATACTGGAAGTAAGCTTGTATACCTAGGATTGGTTTCATAAATGCTACTTAAGTACACTGGGGTACAGAATTTATTAATCCAGTTTCTCGGTTAATCATATGCTGGAATAATCAACTACGTCACATGTAGGCCAATGTCATACTCATTTACATCATGAATGATACGATTTAGTCCATAAATACTTAATAATATATCAAGTTGTACAAATTGTATGGCTTTACTATTTAATAAACATTCTCTTGATTTTTTTTAAACTAATTTGACTGGATGTTGTTGCTGCCATGGGCAGCATAAGGCAACAACAGACCCAGTCAAATTATTTTCAAACTATTCAACAGCTTACCTGTAGAGTTTTCTGGAAATTGAGATTCAGAGAATGTAGGGATAAATTGATCCCAACATGGGCAAAGTGTGGGTAGGGCTTAGCTAGAAATGGGTGGGGCATAGCTAAAACTGGACTGTCAAATGGTGCATTCTGATTGGCCTGTTTTCTACTTTATGCACGTAACTTATATACCTTTGTGAAACCCATGCTTGGATGCTTATACTAGTAGGAAGCTGGACAAAGATATTTTGGTAACTACATCAAAGGTCAAGGGTCACTGTGGCCTTAGTATAAACCGATCGCTTCTCAATGTTATGTTATTGTGATTAGATCTGCATCTCCTTGTATCTTTCAAAATCAGTTGATCCTCTATCTAAACTTGGACACACGGTTACACAGAGTGGGAGGAGACACCTCAGTGGCATGTAATGCACTAGGTTAACCCTTTAATGGTCAAGCGGACCAAAACTGACCTCTGCCGTCATCTTGAAGAGTCTCCATTTACAAGCCAAGAGAAGACTATTGAAGCAAGACTGGAATTGTTATTTGAAGTTCTCTAATCTGGTTTACAGTTGTGCTATCAATGGTGCTGAAAGTTGTTGATGTTTTGGGCAGCAACGGCTTCCAGTCTTTATGGTTTCAAGTATTTTAGTGTAATTGCCACTTGTACAAATTTAGGAGTTCACTTTGGCTGTTGTGAATTGAATAATTATCGATTAAATTTGCCTGGGTTTTACGCTGAACTGTAAATCATAATAATAGCACTAAGCAGGTACATTCAACGTTATGCTGTGTTCAAAGTTAGTCAACTTTAAGCAATATTTTGAAGCCACTCTATTTGCGTTAAAGCAACCCATTTTTGCCATTTTAATATGATACGATGTTGATGCCATTATTTCATAAATTATTAGTAATAATTTAGCAACATATAGGCATCATGTAATTGTTGTATGATCATTCAGCAACATGGGGTATTTGGCCATATTGAGAGTGTGGTTAAATCTTCTAAGCTTGAATAATTCCTCGTGTGATCACAGTATCATTGTAGGGGCCTAACACTTTTATTCCCAATTCACAGTGAATTGAAATTTGCTTAGCAAATCCGTGAAGTAAGCGGTAGTTTGTAGGAATTTGGTTGCTGAATTACGTTGCTGAAAGTGTATGCGCTTATGACATATTATTTTTAAAGATCATTTTTCCCGTTTATTGATTTTTGAAATCATCTGGGCCAGTGATCTTGGATTTTGGGCATGAACAGGTCTGTCTTTAAAATATGAGTCGGGTCTCGCGGTATTCCGCTTTACATAAGATGTACGCTAATTCACTATTCCAATCACGACAGCGTTTTTAGCTCACCTGGCCAGAATCCAGAATGGCCAAGTGAGCTTATGCCATGCCGACCGTCCGTCCGACTGTCCGTCTCAATCTGTCTGTCTGTCAACTTTTGTTTTAAACTGTATCTCCTTCTTAACGGCTTGCCGGATTTCAACCAAATTTGGCTAGAATGATCCTATAGGGGTAGGCTCTAGAACATCTATTCAGGTTTTTGATGTTTCAAATTTCAGGGTAAAAAATTTAGATTTTGTTTCAAATTTACCGGAAAGTGTCAAATTGCATCTCCTCCTTAGTTTCTTAGCAGATTTCAATCAAATCTGGCTAGAACAATGATATGGAGGTAGGCTCTAGAACTTCTGTTCAGATCTTTTATATTTCAATTTTTTGTGTAAAAAACTTGGATTCTATTTAAAATTTGCCAAAAATTGTCAAATTGCTTTAAGACGCTACTCCTCCTTAGTTTCTTGGCAGATTTCAACCAAATCTGGATAGAACGGTCATATGAAGGTAGCCTCTAGAAAATCTCTTCAGATTTTTTATATTTAAAATTTTGGGGTAAAAAACTTAGATTTTGTTTAAAATGTATCAAAAAGTGTCAAACTGCATCTCCTCCTTAGTTTCTTAACAGATTTCAACCAAATTTGACTAGAAGGGTCATACCGACATAGGCTCTAGAACTTCTATTCAGATTGTTGATATTTTAATTTTTTGTGGAAAAAACTTAGATTTTGTGCAAAATTTACCGAAAACTCAAAACGCATCTTCTTGGGTTCTTGATAGATTTCAACCAAATTTGATTAGAAGGATCCTCTTTAAAAATCTCCAACACCGCTTGGGGGATTGATTCAAAACTCATGAAATATCATCCAGTTCCAGTGGTCATCTCATTTTGTTCGGATATGTCAGTGGCCAATAAGTCCAGGTGAGCGATACAGGCCCCTTGGGCCTCTTGTTAATTATTTTTCAATATTTCATGTTCCCGTGTTTCTTTTGATAGGCAGTGTTTCAGAATGTGGTTGCTTTTTCCCATAGCAACATCAAACAACAACATTGTATACAGGAAATAATGGCCATTTTGTTTGGGGGATGTGACAAATTATGCATTTTGTAAATGTTGCAATGCATTAGAATCTGCATACCTGTCAATTTAGCTTTGTCAGATTTTCCGTGTACGTAACCCTATTATATACTACAGTCCGGTGCATTGGCATTCCGTACCAATGCCTAATCTATTGTTATGTTAAAGTTTAAACGGGTAGGCCATCACAATGGTAATGTTTAAACCAGCAATCTTTTGATATGGTAATCTGACAAACTATGCACCTATTGTTATGTTAAAAATGAGCACATTTTGCCAAGGATTTTATTCAAATTACCTTAGATCATCCTTTTCATGACCAATGATTTTCTGCTTGGGCGTCTGGATTTTTAGTGCATGCAACATTTTTCGGGTATAAATTCCAGGTAAAAATTGGACTCTGGCTCAGACCTTGATTTGCCCTATCTGTTGTAGGGCGCTGAAATCAGCATAGTCTCGTAGTTGTTCTGCTAGTCCGAATTGATGTCAGTTTGCTTAATACTTAGGCTTCTAATACGCGAGTACATTGTTCAGATTAAGTGTGCATTGATATATAATGTAGCTGTGGTTTGAGTAGTGTAGTATTCCGTATTGAGCTTTGGGCTCCACAAGGGATCTTTAATTAGGGACATGTCCTCCAGTAGTTGATATGATTCTGACTTTTGGATTTCTGAAATTACCCATTTGAGTCTGTTGCCATTTATATACCCGATTCCCCAAATTGTCTGTCCAGGTGACCATGATATTAGGTAAATCCAGGGCACTCCATGTTTGAGATCTCATAGTTGTAATAGTTGCTATTTCATATCACATATCATTCCTCTCGGCTACCCTGAGCAACCACTGTCGATACTTGTACAATTTCTGATTTACTGTCTTGACAATGTGTAAAACTTGTTTCAAAGCCAGGAAATCATGAACTAGTAAACATAGCCTTCACCAGAACCAAATAAAACTGCTAGTTCTTTTTACAGACAAGAGCAAATTTTCATTTCAGGTCGATATTTGACCAGTTATCATTTAACTGTGGCTTTGTACATGTAACATCAATTCAGTATAAATGATCAGTTAACATTCAGTTCCCTTAGCGGTTAATAACTTGGGAACCTATTGACATTACAACTGTTTTATAATTTATATCATTTAATTAAATCTTTATAACCTTAATTCAGTATAAATGATCAGTTAACATTCAGTTCCCTTAGCTGTTAATAACTTGGGAACATATTGACATTACAACTGTTTTACAGCTTATAATTGAAACATTGTAACTTTAATTCGACACAAATGATTGGTTAATTGTCTTAGGGTGAGGTCTTTATTAATTGCATTTCTACTGTGTCAGTGAATAATCCAAACTTGTATTTAATTATTCTTTGTGAAAGGAAATTATTAAGCTCCCACTACAGTGAATTGCCACTTCACTTTGGCTTTAATTTCCTGAAGCAATTCATGGCCTGTTCTTAATATTACAGTGTTACTATCACTGATTGTACATTAGTTCAGATCATTAACGAGATAGCAACTCGTTAAATAGTAGTTTTTCTACACTGTTTAGATTCCTAGGATCCATAATACAAAAGGTAAAATCGCTTAATGATTAATTATCTGGCTTTAAGATAGAATCTTGTATTCCATACAGTCTAGAATTGGCATTTGTTAATAGGCAAGATCCTGTCTTAGGCCACATAAGTTGTCACGCATAGGCATTCTAAAATAGACATTGTAGAGTAGATCCAAAATGGCAGAATATTCGCTAACAAACACTGTCCCCAGTGCATTAGAGCACCTTAGTGATGATGCATTTGTGCATTCTAGTACACACACCCCATTAAGAATTGAGATGCGACCTCAACATAGCATCTCAGAATGATGTGACCTTTCAAGATGGAGTCACTATATACGCTAAGGATCACTTTGAAGATGGGTATGACACAGATTACAGCAATGACAGCTGGAGTACTAATGAGGAAGATGCAAATTCAAATATTAGTTCTTTGGAAGGTTTCCAGGATAGTCACACTAGAGGAGCTATTTTTCCTTCCAGTAATTTTTCTGTTCCTGCAAGTGATTTCTCTGTTCCTCCTTGTGGAAATGTGTCTACCCCTTTGGTCGACACTCTTTCTCAGATTGCTTCAGGACAGCAGCCGGCCCTCTCTTTTATGGACACTGCGGTGCTGAACCACAGTGAGTCTTCTGGTTATCCAGAGCCTCCCAGTGGTTCCTCTCCCCAGTCTCCTGTAGTGAGCGTGAGTGAGTTATATAAGATGAGGGAACATGTGGATGAGTTAATTAACCAACTGTGTGATAGTCACAGGGAAAATGCAGTTCCAAAGCCAAATCCGGGCTTGAATAATAATTTTGGTTTTCATTTACAGGATTGCCCTGTACCGCGCCTTCAAACAGCATTTACGCGAGAGAGTGTAGAACCAAAGAATGCTTCTCATATAACGGCTATACGACCACCACCCGGTTTTTCCCAAGTAAACCGACCCCAGATTCCAACTCTGAACCACCACCAAAACTCGCTACATTATTATTTTTAATTCATCACTGGACTGACTGGCTCGATAATGAAACCAGTCAATCCAGTGATAAATTTTCAAAAATAGTCCTGGTAGAGTTCTGAACTTATATACAGAGTTTTGATTTATCATTTTTAGCTCCCCTGGCCTAAAAGGCCAAGTGAGCTTATGCCATTGGTGACTGTCCGTCGTCCATCCATCACCTTTTCCTTTAAATGACTTCTTCTCAAGAACCACTGTGGTGATTCCAATTATATTTGGCAGGAAGCATCCTTAGGCCATAGGGATCCAAGTTTGTTGAAATGAAGCTGACGGCCATCTTGGATTTTGACCGATTTTAGGAAATGTCTTTAAAAATCTTCTCCAAAACTGCTTGGGGGATTGATGCAAACGTCATGAAATATGATCTAGGGTAAGAGCTGAACCAAGTTTGTTCATGGGAACTTGATTGGTAAAATGGTTCTGGTGGCCATTTTGGTTGACCTAGTTTTAGCAAAAACGACTTCTCCAGAACCGTTGAAGGGATCGGGTCGAAATTTGGCAGATATGATTAGGTACTAAGGGCCATTAAAGTTTATTTAAGGGAAGTTGATCCGTCAAAAACATGGCCGCCATGAGCCAATCAAAATGTAACGTGTTTGGCGGCCATATTGGATTTTTTTATTTTGAAGAATTTTGAGGCCGAAATTGGTTTTATATAGGTTTTTGGGTATTCTGATCTCAAATTTGCAAGGTATGAAACTGTCGGATAAACGGTTTGACGGCCATCTTGGATCATTTTCCCGCCAAAAGCTCCCATACTAAAGCAATGGGAAATTTTGAATATCTTCTCGAGAACTACTGGGCCGATTTAAATTATATGTGGCAGGGAGCATCCTTAGCACATGGAGATTCAAGTTTGTTCAAACGATCGTGTCGGCCAATTTGGCTGGTGTCCATCTTGGATTTTGTATGATTTTTTTAAAAACAACTTCTTCCCCAGAACCACTAAAGCAATCAGGCCGAAATTTGTAATATATGATTAGAGACTAAGGGCCATTAAAGTTTGTTCAAGCGAAGTTGATCCCGCAAAAAACATGGCCAGCGTAGACAAATCAAAATATAGCGTGTTTGGCGGCCATATTGGATTTTATTATTTGACGGATTTTGAGGCTGAGATTGTTTTTATCTAGGTTTTTGGGTATTCTGACCTCAAATTTGCAATTTTGGAAACTGTCGGATAAACGGTTTGGTGGCCATCTTGGATCATTTTACCGCTAAAAGCACCCATACTAAAGCAATGGGAATTTTCAAATGTTTTCTTCTGGAGAACTGCTGGGCCGATTTCAATTATATTTGGCAGGAAGTATCCTAGGGGCATTGGCCGGCGGCCATCTTGGGTTTCAGCCGATTTTTAGAAATCTAAAAATCTTCTCCAAAACCTTTTGAGGGATCAATGTAATGACCTAATGAAATATGATCTAGGGCAAGATCGTGTTTGGCGACCATATTGGATTTTTTTATTTGATGGATTTTGAGGCCAAAATTGGTTTTATATATGATTTTGCGTATTGTGATTTAAAATTTGGCATTTTCGAGACTGTTGGATAAATGGTTTAGCAGCCATCTTGGATCATTTACCCACCAAAATCTCCCATACTAAAGCAATGGGAAATTTAAAATGTATTCTTCTTGCGCCATCTTGGATTTTGGTTGATTTTTAGAAATGTCTTCTCTAAAACCGCTTTTGGGGATCAATTCAAAATGCATGAAATATCATCTAGGGCAAGTACTGCATCAAGTTTGTTCAAGGGAACTTGATTGGGCAAATTGTTTGGTGGCCATCTTGGATAACCTATTTTTTGCCAAAACAACTCCAGAACCACTGAGCCGATTGGGCCGAAATGTGGGAGATATGATTAGGAACTGAATGTCATTAAAGTCTTTTTCAATGGAAGGAGCTACGTCAGAAACATGGCCGCAGTGGACCAATAAAAATGTAGCGTTTTTGGTGGCCATATTTTTGTCCACAAACCCATTTAAAAGACTACTCCTAAACCAGCTACCAACAATTTTGACAAAAATGTGTAGTGCTCCAGGTGAGCGACACAGGCCCCTTCGGCCTCTTGTTTCTGGCGGCCATCTTGGACTTTCTGACAATTTATGGAATTCAGTTAAAATGCTGCTCTTCATTAAGCATTTGAACAATTTCAACCAATCTTGGCGGGAAGGTCCGTAGAGTGTGCTTCAGAGACCATGTACAGAGTTTTGTTTGGTCAATTTATTCAGCGTCCAGCTTGAATTTTCCGAAAACTAACTAGAAATCGATTAAAATGCTACTCCTCATTAACAGCTTGGGCGATTTCAACCAGACCTGTCTTGAAGGTAACTAGCACTGTAGGCTTCAGGAATTGTATACAGAACTTTGGTTGGTCACTTTTACTCACGGCTATCTCCTTTCAGATTTTCTGAAAATTTAGGGAAATAAGTTAAAAGGCTACTCCTCAATAACTGTGTGACCGATTTCAACCAATCTCAGCTGAAAGGACCTTAGGCTGGTACACTTCACAACTTGTATACAGAATTTGGACTGCTTGATTTTCATTGGGTGGCCATCTTTGATTTTGCGAAAAATGGGAATTAATTTAAAACGCCAATCCTCATTAACCGCTTGTTCCAGGGGCCATTTTGTTCTCGAAAATGACATCCCAGGAACTGCTGTACGGATCAGGCTGAAACTAATTAGATTTAATTTCATCGATAACTAAGGGAGATTAAAGTTTGTTCAAGTGAACATGATCCTTGATAAAATATGTATGTATGTATGTGTATGTATGTAAATTTCTATAGCGCCGATTCCGGACTAAACCGCTCAAAGGCGCTTTACAAAATTTAATAATATGCTCTTGTGAAAAGGTGAGTTTTTAACATAGATTTAAATGGCTCAATTTTGTTACAATTTTGAATGTCAGATGGTAGATTGTTCCAAAATTTTGGTCCTGCTCTCGAGAAGGCGCATTCACCGATGGTTAAATTCGAACGTGGTACGACACATAGTAATTGTGAATTTGATCGAAGGGACCTTGCTGGTGTTCTTCGTACGATCAGTGAATTTAGGTAAGGTGGTGCAAGATCATGAAGGCATTTGAACACTAAAAGTCCGACCTTATAGCTGATCCGTTCTCTAACTGGCAGCCAGTGTAGTTCCTGGAGAACAGGCGTGATGTGTTCATGCATTCTCGTGCGGGTGATCAACCGAGCTGCTGTGTTCTGGGCTCTCTGCAGACGCTCCAACTGGGCTGATGTTATGCCAGTCAGTAATGCATTGCCATAGTCCAACCGGGATGTTATGGTGGCATGAACAAGTGTTTTAACTGCGTCGGTGTCAAGCAGATTTCGAATTTTGCTGATGTTTCTCATATTGACGAAGATGGAACGAGAGACAGATGTCACATGTGCTTCCATTGAAAGAATGTTATCAAAAGTTACGCCTATGTTGCGGGCACTGTCGCTAAAACCAATTTCGGCCTCTCCAACGTGGAGACTTTTTATGTCCACATTCTGTCGAATGTGGCAAGATGTTATCAAGAGAGTCTCTGTTTTCTTGTCGTTCAGTTGCAACATGTTGTTCAACATCCAATGTTTGATGTCAAGAACACAGTTTTCGACACACTCACGGGCGTTTAACTGATGGTTTACATGGAACTCGAGGTACAATTGCGTGTCGTCCGCATAAAAGTAGTAGCTTATGCCATGGGATCGTATTAAGTTGCCTAGTGGTGCCGTGTATATTGTGAACAAGATGGGACCAAGCACAGATCCTTGTGGTACGCCAGAGCGTAATTGATTTGAAACTGACTTTAGGTTGTCCACAATAACAGTTTGGTAATGATTTGTAAGGTACGAATTGAACCAGGCAAGCGCTGTGTGTGATATACCGAGTTCTGTTAAACGTGATATCAGTATGCTATGATCGATTGTGTCGAAAGCTGCAGATAAATCTAAAAGAACCAATAGAACACACTTCCAGTCATCCATGGAGCAGAGAATGTCATTTTGTACACGGAGTAGAGCAGTTTCTGTGCTGTGGAGCTTCCGGTATGCGCTTTGAAAGGGTTCTAGTAGGTTGTTGCATTCTAGATGGTCATTTAGTTGCTTGGCAACGACCTTTTCTAGAACCTTGGACAGATATGGTAAGTTCTACACGGGCCTGTAGTTCCCTAGTGTATTTTGGTCGAATATGCTTGTTATAGTCCAATCAAAATTTTGGCTTTGATCGCCATATTGGAGTTTTTTATTGGCTGGATTCAATCTGATTTTGCGGTCAGTGTCCATCATTAATTTCCCACTAAAGATTGATTGAATTGGGTATTTTATGTCTTGATACTGCTGAATTTAAAGTATTATGTCTGTTCAAATGCTATGGTTCAAATGGTAGTGGTCCAGCTGAATGTTAAGGCCCTAGGGCCTCTTGTTAAATTGTGCAAAACTTTTTGACAAAGCACAGGATAAAACTTATGAGAAGTAAATTAAAACCAGTCCATCTCCTGCTAGCAACTGCAGGGTGTGTGGATGCGTGTGTGTGCATGCATGCATGCGCGTGTGCAAGCATACACATGAGTACATGATGGAGATGAGTGTTTCTTTGATTTTGAGAGCAAATTCAAAGGTAAAGGCAGAAAGTGGTACAGATCATTAGCATCTTGCTTTACATAAGAAATAAGTGTAACGCTTAATCTGTCTGCCTGACGAGTTTTTGCAAGGCTTATATGTCTATCTTCTAAAAAATTTGAAATCAATGTGACAGAAAGTTGTTGGTGGCTTACAACTTTCGCTCAAATCTTTTTCAAAATATTCAGCAGGTTCGGAGTTATTGCCCATTGAAATTACTAGTCAGTGGTTAGTGCAGCTGTCAGGTAGTTAATCTGAGCTCTGAAGTGTATTGGAAATGAGGAGGATCAGGGAGATGCTTAACCCTTTAACCCTCAAAGTTGTTTAAAAATGTTTAAATTTTCTCAAAGAAAATGTCCATTTGCAGACCAAAAGAAGACTATTTTGAAAATTTACCACAAGAATGACTGGCTCAGTTATCGAGCCAGTCATTCCAGGGGTAAATTTTCACAAAAAAAAAATTCTTGGTCTGCAAATTAACATTTCCCAAGACCACTGCAGAAGCCGACTTTGGCTGATATGAGCATTAAAGTGTTAATTGTGCAGAAGTCTTCTTTGTATTATAGCTTTTCTTCTTACCTACATTACTAATGGCTTACACACTTTCTCCTTTCAATAGTGCATTTCTTACATCAGCATTCCAACACAAACATGCAGAAAACATGGTGATATTCTCAAAAAAATTAAACCAATGTGATTTCACTGTTGCCTTAGCCAAATTAATTCTTGACACTTTAGGCCTTAAATTCATTCAAGAAAATTAAAAAAATTTCAAAGAAAATTAAAAATTTGCAAACCAGGAGAAGACTATTTTTGAAAGTTTAGCACTGGATTCCAGTGGTAAATTTTCAAAAATAGTCTTCTCTTTGTCTGCAAATCGACATTTCTCAAGACCACTGCAGAAGCCGTTTTTGGCTGATATGAGCATTAAAGGGTTAACAACTTAACATCTTATTTCTTATAAGATGATGAGCTGTTTGTGTCTGGTCTTTAGTGCTAAGAGGCTTAAATTATTACATCCTATTTTATGGCCTTATTTCCTGTTTTATGCCAACAAATGCGAAGCATTACATAATTATTAGACTCGGCTCCATCCTGACATAACTTGGCAAATAATGTTTCCGGAAACTGATAAAAAAAAAGCTCAGTGCAGCAAATCATGTATTAAGATAAATGAAGCATTTTGTCATGAAATATGATGCATAAATTTGGTCAATGGTGTCAGTTTTATAAGAAAGTTTATCATTCTTGGAGATTGTACAGACATACATAGACCCCCCCCCCCCCCCCATTAAGGAATTCTTTGTATAAATTTTCAAATGTTTGCGTGTAAATGACTTAGTCTCACTCGCATACTGCTCTATCCATGCAGATGGGAAATAATTTTCTTTATCATTCTTTATTCAGAAACAACAATATTTAACCCTGTAACCATTATACAGCAGAAATGCCTAATTCTTTCCATTATAAGTAATATTCTGTTTAATATTTTAATGGTGTGTGTTTTTG
This sequence comes from Chaetoderma sp. LZ-2023a, assembly GCA_034401795.1. Taxonomy (NCBI): domain Eukaryota; kingdom Metazoa; phylum Mollusca; class Caudofoveata; order Chaetodermatida; family Chaetodermatidae; genus Chaetoderma; species Chaetoderma sp. LZ-2023a. The sequence goes on along the minus strand of CM067369.1, from coordinate 62,773,077 downwards.
CTGCCTGTGGCAGAAACACCTCCCAGTCCAATTAGTTTCAAAAAATTCAAAAAATTTTTGATTAAATTATAAATTCATCAAAGACATATAACTTGTACACTAGTGACCGACTTTGCTTTTCGTGAAGAAGCTATGCATCGTTATGATCATGACTTCACATAATTGGTGACGTAATTGATTCTGGTATAAGATACTTGAGTGACAGATCAGATCCATCCATTGGTGAATGAGCTGATGGATGAACAGATGAATAGATTGTTGTATGCTTTTGCAGTGAAGTAGTGTCTGAAGTGATTACTAGAAGCACCTAACCTGCTTCATGAGAATCACCTTAGAAGTGGCTGAAAAGCAGCCAAGCAGTGCTAATAAATAAATAAATCTGTTATGAGAGTTTGCTGATGAATAAAATAATCCACTTATGCTAAAAGTATCAGAAATTTGTGAAAGAAAGGGCTGCACATTGGCATTACATCAACTTAACCTTTTAATGGTCAAATTTGGTCAAGAAAATCAACATATTTGCTTATCGACATTCCTCAAGACCACTGTAGAGGCCGATTTTGGCCGGCTTGACCATTAAAGGGTTAACACATGTATCCACTTGTCCTACAACAGCATTCCTATTAACTACACTGCATATGTACACTTTTATTAGCAAATGAAGTAAACAATACAAGTCCAAGCAGGAGATAAGTTATCAGAATGAGGCGTTGACCTCTGTGCCAGATTTTGCAAAGAATGTATAAATGCTCAGATCCAAGAATTCTGCTAAAAGCATCACAAACACAAAGGTTTTGGTTACGTCACCATCTGCTGCGATTTTCTGAACGGACCGATCTGTATGATGACTTTTAATGGTCAAATTTGGTCAAGAAAATCAACATAGGCTATGGCCTATGCAAACAAGTTTCCTGCTGTAACTACGTGGGGACCAATTCTATTGGTCCTAAAGATAACTCATATCACTCCAATAACTATTTTATAAGAACCGATAAATTACATTAATTCTTAATTATACTACCAAAGAATTATATATATATATATATATTATATATATATATATATATATATATATGTCATTACCCATCCAAACTTCAGCCTATTCCCCCCTATTCCAGATGTCTGTCTCAAGAGCTTGTGACCTGTGGATGTAAATCAAAGTGCAGAAACAGGCTGTTCTGCCTCTTAAGTTTTGCTTTAAAGTGCTACGCCTCATTAACCGCTTGGTGGATTTTGACCTAATTTGGCTGGAAGGATCCTATGGGGGTAGGCTTCAGAACATGTATACAGAATTTTGATTGGTAAATTTTTTTCGGCGCCCATCTTGAATTTTCCAACAAATTGCGGGAAAGTGTTTAAAACACTATTCCTCATTAACTACTTGGACAATTTCAACCAGGCTTATCTGGGAGGATAGTACGCGAGTATGTTTCAGAACTTGTATACAGAATTTTGATTGGTCGATTTTGCCGGCGCCCATCTTGGCTTTTCTGAAAATTTCTGCAAATCACTTAAAAGCCAGATAACAACTGGGCCGATTTCAATCAAACTTGGATGAAAGAACCCTACCCTAGTATGCTTCAGAAGTTGTATACAGAATTTTGATTGCTCAATTTTTCTGGCAACCATCTTGGATTTGCTGAAAAATGGCAGGAAATCGTTTAATACGCTACTCCTCATTAACTGCTAGCGCAATTTCAACCAGACTTGGCTGGAAGGATACTAGGCTGGTTGATTTCAGAACTTGTATACAAAATGTTGATTGGTCCATTTTCCCTCAGCGATCCTGGATTTTCTGAAAATTTTGGGAAATCGGTTAAAAGGTTAATCCTCATTAACTGCTTGAACGAGTTCAAGCAAATTCGGCTGGAAGAACCCTGAAGTGCTATGCTTCAGAGCTTGTATATATAATTTTGATTGGTCAATTTATTCAGTGGCTGACATGAATTTTCCGAAAAATGGCTGAAAATTGTTTGCTCCTCATTAACTGCTTGGGCCATTTACTGCTTGGTCGATTTCAATCAAACTCGGGTGGAAGAGCCCTAGGCCCATATGCTTCAGTACTTATATACAGAATTTTGACAGCTTGATTTTGATGGTGGCCATCTTGGGTTTTCCATTAAATGGGAATTCATATAAAATGCTACTTATTAATCGCTTGGGCAATTTCAACAAATTTTGGCTGGAAGGATCCTATTGTCGTAGCCTGTAGAAAGTCTATTCATAATTTTGATAAGTCAGTGTTTTAGCAGCAATCTGATTTTCTGAAAGTTTTCCGGAAATATTTTTAAATGGTACTCCTTCAATCAATAGCCTGATTTCAATAAACCTTGGGTGGAACGATCCTATGATTGTAGGCTTCAACATATTAAGCGAGTCTTGATTGATACATTTTTTCGTGGCCATCTGGGATTTTCCGAAAATCATCCATCATGTCTATTTAAATGCAAATGGTTTAAATGCTGTCCAGGTGAGCGCCACAGGCCCTTGGGCCTCTTGTTTTGTGAAAATATTCATGCATTTTTCATGTTTTTTGACATTCAATAAAATTTTCAAGGGCCTCTTGTTTTGTGAAATTTGTCATGCATTTTTCACGTATTTTGACTTTCAACAAAATTTTACATCAACATTATATACAATGCAGAGGTGCTATCTGCATCTTTACTGATTTCATTTTGGAAAAGCCAAGTGAGCTTATGCCATGGCGGCCATTTGTCCATCGTCCGTCCATTCTGTCATTTGTCAAATCACATCTCTTCATTTATGCTTTGACCGATTTCAACCAAATTTTTCTGGAAGGGTCCTATCATAGTAGACTCCAGAACAATTATTCAGAATTTTGTTTGGTCAATTTTTCTGCTGTCCATCTTGGATTTTCTGAAATTTTCTGCAAATCGTTTAAAACACTACTCCAATATTTAAATGGCCTGACTTTGATACAACTTGGTTGGACTAATTCTATGCTCGTAATCTTCCACACTTCTAATGAGAATTTTGATAGGTCAATTTTTTTGTTTGCTATCTTGGATTTTCTGAAAATTTCTGGAAATCAGTTGAAAGGCTACTCCTCAGTAACCATTTGGCCGATTTCAGGAAAACTTTGTTGGAAGGACTCTAGAGTGGTGTACTTCAGATATTTTATACAGAATTTTGATTGGTCAATCTGTTCAGCAGCCATCTTGAATTTTCCGAAAAATGGTGGTGAATCGTTTAAAGCGCTATTCCTCATTAACCGCTTCTTCCAGTGGCCATCTTGTTCTCTAAAATTACATCTCAGGAGCTGCTGTATGGATCAGGCTGAAACTCATTCGATTTAATTTCATCAATAACTACCGGTAAGGGTGATTAAAGTTTGTTCAAGGGAATATGATCCTTGATAAAACATTGTTGTCATGGATCAATCAAGATTTTGGGTTTCATGGCCATATTGGATTTTTTTTTTATTGGCTGGATTCAATCTGATTGTGTCGTCAGCATTCATCATTAATTTCTCACTGTACTGAATTGTACTGAATTACTAATTTTTTTATTTCATATCTTGTTACTGCTGCATTTAAAGTATTATGTCTGTTCAAATGCTAATGGTCCAGTTGAGTGCTAAGGCTCTTGGGCCTCTTGTTTATGTTAAATTCTTTTTCATTGGCCATATTACACAACAATCACTTTTCTCATTTCAATGAAACATAAAGCCATTCTATACCATGTAGGTGTCCAATTTACATCATTACTTAAATTTCATGTTGGGGAATTTTGCCTACTTTTAATTCACGGTTTTAGACAGACTATTTTTTTTTGCTTTTTTAGGTTATGTTTTTATGGACCATTCTATTTCAACAATGGCTCATTGGATCAGCAAAATTGTACAGAGGTAATATATACCTAATGCGTCGGTACTATCCACAACTTTAATTTCATTTTGATAAATCCTTTCAAGATCAGATTATCCAAAATTTAGTAAAGTTTTTAGCTCACCTGGGCAGAATGGCCAAGTGAGCTTATGCCATGGCGACCGTCCATCTGTCTGTTCGGCACCCACCCATCAACTTTTGCTTAAAAACGTTACTCTTCATTAGCCGCTTAGCAGATTTGAACCTAATTTGGCTGAAAGGACCCTATGTGGGTAGGCTTCAGAAATTTTATACCAAATTTTGATTGGTCTATTTTTTCGCCAGCCATCTTGAAATTTCTGAAAAATGGCGGGAAATTGTTTAAAATGCTACTCCTCATTAACCACTTGAGCAATTTCAACAAGACTGCTGGGAGGATAATATGCTGGTATGGTTCAGAACGTGTGTACAGAATTTTCTGGTGGCCATCTTTGATTTTCCGAATATTTCTGCAAAAACCTACTCACAAACTACTTGGCTGATTTCAATCAAACTTGAATGGAAGAACCCTAGCATAGTATGCATCAGAACTTGTATACAAAATTTTGATTGGTCCATTTTTTCAGCCACCATCTTCAAATTTTTTTTAAATGTTTGAAAATCATTTAAAACTCTACACATTAACTGCTTGGGCAATTTCAACAAGACGTAACTAGGAAGATAGTACGCTGGTATGGTTTGGAACCTGTATACAGAATTTTGATTGCTAAATTTTTCCGCCGCCCATCTTCGATTTTCAGAAAGTTTCTTTAAATCACTTAAAAGGCTACTCCTTAACCGCTTGAACAAGTTCAAGCAAACTTGCCAGGAAGGACCTAAAGTGGTAAGCTTCAGAGCTTATATACAGAATTTTAATTGGTCAATTTGTTTAGTCACCATCTGGAATTTTCAGAAAAAATGGCTGAAAATTGTTTAAAACATTGCTCCTCATTAACTGCTTGTGTGAGTTCAACAAGACTGGCTGAAACACGAGCCTAGGGTGGTAGGCTTCAGAGCTTGTATACAGAATTTTGATTGGTCAATTTTTCCGGCAGCTATCTTGGATTTTCTTAATATTTTGGGAAATCAGTTAAACTGATACTTCTCATTAACCGCTTGGCTGATTTCAACCAAACTCAGCTGAAAGAACCCTAGGACGGGTTGCTTCAGAAAATGTATGCAGAATTTTGACGGCTTGATTTTGATGGTGGCCATCTTGGATTTTCTGAAAAATGGGAATTTATATAAAATGCTACTCCTCAATTTCAACCAAAGTTGCCGGTAAGGATCCTATTGTCATATTCTCCAGAAATTTATTCAGAATTTAGATAGGTCAGTGGTTTGGCAGCCATCTCCGATTTTCTGAAAGCTTTCCGGAACCATTTAAAAATTGTACTCCTTCATTCAATAGCCCGATTTCAACAAAACTTTGGTGGAGCGATCCTATGACAGTAGGCTTCAACATATTAAACGAGAATCTTGATCGGTCAATTTTTTTTATATGGCCATCTTGGATTTTCCAAAAATCACCCATCATGTCTTTTTAAATGCAAATGGTTTAAATTCCAATGGTCCTGGTGAGCGCCACAGGCCCTTGGGCCTCTTGTTCCTGTTTGATGGGTTACAGTTGGTTGTTGGTGCCTCACTGAATATATGTATTACAAACCATGCCACATTTGTTTTGGAAATTCACACTATCCATGCATTTACAGGTGAGATACTGCACGCTTCAGAATTCTTATTTTACATAACTCGTTAATGCCTTGTTACGATTCAGCATAGTAATCTATGGTCATCTGGTCACCCAAACCTCTGTTTGTTTCTTATTGCTTACACCATACCACAATTTTCCATTAGTTACACCGCTGCTGCTGCTGCTTTATACTATTGTGGCACACAATTTTAACTACTAGGGCTGCTACTGATTAGATAATTGATTAATATGAAACTAAATTGTTGATCGTTTAGCATATATATAATTATATAGAGACTGCTGGTATTTATAGTGTGCTGAGAGGAAAAAGGAAATATAAGAAACGATATTCAATGCTGTTCATATGCTATATAACATATAGAGTTCAAGATCAAAACACAGACAATAAATATTGACATATTCCATGGAGTGGGAATATTCTGTAACAATATGATCGTTGTAACCCTTTCATCACTGAAACACGACTCATTCAACACTCAATTCTAAAGCAATAATGGCAGCGAAGCTGTAAAAAGCTTTGAAACTAATTTGACTGGAAATTGCTACTACCTAAAGCAGCAGCGATCTACCAATCAAGTTTGTTTCAAAGAGTTTAACTGAATATTCCTTACAACGCAATCAATATCACATATTTGTTCAGTATGTCTGAAGCTGTTTATGGAGGAAGCGTACCAAAGCTCCAAGCTGCATAACCTATTCACTATTGGAACTAGGCTATACTAGTAATGGCATAATGTATGCATAGCAATATATAGCCGAGTGCCACTTAATGTCTCTGTGACAATTTTTCTGCATTTTTTATCGAATAGAATAATATTTATTTTATGTGATGGTTAGGTAATTAATGTGTAATAATATAAAATTATGTTTTAATGATTTTGTAGTAATTTTATTCAGGCTGTGTGTATTGTATTGTGTTCTTACAGTTCCAACAAGAATAATATCAATAAGACTGATGTACCTAACGTGGACTGCTGTAACTGGATTTTCTTGTTAAGAAATGGATGATTTCATTTTATCCATCAGTCATATGATGTAGTAATCAACTACGTGACATGTAGAATGACGTTATAAGCAATTACGTCATGAATGATGTAAATAAGTCTGTCTGTCACGAACGCTTAATTGATGATAGACTAAGCGTTGTTATATGAATTGTATGCCTTTACTATTTAATAAACATTCTGTTGAATATTTTGAAACAAATTTGACTGGGCGCTGTTGCCGCCATAGGTAACAACAGCACCCGGTTAATTTAGTTTCAAAATATTTATCAGCTTCCCTGCATAGCTTACTAGAAATTGTGTTTCGGAGAGTGCTTGGATCGATTGATCCCAACATGGACAACGCATGTGTGGAGCTTAGCTTTTGATGGGCGGGGCAAGGCTAAAACTGTATTCCTCCATTACATGTTTTATTCTCTACCACATACAGTACAGCTCATATATAACACAAGGGGATTGGAAGATTAAAACTGCTGGTTTAAGCAGCCATTCTTCCAATCCAATTATGTCCAAAATATTCAACAGTAGTTTTATAGTTTTATAGTTTTGTTTTGGAAACAAGTAATTACTAATCTGTACTGTATATAAAATATTAAACAGATTGTCTGTATTGTTTCCATTGAATTGATCTACTTGAATGGATGGTATTTCAGAGGTATATTCAGAGCTAGCAGTTGATTTGAAGTCCGTATTATCTAGTGTTTCAGTTGTGACTCACACCGTATTTATTAGTCGGGCTATCGATTTGTCAATCAGTCTGTCTGTCACATTTCTTACATTTTTTGACAAACTGCCGATGTCACCACTATAGTTCATCACGCCGATTCAATGCCAGATAGGAAAATACATTGATAATTAAATAAATTATATCTAATATTTATTAACTCACATGGCCAGAATGGCCAATTGAGCGAATGGCCAATTGAGCTTATGCCGTGGCGACCGTCCGTCATCCATCTGTGTGCCTGTCTGTCTGTCCAGCGTCAAGTTTTTCTTTAAACTTCTTGTCGAGAAGCACTGGGACGATTTCAATTATATTTGCTGGGAAGCATCTTTAGGGCATGGAGATTCAAGTTTTCTTCAACTGAAGCCAATTGGCCAATTTTACCAGTGGCCATCTTGGATTTTGGAAAATCTTTTTAAATGTCTTTAAACATCTCCCAAACCGCTTGGGGGATCAATTGGATGAATTGTTTATCGGACATCTTGGATCTTTTCCCCTCCAAAAACTCCCATACTGAAGCAATGGGAAATTAAAAATCTGTGTGTGTGCCTGTCTGTCTGTCCGGCGTCAACTTTTTCTTTAAACAACTTCTTGTCAAGAAGCACTGGGCCGATTTCAAGTATATTTGACAAGAAGCATCTTTAGGGCATAGGGATACAAGTTTGTTCAAAGGAAGATGATCAGCCAATTTGTCCAGTGGCTATCCTGTATTTTGGCTGATTTTAAAAATGTCTTAAAAATCTCCGAAACTGCTTGGGGGTTCAATTCAAAACTCATGAAATATCATCTAGTGTAAGAGCTGATCCAAGGTTGAGAAAAAATAATTAGAAAGGAATCACAAGTCTGCATGATTGATCCCTATAGGATCCAGCATGTGTAGTTGGTGTATCCAATACTTTTCCTGCTCTTTTCGTAAGCATGTTTTCTCTATATCCTCATGGTCGTGAGGTAGAACTTGTATAATTTTATAGTACATATTCTGTCCTGAGTGTGTGGGCAAGTTAAAGTGGTGTGCTACTGGGGTGTCTTTTTTTTTTATATCCCATAGGTATTCTTTCATTTTGATATGGAATTCACGTTTTGTTTCACTTACATATTGTTTTTTACATCTGGGTTGAAAAGGTAGACGACATTGCGTGTGTCGCAGTATGTTTTGTAACACAACAAAAATACTAAGCCACTCAATTCACTGTTTGCTATAAGTCACCTGACTTAGATATCTCAGAAAATTTTAACCTATTCATTCCCATGGTGTGGGTTCCCTTGTAAACAAGGTTAGCAGAGATACATCCCTCCATTGGGTAGTCTTGATAGTATCTCTTTAACTCTAGAGCAGTCATTGCTCTAGGGAACCGGTTCCTCTATTCCTATAGAGAACATATAAACGAGTCTGTGAGCATGCGCACTTATGTTACTATGCATGCGACCGAGTCCAAGCCGTCATTAATTAATTTTCTGTATTACAGGAAACATCTAACTTTTATCTCAACAAATCCTATTCATTCCATAATCTTGTGGAGCTACATCCACATTTGATTTTTCATGAATACCACAGTACAAGCAGTCTTTGTTGAATAAGTCCTAGTACTTAATGTAAAATGTTTATAATTTACGTGAATATGAACAGAAAGTTTGTTGCAACCAAGTTGAAAGAAAATGGTGCCAGCTTCACATTACAAGCCATCATATTAATTCGCGATTTGATCTTCGCTTAAAATTGGCACCATTTTTGCAGGCTAATTTAACATTACTAGCAATGGGCCGTGAAACCTTTTTATAAAAATTACTCGAGATTTTGTTTTCTAATACCGGGCGGGGTTATTCGACACAAGTCTTTTTTATGCCCTTAGTTTCATGAAAAATGTAAACATTGCGTTGCTATGGGATATCATCTTCAGTGTGTCGTAAATTGGCAAATGTCGGACGATCTCGGAATGCCCGGATGTTCAAAATTACGATACTGATTTGAATCCTCGTAATCACATAACCCTCTTTTGTTAGATAGGCTATTAAGCCTGTGTCAGATTGTCAGGTTCACTTGATTTGTAAATCTAGCGAGAAACTTGCGTTCACTTGATTTCTAAATCTAGCGATAAAATTTATCATATATATTACTGGTTATATTGTAATGTAAGTGACCAACCAAAAATGATGTAAAACGTAATGCGATGTTCGAGAAAAATTGCTTGAACGCCTGATAATTAAACTGGTAGCCCGCTTCTAATGTTAGCGAGCCAGCCAGTGGCAAAATAAATCTCCCTTTGGAGGCACTGACGAGAAGCGCAGATCTCATTGCCGAATTTCCGATTCCAGGATAACTATATCCGAGTACTCGCTTAAGATACTTCATTAAAAATTTGCCGTAACCTGATCTGGTTGGATAATATCATGTGATTATCATGTGATTCTGATTTATATATTATAAAGACGACATTTATGTCAAGTTAGGATTAATTTTGATGGAAAAAACAATCTTTATTAAAGGATACGCAATATTTAGGCTGTTCAATTTAATAATTTCACTTCTGTGAATGATGTTTTGAGGTACACATTAAGCATAGCCGCGAGGTGACAAGATTTGTGCAGGGGAGTTTTCATGGTATCTTCAGACGTTAAGATGTTTAAAAATTCAGAGGAAAATAAGTTTTATCCTTGTATATAGTGCACGCACATTTTTTAGAACGTGTTAATTGAGCATAAATGTGCAACCTATTACGACGCACATTTATGGGTTTATAAGTAAATACGCCACTCCCATATTTGCTGGTATTCATTCAGATTCAACTTATTTCAGTTGCAACTTATGACTAATAACTTCGAGAGCTAAATGGTTAATATTTTGATAGTAAACACTACAAACTTTGATGGCCAAGTTTTACTATATCAGAGATGTGTGTTGATCTCAGTGTTTTAGTAGCAAGCATAGCCTTTGGATCAGGAAAGTTCTTGACTATCAGCCCCTTTTATTAGCCCTAAGATGGGGTTTTTCCTACTTAATGTATGATCTAATCTCTCATCATTTTGGAAATTCTTTCTGCGGGTACTTAACTTGGGTGAAATTGGATATATAGAGCACGTACCCAGGCTATGATGGATCATTCTATCGGCTCTCAATCGATCAATTGTTATAGTCAAATATAACATTCTGCTTGCAAATGGACTATTACTCATGGAAATCATCTGAAAGTATACCAGAAGAGGGGGGAGAACTAACCTAGTTAGAAAAAATTTCTCTCTAACGGGTGTGCAAACTGTGAAATGTTTTGTCTGAACATGTTGTTTCCACACCATCTCTTAAAACATTTGAAAATGGTTTAGGTAGGCTTTGGCATAGTTAAGATGCAATGCATGACTACAACGTACACGCAACTCATGACCAGAAGTGACGGCACAGGCATGGAGATAAATGAAGAAGAGATGAACATAAGGCCTAATTGTCCTGTGCTCAGTATTATTACCTAGATTATAACTCTCAATTTTTATGGTATAGCAACTGATTATAATTAAACTTCTGGTTTATGTATGCCAAATCAATTCACTTGCGTTGTTTTGCTGGTATTGTTTGTTTCTAAATCATGTTTGACAATTTAAATGCCCTATTTCAGGGGCTCTTATTTTTAATTATTTAATTCTTTATTAGTTGCTCTTAGTGCAATGGCTGAACCACCCAATTATCCTCATCCTTCGAAACCTTGTGTACACCCAACTCTTCGCATTTATCTTCTAGGAATAATTTTATTTTTTCTTATGATCCTAGCAGTTCTTTTGTCGTTTTGATTTCACTAGATTTTGTTTTGCTCCTGAATCTTCTCATGTATTAGTCTCTTCCTATCAACCCCACCATCTTTCGACCTGTTCTCTCAAAAAATTGGAATCAATCATCTTTCGATTCTCCTAATATCAATCTGCAAATAAGTGCATCAGTCTTTATTATTTTAATTGTGAATAGTGGTTTGCTATCTTTTAGTATCATATCTGGCCTGATTTATTTTTTAACAGTTTTTCAGTCTTTCTTTTCTATCAGTAGGATCACTCGCCATGATGAAGCATATCTATGGGTGAATGTAAGCTTGTCACAATAACAAAATCTTTTTTGTCTTATCAAGATTTACACCGCTCCTTTCTCAAGTTCAGTAGAAATTTTGATCTTTTTATTTGTCTAGTGATATGTCTATTTCTGTTATTTTCATATGGAGTTGTTTTCTCAGCCTTATCTATTCAAGCCTATTTTTATTCTTCTAAATTCTAACTTTCCCAGGCATTATTAAATAAATTCCTCAAGGGGGCCTAACCAAGATGATTGGGTCATTGCATTCGCATGGATTGTGGAATATGGGGTTTTTTCCGTTCATCCTTCTGTGTAGTTTCAGTCCTTTGTCCATATCCATCATTGATCTGGTCACAGGTTTGATGGGCTTCTTTCCTGTTTAATCATCTGATAAAGATATTAACAATTGGGCTCATATCATACTAGCTTTGTTTTGAAATTAGATTTGTAAAATAAGATTCTGCAGGTTTATTCTGGTCCTAGCTGTCATGCTTAAGCGCTTCTATATAATCTCGACTCTATCAGGGGTGGGGATGGGTATAGCTAGCCTCATGCATGTCTTAGGTAGCAGATTTCCTACATATAAGGTACAATCAACGTAGTCATTGAATCCCCCTTTTTTCTATCAAACCATGTTGGTATCCTCTGATATTAGTACTGCTGTTACGGGGCTATTTTCCACCTATTTCTGAATACGTGGGATTGGCTTGGTGGCAATGGCTCTGCCACACTTCAGAAATTGCCAGGATGAGGTGGCAGGCAAAAATCGGTGAAGACACTTCAATAATATTCAACAAGACGGTTCTTCAAATAATAAATGACTTCAACTTTTAATAATTTTAAATTGACTCTATACACAAGCTGATGTTGATACAAAATTTCTATACAAACTACGATCCATTCCACATCTGTCTACTATTCTGGCTTAAATCTATGTCTACTGTCTATCTATCTCTCTCAATCTAATTCGATCTCTCTATCCCTAGCCCTGTCTCTCACTGTTTCTCTCACTCACTCTATCTCCCAAATACACAAATTCCTTTACATTTTATAGCTAGTGGTAGTTAAAGTAAACAGGAAGGTAGTGAAGGGACATGTTCGAAATAAGTTCAGAACATGTCTAAAATCATTAATAATTTGTTTAGTATTTGTGAATACAGGATTTATGCAATTCTATAAAATAATAAATATAATTAACCACTTTCATGCTGTATGCGTTGACAGTATTTTACTCTGACAAAATCAGAAAATCTTGATGACTATTTTGAAACAATCAAAGCGAAAGTTGTTTCTGCTTGAGTCAGCAACAACTTTCAGTCAGATTATTTCCAAAATAATATGCAGGTTTCTTATGCCAATGTCTTGAAATATGTTTGTGGGAATCTAGAATGAAGATGGTTATCAGATTATGAACATGTATTTTCAGATGTATGTTATTATATATAAAAGTTCAGTATATACATGTCTTGGAATACTATGATTTATTATGTCCACACTGCAGGCTGGGTGGATTTAATTGTTCTGGCTATTAATTGGCTATTGTCCTCTGTCAACTATACTCCTAGAATTGTCACGCTTGATTTCATATGATTCAGCTGGCCATGATTAGGAACATTCTAATTTATGCTGGATAAAATCAATAATATATAATTTCACACAGAATTTCCTATATCTGGCCTAATAGCACCATGACACTGCTTCTGTTCCTGATCAATAATTTTCTGCTCTTCAAGTAGGATACAGTGGAGGAATGGCAGAATCCAAAGACTTTAAGGATTATGAGGTGCTGGCAGATCATCTTTTATAGGGTCTCGGCTCTTATCTTCAACTCATATATTTATCCTTTTCTGACAACTTCCAAAAAATTTACACTTCATGTCCTTATGGTTTAATACTAATTCTGTTGTATATTTTGGAATTGTTTTGTCTGGAACCCATGGCTGCTTTGATACTGTTTGAGACAAAAATGACTTAGTCAAATCGTTTCATAATATTCAACTCTTCCTGATATGTTGTCTCAGAAATGGAGTTCATCGATGAAAGGAATAATATGGACATGGAGTCATTTTGGCCAGTCATCACTGGTCTCGTCAAGGATAAGGGACAGTGTTTTCTGATTTTTCCATACATACAGAATTGATCCTAACTGGATCTGGGTTCTTTTAATTACATCATGGCCAGTCTGGGATTCCTCTGGCTTGGAAGGTTCCTTAATTGTGTTAAAATTTGGGCCGAATGGAGTCAGTTTTGTGTACGAGGGTCAAGTCTGGTAATTCAGAATTTTGTCCCTCACCACGACCGCATACACTGCATTTTCATTCGCTGGGTGTCATCGGTACCAATTCACCAGTTTATCCATCTGCAGGTCCAGTTTGATGTCTTGTTCTTACGTGTTTGGGGTAGGAGATCGCTATAGAATTTCCTCTCGTTCTTGTGTCTATGGAATCAGATAAAGTAGTCTTACTACTCTCTTCCTTTTCAGGAACTAGAACAGAAACTAATACCCTAGTAATCCGCTTCAATACTCTGGAATATTGGAGAATGAAGAGATATTGTCTCTTTCACAAGCCACCTATCTGCTCATGCAGTCATTTCTATAGTAGTGACTTTCATCAACAAGCAGGGCAGTTGAGGTTATCATATTTTGTCTGGAGTCTTGGTCTTCCTCCTGCGGTGGAGATGTCAGGAAATCTTTCAGCAACTCACATTCCAGGTAGAATGATTTTCCTTGTAGCTCATTTAATGCATCTCATTATGTTTCTACTCAGTATAGTGTCCAGATTTGATGTTCATATTCTTCCTCCAGGCTAGGCTCTGGCAGTAGATGCTCTGGCCCAGTCATAGACTTCACATTTTGTTTAAATATCTTCAATTTAACTTTCTAGTGCCAATTGTCTTAAGAACTTTTGTCAGCGGTTTCTAGTACAATTGTCTTTTATTCAGTGGATCTTGTAGTCCTCTTTGTGGAAATTCAAAGCATCTTACCAATTTTGCTGATTTTCTATCTCGTTTAACAGCAGCTTTCAGTTCATCATTCCACAAATCTTCAATATGTATATATGGTATTTTCCAAGAGACCTGTTTTTCAGAAATTAATTTTTTTGTCTGAACTTTAGTATTCTTAATCAATTCAAACTATCTGTTACAGGAGAATTTACCAGAGTATATTTAAGGTTTTCAAATGGTTGTTAGAACAACACATTATCACGCCCGATTCTGCATCCCATCATCAAGTCATAGATTCATGGGATATTTTTTGATGACTTAAATCTCTGTATGCTGGGGTGGTGTTATCGTTTTCACTAGCATCTATCCTTCTTTATTTCTAGAAGCCGGTTTGAGAGTTATTAAGTATTTACATCATTTTTCCATGGTACAGGTATTTATAGGGTATAGCACAAAGACAAATACCTATAATAAATTCCTCTATTAATTCATTCTTTGCTCCATCTGTTTAATTGTATAACTCTGAAATCATTCTTTTTCTACTAGCCGCCACGTTTGTTAGATGGCATTTTGATATTCATATTCTTTTTGTGAATGATCTTTTCTAGGTGGTAGGAGATCTGCCCTCATTCTTTGCCCTTGAAGAGATCATATATATATATATATATATATATATATATATATATATATATATATAACTTAATTAATTGTTTTCAATCCTTTCCGAAAACTATACCCAATTTAAAGGATCTTTTTGAAACACCGTTCAGGTTACTTATGCAAATTTGTTTAGTAAGCGGGCATCTCATCAACTGGATTACAGACACCATTAATCATCACTAGAATGTATCTCCAGGAGACACTCAGTAAGTGTTAAGGCACACGATGTTCGTGGTATGGCCTTCTCCTTCGCATTCTATGCAGATCTATCAGTGGACGACATTATGTAAGTTGCAGTGTAAATGTCAGATTCTACATTATTTTAATCTGAAAGATCAGATTCAATTCACAATGACATTTCTAGTTTCACCACTCAAACCCAGGTTCAATTGCCTGAGATTTTCTAATTATCATTATATTATTGTATTTTATTTAGAACATTTGTTTGTTCGTGCCTTTCAGCACTTCAGCGATTTAGTTGGTTTTAGTATTTTTGGTGATTAACCGTTCATTCCTGATTTGCAATTTACCAACCCACCTAGTATTTGGGCTCTGACCAATTCTATGTTTTAGCAAACAGTGAATTGAGTGGCTTAGTATTTTTGTTGTGTTACAAAACGACCCAGACGTATATACTGGTCTGGCGTTTTGTTAGCTTACTAAAATACTTACCACTCAATTCACTGTGGCCCATCTCGGCAACCCCGCATCGTTAAATTGCAAATCATTATTAAAAATTTGTGGAATTAATTAATGACGGCTTGGACTCGGTCGCATGCATAATAGCATAAGTGCGCATGCTCACAGACTCGTTTATATGTTCTCTATAGGAATAGAGGAACCGGTTCCCTAGAGCAATGACTGCTTTAGAGTTAAAGAGATACTATCAAGACTACCCAATGGAGGGATGTATCTCTGCTAACCTTGTTTACAAGGGAACCCACACCATGGAAATGAATAGGTTAAAATTTTCTGAGATATCTAAGTCAGGTGACTTATAGCAAACAGTGAATTGAGTGGCTTAGTATTTTTGTTGTGTTACAAAACATACTGCGACACACGCAATGTCGTCTACCTTTTCAACCCAGATGTAAAAAACAATATGTAAGTGAAACAAAACGTGAATTCCATATCAAAATGAAAGAATACCTATGGGATATAAAAAAAAAAAAGACACCCCGGTAGCACACCACTTTAACTTGCCCACACACTCAGGACAGAATATGTACTATAAAATTATACAAGTTCTACCTCACGACCATGAGGATATAGAGAAAACATGCTTACGAAAAGAGCAGGAAAAGTATTGGATACACCAATTACACATGCTGGATCCTATAGGGGGCAACAGCTTAACCAAGTATGTTCAAGGGAACTTGATTGGCCAAATGTGTCAACAGCCATCTTGAATGACATAGTTTTCCTGAAAGCATTTTATTCTCCAGTACCACTGGACAGATCAGGCTGAAATTTGAGAGATATGATTAGGGACTAAGGGCCATTAGAGTTTGTCAGTTGAAATTTGATATGTGAAAAAACATGTCCGTTGTGGATCAATCAAAATTTAGCGTGTTTGGTGGCCGACTTGGATTTTCAGAAAAAAATTATATAAAAGACTACTTATTAACCATTGGGGCAATTTTAATAAAACTTGGCTAAACTTTCACAGAATTTAGGTTGGTAAATTTTTCCAGTGGTCATCTCATTATTTGTGCCAGTGGCCAATAATTCTAGGTGAGCGATACAGGCCCCTTGGGCCTCTTGTTTTTATATCACCAAAGAAGTTTTGGGTATTATGTGATGGCGCTGTCCGTGCACGCGTGTAACATAGTGGTTTCTGCGATGATAACTCTACTAAGATTAGGTGGATCGGTTTGACGTTTAATAAGGTCATTAGCTCACCTGGCTCAAAGGGCCAAGTGAGCGTATGCCATGGTGGCCATCCGTCGGTCTGTCATCCGTCGCCAATCAAATCACATCATTTATGCTTTGACCGATTTCAATCAAATTTGGCTGAAAGGATCCTATGGTGGTACGCTCCAAAACCTCTATTCAGAATTTTGATTAGTAAAATTTTCCGGAAATCAATTAAAATGCTACTCCTCCAATATAAATGGCCCGACTTCAACACTTCTAACGAGAATTCTGATATTTTTGGTGCTTATCTTGGATTTCTGAACATGTTTGGAAATCAGTAAAGCGCCTACTTAACCATTTTGCCGATTTCAAGCAAACTTGTTTGGGAGGACCCTACAGTTCTGCTTCAGAACTTGTATACAGAATTTTGATTGGTCTATTTTTTTGGTGCCCATCTTGAATTGGTTGAAAAATGGCGGGAAATTGTTTAAAACACAACTCATTAACTGCTTGGGCAATTTCAACCAGACTTGGTTGGAAGGATACTATGCTGCTAGGTTTCAGAACATGTATACAGAATTTTGATTGGTCAATATTTCTGGCAGACATCTTGGATTTTCTGAACATTTCCATTCAAAGCCTACACATCATTAACCCCTTGACCAATTTCAAGCAAACTTGTCCATCTTGGATTTTCTGAAACATGGCGAGAAATCATTTAAAATGCTACTCCTCATTAACTGCTTGTTGAATTAGGTCTGAGCAAGAAGGCTCTCAAAATTGATGATGTTCCAACATCCAATATGGTCACTAGCCATCAGTGGCCACCTTAGAAATTGGTTTCCAGATGCTAACTGGTGGATATCCTGTAAATCGGTTTATGAATGATAAATTGTGAGTACCATTTTTCTGATCAGTTTGAAACTTCATAGGTTCACTGGACTAGGTATAAGGACAAAGCCTATGGAATTGACAATGATCCAGAGTCCTTTGTTAGCTCACCTGGCCCGAAGGGCCAAGTGAGCTTATGCCATGGCGGCCGTCCATCCGTCCCTCAAATCGCATTTCCTCATTTATTCTTTGACCGATTTCAACCAAAGTTGCCTGGAAGGATCCTATCGTGGTAGGCTCAAGAACTATTCAGAACTATACAGCATTTTGATTTTGATTGGTAAATTTTTCTGGCTGCCATCTTAGATTTTCTGAAAATTTTCCCAAAATCATTTAAAATACAAATCCTCCAATATAAATGAGCCGACCTTAACAAAACTTGGATGGACTAATTCCATGCTGGGAGGCTTCAACACATCTAATAAGAATTCTGATTGTCCATATTTCCGGCATCCATCTTGGATTTTCTGAAATTTTCTGGAAATTGCTTAAAAGCCTAAATACTCATTAACCACTCGGCTGATTTCAAGCAAACTCGGTTGTTGAGTGATATGCTTCTCATACTTGTATACATAATTTTGATGGTTTATTTTTCGCCAGCCATCTTGAATCTTCTGAAAAAATGGGAAATTCTTTTAAATGCTACTTCTCATTAAGTACTCGGGAAATTTCATCCAAATTTGGCTGAAAGGATTCTATGGTGGTAAGCTCCAGAATTTTGATTGGGAAATTTTTCTGCCAGACATCTTGGATATTCCAAAAATGTTCCTGAAATCATTTACAACGTTACTACTCCGATATAAATGACCTGACTTCAACGAAACTTGGGTGAAATAATTCTATGTTGGGAGGCTTCAACTCTTCTACCGAAAATTCTGATTGGTCAATATTTCTGGTGGCCAGCTTGGATTTTCTTAAAACTTTGGTAAATTGGTTAAAATGCTACTCCTCATTAATAACTGCTTGAGCGATTTCAAGCAAACTTGGCTGGAAGGACCCTAGAGTGGTGTGCTTCAGAGCTTATGTACAGAATTTTGATTGATCAATTTGCATGGCAGCCATCTTGAATTTTCCCAAAAAATTGTTGCAAATCATTTAAAACGATACTCCTCATTAACCGCTTTTTCAAGTAGCCATCTTTTTCTCCAAAATGATATCTCAGAAACTGCTGTACGAATCAAGCTGAATCGATAAATAAGGTTGATTAAAGTTTGTTCAAGAGAACTCGAGAAAACATGGTTGTTATGAACCAATCAAAATTTTGGGTTTGATAACCATATTGGATGTTTTTATTGGCTGGATGGAACGTAAGGTTCAATCTGATTGTGTGGTCATCATTCATCATTAATTTCCCACTAAATATAGATTGTACTGGCTTCCCAATTTTGTATTTATGTCTTGTTATTGCTGAATTTAAAGTATTATGTATGTTCACATGCCACTGGTTCAAATGCTAATGGTCCAGGTGAGTGTTAAGGCCCTTTGGCCTCTTGTTGAAGAATGTTTTCACTGGTCATTTGAACAATGTCACAATCACGCATTGCCTTCTGACCAATCTTGTTGTAAAGATAGGCTTTCATCCTGTCATGTACTGCCAGAATTTAACGCCTTATTGGTCACGGGTAGTGTGGACCTCAGTTTGTACAGAGTGTGTCTGGGAGGATAGTAAGTTCTTATGGGAAGTGTGGACTTCATAGATTGGAAGCGTGGACCTCATAGTATGGACAGAGTATGTCTAGGAGTATAGTAAGTTCTTATGGGTAGTGTGGACCTCATAGTATGGACAGAGAGTGTGTCTGGGAGAATAGTAAGTTGTTATTACACCACAAAAACATCCATTACCGTTCAATCACTACTTGCTAAATCAATTATCTGCATTTGGCTACCAGAATAAGATTTTTATGCTTGCATACACTCCTCCCCATGCCTATTCCTATAAATATGGACCCTCAACCAGGCTACTGGTTAGGTCCATCTCCAGTATATTAACTGATATAGACTGGCACCAGTCTGTACTCACTCCATAGTGACGCCTGTCACTAAGCGCGCTTGCGCATGCGCACTGGACCCCAAATAGGAAACGGATTCACTTTTCAATTATTCTGCAAGCAGAACAACTGCACAAATATTATCAGAAAGTTTTTATAGCTTTGCGCTGTCAGCTTACACTTGAAGGACTTCCTCATGCTAAGATATGCCTATTATGAAGTATTATGTTTTTGGAAGTATTTTGTGGTTATATTGAACTTTATAACTATGTATATAGTATATGTTACCGGTTTTCGTGGGTTTCGTTTTCGTGGTAACAACTTTAACATGCCTCATGTCAAGTCATCATCATATAAAAACACTCTATTACTCCAGTGAACCCTTAATCACTTTCAGTTAAAAGAAAAAATAGTGCTTTACAAGGAATTACATTTATTTCCCTATGATAGGAAACAATCTTGAATTTGAATTTTTCCGGCCTTTATTTGAAAGGCGTTTGCATGTTTCTAGACTCCTTTTATCGAAATTCTAGGCTGAATGCTTCTTTCGTAATCTTTTTTTGTTTTTTAAGAGTCTTTTATCGACCGATAAATCAAGTGCACATCCGCAATCTGTGAACGAGTTCACTCTGTGGAGTATGGAGGACATTTCTGTTTTAAGTGCACTATGTGTACCCCCACATTGATGTGGGGGTTTGCATAGGGTGGTCTGCATTTGTATCTAAGTTTCTTTAAGGATTATTCGTCCTTACAGCGCTGCCCTATGGTCGTCCTTCCCCTTCCTCCGTTGCTAGTAGACAAAAGCTGTGTCTTTTGCAATATTCTAATATGTCTAATCCAGCAGCAACGGAGGGGGGGGGGGGTGGAGGGTTTCGGCGAATTCGGAAGCAGTGATAGCTTTATTTGCGAGATTTGAAACCTTCGCTGCAGTTTTGACTAAATCTTTAGACAAAAGAATATCTTCTGCCATCATAGAGGCCAAGAAACATGAAGTTTCTTCTGATTCCGACGATAGCCCGAGGGCTAGCGGGCGTTCCCGCAAATGGGGAAACCGATTCCTCTAACGTCAATGCAGGTATTCAGGTTTCCTAAGTAGAAGTCTAGAGCGACTATGCTCTCGAAGGTTTGCTAAGGTAGTTCACCGGGTCAAACCCACATTAGACTTGAGGGTGACGGGTATAACCCACAAGCCATGGTGGCGGAGGCTGAGGCTGACATCCATAAGTCTGGTGCTTATGATAATGCCAATTTTTCGGTCATACCGGTCGTCAAGACTCTTCATAGGTCGCCTATAGCTATAGTCCGCAATCTAGTTTTGCTAGTTCTTGTCCCGTTCCGACCATTTCCGGTACAAGTGATAAGCTCTTCTGCTTCCGGTTGGGACGTACTTCCGGGCTAGTGAATGAATTAAGAATAAAGAGAAATTATTTAGAGCAAAAAAGCTCTCGAAGGTGGGCTCGTGTAGTTCACCGGGTCAAACGCACATTAGACTTGAGGGTGATGGGCATAACCCCCGAGCCGTGGTGGCGGAGGCTGGAGCTGACGTCCATAAGCCTGGTGCTTATGCTAATTCCAAGGCCTTAGATCAGTTGTAGTGGATTCAGGGCCTCAGGACAGGGGTTACTTCCGTTTCTGGATCTACCTCCGTTTTTTCCGGTTTGCGTATTTCTGGTTCCGATGCTTATTCTGGTTTTTTAATGTACATCCGGGTTCAGTTTCCAGTTGTATTCTTCCATTTTGCGCATTTCCGTTTCCTATTTTTACACTTCCGGATTCGTACATCCGGGGATAGGGTCATTACCGGTTTTCATGGTGTTCTATGATTAACTTCCGGTTCTGTTTTCCTTTTTTGGATTTCCGGTGATAGCTCTTACTGAGATTCCAGGTTTGTTTTTCCTAGGATCTAGTCATCATTTTGTCTAAGAGTTAGTCTTATTTCAGTAAGTGCTTTTAAAATCGGAATGTTTAGTCGCTGAAAATATTAATTCCGAGACATTGCCAGTCTTGAAGTCTCTCTTGGAATTGTAGATATTCAGCATTTTTTCTTTTATCAGTGAAACATTTCAAAGTAATTAAAGACTCTTCCAACTGGTTGCCGGATGGGTTTTTTGTTGCAGTCGATAAGTCAGTCTGTATTCTACGCATTATCGCTTGATGTTGCAATTAAAATTAATTTTTAATTTCATCCAACTTTAGATGGCCAGTTGTCTCCGGGCCGTTCAGCCTTTTTTCGCGCTCTCTTTTCCTCTTATGTCGGCAGGTTGACATATTTATTTTATCCAAGGGAATTCATTTCTTGAGGAAACTCCTGTTTATAGCGTAATTCTTAGTCTAATTCTGACAGGTGCTGAAAGGAATAGATTCAGTAGTGGATTCAAAGGGAGGAGAATGGCTCTAAGATTAATGATTACAAGAGCAAGAATATGCTGAGAATAGAGAAATAAGATTAGGGTGAAGGAAGAAGGAATAAAAGCCGAGTTTTTTCTTCTGCCTTGTCACAGTCATGGTTTAGGTGAGTCTTTTTGCTTAGATTTTTATATCGCCTCTGTTTTTCAGCGTTTTGTTTCGTGATTCATCCCGTAGTGTTTAATCATAATCTAGTATTAGTGGTTTGTGTATTTAACATCCAGGTATTTCCGGCATTCATTGTCATTCTATCAATCATTCCTTTTTATTAGCATATCAAACTCATTGACTTCCGGTTTTACAAGATGATAATATTGTTTGTAAGTCTTTAATAATAATGAGTAAAGATAAGTATAGGTCTCTTCCTTCACCCTCTGCCCCTTCTAAAGTTTTCTTCTAGTCATGTTCTCCTTCCTCTCTCTCTCTCTTTCTGTCTTCCTTCTTTTTTCCCTCCTATGAGGTTTTCACTTATTTCATCTTCGATCAATCCTCTCCTGGGATCTTCTGGTCCTGTTCTTTCCTCTTCATCTTCCATTCTTCTTAATTCCTCTCTTCCTCTTCTTCCTCTTTTGATCATCTTGATCCGATTGTTTCTGTCGTTCTCTCCTTTGAGTTTGAATTTCTAATTGTTGATTAAGGTCTGGTTTTCTCATTGTTTTCTGTTTTTAGGGATTCGTCCCTTGTTCGTTCTTTCATGTCAGCCTTTTTCTATATTCTTTCCATGTCCTCTGGTCAGGATGTTGTATCTGTTCACATTCCTTCTGATCAATCTTTTTCCTTTTCTGATTCTTTACAGTTTTCTTCTCTTCTAGCTTCCAAGAGGCTTTGCTCTCCTCTTTCCATTTGAACTGTTGATTCTATGGCCTCTGGTGACTCTTCTCATCTTTTTTCTTTTCCATCTCCTAATCCTTCTTCTATTCTTCTATCCCTAGTCTGTCAGGGCTGAGGAGATTTTGTCCAGTCAGGGTCTCTTCGGATAACTGGTCCATGGCTCACTGGTGGATTGCTTAGATGCTTTATCTTCCTTTTAAGGATGATTTTTTTATAGACCTTCCTTCTTTTGTGTCGGCTCTTTCCTCTTCTAATTCTTCTTTCTTGTCTCTTCTGTTCCTTTCAATTGGCAATTTGGTCTTTATCATGTTAGTTTTCTTTGTGAATTTTGTTAATTCTAAGGAATTTATACATACATGAGAGCGTTCAGCCTAGGGTAGGTTTTCCTACCCTGTCATTAAATCTTAGTAAAATGATCTCTATTCACTCTGAAACATTCAAATCTGCATTAATTTTATTTTAACAAGGGGTATGTCATGATTAAATCTCATGATTCTTACTCCCAAGTCAAGATGGAGACCATCTCCCAGATCATTTCCAGTCTAGATCAGGGTATGTGGTCATTTCCATCGACCAAAATGACGCCTTCTTTCATGCTTTCAGAAATTTTCACCGTCGTTCTATCCATCTCCACGTTTATATAGACGATTGGTTAGTAAAGTAAGTCTTCTTCAATTTTCTCAGGAATTCTTCCAGAGGTTTGCAGTCTGGCATGCATCCTAGGGTTGATTTTAAATCTAAAGAAATCAAGCCTAGGTCCCTCTCAAATCTTCACGCATCTAGGCGTTTCTTTCGATCTGGCCCAGGTTCTTGTCATCCCCTCAGATCCAAGAATAGAGGCTTTATCAGTGGCAATGGAAATCCTGTCTTCTTCCATGGTCTGAGCAAGATTTCTGCTAAGAATGATAGGTTTGATGGTCAGCGTAGAGAATGTTATTCCATGGACCGCGCTGATGAGAAGACCCTTCCAAATGTATTTAATGTCCCTTTGGAAGCAGTCGGTTCACTCTATTTCCCATCAGATTCCCATCAGAGAACACTTGATTCCTCTTCTAGATTTTTGGAAAGACCATTCTCTGCTTCTGATGGGTGTTCTACTGGTAAAGTCCTCCCCTCAGGCGATTATCTTCACAGACGCTTCTCAGGAGGGATTGGGAGCAGTCTGGGACTCCCTGTCGGTTTCCGGTCTTTGGTCCCTGGAGGAGTCGACAGCTCATATCAACATTCTGGAATTGTGTGATGTCAAGAAGGCTCTCCTTTTATGGTCAGATCTTGTGATAGGTCTCAAAGTCTCGATTCGGTCGGACAATTCGACAGTGGTCTCTTATATCAACAGGCAGGGGGCTACAAGGTCATCCATCCTTTGTCTATAAGTGTGGAACTTTCTCATGGTGTCGCAAGAATCAGATTCTTCTAGTGTCTCCTCATGTCCCAGGCAGTCTGAATTTTCTTGCGGACCAACTGTCACGTCCCAGTAAATTTGCCAACACAGAGTGGCAGTTAAAGAGGTCGGTTGTCAAAGCGATTTTCAGTCTTATGCATCGTCCTCTGGTAGATCTGTTTGCGACATCTCTGAATGCTCAGATCTCCTATTACATGTCTCTTTTTCCGGACAGTCAAGTCCTGGCGGTGGATGACCTGTCTCAGTCCTGGACAGGAATGTTCGTCTATGCGTTCCCTCCAACGATTTTGATTCCGTTAGTGTCAGAGCTCTAGATAAGCAGGGTTTTTTCATTTTCACCCAATAAAAATTGTCAATCACCCAATTAATTTTTAACATCATGAGTACTGAAATAGAAA
Organism: Chaetoderma sp. LZ-2023a; assembly: GCA_034401795.1. Classification (NCBI taxonomy): domain Eukaryota; kingdom Metazoa; phylum Mollusca; class Caudofoveata; order Chaetodermatida; family Chaetodermatidae; genus Chaetoderma; species Chaetoderma sp. LZ-2023a. Next base: position 62,748,342 of record CM067369.1, on the reverse strand, counting down.
ATCACCCAATTAATTTCAGTTCTCTTGCTAATAATGTATAATAGTTAATTAAATTCCAAAGAAACCCAATTTACAAAATTTCTAAGACTGAATCACCCAATTATTGAAAAGCTTATCTAGAGCTCTGGTTAGTGTTGAAGAATGTCAAAGATCAAATATGCGAGATTCGTTTATAGCTCCTTTTTGGCCAAAGAGGATTTGGTTTGTAGACCTAGATCTCCTGGTTGACTTCCCTCGTCTTCTTCCATTCTCCCAGGTCTCAAGTAAGAGGTCTTTGTCTTCATCCAAACTCAGAAATCTTCAGTCTGTGTGTTTGGAGAATATCGAAACTAAAGTCTACGAGAATAAACTTTCTTCAAGATCTCCAGTAATTATCTATTCTTCCAGAAGAGAGACAAACCGCAGAGGTTACAAGTGTCGACTTACAATTTTTGGAGAATGGTGTTCAGACCAAGGTCTCGTGCCCAATTCTGTTTCTATTGCCCTAGTATTAGACTTTTTTAACATGTCTCTTTGATTCCTTCCATTTATCAGCTAATTTGGTTAGGGGATATAGATTTTCTCTGGCATCTTCTTCCTTGCCTTCTGTATGCCGATGTCAAGGACACTAAGACCTTTAATAGTTTTTATTAGCGGTCTAGGCAATATTCGTCCTCCGATAGCTAAGCCTTTACCTTCATGGAACTTGGCTTTGATTCTTCAAGTGCTGGCAGGCCGTCATGTTGAACCTTTTTCCTCTATTAGTATTAACAGCCTCTGCTAGAAGGCGTTCAGAATTTATGCTTTTTCTGCTGAAAGGGAGAGATTTATAGTTTCAGGAGACGGTTTGGTTTTAATCCCAGAAGGGATTTTTTATCTAAACTCAGTCTAACCAGTTTCCTGCTAGTCCGATCATTTAAAAATCATTATCGTCTTTTTCGCCTTCCGATAAACTCTGGTGTCCTGTTAGGGCATTAAGAACGTCCAAACAGCGAACTGATTTCAAAAGATTTGATCCATCCCTTTTATGGTTTTCTTATGCGGAAGAGTTAACTAATCCGGTCTCAAAGTTTACGATATACTGATGGATTTGGGAGATGATTAAGGTTTGTTACGAGATTGCTTCTCCGGAACAAATTAATTTCTCCCATATTAAAGCTCATGATGTTAGAGGAATGGCTTCCTCTTTTGCACTTTTTGCCGGTTCGTATTTAGATGAAGTCATACAGGTTGCAGGATGAAAATCTGAATCCTCTTTTACAACCTTTTATCTGAAAGATCAGAGTGCAGCAGCCTCCTTTCGTAATATTACGATTTTAACCAAAATAGCTGAAGACCATTTACCAAGCACATCTCGCCGTTTTCGTTAAGACTGGGCGTCTGTAAGAAATGGTGAGAGTTTATTTTGGTTTTTATTTATCTCTAAGTTCAAGTTTTCCTTATTTGATAATCATGGTGTGATTGTTGTAAATGCATTATTATGTTATGTTATTAACATTTGGATAAGATTGGTTGATTTTTATCCTTGTTTTTGGATTCTCAAATCGCCTCCCACCTGATGTTTTAAGTGGGGCACTGACCAAATGTACAGGTTTAGCAAGTAGTGATTGGACGGTAATGGATGTTTTTGTGGTGTAATAACAACACCCCCCCCCCCCACAGACCCCCCCCCCCCCCCCACGCCTTGTGGGTTGGTCTGTTGTTTTATTAACCACTATAAAAACATACTTGCCGTTCAATCACTACGACCCGATCTCAGCCACCCCACGAGGAATTGATTTGAGAATTTGCCTATAATATTTGGCACTTAAATTCAGAAAAGTGAATCTGTTTCCTATTTGGGCTCCAGTGCTCATGCGCAAGCGCGCTTAGTGACAGGCGTCACTATGGAGTGAGTACAGACTGGTGCCAGTCTATATCAGTTAATATACTGGAGATGGACCTAACCAGTAGCCTGGTTGAGGGTCCATATTTATAGGAATAGGCATGGGGAGGAGTGTATGCAAGCATAAAAATCTTTTCTGGTAGCTAAATGCAGATAATTGATTTAGCAAGTAGTGATTTACTAGTGATAAGTATGTTTTTATAGTGGTTAATAAAATAACAGACCAACCCGCAAGGGGGGGTCTGTGGGGGGGTTCTTATGGCTAGTGTGGAACTCATAGTATGTACAGAGAGTGTGTCTTGGAGGATAGCAAGTTCTTATGGGTAGTGTGGACCTCATAGTATGTAAAGAGTGTGTCTGGGAGAATAGTAAGTTCTTATGGGTAGGGTGGACCTCATAGTATGTACAGAGCATGTATCTGGTAGAATAGTAAGTTCTTATGGGAAGTGTGGACCTCATAGTATGTACAGAGAGTGTATCTGGGAGGATAGTAAGTTCTTACGGGAAGCATGGACGCCATAGTATGTACAAAGAGGGTACCTGGGACGACATCTAGGGTGGTATTTTTGTCAGACCCATCAGTGTAAGCATTGGTCCATTTCTCTCAAGGAAAGTTGGTGTGAATGAAGTCTAGAAACAATGCACATCAAAGAAAATTCTCATCCATTTTTCGCCAACAGTCACCAGACCTGTATCAAACAGTAAAGCTGTGTCACGGACTGACATCAAAAGTAGAACATTTGCAAACTATCAAAGAGATTAGACATTTTTTTTACTACCCTGTTCTGTTAAATATGTCTCATGTATCAAAAATAGGCCACTATGTACTATATTTCAGCATCCAATGAACATCAAAGAAATTGAGGAATCCGGTTTTATCTATGTCCCGCTCATCTCCAGCTAAGCTCCACACATGTGCATGCTTCACACGTGTTGGGATCGATCGGTCTCTGCACGCTCTGAATATCAATTTCCAGAAAATTATGGTATACGGGTAAGCTGTTGAATATTTTGAAACTAATTGGACTAGGTGCGGTATGGCAGCAACAGTACCTAGTCAAATTAGTTTTAAAATATTCAACAGCATGCTTATTAAACCTTCCATAAACAAATCCCTGAAAGAGTAAATTCTTTACGATATAAAACTTATTCTGTTGATTATTTTGAAATTAATTTGACTGGAAGCCATTGCTGCCCTAGGCAGCAATGGCTTCCAGTCAAATTAATTTCAAAATGTTCAACAGGTCCTGTATGGTATTGTAGAAAATGAGATATGGGGAATTCATCGATGAAAGAGTTAATAGGGATTCTAGACAGCTAAAATTATCCATTTTACCTTAACTGGAGAAAAAATTAACCTCTCACCTGAGGCCACTGTGAAATGTAATTGCAACACGCCCATGCTTTGATTGAAGCGATACAAGCTCCAAATTTCTATTAACCCTTTCAACTCCAGGAAACCCCAGTTGCATGTCACATCACATCACAGTCATTCTTCAATATTCTTGTCACACTTCTGGAAAATAATTTGATTGAGCCTCCTTAATCATGTCTGGTGAAAGCATTAGGAGGACTTAATCACATTTTTTCAGTGACTATAATATTGCATGTCTCACAGAATTGTGTGAATGAGAGGGTTAATTGGAGCGTGATAATTATCGAGAGATGAAAAAAACCGGATTTCTTCATTTCATTCGCTTGTCAGAAGATTCATTTCCTATAGTGGTCGGTAGCAAGATATTGAGTATCGTGGTTCTATTGTATTTTGCGTGTAACTTAGAAATTGTACAATTTGTGTTATTTAACTCTTACCTTCACAGACCACAAATGACAAAATTCTTTATCAGGAATATTCTGTTGAATATTTTGAAACTAATTTGCCTAGTAACTCTTGCTGCATATAGCAACAACAGGTTTCAGTCAAATTTCTTTTTAACAGTATTTGAAATTAACATACCTGTGTTTCCAGGTAGCAATGGTCAACATATTGCATTGTGTCATTATTATTCCAGAGACCACTCATCTTTCAGGTCCACCTGATGTTTGTTCCTCAGTACTATAGTCATTTATCCCTTAGCACTCTGATGTCAACACATTAAACTTTAATGTTAGGGTTAATCCTAAAATTTGTTCAAGAAAATGTAAATGTTCTCATAGATATATTTAAAGAGTTAGTGGAATATTGTTTATTTTTTAACTGGTTGTTGCTCTTATAGACAACAACAACAACAACAACAACAACAACAACAACAGCAGCATTAACAACTGTCAATAAAACTGTTTCCATATTTACGATTTTGTCATATACAATTTATGTAACATGTGTATGTGTACAATTATTTCTGGATCATATTGTTATTTAGAAAAATGTAAATTCCACAGTTTAAAAAAGTTTGTTATAATTTTATTGAGATTGATTCAGTTTCTACATTCCGGAGAAATCACAAGATAAAAATGTGTTTCAAGTGTGGTTGTTGTAGGTCGCCCATGCTGTGATGTATAACTGAATTACATCAGTTTGTTACAGAAATACCTTTAAAGCCTTAGAAAAGCATCACTGTTTATGTGTCTGTATTGATATCCGAAGGCGATGCTAATGGTCGCACCACTTTTACCATTATGTTTCTGTGTAAGTGAAGTAAAGATCTGACAATTATATAGGGATAGTTATAGTGATGGTAATTTACCTGTTCTGTGGATTATAGATAACTTATGCCTTTCAGCATTGCAGAAGGTGAAATAGAGCCATGTGTGATCTGTCAACATGGTATATAGTATAGGTATAAATTCTGTTTATAGTCGGCTTCCACTTGCCACCTTAGACGATTTTCAAATTTTCCCATGGCCTTATTTAATTTTCATTCTTCCAAATTCTCAAGTCCTTTAGGAGTATACAGCCAGGCTGCCATATATTGGTGGCCAATGGCTTATTACATTCTGTATTGCCGACACTGCCCACACATTTGCTTATTTGATATACAAGTGAATGGGAACAATGCATAGTGCCTTGCTCTGGGACACAACTCTGCAGCCGATCTGGGAATTGATCCGGCGACATTCGCGTCATGAGCTCGGCTCTTTAACCACTCTCCACTTCTGATGGATTCTATTTATCCTATTGCATTGTGTGTATCCTATTGTGCAATGTATTTATCATTTTTCCATTGATTTTGATCATTTTCCAATGTTGCATTTCTGTTTCATCACCATTGCGTATCAATTTTTTTACTGGGAAAAGACTGATCAGTGTGCATTACCCATTTAATGGTCAAGCCGGCCAAAACCACCCTCTGTTATGGTCTTGTGGAATGCCCATTTACAGGTCAAGAGAATAGAATTTTTTTCAATTTACCACTGAAATGACTGGCTCAATAAATTTCCCTAGCATATCCTCTAGGCCTGATATCCTCTACCCATATCCAGGATTCGTACAAACTTGAAAAGCCCTTGAATTTTGGCATCTGCCTTGAAAAGCCTTGGATATGAAATTTGTCTTGAAAAGTACTGGAATTTCACCCATCTGCCTTGAAAAGCCCTTGAAAATCAACATTTCCTCGCATGTGATTTTTACTGTCTGCAAAACGTTCACATACTGATGTAAATAAAGATTTAAGGAAATTTGATTGGCAAAATCTATCTGAAACCGAGGAAGTTCCAAAATTCAAACTGTAATTTGAAATGTTCTAAAGATAAGCTGTATCAAATTTTGCACCAGTTTCATATTCTCACTTTGTCCGGGATGCTGGTTCTGAGATTGATCCATATCTAGTTATGCGCTGCACATTTCCAGCTAAGCCCCACCCACATTCTGAGCACTTTTCAATCGATTTATATACTTTGAACACACAGAATCCCCTTTTTCAAGGAGACTATGCAGTTAGGTTGCTGAATATTTTGAAACTAACCAGACCGGGCGCCATTGCTGCCTACAGCTGCAGCAGCGTTCAGTTGGACTAGCCTCAAAATACCCAACAGAATGTTCATTAGACAGTAATTAACCATTCAAAGGCATATGTAAACTTGACATACTTTTAAAAGCTTATGGTTGAGTTAGATTCGTCATTCATTAGGTATTTTGATGTGACATCAACCTACATATGGATTGATTATAATGGCATATACTTGAGTGACTGATCGGATCTCACCATTAGAGTTATTTATGCGCAGCTGTCATATTAATATGTTTTTTTATAAATCTTACATTGAAGTGGGGAACGTTACCACAAAGCACTTCGTTTCTCCATAATGACATTGAGAAAGTTTATAATCATTTTAGATATGTCGGAAGTGCCATGATTGCATGACATGAACAAGATAAATGTATCGTGCTCATTTAAAGAATCAAAGTTAGAACAGCTAGAAAATTTAGAAAATAAGGAATCCTTAGGTTCCTGAAATGTAGGGCATTCTAAAACAAAGTGTCTCTCATCTTCTACTTTATTTAGATTGCAAAGATTACGTAGCCGGGATTCAACTAGTATCCTCGGTCGACAGTATCTAACTATTTTGATATGCAGACAGTGAGTGCTGAGCCTTAGCTTTGAAAATCCTCTGCACTTTGAAACTAAAGGCTGTGAGAAAATATAATTTCCAGGATTAAAATTATCTTTAAAAAGCTTATAAGAGCGCAATTTAGGGGTTTCTCTTAGGGATTTTCTTGCAGTCATTTATATCCCTTAACCATGCAGAACTGTATTTATTCTTAATGGTGTCCGGAAATAATTTAATAATTTTATGTCTATGTAATGATTCCTGGTTTTCCCACACATTAATTAAATTAAATTTTGACAGCAGGAGCTGAACACATGCGGACCAATTCGACTCATCTTTTAGTGAATCGAATTGTATGTATCCCTTCTGTACAATTGATGACAAATCAGCATTGCATAATCTAAGGCAGTATTTTATAGCCTGTGGGAGAAGGGTTATTAATGCGGAAAATTGACCCAGGTGACCACGCACAGCAGCATTTACTGTTCGCTTGCCAACGCCTAGCAAATACTTAGCAAGTTTGATCAGTACCTTCTCCACAGGTATGGAATCACAGAGTTGAAGAACAGTAAACATACAGAAACAAATTTCCAAAGTCTTACATACATCTTAGAGGAGAAATAAATCTGACAATAGACTGACAATACACTGGTAACATTTTAACATGAGGATGTCATAGTTTCCTGGAGGAGGCCCCCTGGACACTGTTCAGAGTGACCCCGCCCACACCTTTCACACACACATGCACGCACGCACACACACACACACACACACACACACACACTGACCGTCTCCTCTGATCTAACCTCAATTTACGGTGCCATGAACCATAGAGCCAGCCATACTTGCCATATCATGTTTACATGGATTTCACCTCTCCCCTAGGATTGTTAAGTTTGATGTCATACACATGTAATAGACCTGGAAGTATAGTATTTTGGTTTTGTTGCATAATAATGGAGGAATCCAGTTTTAGCTATGCCCTGCCACTCTCCAGCTAAGCTCCACCCATGCTTTGTCCATGTTAGGATCAATCGATCCATACACTCTGAATCTCAATATCCAGAAAACTATATACAGGTAAGTTGTTGAATACTTTGAAACTAATTTGACTGGTGAAACTAATTTGACTGCATGCTGTTGCTACCTATGGCAGCAACAGTGCCCTTTCAAATTAGTTTCAAAATATTCAACAGAATGTTTATTAAATAGTAGACATACAATTCTTACACAACGCTTAGTCCATCAATTAAGCGTTGGTGAAAAACTTATCTACATCATTCATGTCATCCTACACATCTACACGTAGTTGATTATGATGTCATAGGATTAATGGATAAATTGGGAAGGTCCATTGTGTGTTTATGGCAGCATTGGTTATTGGTCAACAACAATTTTTTTCTTTAGCAATATTTTTACTCTAACAGCCAGCAAGTTACAAATTCTTGTAATGTAAAGCACATGCTGTTGAACATTTTGAAACTAATTTGACTGGGAGACGTTGAAATATTAAACACCCTTCCTGTAAATGTCTCTTGAAATTGAAACAATAACATTTCAAGGGGTAAAATCTTAACAAACGGGCACAATATAGCTCATAAATAAGTTAAAATTTTTTAAAAACATAAATAGAAACATGTTACCATTATGAAAAATTATATTATTACCAGTCTATTTGCAGCAATAGACTAACAACACACTGGTAATGATGTTTATGAAGCGCGACAATAAACGTACAGACACAGATTTCCAAAGTCTTACATATATCTTATAGGAGAAATAGATCTGACAATAGACTGACAATACACTGGTAACATTTTAACATCTGACAACAGACTGGTTACACACTATGTTGTCAGAAATTTATCCCGAATTTGTTCTTGCCAGTTAACTGACAATAAACTGATGATACATATGACAATACACTGACAAAACCTACCATCTGTTTTACTTTTTATTACCATCTAATGTGAGCTTGATCTCAGTGTGATACCAGATTCCTACCAGTGTATTATGATTTGAATGCCAGTCTGTTGTCAGCTTAGTGTCAGCATGTTGCTAGCTATGAATTAGTTTCTTGTCAGTCTTTTGTCAGCTGCTTATTACCAGTCTGTTGTCAGCTGTATTATTGCTTCTTGCCACTTTAAACTGGTAATAGACTAACAACACACTGGCAGTAAACTGCCAACAGACTGACAATAACCTGACAGCAAAGTGGCGGGAAATGCCCGTGGATATTACTGTAGGACAAAGAATGTATCATGACATTCAGATGGCACTCGAAATGCTTTAAAACTATGAGAAAAAGCATCATTTTACTATTCAGTACATATTTATTGGCACTACAGTAGAAACAAACAAACTAAATAGTCAAATAGCTGGGTGACTTCAATTATACAGTTTACTAAATTACGAAAACCGGTATCACAAGACCAACATGACAAATTATCACTGTTATCATTACAATTTATATGTCAACATACCAAACTTATAATGATTGTGGCATTCTTGGACTTCTTGGGTTACACGACATGATTATAATTAAATAAACATGATTATAAATATATTTTCTACATTTTATGCAGAACTAGGACAGCTTCTGTTGACCTTTCAAAAAAGGAAAAAATGAAGATACTTCTTATTTTAGCATGTAGATTTCCCCATATGGAGGAGAAGCTCTTTATCAGAGTATTAAATAATACAAATACTGCCAAAAACCTGATTACACAAATACAGTATGTGTGTGAGAACAAATACAGTAGCACAAAACTAATATTTTGTTAAAAGAATGAGACACAGATCTAGCTTTAAAATCATTTTATAAGGTTGTAAGTGTATTTCTAGGCATAGGTAAAAGTATCAACTCAAATATTATTTTTATTTGACATATCACCAGTCTATTGTCATTCATGTTATCTGATAGGAAAATTGTTACGTCCTTTCATGCCAGTCTATTTATTGTCAGATTTATTTTACTATCTCCATTCTTGCCAGTCTGTTGACAGATATATTCTTTAGAAAGTTTCCCAAGTCCTTTCTTGCCAGTCTATTGGCAGTTAATATATTTTCATACCAGGTTATTGTCAGCTATGGTTAAAACAACATATTTGTTGTCATGTTAATGTCAGATCGGATAAACTCTTTGTCAGTCTATTGTCAGATCTCCAACACAACTACCAGTCTATTGCTGGATTATTGGTAGACTACTACCAGGTCTGCAATAAACTGGCATTATTGCCAGTTTATTGTCAATTCTTCTTTAATTACTACTGTCAGTTTATTGATAGTGTTCATTTTTTATTGTAAGTTTGTTGTCAGTCTGTTGTCACATCTTGCCAGTCTGTTGTCAGTCTATTACCAGCAACACGTTTTTGTACGGTTTAAGTTAGTAAGAAATATTTTTAACATAATTGGATTGGAAGAATGCAGTTATTTTTACTATATTCATCAATACATTTTATTTGGTTTGGAAACTTAGTTATTTCTGAGCTGTAGTGTAGATCTGTATATATGTCTTCACTAAGGCCAAGTCTATTATATCCAAGAACACCCCCCCCCCCCCAATAATTTATTATGGCAGCTTACTTTTAGATAGCAGCACTTGACTTCCTAACTTGGTCATTTGAGACAGATGTGACTGTCTTCGTCGCTTGAAATGCTATGAAACTAGGCTTTCAGGAATTGCGCAGTGGAACGATCCACTTGCATGTGCATGGGAAAACTCCCCAGTATCAAATTGAGTATTAGTCATTGTGTATTGTAAATGTACCATACTCATTGACATTTACCTTTTGATATCACTGTAACCATTAATCACCCCATGGCTGACATTTGTCCGTTCTACAAAAAGGTTCCTGACATATTTTGCTATATCAGATCAGTTTTATGGTACAAATGTTATTGGTGCATATTCTAGAAAATTGTCCCCCATTTCTGTTAATACTTTAGTAGCAGCTTATTTTCTGAGTATATTAAGTTAACTTTTCTGAAGATCACTAGATTTAATACATATCTCATTAGCATATGCAAAGTCATCAAGAAGATAGAAGTGGAGAAATTTGTTTGAACTCAAAGGTTATGCAAAGGCCTGCCTATCTGCCTGCCTGCCTGCCTGCCTACAGTGATTTTTATTTTGTTTAAATAGAAACCTAAATTATTTCTGAGTGGTACTGTATGTTGAAAGGCTTTGTTCAAATTTGTTTGGTGTCTAAATGCCTTTTGGATGATGTTACGTTCAAAGACGGATCTTGTGGCATAAAGAGTGCTTGTTAGTAAGAGTTTGTTCTCTTTTCAAATGATTGCATTAATACTTTATTAGCATCAACGACTTGCTCCTACTTGAATTGCCAATGACAGTTAGTAAATGCTTTATTATCTGGCATTACCTTAATTGTATAATGTTGTTTAGACATGTTTTTTTAGCCCACATAGATGACCTTATACAATCACAGTTTGTCTCTGTCTGTCTGTCTGTCTGTGCCTGCCTGCCTGGCTCTGTCTGTCTGTCTGTCTGTCTGTCTGTCTGTCTGTCTGTCTGTCTGTCTGTCTGTCTTAAGTATTGTAGCCTATGAGGAAACTGCCCCTGTGAAAGGATGCTTGGATATCCATGGATAATTGAGCATGGACAATCATGGACAACCAGGGATCTGAAATGGAATGGGATATTCATGGACATTTTGTCCACGAATGTCTTTGATTGGACAATCATGGACAAATAATCACTGCTTTATTTGAGGATTGGTTTTCATGGACTTTCATTTCATATTTTGCCTATGGCTATAACATGGATGGACATTCATGGATAATCATGGTCTTTCATGGATAATCACGGACATTCATGGATAATCATGGACTTTTATTTCATATTTTACCCATAGGTGAAACAAAGATGGACGTTCATGGATAATCAGGGACTTTCATGGATAAGCATGGACTTTTATTTCATGTTTTGTCTATAGGTAAAACATGGATGTATTCTCATGGATAATCATAGACTTTTATTTCATATTTTACCTATGGATAAATCATGGATTGATTCTCATGGATACTCATAGACGTTTATTTCATATGTTACCTATAGGTGAATCAAAGACTTACTTCCTATTGGTGATATTAATATTTGGACAGGTGCAGTGTGAGCTAATAAAGGATAACAAATATAATTTCAATAACACATTAACACTGTATGAGATACCATGCTTGATGCAAATGTATATTTGTTATAACCAGAGATTAACATTACACGTATTAGAAAACCTGATCACTGCATTACTATAGAGATTACGAAGTTGAACCAAATCTGGTAACTCAACTAATGAATTTCAGCAAGTCAATAAAATACATACTCCCAATGTAGCTATTTCCATTATAAGGTTATGAGTGCTAAGTATTCTATCTAACAGTTGTGTCGGCATTTTCAAAGTCATAAATTCAGTATTCATAGCTCATAATACCTATATATGTATATACTAATGCACTGGATTTCTTCAGAAACAGACTTCCCGTCAATTTAGCAGGTCACACGGTCAAATCAGCTCAGAATAGTCTTCTCTTGTTGAGCAAATGGACTTTTCTTATGACATTGCAAAAGCGTTTTGAGTGGCTTGACCATTAAAGGGTTAACAAAGCTACAGAGATCAAAAGGAATTGCAGGAAATTAGGAGGAAGTCCAAGTGATAAAGATTTGTCTGCAAAATATTTGCTCGATGGAAAGAATGGTGAAAATAATGTTGTAAAATTTCAGCATTAATATTTTTTTCAAATGTAAAATTTGGTTAAGAAAAACTAATTTTCTTGTAGAAAATATCCATTTGTAGATCAAGAGACTTTTGAAAATTTTGAATTGGAAGAAGTGGCTCGATTATTGAGCCAGTCATTGCAGTAGTAATTTTCTCTTGGCCTGCAAATGGACATTTCTCAAGGTCACCACAGAAGGTGTTCTTGGCTGATTTGATGATCAAATGATAAAACAGGTTTTATTGCAAATACATATTTGATCGTAACATGAGCAATGTCCTCAGCGGAAACCACTTACATCGTTGCTGTCATTTATTCATAAGAACACTTTGGAAAAAGATAACCAGAACAATACACGTATATGAATTAATAATATCCATTTATCTTCGAGCTTGAATGTTACTGTGGACGCTTAGAGGTTTATGTATTGTTCAAGTGCAAATACTAACAATGGGTTTGCACTGGAATGCATAAAAGGGCTTCATAAAAAGTGTCTCAGATTGAACAGATATTGGGAGTATGGGGGAGGTGTTAATAGACTGGTAATGAGGCAAGCATAATCTCGTAAAATCTTGTAGAACTAGTCTTAGGTGTATTGGATATTGTGAGTTGTTTGTTTCTTTCTACATGCGATTATTGAAAAACAAATTCTATGGTTAAAGTGTTAGGATGTAACCTAAGCAAAACAATCTTCTCCAGAATCGCTGAAGCGACTTAGACGAAATTCACTTTGAAACTTACATTTTGGTGATTCAGTGATGGTGAGTCAGTGATGACGAGTTGGTGATGGTGAATCAGTCACGTAAAATGGGTAGGCATTTATAAATTTCCAGTCATGAGATTTTCAAAATAATTGTCTGTGGTTTATCATTGTCATGTAGTATCAAAGCTGCACTGTTAACCATTCTATTGCTGATGTCCATAAAGAAATTGTTGAAAATTTGTAGCTCTTTAAAAGCTAAATTTGATCAAGAAAATAAAAATCTTTCTTGAATATCTATTTGCAGGCAAGAAAATACTATTTTTGAAAATTTACCACTGGAATGACTTGCTCGATTACTGAGCCAGTCATTCCAGTGATAAATTTTCAAAACTAGTGAATCAGTCACGTAAAATGGGTAGGCATTTATAAATTTCCAGTCATGAGATTTTCAAAATAATTGTCTGTGGTTTATCATTGTCATGTAGTATCAAAGCTGCACTGTTAACCATTCTATTGCTGATGTCCATAAAGAAATTGTTGAAAATTTGTAGCTCTTTAAAAGCTAAATTTGATCAAGAAAATTAAAAATCTTTCTTGAATGTCTATTTGCAGGCAAGAAAATACTATTTTTGAAAATTTACCACTGGAATGACTTGCTCGATTACTGAGCCAGTCATTCCAGTGATAAATTTTCAAAACTAGTGTTCTGCAAATGAACATTCCTCAAGACCACTGCAGAGGCCTGTTTGGGCTGGCTTCAGTATAAACTGGTTAAACAAGTATTAGGTGATATAGTTGCAAGGCAGATTTCTCAGAAATGTAAAGATTTTGACAGATCGATCAACTGACGGACAGACTGACTTATACTAGGTGTGAGTTGCATCTACAAATTTGACAGACAGGCTCGCCTAGTTATACTAATTGAAAGTCAGCTAAACACAATTCACCTTTCCAGAGTATCCATCCATCATCTGACCTAGTATGACATCATAATCAGCTCAGCAGGTGTATGATGACGTCACAATCATTACATCACAAAGGGCTCCATATAGATGGTCATCAAATCTCAAATATTCTGACACATTGTACGAATTGTATGTCTTTGTAATTCTTTGCTGTTTAATAAACATGCTGTTGAATAGTTTGAAACTAATTTAGGCCTTAGGCAGCAACAGCACCCAGTCAAATTAGTTTCATAATATTCAACAGCTTAACCTGTGTAGTTTTTTTTTAAATTGATAGTCGGGGTATTCAGAGATCAATTGATCGATCCCAACACGATCGAGGTGTATGTGGAGTTTAGCTAGAGTTGGGTGGGGAATAGCTAAAACTGGAAAGGTCCATTGGAGAGTGGAAGATATTAATTCTGCCAACTACTCGAGTGTGAATACAATGCAAAAGTTAAAAAATTTCTTGACAAATCTTAACTATTTAAGAGTTATAGATGTTCACAATATTTTAATGACAATAGTATGCGATGTAGCAAATACGTAGTTAGTATTAAATTCTAGTTAGTAACCAATTACGCCTTAACTATCTGACTGCTGCAAGCCACCGGACAATGATTTCAATGGGAAATAACTCTGGACCCGCTGACCAATTTCAAAACAATTTGACTAAAAATTATTAATGCCTTAGCCACCAACAACTTTCAGTCAACTTGTTTTCAAAATATTAAGCATATATCCGGAGTTAAACCTCATAGCGAATGTAATCTGTAGAAATTCAGCTGGCAGACAGTTAACGTCTTGGTGACAGGTATTCAATTATTTATGAGTAAGTAGAGGAAAGATGGGTGTATATTTTGGTAACCAATGTTGTTGAAAGGTGTTGCTGTTATATAGCTTCCATACAAAGGTGTTCATGAATCCAGTAGCTATTGTATTAACCCTTTCACTGATGCATTCCTCATATCTCATTTTCAAGGCAAGCCTACAGGAAAACTGTTGAATATTTTGAAATTAATTTGACTGGAATCCATTGCTGCCTTATGCAGCAATGGCTTCCAGTCAAATCAATTTCAAAATATTTAACAAATAAGTTTTATATTGTAAAGAATTTACTTTTTCAGAGATTTGTCGGTGAAAGGGTTAAAGATATTTGATATCCATGAATGTAACAATTCCTTTGTCTATGAGTTAACTCTTTAAAACTCAATCTGGCGAGAAAATAGCGTCTGCAGTGGTCTTGAGAAATTATCATTTTCAAATTTTACAACTGGAATGACTGACTTGATAACCAAGCCAGTCATTTCAGTCATAAATTTTGAAAAAAATAATCTTCTCTTGGTCACCAAATGAACATTTTCTATGAGAAAGTTTCTAGAACCAATTTGGGGTTTAACGGGGTAAAGAGGCTGGCGGTGACTGACAGAAGAAACGTTTCTTATACAAATATGTTATTATTTTTTGCTCTGGTGATGTTATATACTTATGCTACAATTCCCTGTCTGCACAATATTTTGTATGAACAGATCTGTAGTATTTCTGGCGAGCAAGAAACTGGATTCTCCAAGTACCTATGCATTATTGTATGGGCCAATGCTCATTGATTAAACATCTGTAATAACTAACAGACTTGTGTTAGAAACTGCAGTTTTCCATCTATGAAATTAATTGTAGAGATGCGTTATTGTGATATGCTTGTGTTGAAAAACTGGAAATTTCAATTCTGGTTCGGAAGGTGAACATTTATCAAATAAATTATGTATTTTTTCAAACGGACAAAAATGAAGAAAAAAGCAACAAATCAGCGTTTTTGTAATGTCTGTATGCCCAGCTCTGAGAAGCGCTAGTTGATGCTGCTAATGATCATCTCAATTAGGCATGACATTTATATTTCTGTGTTTTGGGCGCTTTTACCTGTCAGAGACAGACAACCCACCTATTGCTCATCGCGGATCCAGCAGTCTGATTGCTGGACAGCATACTCAGCATGAGTTATGGGTATTTTGAGACAAGATGAAGTGTGTATTTCTCATTACAACTAAGTTTGCTAAAGTTTCAAAGAAATCATCGACACTCTTCCTGCATTAAAGAACTGTGCATAAGATTAGTGTTACCTGTTTAGCTTATTGGCTCTAACGGATGTAACTAATCAAAGTGGGTTGAGAGAACTCGTCTCCCATCCAAAATGTGAACCTGGAAATAATTACGCTAAACATCATTCATAGTCATTTTGTTCATCACTAAAAAACATATCTCTCACCTTGGCAGCACAATGCCAGTATTTGCTGTGTAGTTTGCAGGAATAGCTTTCTTCCTCTGTGTGTAATGATGCCCGAGTACACCTATGGTGTCTTTGACATGGAATGTACAGAAACATAAACACATGGAACAGTTTCTCTCACACTACTGGAGTATATTTTTGTGTGTATTTCCCGAACCACCGTGGATATAGTGAACACAGGTCAATATTCCTGCTGATTACCAATGTGTTTGATCACTAATCTCTATCAAGGGGAGTTAAGTTGTAAAATAAATATAGAATCCATCTTGACAATTGTGTAACATGGATTAAATGGATTCCGTAATCCATGACTAATCATCATGTTGTATTCGGGCCACTATGACAAGAATTCATGTTCAAATAGAAGGAATATTTTACTTATTACGACATAAATTTAAAAATATATAAATGAAAAATTTATACCAATCCTAACCGTGAGACATTTTGTATGTTTCATGGTCTAATTTTTTAGAGCATCACGTAATACATTGTACTGTAGTGAAGCTATATCGTGGCTACGGGAGACATGGCCAAAGTGTATAAAAAGTTTAAACATTTTGTTCGTCCAAAAGTGAAACGTAAATCTGATGACCTTGCTCCTGCATTGGCTCAGCTAGGAGCTGCTGGCTTTCCTCGGACATATGTTCAAAAATGGTAAGTAATGAACTCACATATATAATGAACACACAACATGTATTGCAAAACATATGCACACACATTAATTACGAAACATACTCGCACACCTTCATACACATGCATTATGAAACATGCACACACATAGATTATGAAGCACGCACGCACGCACGCACGCACGCACGCACGCACGCACACGCACGCACACGCACACGCACACACACACACACTGGTTATGAAACATGCACATATGTATATATAGTGAAACAATCATCTTCCACCTGATATATTATGCATATTCTTAAAACCATTATCTCATCATCATTACTCATGCTGCTGAAAGCTGTTGTGCGTATTGCGGTTGATGCCATATGTCTGTCTGTTTGTCCAGAGACTATCTCCGGAACACATGAAGGTAGAATGACCAAATTTTACACATACAAACTTATTGTGGATGGCTAGATGTAGTTGAAGATTCAGCACAAAAGGTGAAATGTCTACATCATGAGTCACTAAGTGCATACCGGAATGCACATTTTTGTGCATAACACAGGAATTCAAGACAGTAGAATCACAAAATTGGCATATACAATCATATTGTGGCTGGGTTATGAGGGGAGGGAAGGAAGAAGGGTCATCTTTTGGGTGGATGGAGGCACAGAGTTTCAGCGCAAATGGTCAAATATCTCCGTCATAGCAAAATAGAGTGTTAATGTCAGTTATACATGTCACTTTCATATCTGTGGTGTGGTTGGTTGTGGTTGCCTCCCGCATCGATATTATTATTATCATAAAATTCAACATCAACATTAGGGTCCTTCTTAACTCGTTCACTGACAAATGTCATGAGATTGAGATACAGGGAATTTATCAATGAAATGGTTAATAATAACAACTCAAATGTGCAGTCGATGACATGACATCGCAAATACCCACACTTGCTAACTTTAACATTCTGCCCACAACTCTATCTTACCTCACCGCCACCTTGGGGGTGAAGCCTAATGTAAACATTGTCATACAATCCGCAATCATACATGTAACTAACATACCAAGTTTGGCTGAATTCTGCCAACTTTATGTTTTTGTCCCTGCCTCTACCCTGCTCCCACCCCCACCCACCCACCCCCACCTTGGGGCTGTGCCTAATGCAACTGTCGCGCATTCCCCAATCATAGTGGCAACTCACATAACAAATTTGCTTAAATTTCACCAAATTGTTTCGGAGATAGCCAAATGGATGAACGTACAGACAGACAAACAGATGGAGGCAATTGCAATATTCCCTGGGTTTTTAAAAAATTTGTAGGGATAATAATATCATCATTTGTTATACTCGCCATCTCCATGTATATATTTCTATTCCGTAATAATCAAAATGTTAATATAAATTTTACACATTTAAATCTGATTGGTCATCAGACTGTCTACAGTCAATTTAATTTGTGCATGGCCATCTTGGATTTTGTTCTACTTTAAAAAATACATTACGAATCTCAAGAAACATCATCTAGAGTAATTGCTGAACCAAGTGTCCTCAAGATGAACTGGTTTGGTGATTGGTCACACGCACATCACCGATTAGCTGTCTGGACAAATTTTGTGAAATATGTTGCGGTCTGTTTCTCCAGGGTGTGATGGCACTACTCATTCTTACCAGGCATATTCTGGCACAACTCAATCAATGCAGCATATAGCCATTTGCCAATCACATCAGCCATATCCTAGCTCAAATTATGAGTTACTATACTTGCATATCCACTGCACCCTGTGTTCAATGAACCTTTCCAGTTTTAGCTATGCCCCACCTATCTCTAGCTATGCCCCACCCACATCTAGCCCATGTTGGGATCGATCGATCCCTAAACTCCCTGACTATCAATTTCCAGAATACTATACAGGCAGGCTTTTAAATATTTTGAAACTAATTTGACTGGGCGCCCAGTCAAATTAGTTTCAAAATATTCAACAGAATATTTATTAAATGGTAATGGCATGCAATTCGTACAATATGTCAGACTATTAAGCATTAAAAATGGACTATATTGAGGCATTAAAAACAGACTATATCGAGTCATTCATGACATCATGATTATGACAACATCACACATGTCACTTAGTTGATTAGGATGTCATATGACGTCAGACGATTGATGGATAAACTTGGAAACATCCATTAGCAACTGGACGACACAGGCCTGCATCATTTATCTGGAACATCAGCATTTGAATTGGAAACATGAAAGGTTAGGTTCCAAGCACACAAATGTGGACAAGAAAAATAAAAATTGCACAAATTTTGCCATGAAATGCTGAATTTGTGTTATTAACATTCAAGGTTATGACACAATTTCTTCCATTGAAGAAATTGAAATGGTCTTTTTGATGATGTTGGCATCAGGAGTAGTGATTTAACCACTTAATGGTCCAATTTGTTCAAGAAAATCCAAATATTTGCTGAATTAATGTCTATTTGCAGTCCAGGAGAGGACCATTTTTGAAAATTTACCACTGGAATGATGGCTCGGTCATCGAGCCAGACACTCCAGTGGTAAATTTTCAAAAATAATCTTCTGTTGGCCTGCAAATGGACATTCGTCAAGACCACTGCAGAGGCCAGTTTTGGTCATCTTGACCATTAAAGCGTTAATTGTCAGTAGTTAATGTAGTGACGATGTCTGATAGTTGAGCAGTTACTGGATGGATATACCTGGTGTCAGTAACTGAGCTACCTATTCGGCCATTAGCCCAATGCTAGTAAAATTTTAATCTGGCTAATAGAAAGCACATTTACTAAATATTTGGGGGAAAAAAACCCAGCTAAAAACCCTAAATATTTGGCTAATTATTAAATTTGGGTTATTTTATGTAATTTTCTAAAATAATTACCAGATAATTTAATTGTTAAGAGCAACTTAAGATAAATAATTATGTAACTATAGTACTTACATAGTGCTTTGTTCTGACCAAATAGACCTTTCCCACATTAGCTTATTTTGGGAAAATACCTTCCCGCAATGCATCACGCATAAAACCTCTGGCTGGTAACCGCGATAGCCTACGCGCAAACACCATTACTTTACTATAGGAATCAGATACAGTGCACTTTAAGCAGTGCATATGAAAAACCATGTTCATAATATTATTGAAGTCATACAGCATTGGAAAGCTATGCCAATTTTCTATACATTTCTGTATTATTTTTTATAGTTTTGTAAAATTTAATACAGTTGATTGCAATTTTAAAATATCCCCTATTGACCACGTGATTTAATGAATATAAGTCGAATGGTGTATTTTATATACGCAAATACTGTATTTTCCCTATTTTAACCAATTATACCGCCCCCTTGTTTTTGAGAAGTGTGAAGAAAAAAAACTATGCTCCAAATTTCCAGAAGTACAGAACGAAGACAAAAAAGAAAAAAAGTAGCACGAAAATTGAACACATTTCCACGCTAAATATCTCATGCCGTTTTTGCATATTGTTAATGTATAGCGCATATATATCCACCATCGCGGGAGTGAAATTATTAATTGGGACCGCCTAAATAGTGCTTATACTTTATTAAACATCGTTTATTTCATCAAATGTAATCCACATTTTGATAAAATGGCGACGTGAGAAAAGAGAAATAACGATTTGTATCGCGTGATGTATCATTCTGCTTAGTGGGACGACTTAAGGTCATTACTCATGTAGCGGCAAGACACTAATATTAGTACCCGGGTAGATACTTCACAATCCACATACATAGGAAGGTAGCTTCGAGTAGCTATGAGAGTGACGGCATAAACTCGGCCTATAGTGGAAGCTGATTAATACTCGGAAGAATTGTCTGCGTTTTACAGACCTAATTTAAGGGACTCGGGAACTCGAAATGTACTGTCTATATATGTAATCAATATGTGAGCATTATACATTTATATCCGACCCACCTAACGGGTACCCGACAAAATAACGTCGATCTGCTCTGAATTTTTCTCCCTAATTAAGCCGCCCATTTAATCGACTGCTAACCGCCTGGCGGTTAAATTAGAGAAAATATGATAACTCAATGAAAACATTACAAAAATATACAAGATAATGCATTAATGTTTCGGCAATTGAATGCACTTTCCAATGATATATGATTTAAATAATATAATGATTCTAGTTTATCATAGGAATGGTTTAAATTGTGGTGTATTTTAGTGCAAAAGTAACTCAATGCGGTTCAGCGGCTTGCTGACGGCTATACCAGTCAGCAGTTTTGCCCTGAGTGGGAGAGGTGTATTACATGAAGCCCTGAAATCCTAATATCTCAATTTAAGTATGCTGTTGAATATTTTGAAACTACTTTGCCTGGAAGGGGCTGCTTCAGGTAAGTTAGTTTTAAAATATTCAACATAATCTGGTTTGTGGTGGTCTTTTGAATGGGTTAACTGATGATGGTAGATCGTAAGCATTGGCTAAAAATGTAAGATTTGGCCAAAAGTAAATTCATTTGGCTAATATGTTGGCTAATGCTTTCCAACAGCTTGGTCATTCCCTTGATGTGTTTTCATAATGGTGGAGATCCATTACCCCCTTTAACGATCATTTCAAGAAAATTAAATTTTTTGTTATTTGGTCAAGATAAGACAATTTTTGAAAACGTACCATTAGAATGACTGGCTCGATTATCGAGCCAGTCATTCCAGTGGTAAATATCCAGAAATTGTTTTGTTGTGTCCTGCAAATGGATATTCCTTAAGACCACTAGTGGTCAGGTTTGGCCAGCTTGGCCATTAAAGGGTTAAAGTTTGCCTGAGTAGTGGATGTTTGGAAGTGGATGATTAGAGTATATGAAGAGTACTTGAGTGATAGTTATATTGCAGACATTTTGAGTTGATGCTAAGCAGTGGCTCAGCAAAGTATGAGTGGTTGAGAACAGTTCATGCTGTCTTTGGCCAATGGTGGTGTAGTGATTGAGGAGTGTGTGGGTAGTAGATATTGTGTACAGTGTCTATGTTGAGGCTGAGTGGGTAAGAGTGTCTGCTTGGTGTACTGATTGGCTCAGGACTGCTTAACCAAGGCACCTGCCTCATGCCTGAGTGTTGGACTTACTCACTGTCTTTGGAAACATGACCAATCTCCTTCAGTCTCTGCCTCTCTCCACACAGGAGTATTAATGGGTGACAGGTAAAAACTTGACACTGCTGATATGGCCTGAATGTGATCTAGAAATTAGAGACTCGTTCATCCCACTCACCCACATAGGTCAATTAAACCAATCTTCTTGAAGCTAAGCAGTGGATTGGGTAGAGGTTGGCAATAGTTGGGCAGTGATTGAGGATTGGTTGGCCAATAATCGAGTGAGCTAATTAATGAGATAACTAATGAGTTATGTCAAATATATAATAAGGAAAAAGGCACAATGTTCTTTGTTTACGTCTATAAATCCTGTTACCCCAGTGATCCCTAATAAGTTTTCTTCTTTGATCTGAAGTAAAATACTCGCTCGTTATTTTGTAGCATACTATTACAAAAATAAACACAGATTTTCGCATAAATTCTTGCATTTTTTCGTGCTACATTGTAATATAATCCTGCTAACGAAGTGATTAATGTCATAACTGCTGAGTGGGAGAAGCTAAAGGCTTATATAGGTTTACGTTTGAGAGCAATATGTTTACACGCCGTAGTGGAAACATCATTAACAATATACATAATACAATCAGGCTGATGTAACCCATTCTTTGATGACCTTGAGCTTTGAACCAAAATCAAGATGGGTTTTTGGATCCACAAAGCCCTTCAGGACAAAAGATTGGAGAGTGGCAAGGGCCTGTGCAGTTCTTCTGCTTATCATAAGGTCATTGTGACCATCATGCATATTCATGGATTTGGACATATGCAGGAAATACAAATTTATGAAGCCATATGAGTTTATGAAAGGAATCGGTCTGACCATAAAGGAAATAAAGTTTTATGGGTAATGTGTGAATTGCAGACAAAAAAACAGAGTTCTTGAAATAGCAAATGACCGAATTAGAGGAAATCTTATCTCTAACTAAAGAGAACTGTAACATTTACTAAAGATTAGGCACTACCTGGTTTCAACTAGGCATATTTACACAAAGCAAGCATAGCCCAGTACAATCGTAATATAAGTATTTAAATCATATAGGGATTGCTACAGTAAATTAAATCAATAATAATTATCACTAGGCAAGCAGCACCGGCGCAGCATATATATGAATCCTTAATTGGGCATTAATAAATAAGGTTTATTAGTTTATGATGCGAGAAACAACTCAGAGGTTGAGGTGGGAGCTTGACAACATCGCTGCAAAAGGTGAATTGGCGGGTTGGATGACAAAGACACCTGGCTGAAAAGAGGGCAGTGCCCACACATGACATCACATGATGACCAGTGATCAGACATTTGTTAAACTCAGGTTGTGCAGAGGAGATGCACATTTATGACTGACACCAGGAGCCAGCCCAAGGTCTGTCCATTCCCATCCCGACATTCATTAACTTTCCAAGCTTGAAATAACCAATCTGGTGGTCCGTTTCAGAATTTCTCAAATCTCAAGGTCTGAAATTACATAACATTTTTTTCCCCTATCTTTCGCCTGCCATTGTGTATAGGGCACAGGCCCAAATTTTACTAAGTTATGTCCAAATAAGTCCTATACTCCTCTATAAGCCATTGTGAAATTTTGAAAAAATAATTTTAAAGAGGATGAAAACTGGTAACATAGAATGACTATAGCTGACCTACTGTCCCTACTATATCCTTGTATATCGCTGCATGTTTTCAGAATATAATTCAATTAATTCCACACTTGTTTCATGAAAATGCATGTAAAACCATCTTTCAGTGATAAATACATTCATTATTAGCTCATGTGGCCAGAATGGCCAAGTGAGCATATGCCATGGCGTCCACCCGTCATCCGTCTGTCTGTCAACTTTTGCTTTAAAATGCTACTCCTCGTTAACCACTTAGCGAATTTCAACCTAATTTGGTACGAAGGATGCTAGGGAGGTAGGCTTCAAACCTTGTATACAGAATTTTGATTGGCAAATTTTTCCGGTGGCCATCTTGGGTTTCAGAAAATTTTGGGAAATAAGATAAAAGCATATTCCTCATTAACTACTTGGCCGATTTCAAGCAAACTTGGCTGGAAGGACCCT
Source organism: Chaetoderma sp. LZ-2023a (assembly GCA_034401795.1). Lineage (NCBI taxonomy): Eukaryota > Metazoa > Mollusca > Caudofoveata > Chaetodermatida > Chaetodermatidae > Chaetoderma > Chaetoderma sp. LZ-2023a. The sequence goes on along the minus strand of CM067369.1, from coordinate 62,724,519 downwards.
AGACTGGTATACTTCAGAACTTGTATACAGAATTTTGATTGGTCAATTTTCTCAGCGGCCATCTTGAATTTTCCAAAAGATGACTGAAATCGCTTAAAACGCTACTCTTCATTAATTGCTTTGGCAATTTCAACCAGATTTGGTGTCAAGAATACTCGGCTAATAGGTTTCCGATCCTGTATACAGAATTTTGATCGGCCAATTTTTTCGGTGACCATCTTCGATTTTCTGAAAATTTCTGGAAATCATTTAAAAGCCTACTCATTAACCACTGGCCCCATTGGCAGCCATCTTGGATTTTCTGAAAATCACTTAAATGCCTATACTCTTCATTAACCACTAGGCTGATTTCAATCAAACACAGTGGGAAGGACTCTAGAATAGTTTGCTTCAGAACTTATATACAGAATTTTGATTGCACAATTTTTTTTGTGGCATCTTGAATTAACCCGAAAATTGGCGGGAAATTGTTTAAAACGCTACTCATTAACTTCATGCACAATTTCAGCCAGACTTGGCTGGAAGGACCCTATGGTAGTAGGATTCAAATGGTTCGGTGGCCATCTTGGTTGACCTAGTTGTGGGGAAAATGACTTCTCCAGAACAGCTGAAGGGATCGGGCCGAAATTTGGCAGATATGATTAGGGCCTAAGGGCCATTAAAGTTTGTTCAATTTGATTGAAATTGCTTTTATATGTGTTTTGCGGTATTCTGATCACAAATTTGCAATTTTCGAAACTGTCGAGTAAACGGTTTGGCGGTCAGCTTGGATCATTTCCCGCCAAAAGCTCCCATACTAAAGCCATGGACATTTTTTAATGTTTTCTTCTCGAGAACTTCTGATCCGATTTCAATTATATTTTGCAGGAAGCATCCTTAGGGCATAGAGATTCAAGTTTGTTCAAACAAAGCTGATCGTCCAATTGGGCCGGTGGCGATCTTGGATTTTGGCCAATTTTTAGAAACGTCTAAAAATCTTCTCCGAAACCGCTTGGGGGATTGATGCAAACCTCATGAAATTTGAAGTTTGTTCAAGGGAAGTTGCTCCGTCAAAAAACATGGCCGTCGTGGGCCAATCAAAATGTAGCCTGTTTGGCGGCCATATTAGATTTTTTATTTGATGGATTTTGAGACCAAAATTGATTCTATATATGTTTTTGGGTATTCTGAGCTCAAATTTGCAATTTTTGAAATTGTCGGATAAACGGTTTGGTGGCCATCTTGGATAATTTTCTCGTCAAAAGCTCCCATGCTAAAGCAATGGGAAATTTAAAATGTCTTCTCGAGGACTACTAGGCCAATTTCAATTATGTTTGGCAGGAAGCATCCTTAGGGCATAGAGATCCAAGTTTGTTCAAATGAACCTGATCAGCCAATTTGCCTCGCGGACATTTTGGATTTTGGCCCATTTTAGGAAATGTCTTAAAATCGTCTCAGAAACCGCTTGGGAAATCTTCATCTAGGCCAAGAGGTAAGCCAAGTTTGTTCAAGAGGACTTGATTTAGCAAATGGTTTGGCGACCATCTCGGATGACCTAGTTTTCCCGCTGAAGGGATCAGGCCAAAATTTGGGCCGTATGATTAAGGACTAAGGGCCATTAAAGTTTGTTCAAGGGAAGTTGATCCGTCAGAAAAAACCTGGGCGCCGTGGGCCAATCAGAATGTAGCGTGTTTGGAAGCCATATTTCACTTGCAAAAATGTCCACAAACTCATTTAAATGACTACTAAACCACCCACAAACAATTTTTACAAAAATTGATGGTGCTCCATGTGAGCGACACAGGCCCCTTGGGCATCTTGGATTTTCCCAAAAATTATCCATGTCTATTTATATACAAATGTTTCAAATGTTAATGTTCCAGGTGAGTGTCACAGCCCCTTGGGCCTCTTGTAATTCAATAATGTCACGAAGTTGACAATTACCGATAAGAATTAGCTGTATATGGCAGCTTTCTTCTATCAGCTCCCAGGTTATGAGAATTATACAATCAAAATTTAGCGTACAACGATGAAAACAAGATGATCCAAGCAAAGTTCGGACGAATAAATTGTGTTCCTAAAATGAAATGATAGGTCATATTTACTAGATTTGTACTAAATATTGTCTTTCTATATTTATATCCCCCCATATAAATATAGGGATGGTGGGGTATATAGCGTTTGCTTTGTCCGTCTCCATCCGTTCAGGATTTCATTTCCGAATGATAACTCAAGTTCTATTGAAGGGATCGTTGCCAATCTGGCATGGGAGCTTGACCTTGGTGTTATGAAGAACCCTATCGATTTTGTCATCAAACAGTCAAAAGTCAAGGTGACCTACCTAATTAATTATGTAATATTGCATTTCCGGATGATAACTCAAATTCTATTTAAGTGATTGTTACCAATCTGGCGTGGGAGCTTGTCCTTGGTGGTCCGACAAAGCCTATAGAGTATGTTGTCAAATGTCAAGGTTACGGTGACCTTATTAATTACGTAATATTGTTTCCAGATGAAAGCTCAAGTTCTAATGAAGGGATCATTATCAATCTTGCATGGGAGCTTGTCCTTGGTGGTACACAGAACCATGTCAATTTTTCGGTCAAAAGGTCAGAGGTCAAAGTCATGGTGACCCAATTCAAGAAATATGCTAATATAAGACTAATAATTTTGTTTCGTTTTTGGGATTTCATCTGACATTTAGTCAGAACCATTGCTACATACAACAACACACATAATGAAAAGACTGGCAGTTTTCACCAGTCTGAGTGTTTTATTTCTTCAAAACAAGCTATAAAACAATTATTAGTGATTTAGTTGGGTGAGCATTCCATCTTTGGAGTACCATAGATTTTAATTCAGCCTCATGATATAAGGCTGGGACGTTTAAAGGTCCATCCTCTGTGTTGTGAAAAAATAAAATCTATGTCTTCTTTGTCACCCAAACCATTCTTGTTTGTCCTCTGCTTTCTGCCAACCATTGGTCGGGTGGGATGGAGGGTCTCTCCACCGGCTCGTGTTATTAATGGAAACATTAATATTGTTAATGAGCTATTAATGGCAGGGGCAGGTAGGGCTTCTTATCGCTTTCTCCATCTGTGGTGAGACAGGGTTGCGTAAGCGAGACAGGAAGTGTCCATCCGGCCCTTTGTCTTCACAGAACACCTGTGAAAACACTCGGCTGCCCGGAGGGATAATTCCGGCCTCGCCACACCAGCCCGACGTCACCATGGCCAAGCGCGCTCAGATTGGTCAGTGGTAAATCTGTCCCAATGCCCGGGGCGGATTGGCCACACCCAGGACGCACGTGCCAGTTCACCTCCGGTGGATTGGAATAGTCAGCCAATGGAGTCGCTCCATTTCCACCTTTAAAATAAGCTGTTTGGCTTACATCTCGTCATTGTGCGTTCGTAACCTCTGACCTTCTTTGCAGAAATTATTAATCCCCTCCCGCCCTACCCTGTTAAAAGGAGGGGGATGTTAACTCGAAAACTGCTCTCATTGCCCAGCTAACCGTGATCAGTATTCTGTACAGATCGTATGATTCAATAGAATCTATTTAAGTATCGGGAGGGTCACCTCCATGCCTCTAAGCTGCTCCACATATATCGCTCCGCTACATTTACTCAATGTCTTTGTACAGTTTATAAATGTATATAATAATAATAATATTAATAGTAGAACTTAGTATTTATCTGGAGTACCATAGATTTTAATTCAGCCTCATGATATAAGGCCGGGACGTTTAAAGGTCCATCCTCTGTGTTGTGAAAAAATAAAATCTATGTCTTCTTTGTCACCCAAACCATTCTTGTTTGTCCTCTGCTTTCTGCCAACCATTGGTCGGGTGGGATGGAGGGTCTCTCCACCGGCTCCTGTTATTAATAGTGGTGTTTACTGCCATTTCACACCTCTACAATGGTTAGTACCATGTTTTGATTATAAATGTGTTCACAACTCACTAAGACACCATTTTCTACCAAAACCTTTTTGGAGCAGAAATATACCAGAAAATCGTTGTCCTCATACATTATAGGATGCGCACCCCCTTCATAGAACTTGAAAATTGCATGTCAAACAACATCTTATCTATGGAAAAAAATTGGAACAAATATTAACAAAAGCAATTAGATATTGCAGACCCTCGCCCTCCAGTTTGTGTCAAGCTGTTAAGTGATTTTTGGGTTTTCCAGATTTTTTCCCCAAAATTTTCCAGATTTTTACGTATCTTTTCTTATTTTCCTGGAGCCTGCCCAAAATTGTGGAATTGTTGTGTATGGTCACACCCTTTCCTGTGTTAAAATTTGAGCCAAATCAAGATTTCCTAGATATCCACCGATACAGATTTCGATCCCATTCAGATCCGGATCACAGCGAAAGTCTGGAAATCCTCTTGCACTGCAAGTTCCTTTGTTGTGTTGAGATTTGTGCCATATTTGGATCAGGCCCTTTTGAGATACAGCTCTGGACAGGCAGACACATAGACAGGCAGGCAGGCAGGCGCGCACACACCTTACCCCTTACTGGGTGAGGGTAATTAATACACTCATCTTGTGGGGCAATGTTTTGTTTTTGTTTTAACACTAACCCTCAAATTTGGTCCAAAAACCTTTAAATTTTCTCATATAAAATGTCCATTTGCAGATTAAGTGAAGGGTATTCCACGGGAATAATTCTAGTGTTAAATTTTCAAAAATAATCTTCTCTTGGTCTGCAAATGTATATATCTCAAGACCACTACATAAGATATTTTTACCAACTTGAGTGTTAAAAAGTTTTACATGTTTATTTTGACAAAACTGTCTCTCGCTTGTCTTTTTGAAAAGTTATCAATTAAAAATGAGATCTTTCTGCAGTTATTTTCAGCTTATATTAATGCTTTGGCCATTAAATGACAAATACCTTATCAGGTATGGAATATTCTGTTGAAACTAATTTTATTATAAGCACAACAAACTTCAATCAAAGAAGTTTCAAAATATATTCAAATGCTTAACTGTATAGGTGTCTTGAAATTACCACAGACCACCACCGCCCCCACCCCCATCCCCTGGGGTTGGTCTGTAGTTTTATTAACCACATAAACATACTTACCGTTCAATCTCTACGACCCTACCTCAGCCACCCAGCATGGGAATTATTTGAGAATTCTTTTTCATGGTTTCAACAAAAAAATTAGAAAGTATTATTCCCTTACAGTTTGCAAGTGCTAGCTCGTGCGCATGCGCAGTGACCCGGGTCACTATTGGAGCTGTCTCGACTAATGCCAGTACATAACTTATTGACAATAAGGGGGTTAATTCATTCTAGAAGCCTAGAATAGAATAGAGAGTTATGGTTCTTGAGTTGGGAGACTTAAAAGTAAGATTAAAAACCTTTTTCTGGCGCTAAATGTAGTTAGATTGATTTAGCAATTAGTGATTGAATGCTGAGTATGTTTATGTGGTTAATAAAACTACAGACCAACCCGCGGGCTGGAGAGTGGGTGGAGTGTGTGGTCATTTTACCCCTCAGCTTGATCGCATCCACTGCATGTTCACCCACTTCGTGTCATCAGTATCACTTCTTCATCATCAGTTTATTGATCTGCAGGTCCGTTTAGATGTCTTGTTCTTAAAAGTGTCATCATCAAGTCAACTAAGTTATTCAGTCAGGTCTTAGACTGAATAAAAGATTGAAAAAAAGTTGAGTATATTTCCATTCCAATCTTTCATCAACATATATGCTAAGTTCATTCTGTTGCTGGGACTATTTTTCCAATAAGATCATGTTGAATTCAATATAGAATTCATTGGTATTAATGTTTCTGACACTAAATGTAGGGTAATTGATTTAGCAAGTAGTGATTAAACGGTACATATGTTTGTAGTGTAATAACAACTGAGATCTTGGTGTTGGGGATTATGGTTATTTGGCATGTATATATGTAAGTTATCAATGGCCAGTGCACCATGATTTGTGGTTAACAGTGAATCCTTTTCAAGTCTTATCACCACTTAAGTGTAGCCCAACACTGAATCGTTTGTCTTATCATCATCTTGTAACCCAACACATCACCACTTAAGTGTAGCCCAACACTGAATCCTTTGTCTTATCATCATCTTGTAACCAAACACATCACCACTTAAGTGTAACCCAACACTGAATCCTTTGTCTTATCATCATCTTGTAACCCAACACATCACCACTTAAATGTAGCCCAGCACTGAATCCTTGGTCTTATCATCACCTTGTAGCTCAACACTGAATCCTTGGTCTTATCACCACCTAAGTGTAGCCCAACACTGAATCCTTGGTCTTATCAGAACCTTGTAGCCCAACACGGAATCCTTTGTCTTATCACCACCTAAGTGTAGGCCAACACTGAATCATTGGTCTTATCATCACCTTATATCCCAACACTGAATCCTTTATCTTATCACCACTAAGGTGTTACCCAACACTGAATACTTGGTCTCCACTTAGGTGGTGCCCAACACTGAATGCTTGGGCTTATCATCACCTTGTATCCCAACACTGGATCTTTTGTCTTTTCACCACTTAAGTGTAGCCCAACACTGAATCCATTGTCTTATCACCATCTAAGTGTTGCCCACCACTGAATCCTTGGTCTTATCATCACCTTGTAGCCACCACTGAATCCTTGGTCTTATCATCACCTTGTAGCCACCACTAAATCCTTGGTCTTATCATCACATTGTAGCCAGCACTGAATCCTTGGTCTTATCATCACCTTCTAACCCAACAATGAATCATTGGTCTTATCATCACCTTGTATCCCAACACTGAATTCTTGGTCGTATCATGACCTTGTAGCCCAACACTGAATCCTTGGTCTTATCATCACCTTGCAGCCAACACTGTATCCTTTGTCTTATCACCACTTAAGTGTATCCCAATACTGAATCCTTGGTCTTATCATCACCTTGTAGCTCAACACTGAATCCTTTGTCTTATCACCAACTACGTGTAGCTCAACACTAAATCCTTTGTCTTATCATCACCTTGTAGCCCAACACTGAATCCTTGGTATTATCATCACCTTGTAGCTCAACACTGAATCCTTTGTCTTATCATCACTTAAGTGTAGCCCAACACCAAATCCTTGGTCTTATCACCACCTTGGAGCCAACAATGTATACTTTGTCTTCTCACCACCTAAGTGTAGCCCAACACTGAATCCTTGGTCTTATCATCACCTTGTATCGCAACACTGAATCCTTTATCTTATCACCACTTAGGTGTTATCCAACACTGAATACTTGGTGTCCACTTAGGTGTTACCCAACACTGAATGCTTGGTCTTATCATCACCTTGTATCCCAACACTGGATCCTTTCTTTGTCTTATCACCACTTAAGTGTAGCCCAACACTGAATCCATTGTCTTATCATCACTTAAGTGTTGCCCACCACTGAATCCTTGGTCTTATCATCACCTTGTAGCCACCACTGAATCATTGGTATTATCATCACCTTGTATCCACCACTGAATCCTTGGTCTTATCATCACATTGTAGCCACAACTGAATCCTTGGTCTTATCATAACCTTGTAGCCACCACTGGATCCTCGGTGTTATCATCACCTTGTAGCCACCACTGAATCCTTGGTCTTACCATCACCTTGTAGCCACCACTGAATCGTTTTTGTCGTACCATCACCTTGTAGTCACCACTGAATCGTTTTTATCTTACCATCACCTCGTAGTCACCACTGAATCATTTTTGTCTTAGCATCATGTGCGTTACCATGTGGTGATGGTGAGGCAGTGGTGCACAAACAACCCCCCCCCTCCGAGTCATACGTTAATTCAAGGGTTAATTATGCATCTATGTTCCTTGCTCCATTTAGGTTATGTATAATCTATACTAAGTTATAACAATCCATCTTCAGAAATGTCCATTTGCAGGCCAAGAGAAGCCTATTCTATTTATAATCTATACTAAGTTATAACAATCCATCTTCAGGAATGTCCATTTGCAGACCAATAATTGTTGAAATTTTACGACTGGAATGACTGGTTCGATGACCGGGACAGTCATTCCAGTGATAAATTTTTTTAAATAGGCTTCCCTTGGCTTGCAAATGGACATTCAATAAGAACATTTTTAGATTTTCCTCACCAAATTTGACCATTAAATGGTTAAAGGTTTACTTAATGAGAATGTTTGAATGTGCAGCCACAATCTTTGGCCAACAGATACTGAGAATTCTTTGGGTAAATTTATGCTATCATATTGCTTGAAAATGTAACAAATTGATGGGATTACGATTACGTTTCCACCTACAATGTCATAGGCTAAGGAAATATTCATGTTTTTAATATGCTATTAATTCGAGAGTGTGAGTGGGGTGCATTTCTCCTATCAGGCTCAAGTGTGCCCCCCCCCCCTCCTTGTCTAGCTTTTACTGGCCATCAGATTTGGTCCATTAAATTCAATCAACTGCTGTCATTTTGTTTGCTAATCAAACCATGCCCAAAATAGTCATCATTTCCTGTCTCTAATCCAGTGACAGGTGGTCTGTAGCCGGCCACCTTTGGGTTTCACATGGCTTCATATTTTGTCTCCCCCACATGTACCCAGCTCATGAATATTAATGAGGGTCGCGGTAGCCCTATCAGGAGCTGGTCGCATGCCAGGCACATGTCGTGCTCCTTTCCTCTTGCCCAGGTCATAGTATCTTGGATATGCCAGTGGTCCGGATAAACCCTCGCATGTGCACATGGGCATCCGCAGATCAGTTTTAAATCCACCGCTATTTACACGCTCTTCTGATAGGAGGACCATTGAACTTGATCGGCTGGAGACTGACTAAGGCTATATTTACTGTATATAGCATTGTCTGGGATCCATCCAGCTCTTAGCACTGCAATAAATCTATGCTTCTTCGTTTGACATCCAAACCATCTTGTCTGTTTGTCTCTCCATCTCATGGCATAGGGCGGGAATGGATGGGGGTTGGTTTGCTCACCCTCTCCTTGATTAATTGACGTGATTAGAGTTTTAGCTTGTCTGTCTTTAACCTTTACCACTCTGATGTAAAATTTTCAAATTTTCAAATTAAAGTAAAATATTAACTGGGGTTTATTTTTCAACAAATTTAGTGGAAGATGGTGTTGTCATAGACAGCAACATCTTCCACCAAAATTATTGAGAAATGTACACTAGTGTCTTTGCTATTGACACCGTAAAAGATAGAATATTGACATCAGTGTGCTAAGGGTTAAAGTGCACGTGCACATGTGTCAAGGCCCTATCTATGTCCATACATCCATCATCTGTATCATCCATTAACTCTTTAAACATTAGTTGCCCTAAAGTTGCCCTCAAAGATCATTGCAGGCCAGTTTTAACTAAGTGTCGGAAGACAGATCGTTGTGTTTACGAGAGATCCAAGTTTGTTCAAGCGGAGCTGATCACTCAACGCTTATATGCCTAAGCCGCCCAACCTGACCCATGCAGTAGTCTTGGGAAATGTCCAATTGCAGGGCAAAATAAGATTATTAGCTCACCTGGCCTGAAAGGTCAATTTTTAGAAACACTTTAAAAAATCTTCTCCGAAACTGCTGGAGGAATTGATTCAAAACTCATAGGACATCATCTATTGCAACGGTAGACCCAAGTTTGTTCAAGGCAACCTGATTGGCCTATTTGCCTGATGGGCATCTTGGATGGCTTAGTTTTCGTGAAAATGACTTCTCCCGAACCGCTGAAGGGATAGGTCTAAAATTTGGTAAATATGCTTAGGGACCAAGGTCCATTCAAGTTTTTCAAGGGAAGTTTTTACGTTAAAAAATATGGCCGCTATCAACCAATCAAAATTTAGCGTTTGTTGGTCATATTGGCTTTTTTGAATTTGATGTATTTTGATGGCGAAAATTGCTTTATATATGCTTATCAGTGTGGAGAGTTCAAATATGCCACTTTCGAGACTGTTGGATAAATGGTTTGGCTGCCATCTTGGTTTGTTTTCCCGCCATAGGCTCCCATGGTAAATCAATGGGCCCATAGTAAAGCAATGGGGAATTCTTTAAATGACTTCTTCTCAAGAACCACTGGGCCAATTTCAATTATATTTTGGAGGAAGCATTCATAGGGCATAGAGATCTAAGTTTGTTCAAACGAAGTGGATTGGTCAAAATCCAAGATGGGCGTCGGCCAAAATGGCTGATTTTTAGAAACACTTTAAAAAATCTTCTCCGAAACCGCTGGAGGAATTGATTCAAACCTCATAGCACATCCTCTGAGGAAACGGTAGACCCAAGTTTGTTCAAGGCAACCTGATTGCCCGATTTGCTTGGTGGCCATATTGGATGACCTAGTTTTCACAAAAACGACTTCTCCTGAACCGCTGAAGGGATGGGGCTGAAATTTTGTGAATATGCTTAGGGACCAAGCGCTTTTCAAAATTGTTCAAGGGAAGTTTGTTCGTTAAAAAACATGGCCGCCATCAACCAATCAAAATTCAGCATTTCTAGGTCATATTGGCTTTTTTGTATTTGATGTATTTTGATGGCGAAAATTACTTTATATATGCTTATCAGTGTGGCGAGTTCAAATATGCCACTTTCGAGACTGTTGGATAAACGCTTTGGCTGCCATCTTGGTTTTATTTTCCCGCCAAAGGCTCCCATAGTAAAGCAATGGGGAATTCTTTAAACAACTTCTTCTCAAGAGCCACTGGGCCGATTTCAATATATTTTGTAGGAAGCATTCATAGTGCATAGAGATCTAAGTTTGTACAAATGAACCCGATCGGCCAATTTGGCCGGCGGCCATCTTGGATTTAGGCCGATTTTTAGGAAACGTCTTTAAAAATCTTCTCTGAAACCGCTTGGGGGATTGATGCAAACCTCATGAAATATGATTTATGGCAAGGGAACTTGAGTTGTCAAATGGTTTGGCGGCCATCTTGGTTGACCTAGTTGTAGCGAAAATGACTTATTCTCCAGAAGCGCTGAAGGGATCGGGCCGAAATTTGGCAGATATGATTATGGCCTAAGGGCCATTAAAGTTTGTTCAAGAGAAGTTGATCCATCAAAAAACATGGCCACCATGGGCCAATCAAAATATAGCATGTTTGGTGGCTATATTGGGTTTTTTTATTTGATGGATTTTGAGGCCAAAATTGGTTTTATATGTGTTTTTGGGGTATTCTGATCTCAAATTTGCTGAAACTGTCGGATAAATGGTTTGGTGGCCATCTTGTTGATAAAGAGCATTCTAGTTGAAATGCCTATTGTCCAGATGAGCGATACAGGCCCCTTGGACCTCTTATTTTTTAAATCTTGCTGTGGGAATGACTGTCTCGATAACCGAGCCCATCATTCCAGTGATAAATTTCCAAAAATAATCTTGTAGTCTTGTCCTGCAAATGGACATTTTCCATGGGAGAATTGAAATTTTACTGTCAAATTTTATCATTAAAGTGTTAATTTGGTCTGTAGCCATGTTGGCTTTTGTGCTATTCTTAATAAAAACATTTAATAATCTTCTGCGAAAGATTTTAACCAATTGATGTGAAATTCAAGAAACATCATCTATAGTCGATGATCTGATTAAAGTTTCAGGTCTGGCTTAAGAAGAATGGCAATGCATTTATGTTTGCAGGCCAAGAGAATGCTATTTTTTTAAATATATCATTGGAATGTCTGGCTTTATAATACATCCAGTTATTCTGGTTTTAAAATTTCAAAAATAGCCTTCTCTTGGCTTGCAGATGGACATTCATTAAGCAAAATATTTTATTTTCCGGGGGGGTTAAATTCCATTCAATTTCATAGCTGATAATGTCCAAGTGTTAATTCTTTTTATGACATTAACAGATAGGTTTCAACAATGTTGCTACCAAAATCTCCACTTTCTTCTGTTGACTGTAACAATTGACATTGCTGTGATAATGCTTATAGCACGTGATCATCAGATCCACCTGCCTTAATCTTTTATGCGTAAAGACATCCAAAAATTGGCCCAGCAGTATTCTTGTGAAATACCCATTTGCAGAACAAAGGAAGTTATTTTTGAAAATTTATAGCAGGAATCACTTGGTCTCTTAGCGAGTTAGTCATTCTATTTGGAAAATTTTGTAAATGCCTCTCTCTTAGCCTGTAAATTGACGTTCAATATGGAAAAATATATAGTTTCTTGAGCTTTAACACTCACCAACAAATCCTAAAAAATGTATATTCTTTGCGATATAAAGCTTGTCTGTTGAACATTTTGAAATTTGACTGAAAGCTGTTGCTTGCTGCCTAAGCAGCAACAGCTTCCAGTCAAATTAATTTCAAAATATTCAACAATTTTCCTGTTCGGGTGCCTTGAAAAAGAGATTCATTGGTGAAAGGGTTAAGGGATTAACTCATTTCTGATGAAACCAGTCATAACCAGCCACTGTAATGGTCTTGGGGAATGTCCATTTCCAGACAAAGAGAAGACTATTATTGTAAATTTACAAGTGTAATGAATGACTGTGTAACAGAGTCAGCCATTCCACTGGTAAATTTTCAGAAATAATTTTCTCTTGGCCTGCAAATGGAAATTCAGTAAGTAAATATTTTAATTTTTTTTATATTTTCAAGTCAATAAGTAAATCTTTCCATTTAAAAAAAAAAAAATTCAGTCATTAATTGGTTAAGGGATTGCTATATTCTCTCCCAAAATGCAAGTGGTCACAAGGGCTTGTTAGTTTCTTTCATAAGAGGATTTGTAGTTACTCACTATATTAATACTTTAACCATTTAACACTCATATCAGCCAAAAACCGCTTCTGCATAGTCATTCCAGTGGTAAATTTTCAAAAATAGTCTTCTTAGTCTGTAAATGGACATTTTCAATGAGAAAATTGAAATTTTCTTGAACAATTTTAATGGTTAGAGGGTTAACCCTCAACATGGCCAAAAATGGCTTCGGCAGTGGTCTTGATAAATGTCCATTTGAAGACCAAGAGAAGACTACTTTAGAAAATTTAAAAATGATGTCCTATGAGTTTTGATAACTGAGCCAGTAATTCCAGTAATAAACTTTCCAAAAATATTCTGCTGTTAGTCTGCAAATGAATATTTTCTACTAGAAAGATTTTCTTGAGCAAAGTTAAGGGTTAAAGGCATTAAATAAATAATCCATATTCTCCACTCTCCAGCACCCCCACCCACCTCTACACACATGATACTTGCTAGGGCTAGTGTGGAAAGTGACCAAATACATTGTAATAATATTTGTGGAATACAGGTGTTGTTAGACTTTGTGGAAAGTTGTACATACTCAACGATTGGATACACTATATAACGTGTAATCAGCGACTGTAGAATATATTCTGTGCATGGCTTCCCAATAAATTGCTGTGTTTAAAAGATGTGCTAAAATATAACAATTATACCAATATCTGTATTCCAAGTAAGTTCTACAAGAATGTGATTGAATATATCGAAATTAATTTTGCTTGAAGTTGTTGTCACCGTGAAGATCATGACAGAGCAAAAAGATATTCTTTACATTTAGAAATCTCTAAATTTGGCTAAGAATATCAACATATTTGCTTGTTGAATGTCCATTTGCAGGCCAAGAGAAGCTTGTTTTTTTTAATTTACAACTGAAATGACTGACTGATAAAAATACTCTCATTTTGGCCAGCAAATTGACATTTCTCAATGTCGCTGCAGCGGTAATTTTTTACCGCTTGCCCATTAGTGGGTTAAGATGTGACATTATGAAGACGTGTTAGCATCTGCTGTGCTTCTAGATGTTATACCATAGATTGACTAGAGATTATTTTGAGAACAATTCATTTGAAACTAATTGCCACCTACGGTAAATAAATATTGGACAAATATTATTTAGCTTGGCATGAACTGTGTTTGTATGATAAGAACTGCAGTCAGTCTGTCTGACATCCATCAGCACAACATTCATACTACTCTATTCACACTATACCTGTAGGTAAACACACCAACGTTTTGGACCAGTAGATGGCCATTACTTGAAGTTCTCATCTATTCATAAAAGATACATATCCTAGCAAATTTTAGGACTATTTGTTACTTTATGGACATTTTAACTAACTAGAAATGTAGCCACCAGTTTGGATAGATATTTGTGGGTGCCATTATTTCAGAGTCATTTGTCTTCCCCGGTGTGCAATTGTTGGTATAAAACCATTCTCGTAATGCTAATGCGAGTCATTCTTCTACTGGCTTCTAAGGTGGATGCATAGAAGTGCATAGCATAGTTCAATAGTAGTTGTATATTTGATATAGTGCAAGTGACGACAAATATATTTATAACAAGTTTACTGAAAACTGTTGCTGCCTATAGCAGCAACAACTGTCCGTCAAATTGTTGTCAATGTTGATAATACAATTGTCACTAGATAAAGATTCGATAGCAATCAGCTGACTCAGTTTCGTTAGCTAACAAGTGAATAAATAATGGACCTTTCTGGTTTTAGCTATGCCCCACCCATCTCGAGCTAGCAGAGAAGCGTGTAAAAGGCAGCAGCTACAAAACTGATATGAGTATGCCCATGGGTGCATGCGAGGGTATATCGCACCACTCGCGGATATAGAGAAACTATTTGATTCCCTGGGCCAGGGGATGAGGAGCAAGGCACGCGCCTCGCGCATGGTCGGATTGTGATAGGGTCACAGCGACCCTCATCAATATTCATGACCTGGGCACACATGCGTGATACGACACATACGAAGCCATGTGCCCCACAGGTGGTCGGCTGATAAAGTCTGTCGCCAGATTAGAGACAGGAAACACGGGCTATTTGGGCATGGATTAATAAGCCAACAAAGGGACGCAGTTGATCGATTACAAAGGACCGGATCCCATGGTCAGTAAACCGAGACAAGGAGTGATCACAGGAGACTGATAAGGGATGCACCCACTCCCCCTCCCGAATTAATAGAATATTAATAATATTAATATTTCCAAAACTACACAGTAGGCTGTTGAATATTTTGAAATTAATTTGACTGGGTGCTTTTGCTGCCTAAGGCAGCAATAGCGCCCAGTCCAATTAGTTTCAAAATATTCAACAGCATGTTTATTAAATAGCAAAGAATTACAAAGACATACAATTCATACGACGTGTTGGACTATTTGAGATTTGATGATGGTCTATATGGAACCCTTTGTGACGTAATGATTGTGATGTTATCATACATGTACTGAGCTGATTATGAGGTCAGATGATTGATGGATGCTCTGGATAGGTGAATTAGTTAGACCTGTATCATATGCGTATTCCTGTGTGAAATATATTCACAAAGATCATGCAAAACAAAAGGATGTGCATGTGACATCGGCGCACAGTGAATAGGATAATATGCTTACTTCCTGATTGACAATGATGGAATGAACAGGATTTTCAAGTATATCTGAGACTGGGTCTCGATTTCATATATCATATAGGCCTAACTAATTTTACATGCACTTGTAAGCTAACAAAAAAGAAAGCCCGCTGATTATTCTGAGAAATCTTGCTGCCTTAGATGACTCTCAATAAAGTTGCTCGAAATATTTTCAGCAAGTCTTGCAACATTGACTGCACTGCTAATTATTTTGAGAACAATTCGATTGAACGTTGTTTCATCAACGATTTTCAGCCAAATTGTTAGCAAAACTTTGCCTAGTGCCAATTGTATTATCAGCTGATTATTTTGACGACAATTTGACGGAAAGCTGTTGCTGCTATTGGCAGCAACAGCTTTCAGTACATGTGTTGTACATGTATTTGTTTTTATTTGCGCCATAAGAAATATACAAATCGTATTGAGCTATGCTATGCACTTCTATGCTCTGAAATAATGGCGCCGGCAAATATCTATTTAATAGTCCAGCGGCTAAGACCAAAAATATGGCAGAATATTTCACTTTGTGGAGAAATTATGAAACTTGGCACACGTGTAGGGGACCCCTATAGGATCATTTTTCGATTAGGACTCAACTCTGAAACGCCCCTTGGTGGCCGCCATCTTGAATTTCATTATGGCCGCCATATTGGACATACTTTTGCCTATAACTTTGAAACTAAGACAGATAGAAATGTGATTTCTGTGGCTAACCCCCCATTTTCAGGGTCAAGGAATCCAATAGAATCATTACTTTGACCTTCCGGTGTCGGCCATATTGGATTCCAAGATGGCCGCCGTATTAAACATAATTGCCTATAACTTCAAAAGTAAGGCAGATAGAAAAGAACTTCCATTGCTACCCCCCCCCCCCCCATTTTCAGTGTCAGGGATCCAGTAAAAGATGAAGCTGTCAGATATCTGCAATTTTAGAATCCAAGATAGCCGCCCTCTATATCTATAAGGCATGTAATGCAGTCCACTGCTGTACCTCGCAGTTAAGGTAACTCAGTTTGCATAACACTGTCCATCGCAAGCGCATAGTGAAGTACACTGGAGGTTTGCCCTGTAACACTTGCAGTTCCCCTTGCAGGTCTTCTTGCACTTGCAGCTCAACAACTCGTAGCAAGCCTTGGCGGCCTCGGGAAGCGTGGTCCATATAACTTTCCATTGTCCATCGCCCTTCTCCCAACCCCAGTCACCTGGTGAGGGAACAACTGGATTGGCGACTAAGCACTGATCCCAGATGTGGCCTGCTTGGAATGCAGCTCTCTTTGTGTGTTCTAATAGAGCTGCTGCAGTTGGAGGAATGTTCTCGATTTCCCTTGACTTCTTGGAGAAGAGATAGCGCCTTGCCGCATCTACACCTTGAAGTTCACTGGTGCGGTCATACATTAAGACAACAAACTGCTCCAGAATCTCGATGACTGTCTTTGGTACGTCAGCAGGCCTCGAACACAGTGCGTGGAAGGCATCTGTAGCTTCAGGATATGCCTGCCAAGCAGACTTCTTCCCATGTTTTGAGAAGAATGACACCGTGTCGCAGCCTGTAAATGCATGGAAAAATGCCAGTGCCTGCGACTTCTCTGCCCCAATGTTGCTGACTATCTGGTGTACTGCAATGTGTCTGTAGTTTTTACCAGTACCGAAGGCAACCCAAAGCTCCTCCAGGCCAATCTCCAAGAATTTAGCAACTGCTATGACCACCACATCAGTGTCCACAGTGTGGATCATCACTTTCGTGTGTCCTTGCTGAGCCATGTCATTAACATGGACGAAGATCCTGGAGTCTGCTTCCTCATGGGAGCAAGAATCAAGCGCTGAAGTTATGGTGCCTTTGGATGAGCACACAACTTGATCATCCACCGTGCTGTAGATTGTCTTGTCACCTTCAGTTTCATAATCCACACATTTCTGTGCAAGAAACCGAAACAACTCCTGTTTGTTTTCATTGTTTCGAAGAAAGCCTGGCCAGTTGCCTGGAATTCTCGTGGAGGATGAAACCCGACTCCGAGTGCCACCGCCCCTCTTCTCTCTTGTTGCGTTTTTCAAGCTGTCTGACTGATAAACATCCCATACAATATCGATTCGACTGACAGTGTCTAGTTCCTTCACCACATACGGTAGGAAGACCTCCTTGGCATAATCCTCAAAGGTACCGCAGGTACCAGGAACTAGAAAGTGAACAACAGCAGGTCCATCGAGGACTTTACCATCAACTACCAAGGGAGTTCCATGAATGGGTGTCACATTTCCTTTGAGGCAGTCCAAGAGGTGATGCTCGTCACCCTGGTGCATCTGACCTCCCGTTGCCGGTGACGGTGGAGTAGACTGGTTCTCGTGCCTGAAGAATTCATCAACATCGCCTTCTCTGGTTTGACTTGCGATGTACAACCTTGAAAACAGAGCCCTGTCATTTTTCAGTTCAGTCAGCCTCCCTGCTGCCTTGGTCTTCTCCGTACCAGGCTTGCTAAACATGGACAGATTGTTGCGGGGAATGGTGTCTCCAATTGACTTCGAATTGGACTTGAAACGCTCTTCCATGAATTGGTGATATTTTGCCTTCCCCAGTGAATAGACATTCTTCATCGCGTTTACAACCTTCTCTGGCATGATGGCTTTGGAATTTATATTCAAAAGGTCCATGCTCTCCTCCATGAATGGATTTCCCATCTCTTCAATTGTGGCCACCAGTGACTGTACATCATGAATGAATTTCTCCTGGACACTCTTTGTCTGCTCATGGTGACCATCTGGAGTTGTGATATCAGAGATAGTCCGATCTTCGAAGTCGTCCTCAAACTCCTCAACTAGTCTCGCTATTTCGGGTCCAGCCACCATCCATCTCCGAAGTGCTCCGGGGTTTTCTGTTAGGCCAACAGCTCCACCGTCGCCCTTAACCAATGCATTCATCTGTTCGTGTGCCTGGTCTAACGAAATGGCAGAGAACGGTCGGCCTGTTTTCTTGGCAGTGAATGCTCCGCGTTTGAACTCACGAAAGACATCTGGACATCTCTCTTCCAAGGATGACATATCTCGCACATGCACCGGTAACCAGCGAGCATAGTTTGGGTGGTCCAATGCGAAGAACCAGGGTACCAACTGGCCTTGCGATGCAATGTACAGGTCAAAATCGGACACTCGCAGGGACCTCACAAACTGGAAGATAGTCATTTCAAAGTCTAGCACTGTCTGCCAAAAATGGAACTGTGGGTACATTTCAGACCTCTCAGCACACCAATCTGTGAATCCATCTGCTTCGATCTGACCAATGTCACTGGTTTCCATCTTGGAATTCAAGTAGGCTTTCTGCTGTAACTGATACAAAGCTGCAGCAGTAACCTGATGTGCCCTGTGGGTTTTGGTCACATGAGACGCGTGAAGGAATCCTTCACAGGTACCTGCAGTCGCAATGTCTGCTTGGGTTAAAGCATCTGTCCATCCGTTTCCGTCAAGAAGATCTCCGATGGTCCTCAAGGCAGCCATCTCTGTATGCAATCCCCCTAGTATTATCACATACTTGTCCTCCCCATATAAGTTTGGAAACCGCCACTGGAGCTGCTTTGCTATGGCATAAAATGGTTGATCCATCGTGAGGACGGGTGTCTGTCCGGGATTGAGGAATTGAGTTGCAGCAGCATTATTGTTCATGATATGGGAGATCATGGCCACAGAGGTTGACTTCTCACAGAAAAACGGGAGCAATGACACATTTGTCTGTACAGTTGGAGGATCCTCTTGTCTGGAGGCATGGTAGGCTGCCCATGACGCATTATCGGTTGCACACAGCTGCTGCTCCTTTTGACAAATGGTCATCTGATGTTCCAGCCACATATACTCTAGCTTACGGTCCTCCTTCAGATCTGGCGCTTCATCTGTAGGTGGCCTAACGGGTCCATAGTAAACAGGAACATGCGCATCCTTAGGAAGGGCCTGTGTAGCAGGAATACTTGTGTACTTTGCTGGTAGCTGTTGGACGTGTTTAGATTGACTTGATTGGTCCTCAAATAGTGACGCATCTGAGCGAATTTGGCCGCAATTAGTTTCATCTGGATGTTGACAGAGAGAATGAGCAGTCCCGTGAAAGGAGTCCTTTGCAGACACTGAGCTAGGATTGTGATCTATATTATCAGCTTGACCTGTAGTGAATACACCCGTCCGAAGCTGCGGTGGGCAGACCACACCATCTCTTTCATACTGTTTGCAAAGACGGTTTGCTACACCAGAAGACATTTCTCAGCAAGCGGTCATACGAAATGCTGAGCCCCAGACTATGTAATCGATCCACAAGATCACGCTTCCTGGTCTCTGAATGCATCTTCAGGCCAACATAAATTGGCAGAGGGGTTTCCTGTGATTTGTTGTGTCGAACAGCATGGCCTTTGGGACTTGCGTGCTTAACACTGTTGAAGACAAGCAACTGAGCAATTGTTAATCCAGCCATTCGCTGGATCTTTGCCCGATCTATCTGGTCCTTTATGTTAGGTCCTTCAAATAGCATACTCCCGAATGCAAGCAACATGCTGGGCACCGATTTCATTTGTTCCTCATGACTTAATTTTCCGTTAAACGTGTAATCGTTTTCGAAAATTTGTCTGCGAACTATTGTTGCTGCTTTTGCCAAGAACATGGTATCGGAATCTGTGGTGCAGGCTCTAATAACTGCATCTCCAATGTCACGTTCAACTACAAAGAGGATTTCATGACCATGCTTTGTTGCCGTCAGATATGGACAGTGTAACAGGAGTCTCTCCTTTAATCGCATTCGATTGACTTGAACCCCAGGAGTCATACCAAGATCAATCAGACGTTGGCGATACGTCTTGGCGAGGTCAGCTAGACGGAAGACTGGAGCTGTGTCTTGAACACTTCTGGCTTCATCAATGTGAGCTATAAGTTCTGCCAATGCTATGGCATCAAATGATGAAATGTCTGTTTCTTCACAGCATTTCTGCGCAGCCCTTGCATCGTGAAAAAGTTTTGTCATACAGGCTTTGTGATACTTGGCTTCTATCGCCACCAGATCACCACCAGCAATTTTTCTGAGCAAATTTGTGTCCTTCAGTTTAATTGCATATTGTTGCACTGTATCATCAATTGCAAAGGTTGACGCAGTGTGAAGGTCGCCGTCCGTACCTTCGCAGAACGGACATGCGTCCATTTCGCCTGTTTTTCTCTGATTTCCACTCATTCTACGAGTTTTGCAAGGAGATGCTTCAGCTGTATCGTCACTAGGAGCCCTACGTTTTCTCCACCTATCTAACTTCAGCTGAGAATATTCATTTTTACAGAGTTTGTGCCAGCAAGCTTCATGTGCATGAAGTGTTTGCTGAATACCAGGTCCATCATCAAGTCTATCGAAATCAATTTTGAGTGGGTTGAAGCCGGCATCTCGAGCGGCAATAAGTTCTCGGGCCAATGTACCATATCCCATTCCTTTGGCAAACCACTTTCCCCTCCCTGGCACGACAACGGGTTCTTTAGTTTGGCTTTGGCAAATGACACAAATACTCCAGTTGAAATCAGGTTTTTCCGCTGCTTCAGATGCACCATTTGTTGACGTTGAAGACACGATCTTGAACGACTTGGACATTGTTAGTTAGTTAGTTAGTTTCGGCACCTAAAACATAAAAAAAAAAACTTGCATTAATATTGCACCATCGTGTGCTATAATCAAATTATAGTTTACTTTAAACACCACTTTATAAATTTATCCCGGCCCATATATTATGTATTAAATAATATAGTGAAAACAATAATGTGAGTGGCCTTTCTAGGCTTTTTACTCCATTTACCTGGCAGAATCTTGGTTTTATCAATATGGTCACATACAGTGTCTATGACATCAGCTAATCATGTCATCATACAGGTCTGTAATATTTCCTTACTCAGAAACAATGATAATTAAATTATTTTGTTTTAACTGACTCATGCAAAAAGGTGGCAGCACTGTAAACATGTATGGGAAGCTAATATGGATGATCCAGATCTTAATGTATTCCTTGACCATGAAAATGTGGGTTAGTCACTGGAATTGTATTTGTAGCTGCCATATTTTCAAAGTTATAGGCAATTGTATTTAATACGGCGGCCATCTTGGAATCCAATATGGCCGACACCGGAAGTTCAAAGTAATGATTCTATTGGATTCCTTGACCCTGAAAATGGGGGGTTAGCCACAGAAATCACATTTCTATCTGTCTAAGTTTCAAAGTTATAGGCAAAAGTATGTCCAATATGGCGGCCATATTGAAATTCAAGATGGCGGCCACCAGGGGGTGTTTCAGAGTTGGCTCCTAATCGAAAAATTATCCTATAGGGGTCCCCTACACGTGTGCCAAGTTTCATAATTTCTCCACAAAGTGAAATATTTTTGGTCTTAGCCGCTGGACTATTAAAATAGTGGCTCCAGTCCTAGTTAGACAAAGTGTCCATAAAGTAACAAACTGTCCTAAGTTTAGCTAAGAGATGAACTTTTATGAATAGATGAGAACTTTAAAATTGGTGGGCTTGTGACTTAAGAAACCACAATCATTTTAAGACAAAATCTGTTTACCATAGCAAATGAGTTATATTTAAGGACCACCTTTCTTTGGTGCCCAGTGCCCATGATTAGCTCACCTGGGCCAAAGGTTCAAGTGAGCATATGCGATGACGGTCGTCTATCGTTTGTCCATCCATCCATCATCCATCTCTCTATTGTCCATCCGTCAGAATGTATCTCCTTAGCCGATTGATGGATTACAACAGAATTTGGCTAGGACCCTAAGTTTGGTAACTCCAAAATGTATATTCAGAATTTTGTTTGTTCAATTTTTTGTGTAAAAATCTTAGATTCTTTGCAAGATTAACCTGAAATCTCCTCTTTAGCCGCTTGCTGGATTTCAACAAAGTTTTGATAGAAAGACGCTTGTGGTGGTCCACTCCAGAACTTGTATTCATGATTTTGATTGATTATTTTTTGGGCCGCAACTTTTAGGTTTCATGAAGAATTTACTGGAAATCGTCAAAATTCATATCCTTAGCCGCTTGCTGGATTTCAACCAAATTTGGAAGGAAGGACCCTATAGTGATCCACTCCAGAACTTCTAGTCAGAATTTTGATTGCTCAATTTTTTTGGTGGTGAAAATTGTCAAAACACATCTCCTTAACCACTTGGATAATTTAACAAAATTTTCTTGGAAGGATCCTACAGTGGTAGGCTCTAGAACCTCTATTCAAAATTTGTATTAGTCATTATTTTGGCGGCCTTATGATGGTATGCTTCAACATATCAAAACGAGAATTTTGATTTGTTAATTTCTTTGGCTGCCATCTTGGATTTTCTGAAAGTTATCCAGAAATCCTTTAAAACATATCTCTTCCTAAACGACTTTGGGAATTTGGATCAAATTTACCTGGAAAGATCGTATATTGGTAGCCTCTAGAAATTCTAGTCAGAAATTTAATTGGTAACATTTTGCAGCTATCTTTTTGGTGTAAATGCAAATGGTTTGAATGGTAATGGCGCAGGTGAGGATCAAAGGTGCTCTTGTTTACGGGTTTCAATCTATATCAATCTGCTTAACCCTTTAATGGTCCAGATTTTTTGAGAAAATAAAAAATTTTGCCAAGTAAATGTCAATTTGCAGGCCAATGAAAAAATATTTTTTTAAATTTGTCACTGGAACAACTGCTGTTTTTGAGCCAGTCATTCCAGTGGTAAAATTAAAAAATTTAATTTCTCTTGTCTTACAAATGAACATTTGGCCAGCCCAGTGTCAAAGACTGGCTAAAGTCGGCTTGACCTATGAAGGGCTAAACAGTCAAGATTTGGGTGCGGTATTGGTTGCATGTCGAGGGGGTCATATGCTAGAGATACTGTTCTATTCTAAATATAAAATTATGATAGTGGCTGTGTGTGTGCATTTGCATACGTTTGTTGATTTCTTTCCGGTTGCTGATGATGTTCCAGCAGGTGCTTTCTCGTTAAATGTAGATGCGTTATTTAGAATTGAGTAGCTATAGTCTTGGTCTACCTGTGAAGAGTGTCTAGTAAAATTCTCTATGATTATTGTTATGATAGCTAGCATCACTTCCTAGTCAGAAATTTCAACATATTTCAACTACTGTCTTCAATCTCTGGTGATCAGTGATGCCATTAGACCTGCTGCAGTTGCAATTTATTGTTTGTTTAAAGATGCTTCAACTTTTAACGATGGTATTTTCAGCAGGATTGGGATTATTTAGATACCTGTTGTTGCTTTGTAACTAAGCGTGTGTTCAATCTTTTTTATGCATAGCAATTACACCTTTAATGGTCAAGTTGACCAAACCAGCTTCTGTCACGAGGCCATTTTTGAAAATTGATTAGTGAAATGACTGGCTCGGTAACCGAGCCATGACTGGCTAAGTAACCAAGCCAATCATTTCAGTAAACAATTTAAAAAAAGTCATCTCTTGACCTGCAAATGGACATTCATTAAGCAAAGATTTAGATTTTCTTGACAAATCTTGACCATTAAAGAGTTAACGAAAAAAGACAATTAAGTAATTTCAGCAAGGATATAAATAAAACAAAAGTCTGTGAGTTAATATATGGCATATGATTGATGATTACGACATGCTATAAAGATGTGATGAGTCATGGGTGTAGTAATACTCTGACATGCTGATGTGGATATCTTCCATCAGTGACAGTCATAATATTTCAGACTATCTTAATCTTTGCGAGAACATTTTCTTATGATTACACTCTGTAAATATTTGTGTGAATATACATTGAGAGTTTGTTTCTCATTAGTAAGTATTGTTAATTGATACTGCAGCGTGAAAAGTGCTTATAGTATGGATATGGCTTAGTGGTCCTGACCACATTAATCATGCAAGGAACACCACTTCATCTCGGTCGACGGAACACAATGTTTGCATTGTCAAGTCAAAGCTGGCCAAAGTTACGCAGGTAAATATGTCTTTTAGCTAAAAAGATTCTTCATGGCTTTATTTGAGCAGACTTATCAGTCAGCTGATCTATATCTATATGTCTGTCTCCGAGCATCCATCCATCTGTCGATCCATTCGTCCATCCGTCTGTTCATCTGCCCATTCATGTAAGATTTTAACTGATGTGGTTCATCAAACAATGAACCAAGTTTTAATCTTGGTTCATGGTACATAAATTTCAATATGGCGGCACCCAGCTAAATTTTACAACTTATTGGAATGACAAAAGCTTGTCAATATTTTAGTGGATGCAGGCATCCACAATTTATTTAGACTGAATTTAAAATATAAATCGAAATACAATCAAATAAATTGCTAAAGTTAGTACAATTTAGATTGCTTCTGAGTTCAGAGCATTGCCACAAAATCATGATCATCAAACGTCGCTAATTTGCATAAGTTCCATTTTGGCATTGTGGTTCATGGTTAGTTGTTCCTGGTTGGTGGCGATGAACCAAGTCAGTAAATTCACTGACTTTCTCAGTCGTGAAAACACACCCCTACACATACACCGGATATTACACTCCCAGGTTACAGAATCCAAGGGAGATAATTCCGCGGGGTTTTCAATGCCTGGAAACTGGATACTTTTTCCTGATAGCTGTGGATGGTATGGTTAAGCATTTGCTACATCATTTGGTACAAGATCAAAAGAGCTATGGGCGATATAAAAGGTAATAACTACACTGTAATAATAAACTGATAGACCAGCACCCAGAGGAATGTCTTATTCATTATGGTCACAGCAAATTTTCATAAGCTGTGTGGATCCAATGGCAACAGATAGTAATTTGGTTTGGTCAGTTGGTCGGTTGGATAACTATTAGAATTAATCAGTGATTTATTAATGAACTGAATTGACACGTGTACATGTTGGGCAGGGCGTAACTAAAATTTGGTCCATGAATTAGTCGTGTTGCTTCTCAAATTTGCTTTATCTTTTATTATTGCTGTTGATTCGGGTGAGCATTATGGCCCTTTGGCCTATGGTTTGAAGATAAACATCTATTGCCAGCTATTTAAATCTTTAACCTTAAAATTTGTTCACAAGTCTTAATCTTCTCATAGAAAATGTAGATTTGCAGACCAGGAGACTATTTTTGAAAATTGATCACTGGAAAAACTGGTTTGATTATCGAGCCAGTTATTCCTATGGTAAGCTTTCAAAAATAGTCTTAGCCAGCGAATGGGCATTTATCAAGAGTTAAAGCCCTAATGTATTGAATGGTTGCCAGCTATTTAGTGCTATTTAGTGTCACACTTTCAGAAGTCTATGATAGCTGCGGGATTGAGATAGCTAGTCAAGCATTATTTAGTGAAAATTAATAATGTTTTATTTGAAGTGTTTATCAGATTATTTCTTCCCCTTCCCCTTTTTGGGAAACTAATAATGGTTTATTTGATACTGAAGCACTTATCTGGGATTACAGTTATCCTCTACTGTTATCCTCTACCTTCCAGGATGTAGAGGATATTTATAATGTAATATTTACTATGCAAAACTCAGCTGATTATTAAAAAAAATTATTTGGCTGAAAGTTGTCGTGATAACAACTTTCAGTGAAAATTCTGTCAAAATGTACAGCAGATGTAAGATGTTAAGCCCCTTAAGACCAAGTTTTTTACTACAAATTCAGACTGTAAACCACGTTCCATGTTCATCTGCATTTGTTCGTGATTCTGTCACGATAATGTCATATAGAGAGCGACACAAATCCAGATTAATCTCTACCGAAAAGTGAAGGAAGCACATTTTTGATTGGCCATATAGAGGGCATGCGGTGACGATAAATCTGATTGTTGTACAAGAGAAGCTGTTAAGAAAGACAAATACCAGATTGTCTGTTTTCCATTACTGCGCCTGATCAACGCACGAGTGACAAGCATCCAGATATGATTTTCTCGTATAGGGACGAGCTGTCGCAATAGATTTCCAATCACGTTTCACAAACGTTCAATAAGACAAGCATGTTTCTGAGCCACTGGAACAAAATTGCTCACTTCCATTTTATGCTGAATTCCCCCGGCCTGGAACATGAAGCGCTTGCTGAAAGGTTTGACAACTTCTTCACTGAAATGTATTTCTGCAGGAGGAAATTGTTATCAAGGGAATGAGTAGCTGAGTCAGAATAGTGTAACCACCCACCATGTGTAATTAGAATATAGAATAGGATGTGATAATTAACCAGTTCACCGACAAATACATGAAAAAGTATATCCTTTACGCGATAGAACTTATTCTGTTGAATATTTTGAATTTAATGTGACTAGAAGCCATTACTACCTACGGTAGTAACGGCTTCCAGTCAAATTAACTTTAAAATATTTATCAGTTTTCCTGTATGGTTGCCTTGAAAATGAGATATTGGCAATTTATCAGTGAAAGGGTTAATAAATAATTGATGATTCCCTCATGGTCAAAAGGGATGGGGTGGCGATGGTGTGTGGAGGTATTGAACAGTCTGCTACGTTTATCCGCGTAATTATGTGTATGCTTCCATCACTTGAGTTTTGAAGATTTCTAAGGGGATTTATCAAATCCTACTGCCTCCACCTCTAAGTGTGCTGTATTTCTCCATCCATCCATCCATCTATCTGTTTGCCCGCCTGCACACACATTCGCACACACATCTAAAGCTCCCATTCAGTCACATCCCATCTCCCTCCTATTCCATTGATTCATTCATTTACACCCATCCACCCACCTATGCATCCATCCCATCCTACTCACTCACCCACCAATCTGTCCATCTATCAATATATCCACTCTTCTGTTCACCAATCTGTCCATCCACCAAGCCAG
Source organism: Chaetoderma sp. LZ-2023a (assembly GCA_034401795.1). Classification (NCBI taxonomy): domain Eukaryota; kingdom Metazoa; phylum Mollusca; class Caudofoveata; order Chaetodermatida; family Chaetodermatidae; genus Chaetoderma; species Chaetoderma sp. LZ-2023a. The sequence continues at coordinate 62,697,398 of CM067369.1, read as the reverse complement.
ACATATGTATATCTCCCCATCCATCAAATCATCCAGAATGTCTGTCCACTTACTTTTCAATCAATAGAGAACATCAGCATATCGCTATCAGGGTAGAGCACCCTGTAATATATAATGTATAATCACTTTCCATAGGGATTTGTCTCCCTTGAATTGTATTTCAACCGGGTTTAGTGTGACACTCGGGTTTAACCTGTTTAACCTTTAACTCTAGACTCTTAGCGTCTTAGTTTCTAAGACAAATATGATGGTAAGCAGGGCTTTCCCAGATAATGATGTACCAATGAAGGATCACCGCTGTATGCGATGTTTAAATTTTATTAATGAACCATATTGGCAATGCTAATAATTATATCTAATTCTAGTTGACATCTCAAGCAAGTAAATAGTCAACAATGTATACAGTGGCCGATCCGGGTATGGGGATGACCCGGGTAGCAGAGCGCGTTATAAGTTTCTCAAGCAATGTATCGCGTCGAGGTGATCCTAATTATTGGGGGAAATACAAACATCATGACATACAGTGCAGCTCAGAAATAACTTATCAGATATTGTTCAATATTTTGAACATAATCATCTTCCAATCCAATTATGTTCAAAATAGTCAACAGAACATTTCTTAGATCGTGTTTATAGTTGTACTAACTAAAGTGTTTCTTTTTTGTTTTGGAAACATGTTGCTTCCAACCTGTACTGTATCGTTCGCTAGGATTTTAAAATCACGTTTAGCCAGACATTTGCAACAGAAAATGTGGATTAATGCATGTCTGTGAGTAAATACATGAATGTACAATCCATCTTGGTAAGAATGACATGGTATCTGACATTAAATATATATTTACAGGGTTTTTTAAAGCGGGTACTGCAGGGAATTCTGTCCCTCTGGGTTGGCAGCCATGGCACGTACTCGCGAGTAAGAACTCTGGCCCTGTCCAGGGGTGGGTGGGGGGGGTTGCAAAAAACAATGCAGATGGAAAGATCTTGATATAGGCAGCAATGGCTCCAAGTCAAATTAGTTTCAGAATATTCAACAGAATGTTCCTTAGTTTATAAAGAATTTTTCATTTCTGTTCTATTTAAAGTGTTAAATGGTTAATATCAGAGTTCAGTGAGACACTAAATCACGCCAGGTATTTATTAAATACAGTTTAAAACAGGTGTAATGCAAAGGGCATTAAGATAGTATGTGTAATTTAAATCACAAATTCAATCATGTTTTCTATAATATTAACTTTATTAAAGGGAGATTGGGACATATATTTAACTATTTAAGCATCAAAATCTGATTGTATTTGTTCTTTCTAACACCCACCTCCACCCATCACATATTCCACATAACCCTGTATAGCTCTTAGCAAAAATGGTATGGTTTGGTTCTTACATCAGTGAGTACCAAATGAGGAATTCCTGTTTGATTGTTTGTTGCCTGTACGTGTTAAATTAATACAATGAGAATTATATTCAGGTTATCAGATTTATGTGTCATTTGCTTATCACCTAGCGAAGTCCGAAGCAATATTTAAATCCTAACAACACATTGACTGTGATCACCCAGGTTACCAACTGTCTCATAAATAACATTAAGCAAATTTCTTAATGTATTATTAGTTCACCTGACCCTTAGTGAGCTTATGCCATGGTGTCCATCCGTTCATTATCCATCCATCAAATCACATCTCCTCATTTATGCTTTGACCAACTTCGACCAAATTTGGCTGGAGGGATCCTATTGTAGTGCGCTCCAGAATCTCTTCAAAATTTTGGTCCATTTTTCTCGTGGCCATCTTGGATTTTCCAAAAATGTTCAGGAAATCATTTAAAATGCTATTCCTCCAATATAAAGGCCCCGACTTCAACAAAACATGGGTGGACTAATTCTGTGTTGGTAGGCTTCAACACTTCTCAGGAGAATTTTGATTGGTCTATATTTCCGGTGGCCATCTTGGATTTTCTGAAAATTTCTGCAAATCCGTGGAAAGCCTACTACTTATTAACCGCTTGACCAATTTCAAGCAGACTCGGCTGGAAGGAACCTAGAGTGGTATGCTTCAGAACTATTATACATAATTTTGATTGGTCAATTTTTTCGGCAGCCATCATCAATTTTCTAACAAATGGTGGGAAATCATTTAAAATGCTCATTAATTGCTTCAGCAATTTCACTCAGACTTGGCTGGATATTAGGATCGTAGGTTTCAGATCCCTTATACAGAATTGTGATTGGTCAATTTTTCTGGCGTCCGTCTTGGATTTTTGTAAATTTTGGGAACTCAGTTAAAAGGCTACTTCTCATTAACCGCGTGGTCAATTTAAACCAAACTCAGCTGGACGAACTCTAGGCTGGTATGCTTCAGAATTGGTATTCACAATTTGACTGCTTCATTCTTTTTTGGTAGCCATCTCGGATTTTCCGAAGGATGCCAGGAAATCATTTACAATGCTACTTCTCATTAACCGATGGTTGAATAGAAAATGTAGTAAATTTTAAATATTTCTTCCTTATGCATTCGGTAGCCCAAACCTTGTTTTCTAACTTCCTTTTCTTTCATTTCTGATTAATTGATTCAGTAGAAAATTGTAACCTGACAGAAGTCTTTAAAGAATGGAAAATAGTTTTGTCTCACTGAACACAGTTCTGCATACACTGTAACCCATTACCCCACAAGATGGCCAAAAACGGCTTCTGCAGTGGCCCATTTGCACACCCAGAGAAGATTATTTTTGATAATTTATCCCTGGAACTGATAACTGAGCCAGTCATTCCTGTGATAAATTTTCAAAAATAATCTCTTGGTCTGTAAATTTTCTTGAACAAATTTAAGCGTTAGAGTGATAAATTTGAAATGTTTTATTAAAAATACAATCCTGTCTGATACCCCCAATATAGTGGTTCTAATGCGTGTTTCTCTTTAGCTCACCTGTCCTGAAAGGTAAAATATATTCATGACAAGGTACCCATCCAGTGCCATCTGTCTGTCATTTGTCGACTTTCATCAACTGTTCCTTTAAACAATTTTTTCTTGAACTACTTAGCTGATTTTAGACAAATTTGTCAGGAACCAAGATTGACCGATCACCCAGATTGCTGATTTGTCAGTTTGGTTGGGAGCCATCTTGGATTTTGTACTATTTTTAGAAAAAACTTAACATCTTATTCTCAGAAACTACACAATGATTATCATTCACTACAAAGACTTCATCTGGGACAGGAGATGAACCAAATTTGTTTAGTTGGTCGATTTTCATGATGGTTACCTACCGGTAGTTTTCACATTGCTTCTCTGAAACCACTAAAGACAGTCTTGAAGGTCAAAATTTGACAAATCTGATTAAGGGCTATTTAGGTCCAGTGAAATGTGTTCAACCAGTATTCTGGTGCCACCATAATCTTCTTTTGGTCTGCAAATGGACATTTTCAATGAAAAAATTAATATTTTCTTGTACAAATTTGAGTGTTAAAGCGTTAAGACTGGCTGATATTTATTTACGTAGAACCCGGTTTCGATCTCTATTCTTTGTCAACTTTACAGCTAACTTGCTGAATATTTGATACGAACATGACCAGTAGCTGTCAGTAACAGCTTCTTGTTAACTCCATTTCAAAATATTCGACGCAATATTTCCTGCATCATGCATAAATTAGTGTTGGAAGCTTTAAGGAGATACATCAACTTAAATGAATGTCGATTAATAGCTGCGGGGTAGCAGAAAGTCTCCTAGACCAATGTCTTAGTTTCTTATTGACCCAATTTCTTTATTTTTGTGTTTAAATAAAGCCCTATTAATTGGATTCGGCTCCTTTTAGGCGGTGACCTTAAATCGAAACGCGTAACTATGTTGAGAAACTTTCTGTGCACTTCAGCTAAATTTACAGCAGAGTATATTTAAAAGTGTTCAGAGTATTTTTAAAGGAGTTACTTATGTTCAATCATAGAACAACATGAATTGATGTGTTCTTTGTTCATAGCCATATCTAGTTTGTTCTAGGATAGCGCAAACCAGTTCAACTATCAAATCCTGGTATTTCAATTCCAAGAGCCGCACATGTAGGCGGTTGAAGATTCTTAAACGAATTTGGCTGGAAGCTGTTGCAGCCTGAGGCAGCAAAACCTTCCAGTTAAACTTGTTTCAAAACAATGTGCAGAATTTGTAATACCTGGACTGTCATGTTGAAAAGGTTGTCAGATTTAATATTAACTCTTTAACACTTACAGACCAAAAATCGTAAAAAAAATTTACTGTGTTAAGGAATATTATGTTAATATTTTGAAACTAATTTGACTGGGAGCTATTGCTGCCTAGGCAGCAACATCTTCCATTCAAATTAGTTTCAAAATATTCAACAGGTTTTCTGTATAGATTATAGAATTTACTGCAGCAAATCTATGCGATTGAGTTGGTTTTAAGAGTTTTCTCTTGCATTAAGTCAGAGAACTGTTCGTATTTTATGAGCCAAATTTAGATTATTCTTGGGGTGGAGAGAATAGTAATATGCCATGATTTCCGTTAAAATGGTTCCCTGTAGTTGGACAGAAAATGAGCTTGAATCATTCTCATGTTGGCTAATATTCTTTATGAAGTCAACATTTATCATCCTGTATGCAGTAACCGACCATGTCATGTTTACTGCGACTTTCTCTATTTAAATATTTTGAAAAATATGTTTGAAACAAATTTGACTGATCCAGTGATTACGTTCAGTCATATAATTTTCTGAATAAATCATCAGGTTTTATAATGTAAACCGTAACAGAAAGGTATATGGGAAAGTAAAGGACATGAAAAAAGCACAATCTCATTTCTGGAGAACACAGATCTGCGATTCCGATTATTAAAGATAATAAAGCTTCTAGAAATCGCAATTTACTTGCTAAAGTGGGTTAAGATCATGAAACTGATTGAATGTGGTCCGCTGCATTTATTTGGTTAAATTTCCATGCGTTCTGGTCTTGCTAATCTAGACTTTGAACGTTTTTCGTCAATGTATAGCAAATCAGCACGTTTAGTCTTATAATTCATCAATGGATACAGACAGTCTTGTGGTTGATTCAGATCTATTTGTGAATATTTAGTTTTTATCACGTTTGTTCACGATAATTCACAAAATCGATTAGCCTAATGCCATGTAATAGTAACCCTTTAATGGTCAAGATTGGTCAAGAAAATCTAAATCTCTAATTAATGAATGTCCCTTTGTAGGCCAAGAGAAGACAACTGTTTATTAAAGATTTACCACTGGAATGACTTACTTGAATATCGAGCCAGCCATTCTTGTGATAAATCTTTAAAAATAGTCTTCTCTTGACCTGCAGGTGGACATTCCTTAAGAAGCCATTTTTGGTCATCTTGACCATTAAAATGTTACAGATTTTGTGTATGGTTGTAATATCTCAGTCTATTGCTAGCAATGACCATTAAAATGTTACAGATTTTGTGTATGGTTGTAATATCTCAGTCTATTGCTAGCAATGACCATTAAAATGTTACAGATTTTGTGTATGGTTGTAATATCTCAGTCTATTGCTAGCAGTGACCATTAAAATGTTACAGATTTTGTGTATGGTTGTAATATCTCAGTCTATTGCTAGCAATGACCATTAAAATATTACAGATTTTGTGTATGGTTGTAATATCTCAGTCTATTGCTAGCAATGACCATTAAAATGTTACAGATTTTGTGTATGGTTGTAATATCTCAGTCTATTGCTAGCAGTGACCATTAAAATGTTACAGATTTTGTGTATGGTTGTAATAGCTCAGTCTATTGCTAGCAATGACCATTAAAATGTTACAGATTTTGTGTATGGTTGTAATAGCTCAGTCTATTGCTAGCAATGACCATTAAAATATTACAGATTTTGTGTATTGTTGTAATATCTCAGTCTATTGCTAGCAAGCACATAATGGTTGTAATATAACAGTCTATTGCTAGCGAGCACATACATGTAACAGACAGCGTCATCAGTAGTGATTAATGTATTAACTATTTAACCCTCAAATTTGTTTTAAAAATTTGAATTTTCACCCAAAAAATGCTCATTTGCAGACCAAGAGAATACTTTTGAAAATTTACTGCTGGAATGACTGGCTCAGTTATTGAGCCAGTCATTCCAGCAGTAAATTTTGAAAAATAGCATTTTCTCGATTTGCAAGTGGACATTTCTCAAGACCCCTGAAGTCGTTTTTGGCCGACTTGAGTCTTAAACGGTTAATGGTGGACTCAGATCTGTCACTGAAATCTCGCACCTCAGAATCAATAACATCACTCAGTGTGCTAAGTATTAAATTTGCTGAACGTTTGGAAAACAATCTTACTCAACATTGTTAATGGCATTAAGCTAAGTTATTTTTCAAATTAATCAGCATGTGTTTCTCTACACGAGTCCATAGATCCAGTTTTGCAAACACAAATTTTACTATCTCAATTTTAAGCCAATCAACGGAAAAACTGTTGAATAATCTGAAATTAATATTTTGAATATAATTTGACCGGGTGCTGTTGCCGCCATATGATACTGACAATGGCAGGAACAGCACCCAGTCAAATAATAATCAACATACTTTTTCTTAGCTCTTTAACATGCACTCATATCAGCCAAAAACAGCTTCAGCAGTTGTCTTGAGAAATGTCCATTTGCAGACCAAGAGAAGACTATTTTTGAAATTTTACCACAGGAATGACTGGCGCGATAACCGAGCCAGTCATTCCAGTGGTAAAATTTCAAAAATAGTCTTCATTTCCAAATGAAAATTTTCTTGAACAAATTCGAGGGTTAAATAGTAAAAACATACAATTCATAAAAATTGGCAGACTATTAGCATTTATGATTTACTAAGTCATGTCATTCATTATGTAATTGATTATGATGTCATCCTACATGTGACGTAGTTGATTATGATATCATATGATTGACTGAGAAACTGGATCCATCAAATGTGTTCATATTTAGCAGCTATCCTGTGTGGTTGTGTGGAAACTGAATCACTGGCATTTCAGGGGTTAAAGGGTTAAATAATATATTGTGGACAAACATTCGACATTCTACTAGCGCTGTGTGACATTAACCCCTTAACACTCAATACCACCAAACATGGCTTCTGCAGTGGTCTTGATAAATGTACATTTGCAGAGCAAGAGAAGACCATTTCTGAAAATTTATCGCTAGAATGACTGGCTTCTAGTGACAAATTTCAAAAATAATCTCTTGGTCTGTAAATGGTAATTTTCTATGAAAAAACTTTAATTTTCTTGAACAAATTCGAGGGCCATAGGGTTAACACTCCTAGTAGCTACAGAACATATAAACTAACACAATCCTTTATATTATTAACTAGAAAAAAGCTTTACGAGCTACGATCCTGAATTGTTCCACAACTTGATTAGATTGTAGTGTTTAATGTGTGGGCACCTGTCTAAACTCCATCTAAAATCTGCTCCAATGAAAGTAAATAGTTAATGCTAGAGATACCCCCTTCAGCTTTTTGAAAATTTAATGGTGTGATGCCCTACTAAAAACCCAGCAGGGCCTTGCATTGAAAATGGATTCAGTACTGATGTCTGTACACATCCCTAGAATATGTAAAGTTTCAGTGAGATTTGATAAGAACTGAATGAGGAGTGGTAAAGAGGAGTAAAGGTCTGCATCCCCAACAACAACAACAACAACATGATCAAGGTTTAGAGATCCGTTTCGGATCTAAAAATAGGTATCATTTATTAATTTATGAGGACTTTAAGTCATCACCACAATCAGTCTAATTGGCATCACATAGAAAGAAATGATCTAAAATATGATGGAGTAAATCTAATGGTATAGATAATTCTGTTATTTTTAGTTTGTGACTCATAACTAGTACAAGTTGGTTTGTCAGTTTATTGGTTGGTGGGTTTCTGGCATTAGAATTTTCGGACAAAGCTGTATAAGTCACAGCTATAGCACATAGCGCTTGTTTATACAAGATGACAGCGGGTGGTATTCATGAATGGCAAGAATCGCAAATTGGACTTAAGACCAAAAAAGTGTCAAAGTCACTATGCTTAGTTAAATTAACCCTTTAACACTCATGCCAGCCAAAAAGAACTGCATTTGTCCTGAGAAATGTCCATTTGCAGACGATGAGAAGACTTTTTTTAAATTTTTCACGGTAATGACTGGCTCGAGAGTCAAGGCAGTCATTTCAGTGGTATATGTTCAAAAATAGTTTTATCTGGACATTTCCTGTGAGAAAATTGAAATTTTATGTGCCAAATTTGAGGGTCTTTTGGTGTCCCAGGGGTCCTTTCCCCAGAAAACTGAAATATGAATGTTCTCAGAATGCTTCTGCATTCCTGGATGTAATTTGGTGCCCCTTATGACAGTGTCGCCCTGGGAAGTCACCTGGTTCATCCATCCCTAAGACCAGCCCTGTATTTAGAGGATCTGGAACTCAGACCCATTTCTTATCACTATTATCAATGAGATCGATAATTATCACATTGTATGAGCTTTAGTCGATCCATGAAACCTGTTTGAATGTACCATTTTTTGCGATTTGTTTTCATCACTTACTAAGAGTCCTAACCAATTCGACACAAAAAATAATCAAAAACAAGACATCTTTATTTCTGACTTGAAATTACTTATAATCCAACTTCTTAGATTTCTGCGTCTATCATCCAAATTTACAAATGTATTTCATAACTAGCTCATAGATTATATATTAAAAAATTTATCAACCACATAACACATATTCCATCTTGTTTACATTTCCGCCGTCATCGTGACTAGGAAACATTTGTGGTGTCACGAGGCATGTGTGATTATTATGCCAATTAAAATATTTAATTGATTAATGCTGCTAGGAAGTCAAGCAAGAGAATGTCATACTTCCTGAACAATCTGATCCCCACCCCCGGCCACCAAGATCTGCCCCTCTCATACGCCAAGCAACATATGAAAGGAGGCAGCCCTATCGGCCACGAATATCCGGCCCCAGATTGCACAGAAAGTCTGGCTTGCAGGGATCAAGGATATGATTAGGAAACAAGAATGATTTTTGGTGACAAGAAAAAGGCTATGGTTTATTTGCTAAGCAGCCAGCAGCGCGTGGGCAGGCACACCCATTATAGTATTAATTGCAGCAATAATTAAAGAGTACTTATGGCACTATAGCCCTCCAACTACTATTAACTACAACTATAAACTAATATATAATATACAGTATCAATACCTATCAAGCAGCACAATACAAAAGGTATGCAACACATCCATAGCAGGAGCAGATAGTGGGTGGGTATTTAAGTGAAATAGCTATAATCCCTCAAGATAATCATGACGCGCATACATGGTGGCTAACAGATGACTGAGGCTGGCAAACAAGTGCCGGCAAACGCGGGAAGGAAAACGCGTGAAAAGGGAACATTAAATGAGAACAAACCAGTAAACAAATGAAATGATTGGTCAAAGTCACGTGAAGTGACCAATCTCCGGCCCTTACGTGAGCCCCGACCCAGCATAACTTGCGAGAGGCAGGCAATAGAGGACCACCCTGGCATTAATATGCTATTAAATAATTGGATATTACCCGTGTGCTTATTTTCATTTGTGCTCTTAAGTGTTTCTTATGCGATAATAACTGATTGAGTATGAATGCAAAATCCATGATTCAGTATGAAATATTCTTTCTAGAAATACTGGACTCCATTTTGACAGCAACAAGTGTCAGCAACCCAGCAACAAGTGCCAACAACCCCATTCCAACACGGTCATTTAAGAATAGAGAATTGATAATAATCAAGTGAAATATTCACCATAAAATGCCCAGTTATCAGCTCAGTTATGAGCCAGTCATTCAAGTGGTAACATTTTCACAAAAAGTCTTTTTGTCTGCAAATGGGCATTTCCCAAGACAACACCAGAAGCAATGGTCTTGGGAAATGCTCATTTGGCGTTCAAAAGATAATTTTTTCAAATTTCTAACAATAGTGTTCACATGGCTTGCAAATTGCCATTCCCAAAGACCACTGCTGAAACTGTTGACCATGAAATGGTTAATGTATAGATATATGACAACTCTTTATGATGATAACTCATTATGATGACTATATAATGAAATACCAGGAATAAGTTTAGAAGGTTTCATGTGCATCGATTGGATTCCTGTGTTCGAATTCCCTCGTTTGTTCACAGTTTAGCTATTCAAGTATATGTTTATTTCTCTGGTGAGCAGTTAGAAAATGATCCCTGACCCGTCAGTCTTGCCTAGCGTGGAGTTGTATACAATGGCCTCGCGCCAATGTCCTGTTTCATCCTCAAACATGGACTGTATTGTCTGCTATCACTAATTAACACAGCCTCTCTGTTTATATAAGCGGTTTCCTTGAGTGAATAAGGAGTTAGCATTTTGCCATAGTAAAATTCTTATTAATGTTAATTTGGTTGGGTGTTAATTTTCTGTTGAAATCTATGATTAATTATTTCTGTTGCTTCATCGAAGAGTTGTTTATTCTCTGATTTCATGTTACATAAATCTAACTGTGTAATTGTGTGGTTATTCAGATTCTTAGTCTACATTGGTACGTTAACCTTTTAATGGTCAACAGCTTCGGCAGTGGTCTTGAGGAATGTCCATTTGTAAGGACGACTATTAATAGAAATTTTACCACTTGAAAGACTGGCTCAATAAGGGAGCTAGTTATGTCCATTGGTAAATTTACAGAAATAATTCTTCAAAAACTTGGTAGCGCTTATTGTTCCTGACGCGAACTTGTGTGTAAGTTTGAGTTTGGATGCCAAAACACAGTTTGGGCCTTCCTTTTATACTTTTCCCAATGCGGCTATTGAAGAATTATATAATTTTAAAGAAGTTTAGCGTGATTCTTTCCAAGAATCAACAGTATGGCATCAGCAAGCACATCTTCCACCCCCAGCGGGATTCACAGAAACCATTGTGAAGCCACGCCACGACCCTGACAGCACGGAAGCAACTGCTTTCCGCAAGGATCGTGAAGAATTCTGGAGGCATCAATAACGCTGATTGGTAATCTCACTCTACCTCTGGTACTAAAACATCAATTTACAGAAATAGTCTTCTTTTGGCCTGCAAATGTACGTTTACTAAAGACAAATTAAAAAATTCCTGTACAAATCTTAGTCATTAATTGAAGGGTTATAATACTTTTGTTACAGTGTAAGAAATATTCTGGTGAATAATTTGAAATTTGTTTATCTAGAGGATGTTTGCCTAGAAATTACAATTATTAACTATCAACCCTTTATCACTTTAACACTAAAGTTTGCCAGAAAATTCAATTTTTCTCATAAAAAATTTCCATTTACAGACCATGAGAACACTATTTTTTGAAAATTTACCCCTGGGATGAGGCATTCCAGTGGTAAATGTTCAAAAATAATCTTGACTTGGTTTGCAAATGGACATTTCCCAAGAACACTGTTGAAGCCATTTTTGGCTGGTTATGGGGGTTTTAATGCGCCGGGTAGGTGTGGCAGCAAAAATCTGCCTCAGAAAAAGCCCAGCCTTGGCAGTTTTCTTGAGAATGAATGAGCATCTAAAGGCCAAGAGTGGACTATTTTTGAAAATTTACCACTGGAATGTTGAACTTGATAGTTATCCAGTTGTTCCAGGCGTAAATTTTCAAAAATAATCTGCCTTATTTTCTTGACCAAATTTTACATCGTATATCTCAATGTTGTAAGAAATCTTAGTAACTCTTGAGGCATGAGGCTGGACACATAACACATGAGCAATGGTAACAATCAAAACCTGTGTCAAATAGTTGAATATTTTGAAATTAGTTTGACTTGAAGATTCCTGTCAAAGTAATTGGAAAATATTAAATACTTTAGTCTAATTTGTTCACTATTTTCCAGTTCTTATTTCGCTGCAAGCCACCAGACAATAATTTCAATGAGCAAAGACTTGACTTGCTGAATATTTTGTAACGAATTTGATTGAACATTGTTAGTGGTTTAGCAGTCAGGCGGCTAGCACAAATAAATACTCAAATCAAGATATATTCGCATAATGACAAATTTAGCATATATTGAACAAATATGGCACATTCTTCAAAGCAAAACTATTCTTAATTCATATTGCGTTGGATACTTAGAAACAAAATTTCACTGAAATTTGGGAATAAACTAAGTTGTTATTACACCACAAAAACATCCATTACCGTTCAATCACTACTTGCTAAATCAATTATCTGCATTTAGCTATCAGAATAAAATTTGTATGCCAGCATACACACCTCCCCATGCCTATTCCTATTAATATGGACCATTAACCAGGCTAATGGTTAAGTCCATCTCTAGCATAATGACAGATATAGACTGCCACCAGTCTATAATCCCTCATAGTGACGCTTGTTACTAAGCGTGCTCGCGCATGCGCACTGGAGCCCAAATAGGAAACAGATTCACTTTTCAATTATTCTGCAAGCAGAACTACTGCTAAAATATTCTCTACGGGTTTTTTATGCTTTGCGCTGTGTCAGCTACACTATTGTCTTTTATATTACCAAGGAATATGCCTAATATGAATTCAATCCTCCCTAAGTTTTGTTTAGGAAGTTTATTAGTGGTTATCTTGTATTTTATAACTATGTTCATATTGTTACCGGTTTTCGTGAAAGATCGAGTTCTCGTTTCGTGGTAACCTAATTACTATGCCTATATCATCATCATTATCTAGCGTTCGACAAAGATTTCATTTATTCCTATGCAAGTTTGTTTTCTTGCCGGTAGGGATTTTGAGTTCTAATTTGAACTTTTTTGCCTTTTTTAGAAGTGCGTTTTATGTTTCTAGTCTCCTTTTTACGATTTCTAAGTGGTAGCTATCATTGTTACGCTTTTTTTCGTTTTAGGAGTCTGGTAAATCGTCAGATAGGATTTAATGTACGTCATTGATTTGTGATCGCCATCACTCAGCTGAATTTACCGGACATGTCTGTGTGATATGTCCTTTCCGTACTAGTTCTATTGCGAGATTTGAGTCATTCGCGTCGGTCTTGATTAAATCTCTGGACAAATGGATATCTGCTGATTTAAGGAAACTAAGAAACAGGATGTTTCTTCCAGTTCTGACGATAGTCCGAGGACTAGCGGGTGTTCCCGCAAATGGGGGAAACCAATCCCTCTAGTCTATGCAGGTTAATAAGTTTCCTTAGCAAAAGTCTAGAGCGACCAAGCTCTCGTAGTGCACCGGGTCAAACCCACTTAAGACTTGAGGGTGAAGGGCATAACCCACAAGCAGTGGTGGTGGAGGCTGAAGCTGACGTCCATAAGGCTAGACCTTATGCTAATGCCAATTTTTCGTTTATACCGGTCGTCAAGGTATTTTTCTGGTTCTTTCTTCGGTTGGGTCCTTTTCGGGTAGGACTTCCGGTTTTGTAGGAAATCCAGGTCTTCAAGATCCGGTTATTACTTCCGTTCCGTCCGTTTCTGGTATGACTTCCTTTTTTGTAGGACATCCGGGTCTTCAAGATCCGGTTCCTAATTCCGTTTCCGGTTTCATGAGCGCTTCCGGAAGAATGCATATCCGGGTCTGTTGGACCCGGCATTGCATTGTTCATCAATTTCCGGTTCCGGTTTTTTCAGCTTCCTCTTCCGGTTATTCTGTACATCCGGGTTGTAGGATCTTGATCAGTTTCCGGTAGTCTACTTCCGGTTTTATCCAATTCCGTTTCCTTTTTTCCCCATCCAGATTTCGTACAGCCGGGGATAGGGTCATTTCCGGTTTTACCCGGCATTACATTGTTCATCCATTTCCGTTTTTTCAGCTTCCTCTTCCGGTAATTCTGTACATCCGGGTTGTAGGATTTTGATCAGTTTCCGGTAGTATACTTCCGGTTTATGCATTTCCGTTTCCTTTTTTCCACATCCGCTTTCCTAGAATCTAGTCATCATCTTGTCTAAGAATTAGTCTTTTTCCCGTATTTGTTTAATATTGGGAATGGCTGAAAGTATTCATACCAAGTCATTGCCAGTCTTGTAGTCTCTCTTGGAATTGTAGTCTATTCAGACATTTATTCGTTTATCAGTAACAATTTTCAACGTAGTTAAAGACTCTTCTGGCTGGTTACCGTATGGGATTTTGTTGCAGTTTATTTTATATGCGCATTTCATCAGCCGATAAGTCAGTTTGTATTCTACGCATTATTTCGAGATACGATTTTTGCTTTCATCCAACTTTAGATGGCCAGTTGTCTTTGGGCCATTCAGCCTTTTTTCGCGCTCCTTTTACCTCTTATGTCGGCAGGTTGACATTTATTTAACCAAAGGGAGTTTATTTGTGGATGGGATAACCCGGATTCTTATGTAAATCGTAGTATAATTTTGTCAGTCGCTGAAAAGAATTAGATTCAGTAAAGGTTTCATAGGACCATTATGAGTACAGGATTAATATCTATAAGTACAATATTCGCTTAGAAAAGATAATCAATCGGTTAAGGGGCAGGAAGGAGGAATATGAGTCGAATTCTTCTTCTGCGTTGGCATAGTTTCGGTGAGTTCATTTTTTTGGGGTTTTTTTCCCAGATTTGTGTTTGTTTTCCCTTTTATAGCGTAATTTTTGCTCTATTTTGACTGGGTTGCTGCGGGCCTTCGGTCGGTGGTTTCGGGGGGGGGAGGGCTGGGGATTTGCTGGGTATTTTGGGGGTAGTTTGGCTGAGGGTTGTTGGTGATGCGGCAATTTTTGGTCAGATTATTCCCGGGCTATTCGGTGGGTCTTGGGTTTTGCTCGTTGAGATTGTTGTCTGGGGGCTGGCGGCGGGCCGGTTGGAGTGGGGTGGGGGTTGCGCTGGAGGGGGAAGAGCGGCCGAGAATCTTGGGATTTAAGCATCCTCCAACTATTTTCAGTCAAAGTGTTTTCTAAATTTTTGCACGTCCAGAGATATTACAGTTGTAATATGTTGTCTGCAAAATTCAGTATTCAAACAGTTAATATCTAGTATCAGTGTTCAATCTTTCCTTTTATTGGGATTTCTATCATTATGTCATTTGTTATTACAAAGATGAAATTATTGATGCTAAGACTATAAACATAAGAATCAATAAATTTATTAAAATCTTTGAAGTTTTCTGCCTCTTGGCATAAATATCGAATTGTTTAGGATATCTAATTTATCAGCAAGCCCGAATGGCTAGGCAACCGTTGATGTATTCAATTCAATTTTTTATTAAATCTCCATTATTATACGATTTTTAAATTAGATAGTCTAATGTTTGCCATAGTTCTCTTATCAGGACCTTGTCATGTATTCTATTCATAGAATTGTGATGACGGTAATCACTAGTAACTTTCCCGTAGTTCATGTAGATCTCAGGCACATAATTTGGCTATATCTTGACTCTAAGCACTCCCATATACTTAGTATGGGTTTTTGGTTTGCCACATCTCTGGTTAAATCTCTATAAATAAAATTATCTATAATTTTTGCAGAGTCTTTAGCATTATTAATAAGTTAGGCTATACTGATATGACCCTTTTTTGTCTCTATTCAGAGTAAGCGGTATTATTAAAATATCCATAATAAATGTGAGTTACCTCTAGTGAGGACTAAGCATTATGATATAGCCCAGGATTTTTGGTAGGAGCATCATGGCATATGTAATCTATGTGTTTTCTATGAGCAGTCCTCTTTAGCATATAGTAAGTTTGACACTTCTTTAAGGGCGGCCCTTATCAAAAGGGCTAGATATTCTTGGATCTAGAATCCTTCTCTGTAGTCTCTTCTTCCAAAATGGTCTTCAGTTCCTTCTTATTGGAAGCTATTAGCTTTAGAGGGGTTGTTGTTTTCTATGATTGTCAAGGAGTCTATAGAAGAGGCTATTCATTGGAAAGTAGATCCAGGCTTCTGTTCATTGGTTGGATTGTCTGTTAGGCTTCTAAATCTCGATTCATTCAGTCATTGCCATGGGGTTTTTCTTTCATTTTTAGAAGGAGGAGGTGGATGCTCTGTCTCAGTAGTGGACAGGAATGTTCGCCTATGCCTTCTCTCTAACGATTTTGATTCAGTTAGTTTTGAAGAGGGTCAAGGATCAGGTTTGCGAAATTCTTCTGATAGCTCCCTGTTGGCCAAAGAAGATTTGGTTTTTAGACCTTCTAGATTTTCTGGTAGATTTCCCTCTTCTTCTTCCAGTATCCCAGGATCTTCTATCTCAAGTAAGAGGTCTTTGTGTGCATCCAAATCCAATAAATTTTAGTCTGTGTGTCTGGAGAATCTCGAGTCGGAAGTCCTCAAGAATAAGGTTTCTTCTGATCTCAGGAAATTATTGACTCTGCCAGAAGGGATTCGACCCGTCGAGTTTACAAGGGTCGACTTAAAATTTTAGGTAAATGATGTTAAGACCAAGGTTTCGTGCCCGATTCTGTTTCTATACCCAAAGTATTAGATTTTTTTTTTTTTATCTTATCTGTTTGATTATTTTCATTTGTCAGTTATTACGTTCAGGGAGTATAGATTTTCTCTGGTGTCATCCCTTCCTTGTCTTCTGTATGCCGATGTCAAGGATACTAAGACTTTTAATAGCTTTATTAGAGGTCTAAGTAATATTCGTCCTCCGATTGCTAAGCCTTTACCTTCCTGGAGTTTGGCTTTGGTTCTTCAAGTTTTGGCAGGTTGCCATTTTGAACCTATTTCTTCTACCAGTATTAAGTTTTGTTTTGTTTTTAATTGTCAAAGCTGTTTTTCTTGTTGTTACAGCCTCTGCTAGAAGGCGTTCGAGAGATTCATGCTCTTTCTGCTGAAAAGGAGAGATTTATAGTTTCAGGAGACGGCTTGGTTTTATATCCCAGAAGGAATTTTTTTATCTAAAACTCAAACTAACCGCTATCCTGCTAGTCCGATCATTTTAAAATCTTTTTCGTCTTTCGCCATCCGAAAATTTTTGGCGTCCTGTTAGGGCATTAGGAACCTTCAATCAGCGATCAGATTTTATAAGAATCGATCCATCTCATTTATGTTTTTCCTACGCGGAGGAGTTATCTAAGCCGGTTTCAAATTCTTCGATTATCAGATGGTTTGTGAGACAATAATTAAGCTTTGTTATGAGATAGCCTCACCGGATCAAATTAATCTCCCTTATTAAAGCCGATGACGTTAGAGGTATGGCAACTTCTTTCGCTCTTTTTGAGGGTTTCGTCTTTAGATGAGGTCATGCAGGTGTCAGGATGGAAATCTGAATACACCTTTACATCCTTTTATCTCAAAGACCAGAATGCAGCAGCTTCCTTCTTTCGTAACATTTCCACTTTTAACTAAAAAAGGCGAAGACTATTTACCAAGCACTTCCCACCATTTTCGTTAGGACTCTGCATCTGTGAGAAATGGTGAGAGTCTTCTTTTGTTTTTTATTTATTTCTTTAAGTCCAAGTTGTTCTTATTTGCTAATCACGGTGTAATTGAGCTAAATGCACTATTAGGTTATGTTATTAACATTTGGATAAGATTGGTTTAATTTTATCCTTGTTTGTTAACTAAAAAAGCCGAAGACTATTTACCAAGCTCTTCCCACCATTTTCGTTAGGACTCTGCGTCTGTGAGAAATGGTGACAGTCTTCTTTTGTTTTTTTATTTTATTTCTGTAAGTTCAAGTTTCCTTATTTGCTAATCATGGTGTGATTGAGCTAAATGCACTATTATGTTATGTTATTAACATTTGGATAAGATTGGTTTAATTTTTATCCTTGTTTGTTGATTCTCAAATCTCCTCCCACCTAATGTTTAAATGGGGCACTGACCAAATCTACGGGTTTAGCAAGTAGTGATTGAACGGTAATGGATGTTTTTGTGGTGTAATAACAACCCCCCACAGACCCCCCTTGTGGGTTGGTCTGTTGTTTTATTAACCACTATAAAAACATACTTACCGTTCAATCACTATGACCCGGCCTCAACCACCCCACGTGGTAAGATTTGAGAATTGGACTTTAATATTTAGCACTTAAATTTAGAAAAGTGAATCTGTTTCCTCTTTGGGCTCCAGTGCACATGCGCGAGCACGCTTAGTAACACGCGTCACTATGAGGGATTATAGACTGGTGCCAGTCTCTATCTGTCATTATGCTGGAGATGGACTTAACCATTAGCCTGGTTAAGGGTCCATATTAATAGGAATAGGCATGGGGAGGTGTGTATGCAGGCATACAAATTTTATTCTGATAGCTAAATGCAGATAATTGATTTAGCAAGTAGTGATTGAACGGTAATGGATGTTTTTATAGTGGTTAATAAAACAACAGACCAACCCACAAGGGGGGGTCTGTGGGGTTTTTCTTACGCATTAACACTTTCTACAGGTGTCTTGTGAACTGAGGACTATTTTTGAAGATTTACCACTGTTATGGCTGGCTTAATAACCAAGCACTGTCTCTCTGCCTGTCTGTCTGTATGTCTGTCTGTCTGTGTCTGGCCGCCTGTCTGCCCTCCTGCGGGTGTGTGTCTGAAGCTGTATCTAAAACTAGATTGGAGCAAATTCTGGATCTATGGATATCTCATTAACTACTGGTCTGAGGTATGACCTCTTTAATGGTCATATGGGCCAAAACTGGCCTCTGTCATGGTCTTGTGGACTGTCCATTTACAGGCCAAGAGAATGCAATTTTTGAATACCACTGGAATGCCTGGCTCAATAACTGAGCCAGTCATTCCAATGATACATTTTCAATAATTGTATTCTCTTGGTGTGCAAATGGACATTCAATAGGCAAATTTTTTAATTTTCTCGACCAAATTTGACCTAAACCAGACGAATTCCAGAAAATCCTAAAAATCATTACAATGTGACAGAAAAATGGAGGTAATTAATCTTGTTGACAAAATGAAACAGTAGTTGCTGAACAATACCCAACACTACCATTATTCTAAATCAAATTGCATGTTGGCAAGCGGTACATTAGTGGATACATGAGAACAATATATTGACAGTTAACTATATCCACATTTCAGCGTTGTCACAACGTATCCTGTACGCACGCACGCACGCACGCACGCACGCACGCACGCACGCACGCACTCACTCACTCACTCACTCACGCACGCACGCACGCACGCACGCACGCACGCACGCACGCACGCACGCACGCACGCACGCACGCACGCACGCACGCACGCACGCACGCACGCACGCACGCACACACACACATTGTGCAACATTTTATTCTTCTGACATATGTGCCTGAGATTTATTGTGACATTCATTGCATATGATCTGTAATTTGAGAAAGTTTTATTAATGATAGTAATGGATCATTGATATTAAAAATTTTCAGTCAAATCTTTTTTATTACATGTAGTTGCGACTCGCAGCTTAGAGTCATGTCCAAAAATCTCTTAGAACAGCACAATTTCACTTTATTAGCCCTTTAGCTGTTTTCTATGGAGGTTAACTCTGGATCTGCTGAATATTTTGAAAACAATTTGACTGAAAGTTGTAAGTGGTTAAGCCACCGACAACTTACAGTCAAAATGTTTTCAAAATCTGCAGTAGGTCCGCAGTCATTGTTCATTGAAAGTACTGTCTGGTGGCTTGCAGTAATCAGACAGTTAATCTTTAAGCTGGCCAAAAACGGTGTCTACAGTACTCTTGAGAAATATCCATTTGCGGCCGATAAATTTTCAAGAATAATCTTCCCTTAATCGGCAAATGGACATATCCTATGAGAAAACTGAAATTTTCTTGAACAAATTTGTGAACTAAAAGGTTAAACTGCTTGTGTAACAACTATAGCATGCCACACCTATTTCAGAATATTTAATTAACACTTTAGCAAGTAAAGCTTAGTCAATGTCCCTTTGCAAAACAAGTGAAAACAATCTTTAAAAGTTGACCACTTGAGTGACCATCTTGTTTATCGAGACAGTCATACCAGTGTTAATGGGTTAATTAGCTATTTTGAGATCAGTACAGTACCTTATATAGTAGCTGAGTAAACAGGTAGACAAGACATCTTGTCAACATAGATGTAGGAGAATTCACAAGAGTATGAGTGCTACATTAAGTGTTTCACCGACAAAAAACTCTGAATAAGTATATTCTTTGAGTTATAAAAATTATTCTGTTGAATATTTTGAAATTAATTTAACTGGAAGCCATTGCTGCCTTAGGCAGCAATTACTTCCAGTCAAATTAATTTCAAAATGTTCAACTGTTTTCCTGTATGGTTGCCTTGAAATTGAGATATGGGGAATTCATCTGTGATGGGAGTTAAGTGCTTTCTACTGTGAGAGTTACACACAGGTATAGATTTACCATCTCACTGGGACATTGATCACCCCAAGACTACTCCATTACCATGTTTGTTTATGAAGTCATTTTGTACAAAGTCAATGATAGGACAGGACAAGTTCTATGAGTGTAGTGGAAACTGATACATCTTTGAAGGTCAGACCTTGCTAAAAACAAGTCTTTAGTGACTGATTACTTAAAACTTCAACACTCAAATTTGTTTGAGAAAATTTCAATGTCCATTTGCAGAT
Organism: Chaetoderma sp. LZ-2023a; assembly: GCA_034401795.1. Classification (NCBI taxonomy): domain Eukaryota; kingdom Metazoa; phylum Mollusca; class Caudofoveata; order Chaetodermatida; family Chaetodermatidae; genus Chaetoderma; species Chaetoderma sp. LZ-2023a. The sequence goes on along the minus strand of CM067369.1, from coordinate 62,676,919 downwards.
TAAGAGTGACTGGTTCAGCTATCGAGCCAGTTATTCCGGTTGTAAATTAAAAAAAATGTGTTACTTGGTCTGCAAATGGACATTTTCCAACAGTGCTGCAGAAACTGTTTTTGGCTGACTTGAGTGTTAAACTTTCTCATCAAAATGATTAAAATTTGTGCATGCGCATTCGTCTGCTCATCCACTCCCTGACCAAAGATGCAGCAGAAGAGATGCCGGCGATGGCAAAATTCATAGAAATGACTTGCCTCGCTATGTATAGTTTTTAATAACCATGGGAAATATCGCACAGAAGAAGTCTAGCTAAGAGGACTCCAAATATATGTATATGTTATATTTTGTTTATGGGAAATATATTATTATTTCTATAAAATAAAATTTTTTTTAATTTAACTCGTCTTCAATGCCATATTATGGTGTCTAGTTATATACAATTACTAGTTCAATGAAGGATACAATCTATGATTCAGGTACCTGACGTCATAATCAATAAGAGCAATCAGAGATTGCAAACCCCTCGCCCTCATGTATTTGTCAGACTAAAAAGTTTTTTAAATATTTTTTTTATCATGCCCAAAGTTGTGGAATTGTAGTGTATGGCCATACCCTTTCCTGTGTTACAGTAATTTCCAAGATATCCATAGATCCATAATTTGATCCGATCCAGATGCAGGTTGTCTTAGGCGAATCATGGCCAAAGTCTGGAAACCCTCTTGCCCCACAAGTTCCTTCATTGTGTTAAAACTTGAGCTAAATCGGATCATAATTTTTAGCCCACCTGACCAGAATGGCCAAGTGAGCTTATGCCGTGGCGACCATCCGTCATCCGTCCATCCTCGGTCCGTTCATTGTCTGTCTGTCCATCAACTTTTTATTTAAACGACTTCTCAAGAACCACTGGGCCGATTTCAATTATATTTGTTCATCCTTAGGGCATAGAGATCCAAGTTTGTTCAAGTGAAGCCGATCTTGCATTTCGGTCGATTTTTAGAAATGTCTTTACAAATCTTCTCAGAAACCAATTGAGGAATCAATTCAAAACTGATGAAACATCATATAGAGCAAGAGCTAAGCCAAGTTTGTTCAAGAGAAGTTGATGGACCAAATGGTTTGGGGGCCATCTTGGATGACCTAGTTTTCGCAAAAATGACTTCTCCATAACCGCTGAAGGGATCAGGCCAATATTTGGGAGATATGATTAGGGACTAAGTTGATTGGGAATAAAACATGGCCGCTGTGGTCCAATCAAAATGTAGCATGTTTGGCGTCTATATTGAATTTTTTAATTTGATGGATTTTGAGGCCGAATTTGGTTTTATCTATGTTTTCGGGTATTCTGATCTCAAATTCTCCATTTTCCAAACTGTCGGATAAATGGTTTGGTGGCCATTTTGGATCACTTTCCCGCCAAAAGTTCCCCTACTAAAGCAATGGGAAATTTAAAATGTCTTCTCAAGAAACTCTGGGCCAATTTCAATTATATATTTGGCACGAACAATCCTTAGGGCATAGAGATTCAAGTTTGTTCAAACAAAGTCGATCGGCCATCTTGGATTTTTTACGATTTAAAAAAAAAAAACAACTTTAAATCTTGTCCAAAAACGCTTGGGGCATCGATTAAAAGCTCATCTAGGAAAAGAGCGGAACCAAGTTTGTTCAAGGGAACTTGATTGGCCAAATAGTTTGGTGGCCATCTTGGATGACCTAATTTTCATGAAAACAACTTCTCTAGAAGTGCTACGGATCAGGCCACAATTGGCAGACATGATTAGGGGCGAAACGCCATTACGATTTGTCCAATGAAAGTTTGGAAAAATCATAAAAGACTACTTATTAACAACTGGGCCAATTTTAATAAAAGTTGACTAAAACTTCTCAGAAATTAGATTGGTAAATTTTTTCTAGTGGTCATGTCATTTGGTTCATTTGTGCTAGTGGGCAATAATTCCAGGTGAGCGATACAGGCCCTTTGTGTCTCTTGTTTAGATACCGCTCCAGATAGATACACAGATACACATGCAGACAGACCCGATGACAATACCCTCTGTCATTGGCAGCAACAACACCCATTCAAATTAGTTTCAAAATATTCAACAGCTTATCTGTATAGTTTTCTGGAAATCGATAGTCAGGGTGTGATTGCTCACAACACAGGTTAAGTGTGAATGGAGCTTAGCTAAAGATGGGCGGAGCATTTCTCCATTACATCACATATTAGCTGATGTCACGATCAAAATTATGTAGAGCTATCAAAATGACTGTCATACATAAATTGTATGCCTTTGATGAATTTACAATTTAATAAACATTCTGGCAGCAACAACAACCTCCAGTCAAATTAACTTCAAATTATTCAACAGCTTGAAATTGAGATTCTGCGATTTCAGGATTTAACCCTTTAATGGTCAAATCTGTTCAAGAAAATTTCAATTTTCTCTTAGAAAATGCCCATTTTGCAGACCTGAAGACTATTTTTTAAAATTTATGACTAGTGACTGGCGAGATAATCATGCCAGTCATTCTAGCAGTACATTTTCAAAAATGCTCTTTTCTGGCTCTGCAAAATGAACATTTCCCAGAACTACTGCTGAGGCCAGTTTTGAATTCCAACATGTGTAATTATTACTAGTTAAAGTTCTCATAAATTACTAAAAGATATGCAAGTTGCTTAGAAACTTGTCATATTCTAATGGTATACAATTTGACCATAGAAACTAGTCAGATTCTAATGTTACCCATTTTGACCAAGATAACCCTTTAATGGTCAACATTCATCAAGATTGACTTTATTTACCCCTTTAATGGTCAAGATGGCCAAATCGGCCTCTGCAGTAGTCTTGAGCAATGTACGTCTGCAGGTAAAGAAAAGCGTATTTTTGAAAATTTACCTCTGGAAGGGCTGGCTCGATAATCGAGCGAGTCATTCCAATGGTAAATTTTCAAAACTAGTTCTCTCTTCACCTGCAAATGGACATCTTTAAGCAAACATTTTGATTTTCTAGACCAAATTTGACCACTAAAGACTTAATGAATGGCCATTTGCAGGTCTAGAATACTGTTTCTGAAAATGTAGCACTGGAACGACTGCCTTGTTTATCTAGCCAAGTATTCAGTGATATAATTTGAAGAAAATTTGTCTCAGACTTGCGAATGGAGGGAATGTCCATTCGCAAGCATGGGACAAATTTTTCTTGAAAATATATCACTGAATGCTTGGGTAGATAAATGAGCCAGTCATTCCAGTGATACATTTTAAGACCATTACGGAATACAAATTTACTTGTTTCTTATGCTAATAAACCACTGAAATCATAGATTCCTAAGTTTAAAGAATTAAATCATGATTTCTAGTGTTTCTGAAAATTTAAGATTTCTGAATAAATTGCGGAGATCCGAGTTAACCCAGTTGCTCATTACACTAGCCGTGTGTCCCTTGGTGCTGTCCATTATCCAAACATTTGTGATTTCTGACAAAATATTATTCCACACTCCATGACATATCGCTTTACATTGATCTTACTTAACTCTTTGATGGTCAAGCCAGCCAGAACTAGCTTTTGCAGACTTGTCCCGATACCATCCATTGACCAAGAGAAAGGTACTTTTGAAATATTAGCCACTGGAATAACTCAGGGTCGGTAACCGAGCCAGTCATTCTAGTGATAAATTTTAAACAGTATAATCTGCAAACAGATATTTATTGCGAACAAATTTCACATATTCTTAATAAATCTTGACCAATAAAAGGTTAAGATTATTCAAGGCAATAGTGAGTTATCGATTACCCAGGCATAGTTAAATAGATTCTGATTGACACTGATTCATGCAGTAAAACAGTAATAGGTTACAGCAATGACATAACGCTAAAGTGCAGCGCAGAAATAACAATAGAATGTTTTCAAAAACAAAATAAAAGGTACAGTTGAATATTCTGAACATAATTGAATTGGAAGACATTGCTGCCTTAAGCAGCAATGGCTTCCAATCCAAGTATGGTCAAAATATCCAACGGAAAATTTCTTACTTAACTAAATTGTGTCTGGGTGGGTTTTTTTAACATTTGAACTTATTTATTAGTTGTTCTGTACATTCCATTGCCATTCTAACTGAATCTTGACTACCATTAGAGAGCACATTTACAAAGGTAAATAAGAAAGAAAAACATGATCAAGTGTAAGTGCTTTGCCTCTGGGAACATTTCCAATATTGTGTCGCTGACTCAATGGTGCCTTCATAACAGTGGTGGCAGAAAATGTCTTATTTTACTTCCTGTATCCCAAGCTTTATAATATATTAATGTCTTTTGTTACTACTTACATAAAACTCGGTTCAGTTGTATAAAGCCAAGACTTCTTGTACGGAATTTAATATATGGTGGAAATCATAGGATGTGGAAGACAGCTAATGATGCTAGGGCATACTTATTAGCTCTCTGGGATGTCATTAGACTGTTAAGTACCCTTTGTTAATGTTTACGTGGGTGATTTCGTGGAATAATTATCATCCGTGAAACTCAGATCTTAGGATGTGCTATGCTGTATTCTGTGTGTAACTATAGAGATAGGGTGTTTGTTATATAAGTAGTAACTACCTGTGCTTACATTGTTTTCAAAATATTTAACATGCCATTTTAAGTTTGCTAATAGATACTAGGTATTTTGTTTTTGTGGTTTAGTTATCAAACGTTTAACAAAAGGTAATAGTAAGCCTAACGATGTTGGAAAATAATGTTAGTAATCGATTAAATATTTTTAACGAATTGTGCTTCATGGTTTGAGTGTACAAATGGCACATGTAACGTTGAATTCGTTAAATGTCAAATTTGTTCAAGAAAATTTCAATTCACCTAGAAAATGTCAGTTTGCAGAGCGAGAGAAGATAATTTTAATAAATTTATTACTGGAATGACTGGCTTTGTTATTGAGCCAGTCATTCTAATGGTGGATTTTCAAAAATAGGCTTCTCTTGGTCTGCAAATGGACATTTATTAAGACCACTGCAGAAGCCGTTTTTGACTGGATTGCATGTCAAGCCGATAAAACTGGTTGATACAATAAAAACATACTAAAAAAACAAATGTTCCCAAACTTCCCTCTACAGTGGTCTTGAGGAATGTCCATTTGCGGGCCAGAATACTATTTTTGAAAATTTACCACTAGATTGACTGGCTCGGTAACCGAGCCAGTCATTCCAGTGGTAAATTTTCAAAAATAGTCCTCTCTTGGCCTTCCAAATGGTAATTTATTGAGCAAATGTTTTGATTTCTTGAACAAATTTGACCATTAAAGGGTTAATGATACACCACAAGCTCAGCATATATACACTCAAAGGCTAAGGATTTTACCGATCATTAATACATATTCAGTCAAATACTTTGAAAATGATTTGATTGGATGCCATACTGCAGCGGAAAAAGCAATGGCATATCCAGTCAAATTGTTTTCAAAACATCCAACTGCTTCCCCAAGTGATTGGCTTAAAATTGAGATACATCTAAAGAGATTATATTAGTGAAATGGAAACCTCTATAATAGGTGACATTACCATGGGTGAAAATTGGCTAACCTATCCTTTAGGGGTTTAATAAATATGTATTATGTCTGGATAAGATTTTCTTATCTGGACAGAAGCCACCAGTTGAAGCCATGTCGGATCCTCATCCGGATAGAGAGGCATCCACCAGGCCATCTGCAAGGTGTCTTTATGATCAGTGGATTACCCAGTTTCTAGGCATCCCAACAAACAAGATCACTGCAGCAATCTTTATCCCGATAGAGAGACATCCACCATACCATATCTCTCCAAGCTGTCTTTACGATCAGTGGATTCCCCGGTCTTCAGGCATCCCAACAAGCCAGGCCACTGCAGGAGTGACATGCAATTCCGCATCACGCAAGTCCTCTCACCAGACCCGCAGGGCACAGAATCCACCAAATGGAGAAAACAGAAGGAGCACCACTGTATCCATCAACTACACTGTATGGACCCTCAACGTATCAACAATGTGGGCTAAGAGCGCATTAGATGGATGCACACCCTGTGAGCAACACCAAACAGTATAGGCACCAGCTTACTCGCCCATGACATAGTTATTCTTCTTCTCTCTCTTTTCTCTTAAATATTGTTTAGCTTTAACTCTGTAGTGGTCAAGATCGATCAAGAGAATGGAGGAATCCAGTATCTCAGTCAATCATATGTCATCATAATCAACTACGTCACATGCAAGATGACATCATAATCAGTTGCGTCATGCATGACATAGCTAAGTTCATCCCGAATGCTTAATTCATGACAGACTAAGCATTGGTATACGAATTGCATGTCTACTATTTAATAGACATGATGTTAAATATTTTGAAACTAATTTGACTAGGTGCAGGGATCGATCAATCCCAATGCGGGCGAAGTGTGCGTGGATCATAGCTAAAGATTGGCGGGGCATAGCTAAAACTGGAGTCCTCCATTGAAATTTTACCTAAGTTAATGTCCATTTACAGGTCAAGAGATTATTTTTTTAAATATCCCACTCGAATGACTGGCTCGGTTATCGAGCCAGTCATTTCACTGGAGGATTATCAAACATGCATGGTCTTCACCAATTGTCTGCCAATTGATATTCTAACGACTAAGTGCTGGTTTTAACCTGCTTGACTGTTGAACGGTTTATGAAATTTTAAAATAATTTTCAGCCTGATTTTTATCCCTATGTTTCCAAATAGAAAAACTGTAACTAATTTATATGTGTTGGTATTAAGTATGTCCAATCCCCATTCGCGCAAATGACAGGTGTTATTACCTGCTTGGAAGCAGCATCTCGTTTTTGCTAACCAGGGCCCATGTTCCAGAAGCTCTCGTTATGTTAGCGATATCGTTACACCATACTAAAGCAATGGGTGTAATGATATCGCTAGCTAACGATAGCTTCGGGAACATGGGACCTGATTTGATTCTGATTTAAACCTTTAATGATCAAGCCGCCCAAAAACGACCTCTGCAGTGGCGTTTAGGAGTGTCCATTTGCAGGCCAGGGGAGGACTATCTTCTGAAAATTTCCCACTGGAATGCCTGGCTCGATAACCGAGCCAGTCATTCCAATGGGAAATTTTCAGAAAATAGTCCTTTCTTGGCCTGCAAATGGGCATTCAATAAGAAAATATATTCAATAAGTTCAAATTTTACCATTAAAGGGTTACGGTTTATGCACTTGTGTAATGCCGCCAAGATAATATTATAATATTTAGTATTAATACGGCGCTTATAGCATTGCTGCATCTCAGGTGTGGATCAATATGATTATTATTTTATAAAAGAAGCAGTATGTTCATTGCTCTTCCTTGTCCATTTGATTGAAGCATATCGCGATCTATATTAGGAAGGTAAAATATTTTTTTACTGTCTGCCTGCTGTAAGCCACAAGACAATAATTTAAATGGGAAATAACTCTGACCCTGCTGAATATTTTGAAAGGAATTTGACTGGCTTTGTCACCAATAACTTTAAGGTAATTTTTTCAAAATATTCAGCATAAACCCCATGGAAAATGTAGTCTGTAGAACCGCAGCAGGTGGACAAGTAGTCACGCATTTGATTTGTTTTTAGTTGTGACTTGCTAATGTATAAGTTTGTTTGTCTGTCTGCTTAAAATTTAACATTTCTGACAAAGCTGTTGACATTACTATATAGCACATCTCGGATGTTGTATGTGATATTAAGCCTTGAATGGTAAAATTTGGTCAAGAAAATCTAAATATTTTCTTACTGAATGTCCATTTGCAGGTGAAGAGATTACTATTTTTTTTAATTTCCCACTGGAATGACTGGCTAGGTTATCGAGCCCTATAACCGAGGCTGGCATTCCAGTGGGTAATTTAAAAAATATTGCTCTCTTCGCCAGCAATTGGACATTCCTCAAAACCACTGCAGAGGCTGGTTTTGATCATTAAAGGGTTAATCAATTTAAAACAGTATTTATTTGTGGTATTTCAAATACATGTTTATTGGAATTATGATTACTACTGTCATGTCTTGCGGACTGCTGTCCTGGTGAATTGCAATCAGTCCTTCTTCGCTTTTTCCCACTGTGTCTTGTCCTCAGCCGAAGTCCTTAGCTTCTGCAGGCCCATTTTTGGCTTGAGTGTACCGAGTCCTGCTTTCTTCAGGTCACCTCGCTTTTTATGCAATGACGTCCTCTCCTGGCTTTGTATTTATTGGTTCCGAGTAGGGCGAAGTCCAATGTTCTCTGTGCTGGTGTATCTTCTGGCATCCTTAGCACATGGCCAAGCATGGACCTTCTTTGCTGAGCGACTTTTACAGACAGCGGCGATGTATTACATATCATGTACAGTGGATCATTAGAAATTATGCTACCTGGCCATCGGTGTCCAGCGATGATGCGTAGGTGTTTGTGGTGGCAGTTTCGAGTTTGTCTAGAGCTGCCCAGCTGTTACAGTTATACAACATCAAGGATACACATGTCGCATTATATAAACGTAGTCTTTATCAATGGCATCTTTAATTTATGAATCCATAGCTTCCAGAAGGAATGGAAAGTTATGTTCCCCATGACGCAGCAATGTCAGCAGTACTGCAAAGCAGTGAGCCCAGGATTTTACTTTTTCTCTAGGGTTTGCCACCACGAAGTGGATCATCGTTTTCTATTGTTTCATGCTTTGTAGATAGTTATATGTGAGTGAGCTCTGTTTTGGATTCATTCATAAAGAGATTCTAAATTTTTTGTTTACTTGCAGCTATTGGGAGAAGTTCATCAAGGGGTTTCTTTTCCTTGTCTATGAAGTCCACATCGTTGCCATATTCCATCTCTAGTGGCATACACAGTGTTGACACGGGGGTGTGTGGGTGTGGGGGGGGGGGTGTTGTCAAACTTTCCCGTACGGATTTCAATGCAGCAGCAAGGTAACAGGTGAAAAGCACAAGGGATAGACTATTTCCCTGTGGGGAGCCAATTGATGTCTCAAACTCTACAGACTTCACTGACTTGACTCGTACTCTCAGCTTGGTGTCTGCAAGCAGTAGTCTCACTAGTCATTACTCATCTTCATTAAAACTGGCCTGGCATAGTACATCTAGGATCTTTGAGCGTTTAGTTGTGTCAACGGTGGAGGAAAAACCAGTGTTTGGACATAACTACGGACACAAGCATGTGTTGAGCCCATGCAATGTTTGCTCAGCTGCGTCCATGTTTGAAGCCACTTTGACATGATTCAATGAAGTTATCGATCCTGTCTCGGATGTGGCATAGAGTAACATTGGATAGGATTTTCCATATGCTGTTGAGGTGCGCAATGGGCCACAGATTGGCTGGGAGGCCAGGTGGCTTCTTGGGCTTGGGTAGCATGATGGGGATGTGGTGCATAAAAGGTTAATTGATTAGGTGCATGATCTGTTTTGATATAATGTCGTTTGCATATTTGAATAGTTCATTGGTCATGTCATCAGGTCCAGATGCACGTCCAATTTTCAAAACTTTAAGTGCCTTCTCAACTTCTGCTGTTTTAATTGGTGTTAGTAATGGCCTGGGGGGTCTCCTGAGAATGGGTGCGAGGGCTCATCATCATGGTCAGTGAACTGTTCCTTGAACCACACTTGAATTGCCTCAGCTTTGCGCTGGTCACTGATCACAAAGCCCCAATAGGTTCTAAGGCTACAGCAGCTGTCTTCAGAAAATCCAAAATGTTTCGGGCAGCCCGAGCCCTGAGAGTTAATGACTACACACCACCACTCACTGTACACAACTCTGAAGGAAACTTTATCGGGGCAATTAAGATTAATTCTAATTATATAAACTAGACAAAGGGTTTTTTATACCGCAAGAAGTGTTAAACTTAAACAAATTATAATTTCAGCAGATTGTATAGTACAGCTCCATAGGCGTAGGAACAGGTGGGGTGGTGGGTGTGGGGAGGTGGCAAGGTGTGTGATAGCCCTCCTTCCAAGGTTTTTCCTCTCCCATAGTGTGTCATCATAGCATCCTCCACATTCTTGCCCCATCCATAGTTTAGTTCCGCCAAGTCAAAATACATTCCTACAGCCATGAGCACAAAAATAACGTAAAATGTTTCCAAAATAAAATAAATTTCAGAACAAAATAAAATGTATGTTTGGATATTTTGAACATGATTGGACTGGACTGCTGCCTAAGGAAGCATTGTCTTCCAATCGAATTATGTTAAAAATATTGGACAGGACATTTCTTGCTATCTTGTTTCTGATTTTGTTTTGGAAACATGTTAACTTCTCTATGAGCTGTGTTATATGTCTAATGAATATCATGGCTTTGATTTCTGTTCGGCCACAGTCTCTTTGATTCCAGCTGGTACCCTCCAGCTGTCAATCATCAAATTATTGTATCTAAACAGAGTGATTAATCTTGAGCTATGTCCTGCCCATTTCTAGCTAAGCTCCACCCACTTTGTGCAGCATGTCTTGGCATCGATTTGAAACTGGGCCTAGCAGAAATACCTACAATATATGTCACTTGTTTAGTGACAATCAATATAATGTAGGTCTGTCATAAAGGTATAAAGGATCTGTCGTGAAAGTGTATGAATTGTATGTCTTTGATAAATTTACAATGTAAAAAACATTCTGGTGAATATTTTGAAATTAATTTGACTCGAAGCTGTTGCAGCCATAATTTGCATTAGTTTCAAAATATTCAACAGCTTGCCTGTATAGTTGTCTTGAAATTGTCTTCTTAACCCTTTAACCCTCATATCAACCAAAACCGGCATCTGCAGTGGTCTTGAGAAATGTCCATTTGCAGACCAAGAGAAGTCTATTTCTGAAAATTTACAATTGGAATGACTGGCTCGATAACCGAGCCAGTCATTTCAGTGGTAAATTTTCAAAAATATTCTGCTCATGATTTGCAAATGGACATTTTCTATGAGAAAATTTTAATTTTTTAAAACAAAATTTGAGGGTAAAACACTAACACTCTTATCAGCCAAAAAATGCAGGAGTTTTGAGAAATGTTCATTTGCAGACCAGAGAAGACCATTTTTAGCTCACCTGGCCTGAAAGGCCAATTGAGCTTATGCCATGGCGACCATCCGTCGTCCGTCCGTCAACTTTTCCTTTAAACAACTTCTTCTCAAGAACCACTGGGCCAATTTAAATTATATTTGGCAAGAAGCATCCTTAGGCCATAGGGATCCAAGTTTCTTCAAACGAAGCCGATCGACCAATTTGGCTGATGGGCATCTTGGATTTTGGCCGATTTTAGTAAACGTCTTTAAAAACCTTCTTCGAAACAGCTTGGGGGATTGATGCAAACGTCATGAAATATGATCTAGGGTAAGTGCTGAACCAAGTTTGTTCAAGGCAACTTGATATGTCAAATGGTTCGGCGGCCATCTTGGGTGACATAGTTTTAGTGAAAACGACTTCTCCAGAGCCGCTGAAGGGATCGGGTCAAAATTTGCCAGATATGATTAGGGATTAAGGGCCATTGAAGTTTGTTCAAGGGTAGTTGATCCATCAAAAAACTTGGCCGCTGTGGGCCAATCAAAATGTAGCAAGTTTGGTGGCCATATTGTATTTTTTTATTTGATGGATTTTGAGGCCGAAATTGGTATAATATATGTTTTTTGGTATTCTGAGCTCAAATTTGCCATTTTCGAAAGTGTCGGATAAACGGTTTGGTGGCCATCTTGGATTGTTTCCCCTCCAAATGCTCCAATACTAAAGCAATGGGAAATTTAAAATGTCTTTCTCGAGAACTACTAGGGCAATTTCAGTTATATTTGGCAGGAAACATCCTTACGGCATAGGGATCCAAGTTTCGTCAAATGAACCGTATCGGCCAATTTGACAGGCGGCCATCTTGGATTTTGGCCGATTTTAGGAAACGTCTTTAAAAATCTTCTCCAAAACCGCTTGTGGAATCGATTCAAAACACATGAAACATCATCTAGGGCAAGAGGTAAGCCAAGTTCGTTCGAGAGGACTTGATTGACCAAATGGTTTCGCGGCCATCTTGGATGACCTATTTTTCCCGAAAATGACCTCTAGAACCGCTGAAGGGATCAGACACAACTTTGGGAGATATAATTAGGCACTAAGGGCCATTAAAGTTTGTTCAAGGGAAGTGGATCTGTCAAAATACATCGTCGCCATTGGCCAATCAAAATGTAACGTGTTTGGCGGCCATATTGGATTTTTTTACTGGAAGTGTTTTGGGACCGAAATTGGTTTTATATGTTTTTGGCTATTCTGAGCTCAGATTTTCGAAACTGTCGGATAAACGGTTTGGCAGCCATCTTGGATTATTTTCCTGCCAAAGGCTCCCATACTAAAGCAATGGGAAATTTTAAATGTCTTAAGAACTGCTAGGGCGATTTCAATTAAATTTGGCAGGAAGTATCTTTAGGGAATAGGGATCCAAGTTTGTTCAAATGAACCCGATCGGCCAATTTACCCGGCGCCCATCTTAGATTTCAGCCAATTTTAGGAAACATCTTTCAAAATCTTCTTTTCCGAAACTGCTGGGGGAATCGATTCAAAACTCATCAAACATCATCTAGGGCAAGAGGTAAGCCAAGTTTGTTCAAGAGGACTTGATTGACCAAATGGTTTGGTGGTCATCTTGGATGACCTAGTCCCGAAAACGACTTCTGTAGAACCACTGAAGTGATCAGGCCGATATTGGGGAGATATGATTGGAGACTAAGGGCCATGAAAGTTTGTTCAAGCAAAGGTAATCCGTCAAAAAACATGGCCGCCATGTACTAATCAATCGAAATGTAGCACGCTTGGCAGCCATATTTGATTTTTTATTTGATGAATTTTGGGGGCGAAATTGGGTTTATATATGTGTGTGGCTATTCTGATTTCATATTTGCCATTTTTTAAACTGTCTGATAAATGGGTTGGCAGACATCTTGGATCTTTTTCCTGCCAAAAACTCCCATACTAAAGCAATGGGAAATTTAAAATGTCTTCTTGAGAACCACTGGACCGATCTCAAGTACATTTGGCAGGAAGCATACTTAGGGCATAGAGGTCCATGTTTGTTCAAACAAAGCCAATCGGCCAATTTGGTTGGTGGCCATTTTGGATTTTGGTCAAAATGTTTTTAAAAATCTTCTCCTAAACCGTTAGGGGGATCAATTCAAAACGCATAAAATATCATCTAGTGCAAGAGCTGCACCAAGTTTGTTCAAGGGAACGTGATTGGCCAAATGGTTTGGTGGCCATCTTGGTTAACCTATTTTACGGAACGGATTGGGCCACAATTTGGGAGATATGATTAGGCACTGAGTGCCATTAAAGTTTGTTCACGGGAAAGAGCTACGTGGACCAATCAAAATGTAGCGTGTTTGGCAGCAATATTGGACTTATCCACAAACTCATTTAAAAGACTACTAAACCACCCACCAACAATTTTGACAAAAATGCATAGCGCTCCCGGTAAGCGACACAGGCCCATTGGGCCTTTGATAATTTACCACTGGATTCACTCGTTCAGTAACTGAGTCGATCATTCCGATGGTAAAATTAAAAAAATATTCTTTTCTTGGTCTGCAAATGGACATTTTCTATGAGAAAATTTCAATTTTCTTCAACAAATTCGAGGATTAAGGGCGAAAAAAATTGACTGAAATCTGCATACAATGTGGGTGAAGAATTGCTAAAAAATTTGAGTGTGGCATGACTAGAAATGGATATAACCTCAGTCACAGTAAACACTTTCATCTCAGGCAAAAAGGCAATAAAATGATATTTTGGAGCACAATTAATTGTCTATGACAAATTAGTTTTATCAAGTGTGTGACTGGCGTTCTTTAGTGGTCACTTAATTGATGTCCATTTTATGAGAGGTAGGAAACAAGTGTGACCCGCCGTTTTTGGTACATAGGTGGCTTTTTCACAAATGTCAGAAATCTTCCTGACAGGCTGAGCAATGAGGAGAAGCGAATTTATCACATAAACAAAACTTTCAGCCACTTCCATATTTCTCAATATGAACACATGTGTAATATTCAATGAAGATTAATGCCTAATAATCCCACATGCCCAGTGACTCCGCAAATGTTTCCTAGCGACGGCGGCAGTTGTTCATTTAAATTTTGTAATTTACTACCGCGTTATGAAATATATTTGTCGATCAATTTGCATGATAGACGCGCAAATTTCTAACAGTTGCGTTAAAAATAATTTCAAGTCTGAATTAATGCCGTGTTGTTTGTCATTATTTTTTGTGGTGCAATTAAGTCAGAACGTGATGCGTCACAGTGATGAAAATGTACTGACCATTCAAACGGGTTTCTGGGATTGAATCTCAAACTCGGACCCATTTCATATCACTATTATCAACTTCGTCGAAGATTATTATATTTCACTCGCTAAAGCCCGTGCAGTGGGAGGAGTTTCGACTCTGTTGATAATAGTGATAGGAAATGGGACCTCATTCAAAATCTACGCATCCCACTCATGTAAAGTCGCACACTAGTGACGTACTTTGTGAGAAATACATTATTACGCAATTGTCGCCTGACAGCGATGACGTAATAATCCCACTTGCGACATTATTAGCTCACCTGGCCTGAAAGGCCAAGTGAGCTTATGTCGTGGCGACTGTCCGGCGTGTGTCCGTCGTCTGTCCGTCCGTCAACTTTTCCTTTAAACGACTTCTCGAGAACCGCTGGGCCAATTTCAATTATATTTGGCAGGAAGCATCCTTAGGGCATAGGGATCCAAGTTTGTTCAAATGAAGCCGATCGGCCAATTAGTCCGGCAGCCATCTTGCATTTTGGCTGATTTTTAGAAACGTCTTTAAAAATCTTCTTCTCCGAAACCGCTTGAGGAATTGAAGGAAACCTCATGAAATATGATCTAGGGCAAGAGCTCAACCAAATTTGTTCAAGGGAACTTAATTGGTCAAATAGTTCGGCAGCCATCTTGGTTGACCTAGTTTTAGCGAAAATAGCTTCTCCAGAATCGCTGACGGGATCAGGCCGAAATTTGGCAGATATGATTAGGGACTAAGGGCCAGTAAAGTTTGCTCAAGAGAAGTTGATCCGTTAAAAAACATGGCCGCCGTGGGCCAATCAAAATATAGCATGTTTGGTGGCCATATTGGATTTTTTTATTTGATGGATTTTGAGGCCGAAATTGGTTTTTATATAGGTTTTTGGGTATTCTGATCTCAAATTAAACATTTTTGACACTGTCGGATAAACGGTTTTGCGGCCATCTTGGATCGTTTTCCACCCAAAAGCTCCCATACTAAAGCAAATTTAAAATATCTTCTCGAGAACTACTGGGCCGATTTCAATTATATTTGATGTGAAGCATCCTTAAGGCATAGAGATTCAAGTTTGTTCAAACGAGCCTGATCAGCTAATTTGGCCGGCGACCATCTTGGATTTCAGCCGATTTTTAGAAATGTTTTTAAAAATCTTCTCCCAAACCATTTGAGGGATCGATTCAAAACTCACGAAATATGATCTAGGGTAAGTGCTGAATCAAGTTTGTTCAAGGGAACTTGATTGACCAAATGGTTCAGCGGCCATCT
The DNA here is from genome assembly GCA_034401795.1 of Chaetoderma sp. LZ-2023a. NCBI lineage: Eukaryota > Metazoa > Mollusca > Caudofoveata > Chaetodermatida > Chaetodermatidae > Chaetoderma > Chaetoderma sp. LZ-2023a. The sequence goes on along the minus strand of CM067369.1, from coordinate 62,661,381 downwards.
TGGATGACCTAGTTTTCACAAAAACAACTTTTTCCCTCGAACCGCTGAAGCGATCAGGCCGAAATTTGTGATATATAATTAGGAACTAAGGGTGATTAATGTTTGTTCAAGAGAAATTGATTCATCGAAAAACATGGCCGCGGTGGACCAATCAAAATATAGTGTGTTTGACAGCCATATTGGATTTTTTTATTTGATGGATTTTGAGGCCGAAATTTGTTTTATATAGGCTTTTTGGTATTCTGATCTCAAATTTGCAATTTTTGAAACTGTCGGATAAATGGTTTGACAGCCATCTTGGATCAGTTTCACGTCAAACGCTTCCATACTAAAGCAATGGGAAATTTAAAATGTCTTCTCGAGAACTTCTGGGCCGATTTGAATTATATTTGGTAGGAAGCATCCTTATGGCATAGAGATTTAATTTTGTTCAAATGAAGCCGGTGGCCATCTTGGATTTCGGCCGATTTTTAGAAATATCTTTAAAAATCTCTCTCCGAAACGGCTTGGGGAATTGATTCAAAACTTATGAAACCTCATCTAGGCAAAGAGGTAAGCCAAGCGTGTTTAAGATGACTTGATTGACTGAATGGTTCAGCAGCCATCTTGGATGACTTAGTTTTCCCGAAAACGACTTCTCCAGAACCGCTGAATGGATCAGGGCGAAATTTAGGAGATATGATTAGGGACTAAGGGCCATTAAAGTTTGTTCAAGGGAAGTTGCTCCGTCAAAAAACATGGCCGCCATGGGCAAATCAAAATGTAACGTATTTGGCAGACATATTGGACTTTTTTATTTGATGGATTTTGAGGCCAAAATTGGTTCTATATATGTTGTTGGGTATTTTGAGCTCAAATTTGCAATTTGTGAAACTGTCGGATAAACGGTTTGGTGGCCATCTTGGATAATTTTCTCGTCAAAAGCTCCCATGCTAAAGCAATGGGAAATTTAAAATATCTTCTTGAAAACTACCAGGCCGATTTCAATTATATTAGGGCATAAGGATCCAAGTTTGTTCAAATGAACCCAATCGGCCAATTTGCCCAACGGCCATTTTGGATTTTGGTCGATTTCAAGAAATGTCTTTAAAAATCTCCGAAAACACTTGGGGAATCTTCATCTAGGCCAAGTGGTAAGCCAAGTTTATTCAAGAGTACTTGATTGACCAAATGGTTCGGTGACCATCTTGGATGACCTGGTTTTCACAAAAATTACTCCTCCGGAACCGCTGAAGGGATCGGGCCGAAATTTGGGCCATTAAAATTTGTTCAAAGGAAGTTGATCCATCAAAAAAACATGGGCACCGTGGGCCAATCAAAATGTAGTGTGTTTGGCGGCCATATTACACTTGCAAAAATGTTACAAACTCATTTAAAAGACTGCTAAACCACCCACCAACAATTTTGACAAAAACTGATGGTGCTCCAGGTGAGCGACACAGTCCCCTTGGGCCTCTTGTTTTACTACTGTTAAAATGTTGTAGAATGAAATACTTGATTAATTTTAATAGAAAGCTTCAACATCCTATCATCTTATCATAATAAGTGTCTTATTATTTTTAATTGATTGTTTTAAAATTTCATGACCTGAGATAATAGAATGTTCATAACAATATTTTGTTGCATATTTGTCAGACCTCATTGTAGTGAAGTGCTACAGATAGTGAAAAGATATTGTATAATGGCAGGGAAATAGCAAGAATGAGCGTGAAAACTCAAAGTAATAACTTATGTGATGAATAGCATCTCACACTCGTTTCCATGTCATATCAAATTTATCACACTCATTTAGTAATATCTCATTTGGAACTCGCTAAAGCTTGTTCCAAATGAGATATTACTAAACATGTTTGTTAAATATTATAAGATATAGCAACTCATGTGAGATGCTCTATTCGCATAGTAATTAGAAAATAGTCCATTTGAGCTAGAGTATTGTAGACAATTATGACATTAATAATGTAGTGTTTACCTCAGAATAGATGTCTGTTTTTGATTTATAACCTTTTGTCCAGCCCATAGAGTGTTAAATCATAACTGTTATGGGTTAAACTATGCATGCAGAATCTGTCACAGTCAGAGGAGTGTGTTTTATTTAGGTGGAATACGCTGAGGGATTTACACGCTTTTTGTTTCACTGGGAAGTATTTCATGCATAGTTGGAATTACAATGTCGCTACTGTACTGTGATATTTGTGCTAAAAGGCATGCTTTTTTCTAAATAACCTAAGCAATTACACTCCAGCAGCCATGTCTGTAACTAAGTCATCATATGTGATTAATAGCAATAGACCACGTCCATTGTTTCTACGACAACATCGATTGCAGGTAGATGAAAGACAAGCATTGAGGTGAGTATTATAAAGCTTTGTCATTTTAACTCTTTAATCCTTAACTGAGCCAGTCATTCCAGTGGTAAACTTTCAAAAAGAGTTATTTTGGTATGCAAATGGGCATTTTCTATGAGAAAATTTAAATCTTCTTGAATAAATTCGAGGGTTAAATGGTTAATGCTCAAATTGGTTTTAGAAAATTTCAACTTTCTCATAGAACACATCCATTTACAGAACGATTAGGGAAGACTATTTTTGAAAGTCTACTCATGGCATGACTGTCTGGCTCATGTCTGTATATGGACATTTTTCAAGACCACTACAGAATCCATTTTTAGCCAGCTTTGGTGTTAAAGGGTTATGTACCATGTTTCATGTTATGCGCTCATTGACAGATTTGAGTACCAGTGTTAAATTAAACGGATAATAGCTGAGTCTGTCCTTTTCCCAAATTTGTTAATTTGTGTGATCCGTTGTGTTATTTGTGCAGCATAAACTATTGTTAATCTATTAACTATTATAAAATAGCAACAACTTTTAGACAAATTCAATGTTTGTTTTTGTATTTAGAGTACCGGAATATTTTGAACATAATTAGGGGCCCGCACCGGAAGGTGTGGTAGCCCTATAGTAATCACTACATCTCTCCGTCCGTCCACAATATATCGTTAACGTCATATCATACAGAACTGCTTGAGATATTTTTATGAAACTTGCTATATGCCTCAGTTATGATGTGCCTTTTTAAGAATTCACATTTATAGGTCCAAGATTTTGGGTGAAAATGGGCTTTTTAATGCAAAAGAAAATCATAATTTTTGTCAATGTTCCCATAAACAGCATATCATACAGAATTGCTTAAAATAATTTAATGAAACTTGGCAGGTGGCTTCTTTATGATGGGTAGATGTACCTTTTGAAGGAGTCACCTTATAGGTCCACAATTTTGGGTGCTATATGCAGTTTGTAATGCCAATTGCTCTTGTAAACAACATATCATACATAACTGCATCAGCTATTTTAATGAACCTTTTGTAGATGGCTCACTTATAATACGCAGGTGTCCCTTTTGAAGGATTCATCTTTATAGGGCCAACAATTTGGTGAAAATATTCGGCTCCGTGCTTTCAAGATGATTTTCAATATAGAATGATTGCATGTGTGTGTGTGTTAATTAACCCTTTAATAGTCAAGCTGGACAAAAATGGATTCTGGTGTGGTCTTGAGAAATGATTATTTGCATGCCATGGGGAGATTATTTTTATAATTCACCACTGAAATGTCTGGCTTGATTGTGATAATTAAAAAAACATCTTATTCAAAATGGTCTCGTTGTGACCTACAAATAAGCGCGTCATTCAGTATGAAAAGATTGTAATATTCTAGTCCAATCCTGACAATGAACCCTTTAACCCTCGAATTTGTTTTAAAAAATTTCAATTTTCTCATAGTAAAGGTCCATCTGCAGACCAAGAGAAGACCATTTTTGAAAATTGAACACTGGAATGACTGGCTCAGTTATCGAGCCAGTCATTCCAGTGGTAAATTTTCAAAAATAGACTTATCTTGGTCTGCAAATAGATATTTCTCAAGGCCACTGCTGAAACCATTTTTAGCCGATATGAGTGTTAAAGCGGTAATTATAGACTAAGCATATTATCTTGTAGATTCTGTATTGAAATTTTGGTGACGTTCACATTGCATATGTAAGATTTCTATGTGTGAATGAATCTATTCTATGATATCTCTTCAGCACCGAGAAAGGTTTTTCGTATATAAATAGGTTCAGTTATAGGAATTTTCAATATTCTATAAAATAAATTACACAAATAATATCAGGAATATGTAATAAAAGAATCTGTTACAAACCCGATGATGACACGCATGGAAGAACGTCTGGATAACATCCTACTAACCAATCACATCCTTGAGACGCTCCAGTGTCATAGAGAACAAATGATAATTAAGTTGAATGCCTTCAGATCATCACTCCATGATTGAATTGGACAGAGATGATAGACTTGGCTACCTACCTAATCCCTGAAGGGCAAATTACATGCCCCACATAATGTGTATGCCCAGTCAATGGAAGAAGGATGGAGTGGCTTCTGGCAGTTTCAGTATTGCTATCTGTGGTCAGTTTGACCTGAGTGGTCATCACAAGATCAAATGTGAAGACAATCTATAGGTCAAAGGTCAATACTACCAAGAAGTCAAGGGTCAAGATGTACCCTTCACATTTTCTTTAAAGAATATGATGTCTGCTTATAATTTTAACTCCTTTAATGGTCAAATTTGGTCGAGAAAATCTAAATATTTCCCTTTTGAATGTCCAGTTGCAGAGCAATTAAGAGAAGACTATTTTTGAAAAGTTGCAACTGGAATGACTGGCTCGCTTAGCAAAAATAGTCTTCTCTTGTCCTGAAAAACTAACGTGACCAGTAAAGGGATATAGCTAATTTGTAAACTGAAAATCATTGCTCCAATATCAGTAAAATTAGTTTCAAAATAATCAGCAAGAGTTTAGCTGTAACGAGCTTGAGCTTATGTTTATTGCTTTATGCTTTACATGCGAGGAATGTTTGGTTTTGATTCAAATTATGGCCCAAAACAACAATACAAATCCACATCAACTAAGCCATTTGTATATATCTGTGTGGCGGCTATCGAAAACAGTAATCAATCATAGTTCCTGAATGTCTAAATAATCTGAACAGAGGTATTAACTATAAATAATTATAGATGTCTGAATCTGACGTCACCAAACACCCCTGCCAGTTATTAAGCAGGTTATCACTAAGTACTTAATACGAATCTACTTTGTCATCGATGTGGCGAAGCCTACCAAACTCCACCACACCTCAGATTATAATAGCTTCAGACAGCATCCAATACTATCTAAATTACAGTATTTGTTTGATCGCTGCAAAATTTATACTATTTCATCCATTTAACCCTTAAATTTATTTTAAAATTTTACATTTTCTCGTAGAAAGTGTTCATTGGTGTGACCAAGATATTATTTGTGAAAATTTACCACTGGAATGACTGGTGTGGTTATCGAGTCAGTCATTCTATTGGTAAATTTTCAAAAATAGTCTTCTTGGTCTGCAGATTGACATTTTTCAAGACTACTGCAGAAGCCATCTTTGGTCGACTTCAGTGTTAAACGCTTAACACTCTAGTCAAAATGATATCTACTTTTGTCACTACCATAGTAATCACAAGGGAGCTAACTCTTTGAGGTTTACGAGTTTCCATTCGACTTAACACTTCATCTTAAAATCTCAGCTACCTTGTTTTAATGGGTATAAATAGCTAATATGCTAAATAATCTGAAAACAATTTGACTGAATGTTGTTGTTTCAAAAGCCAAAAAATATTTAGCATGAATGCTATACCGCTGACAGCTTATTTTCTACAGATTACAGTTAAGACTGTCTATAGCAGACACCTGTCTTTGGGGGCCATTTATGGTGTATTTAAGATTTTGGTCTTAAATGGCCATACACATCTTGCGAAACCACTGTTTATCATTTGGACCGAAACTATACCATACCCAGTGTGTTTTATTAAGTGACCACCTGCCGTTAGGTGCCACCTGACTTTAGTGTCCACCTGTGTTTAGTGACCCCCTTTTTTTTATGCCGCATGCAGTGTCCATTGTAGACAGGTTTAACTGTGCTTCCTGGTCCTTTAGATTTTGTTGTTCATAGGGTGAATGATATACTAACTTCCTACTGCAACACGATCCTTGACCTTTGCTCATCATACTGTGTTTGATACTTTGATGTCCATTTAACTGTAATCTGATGCTATTGTCGAAGTCTTGAATTGGTTGAGCATATCAAAGATAGAAACCCTTATAAGCTCATATTTGATGATGAATGGTGGTGATGCTACAGGTGTCTCTTAATTATGGCTGAAGGACGCAGGCTTCTCTCGTGGAAGATCAAAATGTATGTATTTATTAATCCCTCGCATCAGCAAATATGATCGTCATATCAACTATAGAAATAGTGTAGATAAATACCACTTTTTTTTAAACAGTGTGACTGAAATTTGTTGCTGCCTTAGGCATGAACCACTTTCATTCAAATTATTTATCAGTTTTAATCTAATACCGCCTGAATACGGTTTCAGGAAATTTAGGATATTGTTTTGTTTCATACCTAAATGTCATATGGTCATCTATTCTGGACATTGTCCAGTTTATTATTTAAAGGAAAATATTCATCATCCAATCATTAAGCATGACCAAGCACAAGCTATATATCTTTGGAGACTGGTTTAGTGTGCGTGTATGAGGCTATTCAAAGTTTTGGTGATTTGTTCAGCTAGTTGGCCAAGTGAACTAAAACCTTCAGATGCCCATAAGATATTTCCTATAATAATAAATGTGCATTAGTTATGGCAGATGCCCTGAGCAAATGTGATTGATCGTAAAATTTTAACACTTAACAATCATTCTTATATTTGTAGTCACTCGGGTCACACAGCATTGAGTCTACAGTGGTTAAACAGTTAATGACATTTTAATCATCAAGCCTTTTAAAACCAACCTCTGCAGTTGTCTTCAGGAATGTCAATTTGCAGGAAAAGAGAAGTCTATTTTTTAAATTTACTAATGGAATACCTGGCTCAATAACCGAGCCCGCAGTCATTCCAATCCTAAATATTCAAAAATAGTCTTCTTGTGGTCTGTAAATTGACATTCTATGATAAATATTTAGATTTTCTTGTCCAAATTTCACCATTAATAATAAATTTGGTCAAGAAAATAAAAATTTGCTTAGTGAATATCCATTTTCCGGCCAGGAGAAGACAATTTTTTTTAATTTACCACTGGAATAACTGACTATTATCGAGCCTGTTATTCCAGTGGTAAAATTTAAAAAATAGTCTACATGGCCTAGAAATGGATGGTTCCCAAGACTCAAGAGTTATGTTAACCCGTACCACTCTGATGTCAATATTCTATCATTTAGCGTGAAAATAGCAAAGAAACTAGTGTATCAACAATTTTGGTGGGCGATGTTGCTGTCTATGATGGCACGATCTTCCACCAAATTTGCTGAAAAATGAACACCTGTTCACCGTTTAATTTAATTTGAAAATTAAAGATTTTGACATCAGAGTGGTAAGGGTTAAAGTGTTAAGCTAGTGTTTTTCTGAGATCATTATGTGGGAAGGGTGTGTGCAGGCATTGTGCTGTAATCACATAAAGGTATGGTCAGAAGAGATACACAGTGATTTAGTACTTAGACTCTTCGACGAATTGGGAACAATAGATATTCTTGTGATGATGCAATGTGTAGTGATCAGATTTTATATGTGTCGATGGAGCGGATCAAGTGTATGGACAAGCGGATTGAGTGTAGGGACGGCGGGCATGTGTGGGCATGGGTGTGCAGGTGCGTGCATATGTGTGCGGTCGGATACTGCGCGCAGGCATATGTGATTGTGTGCATGTGTGCGTTCGTGCATAATAATAATAATAATAATAATAATAATCTTTATTTATGGAGGGTAAATCTTCAGTGACCTGATTTTAGAGAGGCCCTCACAAGACTGTACCATCAATGACCTTTTAGTAATTTAGAAAATAAACACCTTCACTGTGGCACTACCTAAGCAATGTAACAAAATTTGTTGTATCTGCTCTGTATTGTGTTGGAGAGGGGAAGGGGGTGGACATGCTGTGTTATGATTTAATTTTCGCCAGAATTATTTCCCCTGAAAATCCATAAAACTTCTTTGTGTTTGCGACAAATTTAAGGGTTAATGGGTTAATGTTATCCAAAATAAGTGTTGCGGCTAATATAATTCTGTTGGTCAGTCATTCGGTCAGTTGTTGATTTAGTAACTGTAGAGGCAAGCTATTACAACAGTTACTGGGTGCTATAAGAAATTCTTTAAAAAAGAGTCATCTCGATGATGATGATGATATTGCTGTTACCTGGATGTATTTCCTAAGAAAGAATGATGAAGGGCAATAGTTTGGAAGGTTTGGGGACTATGTTCTAAATTCTAAAAGTATGTGTTGAGAAAAAAACACTGATACAAAAGATCAGACAATTTTGGTGACAATGTTGTGGTGTTCTAGACCACGACTTACAGAGATCCGACTTCTGCCAGAAACACCCGAACTACATCAGTCACGTACGGGTCATCATTAAGCATGCACATGTATATAACAGACTTGTTTCTCATGTATTATATAGCATAGTTTGCAGTAATTGGAAATAGTTGTTTAACTGGTTATTAAATTTAATGATAATAAGTCTTGCATATGGATACGGCATGTCATGATTACAAGCCTGCATGGTAGGAAGACAATTGCTTGTTTTCAAAACTCAGGGTACATGATTTTGAATAGCTCGGGGTACAATCTTTACATTTGTAACTTAACTCAAGCCAGTCATTCCAGTTGTATATTTTAAAAAATTGTCTTCACTTTGTCCACAAATTTATATTTTCTGAAGACCACTGCAAAAGCTGTTTCTGGGCAGCTTAAGTAAATCCTAAAAAAATGTTTTCTTGAACTTTTGTAATAGACTGTACAAATCTACACCTAGAACATGAAGTGTCGTATGTGTTCATTAAATTGTGCCAATCAATAAAGCCTGGCAGGTATGCTAAACAAGGACATTGTCATCTAAAAGACAGCCGAGATGTCTCTCAGGTGATTAAGTTATTATTAGAACTCTACATTGATTCTCGCCTGTCTATCTAGCATCTTATACTCTAGCATATTGACATAGATTAAATCAGGAAACTGAATCAGCCGCAGATTTCTATAACCCTTGTCACTGTGGAAGATCAATCGTGAAATCCTTTTTTTCATTTACTGAAATGGCTGCTGATTATTATGTTTAATTAATATTCAGAATGAAAGAATGATTTATGTCTCGGGCTATCAATATTCAGTCAAATAGTTTTTCAAAAGATTCCTCAGATTTTGTATGTTAACTTCTGTTGAAAGATGGTTTATGGGAATCCATGATGAAACTGGATAAGTAGCTTCACAGGAATTTATCTCCTTACTAAGAACAGGTATTCTTTGTATTTTGTCTACCTGTAATTATAGACGATGTAAAGAAATAATTAGTAGAAGCCAGAGTTCTTTTGCAAATCTTATTAAATTAATGTCATTATCCGTTTTATATTATTGATTTAACTGTTTAACATTGTTAAGTTCCCTTTGCCATTTTATGCTGGTAACATTAATCCTGAGGCTGATATTCACATGAAAACAAAACAGATATGTCACTTTATACTACCTTTGTGTCACATGATTCCATAGCAACTGACCATGATGACCATCAGTTTGTAATGATGGTGAATGCTATCCACCACACCCTCTCCAGCCAAAACTCATATCTAGTTTATCCATGATGATGAGCGCCTGTTCTTTTAACCCTTTGCTGCATATAATTATGTTGCTATGAATTAAGGAAAGTTAGAAATGTCTATGATAAGAATGAAGGACCCCTGGTTGTCTGTTGGCGGGTATTGTCTATTCTCACTTTGTCATTCAGCATCCAGTTCGGCCACCTGACCGGGTTCGGGGCCAGTTGAGTAATAAATAAGTGAGCCAATCTGAAACGTGGAATTTCAGTTCAGAACTTTATTATAGTCTTCAAAATAGTGTTTGTTTTTTTACTATTTCTATTACATAGTCGAATAAAGTGACTGATTAATAGAGGCCACACAATTTTATTTCTGATAAAAATATATAAATTCTCTTCTGTTCAATTTCTCTTCCAATTATCAAAAGAGAATTTAATCCTTTTTGGAGGCTAAATATGCACTTGATCATCTGTGTCAACCAGTCGAACATGCACAATTACATTTTACTGAATTTGCATTACCGTTGGTCGGGATATGTACAGGCTCTTTCTATGATACGTCTATGGCTGCAGTCAATAAATCGTTACTAGGCCAAGGAAGTTAACTCTGGCATTTGAGTTTGTACTCAGATTAGAAACTGCCTTGCTGGCGGCTGAAAGGTAGATTGGTTGATTTACAGAGAGTAGATGATTGTTCTTTTTCAAATTAACCCTTTAGCATTCATATCAGCCAAAGATGGCTTCTGCAGTAGTGTTGAGAAATGTCCATTTGCAGACCAAGAGAAGACTATTTTTGAAAATTTATCACTGGAATGACTGGCTCGATAGCCGAGCCAGTCATTCCAGTTGTAAATTTAAAAAATAGTCTTCTCTTGGTCTGCAAATGAACATTTTCTTTGAAAAAAATTTTCTTTAACATTTGTTGGTTAAAGGGTTAATGGTCAAGCTGCCCAAAAACGACATTTGAAGTGGTCCTGAGAAAGTTTGATCTGCAAGCCAAGAGAAGGCTATTTATGAAAATTTACAACTAGAATTACTGACTTGATAATGGAGTCAGCCGTAAATTTTCAAAAGTAGCCTTCTCTTGGGCATGATAATCAAAAACTAAGTAGCAATATTTCAAATTGTTAGGTATGCTATATATGGTTAGTAATTAGAAAGCTAATAAAATGAAAGACCAAAGGTTATCTGTCTATTTCCAGGCCAAGTGGAGAGCCAATATGCCCTCTGAATTACATATACAACAGTGACAGGCATGGATGACAGGGCTGGGGTCAAATACTTTCAAAAGTATTTAAATGCAAATACAAATAATTTTGAATTCTTCAAATACAAATACAAATACTCATTTTTGGCAAAGTATTTAAATACAAATACTTATGGTCAGTATTTGAATTACTTCTCAAATACTTGTTACTGTCTTGTCTATGACCCAAAAGTATGTTGCATTGGATGATGACTGACAGTGAAAAATTGTGGTTAAGTTAATAGAATATCATTTGTTGATTACATTTTTGCTTCCCAAACCAGTTTATTGCTGCGCAGCCACAATGGGAGGTGGTTAGGCGTGATGGGGTCCCTGATAATGCATGTTACTGGTCTGGTATGGCCCAATGCTGGGCTGTATTGGCCCGGTATTGCTCCCGTTATGCTTAATTAGCATGCGTTATCAGGAGTGAGTAGTGAGAGACATGTCACTAGTGAAAATCATTATTTTCTGAAAGCAATATGAACATAATAGTGAATAAAGAGCGCTGAAATTGGATGTTAACTGTTCTATATAACCCCATTCAGTCTTTCTACTCATCCAATTTGTGCCCAGTAATTGGTCATTCGACTTCGCATGCATGTCAGATTTTTCCGCAAAATGTCATTTAATTGGATTTACCCAATAAGAACTCTCCAGAAGCCAAAATCATGCTTTTATAGACGTGTCAATTTATGGTACAAATGTAAGTACCATGTAAATATTAATCAGCTGCTAACCAGAAATCCTGAACGTCTTGTTTTGATGGTAGAATAGCGGATCATTGGGTGCGTGTGTTTGAGGCTAGAGGAGATGGGTGTGAACTAGCATGGCTGTCTTACAAATATGCACACTTCACTACAGCTATGCCAAGCAATAAAATATACAGCGATTGCAAAAAAAACCATGCAACAGATATTGTTGTCTTCATTCCCTAGAAGCACTTGACATGATACATTAATGGTGGCTTGTAGCATGCCCAGATTGCTAATTCTAAGATATGTTGAGTGGAAATGATTTAACCCTTGTCACTCTGATGTCAACATTCTATCTTTTACCGGGTCAATAACGAAGAACCTGGTGTACATTTTTCAACAATTTTTGTCTACGACAGCACCATCTTCCACCAAATTTGTTGAAAAATTAACACCAGTTCATCTTTTAATTTAATTTGAAATTTAAAAATTTAGACATCAGACTGCTATGGGTTAATAATAGTGCAAATACTTCAATGCAAATATTCATGTTACTCAGACCGCTAAGCACCCTGTCTCAAAATGTGTGTCAATAATTAATTAATGTTGCATAAGCCATCACGGTCTTATCAATGCAAATCATATTTAAAAGGACATTTACACCAAACCTGAGAGGGCACTGGCTTCCAATCAAATAAAGTCCAAAAATATGCAGTAGAACATTTCCCTACATTGGGTTAAAATTGTACTAACTTACTGTTTCTGTTTTTGTTTTGGAAACATTTTAACTTAGTTATAGGCTGTAAGTTTGTTGGATCTAATGCAGAAGCCAATCTTTATATATAGTTTGCTATGATGAAATGAGGTGATGCACATTAATGATCATAATTTTGATTGACTCATGAAGAAATGATGGTATAAACAGTGACAAACAGACAAATAAATTAGTGAGCAATTATGGAATGAATATAGCTTTAATCACGAGAATGTCTGAATGACCAGACATGAAGGAAAGTAACAGGAGCTGAGGTCCTTTCAGCAAACCAGCCACATGTAACCTAGGGACATGGCAATAACAAAGACGTCTGAGTCTGCCCATGGCAAGTAGACATCCAGTGACAAAGGTTATCAGTGTTATTGAGTTCTGTGTTATTACACATGATTGATTCTCTAGCATCATGGACACTGATTATGTAGTGTACAATGATGTCTCTCAGATACAGCAGTGGTTGTGTCCCATACATGTCATCATTGCATTACCGTGGACTGGAGGAACTGCTCATTTTGAGATCTCTTGTATCCTGCTGTACAGCTCAGAAATAACTGTACATGTTTCCAAAATAAAATATGCTTTTGAATAGCTTACGCAGCAATGTCTTCCAATCCAATTAGGTTAAAATATTTACCCCTTTAACACTCATATCAGCCAAAAACAGCATCTGCAGTTGTCTTGAGAAATGTCCACTTGCAGACCAAGAGAAACCGCTGGAATGTCTGGCTCGATAAATTGAGCCAGTCATTCCAGTGGTAAATTTGGAAAAATAGTCTTCTCGTGGTCTGCAAATGGACATTCTCTATGAGAAAATTTAAATTTCCCTGAATAAATTTTAGTGTTAAAAGTTTAACAGAACATTTCTTACTAACTAACATGTTTCTTTTTTGGCTTATTTATGAGATGTACTGTAACCTGATGCCTTTCATAACATGTGTGTGGTGGGTGGGGTGAGGCAGGGTGTGTGATTACAGGTTGTAAGGGTAATAATGGCTAGAACAGACTGATGGGTGGCATGCTGTGGGAGGGGATGCTTTGTAACAATGTGTAGGTGGTGAGAACAGAAGTGATACTGTGTGTGGATGATTGGTTGAATACAGATGTATATGGTATCAATGAAGGGTCAAATGATTGTGGACAGTGTCCATAGACGTGTCCATAGACACTGTCCTGTATTTGGCCTTTGATGTTAATATCACACTCACAGTTTGTGTATGTAGAAACCATGTGAATAATTTTCCATAGAATAGGATGAACCTGTCATGAACAGTTGTTGAAATTGTGGATAGGCGATGTGAAGCTGATGAAGAAAACCAGTAACCCTTGAGTGGTCAAGGCAGCAAAAAACACCCATTGCAGTGGTCATTAGAAATGTCAATTGACTGGCCAATAGAAGACAATTTTTTAGACCTTACAACTGGAATAACTGGCTCAATTACTCAGAGCCAGGCATTTCAATGATATATTTTTAAAACTAGTCTTCTTGGCCTGAAAAAATTAAAATTTTCTTGACAAATCTTGAGCAATAAAGTGTTAATCAAGCGTGGAATGTGCACATGAGGTGAGAGACAAAAGGAATCTTCTTGTTATTGTAAGCATTATTCATGATGATGAATTGTCATAGAGATATTGAAGATAGCTATGATTGCAAGCCACGTATTGATTGACAATAATCGTGACATCCAGGAGGCATTCATATACAGATAAAAAGAATATATATACTTACAGATTTCAATTTTTTTCATCATTAACACTTTGACAAGAAACGCCGATTCCTAAAACTCATTTACAATTTGAAAAATATTCTGTTGATTATTTTGAAACTAACTTGACATGGAGCTGTTGTTGCCTGCCTGTGACTGCAACATAAGTTACCTTGAAATTGAGATTCTGGTAATTCAGCATTCAAAGTGTCATGTCAGTGAGAAATGTTCTCTGGAATGACGCTATAGTACATCCATTTAAACATTCAAATTTATTAAAGAAAATTTCAATTTCTCATAGAAAACGTCTATTTGCAGACGAAGAGAAGACTTCATTTGGTTTGCAAATGGACATTTCTCAAGACCACTATTGAAGCTGTTTTTGGCTGATATGAGGACTAAAGGGTTAATAAATGGCTATCTGCATGGCAAGAGAAATAATATTTTACAACATAATTTACCACCAGAATTTCTGGTTGAATAACCAAGCCGGCTAATCAAGTGGTAAATATGCAAATTTTGTATATCAATGGCCATAAATTTCAGTGTAGCTATACAGGTACGCTGTTGAATATTTTGAAATGAACTTGACAGTTGATGTTTTTTATTGTAAAATTCACCAAAGACATACAATTTGAAGAGTTTTGTGGCAGACTTCTCCGTTTCACGATTACATATGGCATTTTGATTGTGGCATCAGTTAACAAGTGACACAATTCAGTCATGAAATCAGATACTTGAGTGGCAAATTGGGCTTCTCTGTTGTATACTAACTTGTCCATTTTTAAACACTGGAAAGTCAAATTATTTCCAAAATATTCCGATAACACATATTAATAATTTTAATTCTTTAATGGTCAAGTCGGCAAAAAAATCTCCTTACCAGTGTTCTTGACAAATGTCCATTTCCAACCCCATAAAATACTAATTTTGAAAACAAATGTCTCTGTTAACCGAACCAGGCATTCCAGTATTAAAAATTTCAAAAATAATTTTCTCTTGCCAACCAAATAGATTTATCCACTATGCAAAGATTTCAATGTTTTCCTGGCCAATCTTGACCATTAAAGGGTTAACAGTGAAATCGTAGACTTATGTCAATTTCAAAATAACTATTCAGCTGTTGAATATTCTGTGACAGAATCATTAATAGGCTGCATACACTTAAACACTCAAATTTGTTCAAGAAAATTTCAATTTTCTCATAGAAAATGCCCATTCGCAGACCAAGAGAAGACTTTTTGAAAATTTACCGCTGGAATGACTGGCTCAGTTCTTGAGTCAGTCATTCCAGTGGTAAATTTTCAAAAATAGTCTTCTCTTGGTCTGCAAATGGACATTTCTCACGATGCCAGCAGAAGCTGTTTTTGACTGATATGAGTGTGAAAGGGTTTTAACTTACTTTTCAAAATGTTTAACATACACATCACCTTTCCGATAAGGACAGCAATGTTAACGTTTAGTTTCTGCATTTAGCAAATCAACTTTTCATATACTTTGAGATTGTTTAATTATATTGGAACCAAATTTTGACACAGGTAGTGGTGTTGGGGTGTGGCGTGGGATGGGTAATTATGGTGGTAGGGATGGGCGGAGGATCATTTCCAGACCAAGTGGGTGTTGGTGTATCTGGCTGTACTTCTAGTACGGTCTTATGTGACTCGAGCGCCTCTCAAAGACAAATTTCTAGTTTTTTCTCCTGTCTCGATGTTTCGTTCCTCTTCCATGATCTCACCTAGCTTAAGCGTCACTATGTCTGACTCATAGTCAGATTGGGTAGGAGATGGGGTGGACATTATGGTATCCTGTGAATAATGAGAGAGATGGGGCATGTGGTAGGAAGATGGAGGGGACGGTTTTCCTATCAGCCAAAATTTGAGGTGCTGGTTCATGTCTTAATGGATTTAACTCTATATGGGTTAGCAGTAGTGTTAGTTTTTAGTATGCCGAATCAACGGTAGACTTCTCCATACATCTGTGTTCAATGACAAGTCGGTAGCCTTGAATTATGGAACAGACGAAATGTGGCATCTTTTTGGAATACGTCGGTAAATTCCTCTTAAATCTCATCACTAAATTTGCTCCTCATACACCCTTTCACACATGGAGTCACACTAACAATTTCACTCACATAGTCATTCGCACATGAAGAAAATAATGAATAATTAATGCAGCGATTGGCCACTCGTGCAATGATGGGGGAGTTGTGGTGGTTAGACGCTGCTTTTAAGTCACTTACTAACTACTTTTTGTGGTTTCTTAGCGGAGAACAGTAAATAACTATATAATAGTCGCTAAACAATAATGGCAGACAGTACAATACTATAAATAGCAACAGTGATGAATTTTCATTGAGCATTAACACCATTGCAGAATTGCTGCTGTGAGGGGATCTACACGGCAATGAGAAGATGGTGGAGCGAATTCTGCGGGTCCTGCCTGCTGCTGCTGCTGCTGTGACTGTCGCCGTGTCTCGCATGGTGCACTATGCATGTTTGTTGACTGTGTTTGCTACTGCCACCTAGGTCAGTTCACTGTCCATGCCGTGTTCATCTGGTTCTGAAATATTATTCATGCATCTCTCGTCTCATGCTGTGGAATTGTTGGTTGGAATTGAATGAAAGTTTGTAGAGCACAATTTCTCATAGCATGTTAACAATCCGCTGACATCTCAGAACGTTTATGCTGTTACATTTTCAAAGATTATTTCCCTCATACACGATGCTCATATTTCGATAACGGACACGGCTGGTTTTGAAAGTTCTGTTTGTTATTGCTTATTTGTTTATTCTTCCGCCTCCAGCAATTTTGTTCTTGATTTCTTAATAATATAATACAATATTTCTCTATATTCACAAAACACTGTAATCTATAACCTTTCTTAGTCTCTTATTTAGTGGACTGTATGGCACTGCCGGTTCTTCATCGACTGTTGTCAAATATTATTTGTTATTACACCACAAACATCCATTACCATTCAATCACTACTTGCTAAATGAAACTATCTGTATTTAGCACCAGAAAAAGATTTTTATGCTTGCTTTCATGCCCCCATATGCCTATACCAACTCATTGTACCATCAACCAGGCTTCTGGTAGAGTACACTCACCATACAGCATGCATTAGACTGGCACCAGTCTATACTCACTCCTCTAAGACCTAGGTCAAAGTGCATGCGCGCGCATGCGCAGAGGAGACTAAGAGTAACAAAGAATCACTTTCAAATTTTTCTGCTAACAGAAAGGTTTGTTTTGCGACTGTCAAAATTTTCTGTGCTTGCCATCTGTCAGATATTTATTTAAGAGGATTACTTCTTAATATCATGCCTGCAATGAAGTCCTATTATCTTAGGCCGAGTTTACATCCCTAGTAGGGTATCTACTCGAGTTGCTAGAGTAGCACCTAAATGGCTGGAGTACGTACTCTAGTACCTACTCGGGGCTACCCACCTATCAGCA
Source organism: Chaetoderma sp. LZ-2023a (assembly GCA_034401795.1). Classification (NCBI taxonomy): domain Eukaryota; kingdom Metazoa; phylum Mollusca; class Caudofoveata; order Chaetodermatida; family Chaetodermatidae; genus Chaetoderma; species Chaetoderma sp. LZ-2023a. The sequence goes on along the minus strand of CM067369.1, from coordinate 62,643,821 downwards.
AGGGTAAATCGAGTAGTCACGTGTTTGCATTGAAATCAATGTAATTTAAACACATGCTCATTTACGCCAGGGTAACTGATCACATGCTCATCTACCCTAGAGTAGGTACGCAAGTTTTTGCCTAAACTCGCTATAAGTTACGTGGTAGAGTAATTTTATGGTTTTATATGTATTATTTGTAATTTTGTTTCTTTGGTACAGGTTTTCGTGCTAGTCGACTATGGCTTACCATTTAAACACTCATAAACACGCCAATTGGGATTGCTATAAATATCAATCCTAGGTACCCGTAACATGAAGAGTTCAAAGTTTATTTCTAACAGATAACCTTTTACGTATATAGATCTATGATTTGAATTTATGTTTTCCCGCCTTTTCTAGCATGTGCTTTCTCTGTGTTTGTTAGAGTTGGCTAGAGATTTCAGAAGCTGTAGGCTTCATCTTTTCCTATTTTTTCGTTTATAGGATTCTCTGAAATTTATGTTTTCCCGCCTTTTCTGGCATGTGCTTTCTCTGCATTTGTTAGAGTTGGCTAGAGATTTCAGAAGCTGTATGCTTCATCTTTTCCTATTTTTTCGTTTATAGGATTCTCTGAAATTTATGTTTTCCCGCCTTTTCTAGCATGTGCTTTCTCTGCATTTGTTAGAGTTGGCTAGAGATTTCAGAAGCTGTATGCTTCATCTTTTCCTATTTTTTCATTTATAGGATTCTCTGAAATCAGCTAAATAGGTGAAATGTTCATCGTCTAAGTGTGATCGCCATCACCCCTCTGAATTTGCTGGGCACGTGTGCCTTAAGTGTACTGCATGTACACCTAACTTTATGTGCGGTATTTGCAAGGGGTGGTCACCTGCTTTACAAAAGATTTACTTCAAAGATTTTGTTTCAAAAACGCAGGTGGCCTCTGATCGTTCCCCTCCTATTGCTGCAAAGGGCAAACAATCTAGCCCTCTTAAATTAGAAAAAGAAAGAACTCCTGCAGCAGTGGAAGGAGGCCCTCCATCTTCTAGTCAGAATAGCGATGCGGTTTTGACTCTTTTCGCCGGTTTTGAGTCATTTGTCACTGTCTTAACTCAGGCTTTGGATGAATGTATTTCTTCGGTAATTTGAGCAGCGAAAGTGGACCATGACTCAGCTGGAACCGTTCCAAATCCTAAAGGCCATGCTCGTAAGTGGGGGAAACCTGTGTCCTTCACCACGAGACAGGTGGCGAGTCCTAAGGCCAAGAAAAAAGGATAGCAGGAAGAGAATGGTGGGCTCGTGCAGATCACCAAATTCTCAAACCCACGTATACCTTGTGCCGAGGCAAGACCTTCAAGTGGTGGTGCCGGACGTGTCTGGTTCACAGATTGCCAATGCCAAAGTCTCTGTCGTTCCAGTCGTGTGCAACGTTCGTGGGTCGCCTGTTTTATTTTCTGCTGGTTGCGAGGATAGTTTGATTGTTTTCTTCTGGTCCATGTTCTTCCGGTTCCGCTATTTCCGGGTATTCTGTTGCCCTGGGTCTCCAGGAACTGGGCCAACTGCTGACTTCTGGTTCCGGTTCCCGCTCTTCCGCTTCCTATCCGACTTCCGGTGTGGCTGCGCTTCTGAATATTCATGATCTTGGTCAGCTTCCGTTTGGTGCTTCCCATTTAAGTAGTTCCATTTCCGGTTTAACTTCCGGATTTGCTGTTCATTCGGGTCTAGGATCCTAGTCGGCTGCCGGTGTCAGCTTCCGCTTCCTGCTCTTCTGCTTTCCACTCGCCTTCCAGTTTTATTGATCACTTGGGTCGGTATGATCCTGGTCAATCTTCGGTTCCAGCTTCCGGTCTTCGAGCTTCCGTTTCCCATGTGACTTCCAGCTTGACTGATCTGCAGGGCCTTCAGGATCCTGGTCAGTTTCCGACCTCCGCTTCCAGTTCACATATTTCCGGTCTTCCCTCGACTTCCGGCTCACGCATTTCCAGTTCCAAGATTTTTTTCCCACTTCCATTTTTTGTTCATCCGGTGATAGGGTCGCTTACTGTTTCAGGGACATCAATTTCCGTGTTCGTTTTCTTAGGTCCTAGTCATCATCTGGCCTAAGAGTTAGTCTTATTTTTGCAGTTGCTTTAAAGAATAGGAATAATCAATGGTTGAAAATCTTCATACAGAGACATTGACAGTCTTTTGAATTTATACAGACATTCAGCATTTATTCTTTAGCAGTACCAGTATTTCAATGTAATTAAAGACTTCCGACTGGTTCCCGTTTGGGTTTTTTGGTTTAGCTTATTTTCATATGTGCCCATCGTAGGTTTATATAGAACAGTCAGCCAATAAGGCAGTTGTATTCTTCCGTCAAGCGTGTATTTTCAGTTAGTCTTAACGTTCCCATGTTTCGTTATTTAATATTTTCTTCATTCGGATTTAGTTTATTCATTGATTTATTTTTTTTTCTTTCTGTCTAAGTTTCTGTCTAGATACGTAAGTTTTTCTTTCATCCGCCTTTAGATGGCCAGTTGTCTTCGGCCCATTCAGCCTTTTCTCTTGCTCCTTTCTCCTCTTATGTTGGCAGGTTGACATATTTATTTTAACCTAATGGAGTTAATTTGTTGCCATTTTTCTCCTGTAATTTTTTCTTCTAAATCTCAGCTTTTATTTCTTCTTCTTTTCCTTTTATGGGTTTTTTCTCCTTTCTTAGTGTCTTTATTCTTGTGGACATTATTCTTGGTTCCATTCTCTTCTCGGGGTTCTCTATCTTGATTCTATTCCTTTTCAGTGACTGTCAGTTTTTCTTCTCTGTTAAGTTTTTTCTTTCCTTACATCCCGGCGTCAGTTTTACCCGGCTACTAAATTTACATTCTTTGTTCTTTCCTCCTACTTCCGGTAGCTGTCGATCCTTGTCTTATCTGTCAGTTTGATAGATTCTTTTCACTTTTATTTCATTTTCCCCTTTAATTCCCTTCATGATATCTTTCTATCTTTTTGTAGTTTTGTTTTTTTTCTCCTAGATCAGTTTATTGTGCTGATCCTTGAAGTTGTCTTTATGCATGTTTATTTCATAACTTTATTTTTTTATAGGCTTTTCGGTATTATTCACTTCCTTCTTATCATTCTCAGTAGATGGATTTCAATTGTTTTTTCTTGTCTGATTAGTAGGTTTTTCGAATTATTTTTATATTTTCCTTCCTCTTTTTAGTTCTAATATAGGTTCTTTACTAGGTCTTACTAGGTGCTGAGTGGTCGCAGACTCTAGTCCTCTATAACCACATTTTCTTCTCTGGCTCCTGGTTAACTGTGTGACTTCTGGTAATCAGGGGCATTTTATAATTAAATAATACATCCTGGTTTCTCCAGGCCTTATCCAATCTATTTTTAAAAGGCCTTTAATCTGGGTGCATTAACTACATTGGTTGGCAGATCATTCCAAATATTTACTATTCTAGATGGAAATGCTTTGTCGTATTTTCCTTTTTAGATATTTGTTTGCTTAATTTTTATTTATGTCCTCTTAATAGGCTGGATTTTTCGGTTGATAGCTTTAATTCAGGTGCTAATTCAGGATCTTATATATTATTAAGTAGTTTATATACTTCAATCATATCTTCCCTATGTCTCCAGTTTGATAATGTTGGCAACTTAACACTAAGTCTTCTTTCCTTTCCTTTTAGTTCTCCCCTTCAAGGCTGGGGTGGGGAGGGGGTGTTGCTGATTTTTCATTCAATTACTCACTTTGACAGTTGATTTACAGTCTGCATCATGCAAGGCTCTCCTTTAATCTCAAATCTTTGATCAGGGTTTAGATATTTTACTTCTTACATGTAAGCGCAGATTTAATATCATACAAATGTATTTGCAAATTTTCATTCTGCTAGAGGAGCGATGACTCGCCTATCCCTGATCATGGAGAGCAATTTTTTAACTCACCACAATTTTCTAGTATTTAAGCCCGGGATTAGCATGAAACATTTCATGTTATGTAGATTTCATTTTATTCTTTCTTCTGTTGATAGAGTGGGAGCTCTTGCTCTATCGCTATTATATTTTTATTGATCTCGTTCTGACATCTATTTCTGGGTCTCTTATTATGTTGAAAGATTTCAGAATTTCATTTCCATTTTCTTTCTTGCTAAAGGAAGAGTTCATATCTAGAGTCATGTAGCTGTCTGTAGACAAATTTTTTATAAGGAAATTTAGATCCCGCTGCATAGTTTTCAGCTGCAGCAGGAGCTCTTCATCATCTATCAATTCAAACAATTTATCCGTGGTCATTTATTTCCTCGAGTAGTTTCTACAATCATTTCTTTCAAGAATTATTCCAGAGGTATGTAGTTTGTCATGCAGGCTAGGTTGAATTATAAAAAAGTCATGCCTAGTCCTTTCTCAAGTTTTCACCCATCTAGGCATCTCTTTGCACCTATCTCAGGACTTAGTCTTTCCTTCAGAGGCAAGGTGTTCCATTAGTCAAGACCTCTCTTCAGGCGATTATTTGACAGACGCTTCCCAGGAGAAGTGGGGAGTAGTCTGGAACTCCCTGTCGATTTACAGTCTTTGGGCCCTGGAGGAGTCGACTGCTTTTCATCAATATCTTGAAGTTGTGGGCTGTTAAGAAGGCTCTCCTCGTGGTCGGATCGAGTGAGAGGCCTCAAGATCTCGATTCGATCAGCCAATTCCACGGTAGTTTCCTACTTTAACAGACAGAAAGGAATGAGGTCTACTTCTTTGTATGGAAATTTGGAATCTTCTGTTGTGGTACCGCAAGAAACAAAAAATGTTCCTAGCGGCCAGTCATGTCACAGACAGACTGAACATTCTTGCGGACGAGTTGCTAAGACCCAGCAAGTTTGTCCACTCTGAGTGGCAGTTAAAGAAGTCGGTTGTCTATCCGATTTTTCAGCATCAGTGTCGTCCCCACGTAGATCTCTTTGCGACATGTCTGAATGCCCAGATCTCTTTCATGTCTCCTTTTCCAGACAGTCAGGCTCTGGTGGTGGACACCCTGTCTCATTCCTGGACAGGAATATTTGCCTACGTATTCCCACTAACAACTTTGATTCTGTTGGTTCTGAAGAAGGTCAGGAACCAGATCTGCTAAATTCTTCTGGTAGCCCCTTTTTGGCCAAAGAGAATCTTGTTCGTAGACCTCAATCTTCTGGTAGACTTTCCTCGTCTTCTTCCAGTGTCCCCAGATCTTCTCTCTCAAGTAAGGGGCATTTGTCTTCATCCAAATCCAGAAATCTTCAGTTTGTGTGATTGGAGAATATTGAGTGTCTGGTCCCTGAGATCAAGTTTTCTTCAAGATCTCAGGAAATCCTTGACTCTTCTAGGAGGGAGTCGACACGTCGAGTTTACAAGGGTCGACTTAAAATCTTTGGATAATGGTGTTCAAACCATGGTTTCTTGCCCGATTCTTTTTCTATTTCCCAGGTGTTGGATTTTTTTTTTGCTTCTTTAAAACTATCAGCTAACCCCGTTAGGGGTTGTAGATTTTCCATAGCTTCTTCCCTTCCTTGTCTCTTTAATGCTGATATCAAGGATTCAAAGATTCTCAATGGTTTTATTAGAGGTTTGGGCAATATTCATCCTCCAGTGGCTAAGCCTTTGCCTTCCTGGAATTTGGCCTTGATTATTCTGGTATTGGCAGGTCTCCATTTTGAACCAATTGGATCTATCAGGCTCAAACTATTGACTCTTAATTAAGGCTGTTCTCTCCTTGTTGCCGCCGCTTCAGCTAGAAGAAGATCCAAAATTCATGCCATTTTCGCAGAAAAAGACAGATTTATGAAATCTGGGGATGAGATTTATGGAATCTGGGGACGGTCTAGTTTCATATCCCAGAAGGGGTTTGTTATCGATAACCCAGTCTAACCGTTACCCAGCCAAGCCGATTATTCTTAAATCTGTATCATCTTTTTCGCCATCCGACAAGTTCTGGTGTCCTGTCTGGGCCTTAAAAGTCTATAAATGTTGTACCAATTTTAAAAGATCTGATTCCTCGCACTTATGGGTCCTGCACGCAGAGGAGGTAGCTAGACCAGTTTCTAAGGCCTCAGTTGCCAGATGGATCTGTGAGACTATTAAATTATGCTATGAGAATGCCTCCCCTGTTGAGATCAATTTAGCCCATGTCAAGGCACACAACTTTCATGATATGGCTACCTTCTCCGCTCTTTTCGTTGACTCATCATTGGATGACATCATGTAAGTTGCAGGTTGGAAATCTGAATCGACTTTTCCTCTTTCTATTTAAACGATCAGAGCCCAGCGGCTTCCTTTTTTAGAAATATAACGATCTTAACAAAACAAGCCTAAGACCATTTACCAAGCACATCTCACCAATTTCGCTAGTCTGTATGTCTGTCAGAAATGGTGAGAATATTCTCTTGTTTTGTTTATTTCATTGAGTTGACAATTTTCCTTGTTTGATAATCAGTGTGTGATTTGTTATGGATGCACTATTATGTTAATTTATGAACATTTGGATATGAGTTGTTTAATTTTTATCCTTGCTTATAATTCTCAAATCTACACCCACCAAGGGTTATTGAGTGGGGCACTGACCAATTCTACAGGTTTAGCAAGTAGTACTTGAACGGTAATGGATGTTCGTGGTGTAGTAACAACCCCCAACAGACCCCACTTGTGGGTTGTCTGTAGTTTTATTAACCTCTATAAGCATACTTACCATTCAATCACCACAACCTGGCCTCAGCCACCCCGCATCTAAATTTGGAAAGTGGTTCTATGTTACTCTTAGTCTCCTCTGCACATGCGCGTGCATGCACTTTGACCTAGGTCTTAGAGGAGTGAGTATAAACTGGTGCCAGTCTATTGCAGGCTGTATGGTGAGAATGTACTCTACCAGAAGCCTGGTTGAGGGTACAATGAGTTGGTATAGGCATATGGGGGCATGAAAGCAAGCATAAAAATCTTTTTCTGGTGCTAAATGCAGATAGTTTGATTTAGCAAGTAGTGATTGAACGGTAAGTATGTTTGTAGTGGTTAATAAAACAACTACTGTTAGGGGTTTACTTCTAATAACAACATCCTCTGCCCACTTTGGATCAACTGAATAGCTGACCCACCTAACTCTCTGACTCTGTAACTCTCTCTCTTTCTCTCGCACTCGCTCTCTCTCTCTCTCTCTCTTCTCTTTTTCTCTCTCTCTCTCTCTCTCTCTCTCTCTCTCTCTCTGTGGGGACATCAATTTTTTCTCTCATTTTTTTATTTTCAATTCCTTTGTGTTTCTGCGTGTGTTGGCAACATAAAAAATACTTCTTAGAGGGATAGCGATTATTACCATTAACTAAAAAAAGTGAGAGAACATTGTGGGGATGGTCCCCATACAGAGCGGGGACCTAGTGAGAGAGTCCCCACAAATGTGAGAAACACTGTGGGGACATACTCTCTGATTGGCAGTCCATGCAGTAGCAGCAGTATGTGGATGGGAGATTACACTGCCGCCTAGTCTGTGCATGTGAGTGTTTATCATATCACATGTTAGTATGCCTCGTGCAATATTTTTTTTACATGAGAGTGTGAGATAATTTTGTGGGGACATTTCAATGTGAGAGAAGGTGAGAGAAATGAAAAAACGTAAAAAAAAATTGAAAAAGATGAATTGTGGGGACACAAATTCTAAATACATTTTTGGACATTTCAAGCTTATCCCGATCATTTGAGCTACCATAATTGTGGGGACAGGGCATTGTCTCCACAATCCAAGCATGTCCCCAGAGTGTAGGGGCTAGACGTGAAAATGTCCCCAGAATTACGGTAAAATAAGCTTTCTCTCTCTCTCTCTCACTCTCTCTGTCTCTCTCTCCCCATATGATGATTGATTGGTTTGGTTGGCATATATTTCGGGTCCCTGTTAAACATGTCCCATCACGCCATGACTATACTGCCATGAAAAGAACAATTTACAATATCTGTGTGAGCCATTTTAGCCCTGAAAATGGCTGGATGTCGTATTCAATACTTGGAAGTTTTACTGTTGTTGTCAACCATTGCTGCTGCTGTTGTTGTTGTTGTTTACTCGACTGGTGACATCCTTGGTGGTGACAGATGTGAGAACGCATCTCTGTAACTCTGAGAAGGGCCTTTTTGGCGCTGAAGTTCCATTAACAGATTAAATCCCGGAAAAGGGCTGTATTTGGAACCTGCTCTGCTGTTTTTGGTGTTCATTGCTGTTTGTTTTCTCATCCGTGGCGACACCCTTGATGATGACAGATGGAAAAACGCAGCCTTTGGTAACTGCTGCTTGTAGTGTTGTCTGTCAGTAGGCCCATAAAGCTTGGTGGGCAGTCCGGCCCATCTCCACTGCGCATAGTATGGTTGGCCGATTTCGTCTGGATAATGTGGGCGAGCAAGCCCAGTGCGTCACCCTGTTAGCTCACTCCCATACTCAAGCTAGTGGTTATGCACCACCGGAAACAGGAAAGCTAGTGGTTATGCACCACTGGAAACAGGAAAGCTAGTGGTTATGCACCACCGGAAACAGGAAAGCTAGTGGTTATGCACCACTGGAAACAGGAAAGCTAGTGGTTATGCACCACCGGAAACAGGAAAGCTAGTGGTTATGCACCACCAGAAACAGGAAAGCTAGTGGTTATGCACCACCGGAAACAGGAAAGCTAGTGGTTATGCACCACTGGAAACAGGAAAGCTAGTGGTTATGCACCACTGGAAACAGGAAAGCTAGTGGTTATGCACCACCGGAAACAGGAAAGCTAGTGGTTATGCACCACCGGAAACATGAAAGCTTGTGGTTATGCACCACCAGAAATGGGAAAGCTAGTGGTTATGCACCACTGGAAACAGGAAAGCTAGTGGTTATGCACCACCGGAAACAGGAAAAATATGGCCGGGTACCACATCCCCAAGACAACAGACATCTTCAAGTCAGCAGACCAGATCTGTAGAATGAGCATGCTCTCCTAAGAGATATCAAGGTAGTGCATCCGACTAGACCTGGACTTCATGTCACACTGTTAGTTCACACAGTGGCCTAGCAAGGGTGACCAGGACCCCCTGCAATAAGTAGTAGAGGGCCTCATACTACTGGATAACAAACAAGGTGGTTGTGGGGGGTCGTCCCCCAGGAAAATTCTAAGATCTAGATGTTCTCAGAAAGCATCTCTTACATTTCCAGAGACAAATATTAGTCTTTGGTTTACTGAAAATTTTTAATTTTTTACCTATTTTCTTCTTCCTTGAATATATAAACCTGTTGTGCCCTGCACGAAACTGGCAACATTAGACATGTACCCATTTAAAAATGAACTCTTTGGATGAATTGTAAGAATCTTTGTCACACAGATACATAGGCCTAAACTGTTAATTATTTTGTCACTAATTGGACTGGAGGCTGTTGCTGCCAAAGGTAGCCGAATACCAGGTCGGAATATTCAATCATGGCTGTGGGAGTGTGGTTGGGGTGGAGGCATGCCCACCCCTCCAGAAATCCCTCACTTTGAAAAAGACAGTCTAATTTAGTTAATTCAAATATAATTCTAGATTTTTTTCAAAGTACTTGTTGGTAAAATTATATTTAAACAAATTACAAAGCGTCTTACTCGCATTGCGCAGAAAGTAATAACTACTAAACCAAATGCTTTTTCTCTAATAATATTGGATTATTTATCATGGATGTTTACTTTTCCTCCAAGTTCTGCTCTGTAATCATGGAACCAAAACAATAAGAAAAACTAAAAATAATTAAAAATGCAAGACATATACTGTTAAATATTTTGAAACTAACAGGATTTGAAACTGCAGTTTCCTAAGCATGATCCCTCCCGGAGAAATTAGTTTCAAAATATATATTCATTGCATTTTTTTCTACATCATAGCCCCCACGAGTCTGGAGGGGTGGGGGTGGATGAGGCGGGTCTCCTGCATGCCCCTGGGTCTGTTAGAAACCCTCCCTCACCCATGACTATGCTCTAGTCCGGGAACAGATTATTAACCCCACATGGACATAGTCAGCCACAGCGTATTGGCGTGCATTATAGCACTGCATTCTTTTAATACAGTTGCCTATGCCATAAGGAGCCAGTGATAGTGATGTCACTCTGTCAAAGTTCAAGGTCAATCTGACCTTGCTATTTGACCTCTGCTTTTTCAACGTTAACTTTTTGCATTTAGCAAATCATATACATTTATATTTCAGATTCAATTAATATTAATGGAACTAAAGTTAGACACGTAGTTCCCTATGCCATAGGGAAGCTGCTTGTTGATATTGGCATCACTATGTCAAAGTTCAAGGTCATTGTAGCTCTGGTCTTTATTTACAAAGAGACAAAGGACAGCCAAGACATTTAATTCAAGCAAATTCTTGTCTTATATTGTAAATAATCTTCTATCTGTTTTCCAGGCTTTTGAATGTTAACTATGATCTGACTACCAAATGGCAACTAACAAATGTGAAAGTTTATGTACTTTATGTATTTTGTTAGTTTAAGGTTTCAACACAGCATGCATCTGCTGGAGCATTGGCTGCGTATATGAGTTAACATGTATCCAAAACAAAAACACAAAAATGATAGATAGTACAATTTTGAGCGTGACCAGAAATATTTTGTTGAATATTTTAAACATAACTGGATCTAACAATCTAATTATCTTTAAAATATTCAATAGTATGTTTTATTTTGTTTTGGAAACATGTTATGTAATTTCTGAACGTAGTGTACCTTCAGACAATGTGCAATACATAATCTCAGAAAACAAGATCGAATTCTTGCCACTTTACTTCATAGAGTGATCCCATTTTCTTTCAAGTTCTGTCATTCATTTGAGCCTGATTGAAGTTGGCATTGCTCGCATAGCCTAGGTGATCTTCAAGATTATATTCCTATAGCCTTGTACTTGAATGCCTCTGGAGTTGGTTAATTTTATGTAGATATATTTACATCAATTTACAGGTAGGCTGAGCACTAGAAAGTACTGGTATTTTCTGTTGTATTGGCGGCTAGAATGTCATGATTAGAAAAGATATAGGACTGGGAAAATTACTGTTGGTAATATATGTATATACAAAGTATATCAGCAGTTATTGATGGAGCATCGGAAAACACGTTTCATGGCCAACTTGCCTTGACAATCAGCAAAATTGTGTATTTTTCTAGTAGAGTAAAGACTGTTATCTGGTATCAGAATAGTGCTGTTGATGTGGTGGCGTTTTTCACACATTTGTTACAGGAATAATCTTAATTAACCATTAGCATTTTGAGGTCAATATTCTGTCTTATTGTGTCAATAACAAACAAAGTGATGTGCAGTTTTTAACAATGTTGCTAGACGATGCTGCAGTCTGCGACAGCAATAATTTCCACAATATTTGTTGAAAAATTAACAATAGATCATCTTTTAACCCTTTAACACTCATATCAGCCAAAAGTGTCTTCTGTAGTGGTCTTGAGAAATTTCCATTTGCAGACCAAGAGAAGGCTATTTTTGACAATTTACCATGAATGACTGGCTTAATAATTGATCCAGTCATTCCACTGGTAAATTTTCAAAAATAGTCTTCTTTTTGTCTGCAAATGAACATTTTCTATGAGAAAATTAAAATTTAAAAGAACAATCAAGTGGTACGGGTTAAGGAGTGGGTTGCTTGCGGTGTTTTGTTCTTCAAGTTTACCTATATATGGGTCTGTACATCAAATGTGATGAGGATAAGGTAACTTTAATATTCTTAGTAATAATGATGTGGGTAGCAACCCAATAAACTGAGATGTTTCTTAATCAGTTAATCAGTTAGTCTGTCACAAAAGCTTATTCCACACTGTAGTTCAAGAGATTTTCGTATACAGTTAATTAGTCCTGAAGATCTGTGATAAATTTGGGTTCAAATGGTTAAAAGCCAGGGTTAAAAGACCAGATTATAAAGTCATTATTTTGAAAACTAATTTGTCAATGCTGAAGATAGCACCAGACTTGGGTGGAAAGTTGACCATGGAGTCCTGAAGAAGTGTGATAAACTTGGGGTCAAAAGGCCAGATGTCAGGGTCACAGTGAAGTCATGAACAATTCTTTCAAATATGAATAACACAAGTATTACATATATTTGGGCTTATTTACATATGTAGAGTGGTCGCTGGGTGCATTAGACAGGTGCTTGACTAGTCATATGGATAGCAGCTCAATAAACTGTGATATCCCTTAGTTAGATCATCAGTCAGTTATAAAAGCTTATTCCAGGCTGTCGTTTCAAGAGGTTTTCATATACAGTCATCAATCTTGGTTTGGGCCTGCATTGTAGCGTAGCGAATGTCTGTCAGTCGTAGCTCAGTGTGGCCTGCTTTTTACAATTCGCCCACAGCTACCGAGGTTCCATCGACCTTGTTGAAATTGCGAGATTGGATTTGTAAGATAATTATAAGTGCGATGCGCTATAACTTCGATTTTGTCAGCTTTTCCTGATATGTCAATAATTGGACAGCCAGACCGAGCGACAGACGTACAGACAGCCTGTCAACCGTCTTATACTAGATGTGGGTCACAATGGACCTATCCACTTTATCCATCCATCATATGATGTCATAATGAACTATGTGACATGTAGAATGACATCATAGATAAGTACATCATGAACGCATATTTGAAGACAGAATATGCGTTGTTATACGAATTGTATGTATACTATTTAATAAATAGTCTGTTGAATATTTTGAAACTAATTTGATTGGGCGCTGTTGCTGCCATATGTAGCAACAGCACCCAGTCAAATTAGTTGCAAAATATTCAACAGCTTACCTGTATAGTTTTCAGGAAATTGATAGTTAGGGCAATCGGGGATCGATCAATCCCAACATGTCGATGTGTGGGTGGAGCTTAGCAAGAGGTGGGCGGGGCATAGCTAAAACTGGAAAGGTCCATTAAAATTATCAGTACAAAGTTCTGACTTGCACAGTGAGACTAATCAAATTCGATACCTGGAATTTGAGAAAATCAATGACAGCAACAACAAGTCAAATTATTGTCAAAATAATTATTACCTGCTGCAGATTTGATACTAATTTGAATGAAAATTGTTGCTACAACAGCTTTCAGTCTATATAGGCCTATTATAAAATAATCATCATAATTTTCAGTCAACTCTCGCTATGGATTCTAAGGTATCGACAACATTGTCAAATTGTTAGCCAAACACACACGCAATCAATATCTTACTGTATAGGTAGAGTAAGCATAGGCCTATAAACGCTTTCTGACCAAGAATGGATGATTAACAAGCGGTGTGCAAGTTTAGTTGATGGATTGTGCATTTGTTTGAAATGCATTGATTGGACAGAAACATGCACGCGCGAGTACATCTAAATATTTCCTTCATGTAGGCAAAGCATATAAACAATAGACTAGACGAATATGGCATCCAATACTTACAGCGATTATGGAGTCATGGCATTGCATGCTGGAAAGCATTACCAGCTGGGTAAATTGAGTAGAAATCAACAGGCATCTCATATCTCATGCAAAAGTGTCTATGTTTAATGGCACACGAGAACTTTAAGTCAGTCAGCATCATTTTGAATTCGGTTTAGCCGGCCTGACCTAGTAAAGCAAGATTTATATGAGGTGTGATACCTGTATGTCAAATGTTGATATTGAGATTATATTAACACTAGTCCTCAAATTTGTTCAAATAAATTTAAATTTTCTCATAGAAAATGTCCATTTGCAGACAAAGAGACTATTTTTAAAAGTTTACCACTAATGACTGGCTTGGTTATTGAGCCATTCATTACAGTGGTAAATGTTAAAAAATAGTCTTCTCTTAGTCTGCAAATGGGCAATTCTCAAGATCACAGCTGAAGCCGTTTTTGGCTGATATCAGTGTTAAGCAGTTAAAACAATTAACCCTTTAACACTCAAACCGGCGAAACACGGATTCAGCAGTGCTCATGAGAAATGTACATTTGCAGAATAAGAGAAGACTATTTTTGAAAATTTATCACGGGAATGACAGACTCAATAATCAGATAACAAATCTATGGGTTAAAGGGTTAAATGTTATGGCGATTAACTGTTTAATGTTCAAGATTGGTCAAGAGAATTGAACTATTTTATTTAGTGAATTTTTTTGAAAATTAATCACTGGAATGACTTAATCCATTCCAGTAATAGATTTTTCAAAATAGTCTTAACTCTTGGTAGTTTGGCATAGCTATCCACATGGCATGTTATGTGCAGACCAGGCGCGTAGTAATTTAGCCCATTTAGTTCAAACCTGTGGGACTTGAGAATTAAGAATTACATCATTATCAAGACTTAATGATTTATTTGTATACAAGTTTCTGTCATTTCCAGATATGACTGTAACTAATTGTTAAGTTAATTACTTGCCTAGCAGATATGTGTGAATTATTGACATGATTTTGTTAATGACCAAATTATGAGTAGTGTTTTCTAATTGCATGTGCACCAAGCGCTACAGAAACATTCCTGATATAGGGTAGGCGCAAATGAATAATTACCCAATTAACTGTCTGACTGCTGCAATCTGCCAGATAATAATTTTAATGGGCAATAACTGTGGACCAGATGAATATTTTGATAACACCAACTTTCAGTCAAATTGTTATCAAAATATTCAGCGCATCCAGCGATAAACCACATGGAAAATGTAGTCTGCAGACATTCAGCAGGTAGTCAATTAAGTGAGTGGGTTATTGAATCAAATTCTGTACTCGTACTCAACAAGCCAGGCAACCAAATAGAAGTATTAACAATTTGTGTGCATTGATATTGGCATGCACTGATCTGTTTGTGTTGTGTTTGCAAGTGCAAATACGGTAAGTAACATCTATCGACATATTTTTGGTTCAGCTGGCTTGGCAGTCAGCTGAACTAATAGCGATCACGTCCTGTTATTTCTGGACAGATTTAGATCAAACTTGATCAAATCATGTTCCTATGTTCATCTAATTTATTTATCCATTATGAAAATGAGGTTGATTCCATTATGAAAATGAGGCTGATTCTATGATAAACATCAGAGTTATCCCTCTTGAAAATCTGTGGTTTGGGAGCCTATGGGGAAAGGCATTACTTCGGTGGCAAGCTTCATAATTTTTAGAGCTACTAGCTTCTGCCCTCTGGGGGAGAGTAGCTATAGTCATAAGCTAACACCCCTACAAGAAGTAGGTCTGTCTGACCTAGTTTCTTGATAATATCGGTCAAATGTCAATTTTCCCATGGGAACCAATAGTAAATAATTTGGCCTGTAATTTCAAGTTTTTCATATACAGTAACCAAACCTGGTGTATGGATGCATTGTAGGCTAATGACTCACCTGGCCAGAATGGGTTTAATTGCTGTTATGATCATCTGTCATTCATCCATCAATTTTTTCTTTAAATAATGCCTTCACAAGAACCACTGATTTCAATTATATATTGTAGAACGCTTCCTTAGGGCGCAGAGATCCAACTTTTTCCAAAAGAATCCGATTGACCCATTTGGTCAGTGGTCATCTTGGATTTTGCTCTATTTTTAGAATCGCTTTAGAAATCGTCTCCGAAACCACTTGGCAGATTGATGGTAAACTCGAGAAACTTCATCTCGGGCAACATATAAATCAAATTTCTGTAAATAACCCAATTGGTCGATTGGCATGTCAGCCATGTTGGATGACCTAGACTAATTCTCCTCCTGAACCTCTGAAGGGGTGGGTAGCAATTTGATAAATATTATTAGGGATTGATGGTCATTCAATTTTTAGCTCACCTGGCCTGAAAGGCCAAGTGAGGTTATGCCATGGCGGGCGTCCATCTGTCCGTCAAATCGCTTCTTCTTCTTCTTCTTCTTCTTCTTAACGGTTTGACTCATTTCAACCAAATTTGGCTGAAAAGATCCTATGGTGGTGACCTCCAGACTTTTTTTTCAGAATTTTGATTGATAAATGTTTTGGGTGAAAATCTTAGATTTTATGGAAAATCTACCGGAAATGGTCAAAATGCTACTCATTCTTAGCTGCTTGACATATTTCAACAATATTTGGCTAGATCGATTTGATGGTGGTAAGCTCTAGAACATCTATTCAGAATTTTAATTGACTAAATTTTTTGCTGAAAACCGGAAATGTTCAAAATGCTACTCCTCCATAGCTGCTTGACATATTTCAACCAAATTTGGTTAGATGTATTCTATGTGATAGGCTCCATAACTTTCATTCAGAATTTTAATTGGTCAATTTTTCCGGTGCCCATCTTGTTTAATGTAAAGAATCGTGTATATTTAAATGCAAATGTTTCAAATGGTAATGGTGCAGGTGAGCGTCACAGGCCCTTGGGCCTCTTGTTAAGAAACATTGCCAACATCGACCAATCAGAATTTGCCATTTTGGCAGGCATATTGGAATTTTTATTTGGTGGATTTTGAAATCCACCTTGTATTATTTTGCTGACAAAAGTGGTTATACCAAAAGAACCACTTGGCTGATTTGCAAGAATGTTCAAATGGAGCTGATTGACCGATTTGCTCTGTGGCCATCTTAGATTTTAGGACCTCCGAAAGACCTGTATGAAATAAATGGCAACAGGTTTAAGACTTCTTCCCAAGAACCACTTGGTAAATTTAATTTATATTTGGTAGGAAGCATCCTTAGGGCATGGAGATCCAATTTGGTTCAAATGAAGCTGATGAGTCAATTTGAGATATGGCCATCTTGGGTTTTGCACTATTTTTAGAAACACATTTAAAGATTTCTGAAATGGCTTGTTAAGAGTAATACTTAATTATTATGTCTAAAGTTAATCCTATTAGAACCAATAAACTATTCAGCCACCATGTTATGTATTATTATTATTATTATTATTATTATTATTATTATTATTATTATTATTATCCAATTTGAGGTTAATTCTCTTAAGCAACGTATAGAACATGTAGTCTCAGTATTAGGCAGCTGAGCGTGCAAGGCCATTGGGCCTCATGTTTAACATTTATCACTGGTATTGGTAACTGAGCCAGCCTGTGAGTGTTCTGTGAGTGTTCAATGGTAAATCATAAAAAAAAGTTTTCATTTGGCCTGCAAATGGACCTTTACTACGGAAAATATTTAAGTTTTAATGAAAAATATCGAGCAGTCGAGGGTTAACAAGGTTTTCATCTTTAACCGTCGCATTTCTTAAAAAAATTAAATTTTCTCATAGAAATGTTGTTTTGCAGACCAAGAGAATACTATTTTTGAAAATTTACCACTGGAATAACTGACTCTGTTATCAAGCCAGTCATTCCAGTAGTAAATTTTCAAAAATAGCCTTCTCTTGGTCTGCAAATGGACATTTATCAAGACCACTACAGAAGCCGTTTTTGCTTGATATGAGTTTTAAATGGTTAACATTTGACTCTGTGAGGAGCTTATTTGCTTTAAGTCTTTAATTCTGTAACAGACTTTCCTCTAACAGATCGTTGCCTAGGAATTCAAGATAGTGTGAGAGACATAGATTGGGATTGTGAGCTCAAATCTCACAGCGCAACCCTGGATGCTATGTTAAAAAATATTCCTGCTAATCTCTGCCTGCCATATTTGTTGACGGTCTGAAAGTCATGCCTAAATTACGCAATATCTGAGGAAAGCCATAGATAGATTGATAAACTCTCACATTCTGATGATTTTGTTTTTATTGAACTTTCTGGATGAAATTTTATATAGATAATTTAAACGCCACAGCAAAACCAAATTTGCTGGTGATATTTTTAATTCAGTCTGTCTTTGTATCCATCTTGATGACCATGTATATATATATTTAGATTTCTATGGTATACATAAGTAGGTCCATCCAGATTTTGTGTGTGGTACTGTCAGAATGATGTTCATTTCTAGCTACCAAGCTGATTTTCCGAATGTGTGTCCTCCCAGATAGAAGGAGAAGCGGAGCCGATTATCTTTCATGGTTAAATCAACAATCAATTCACCTTCACATCATAGCCCAAATGTTTATTATTATGAATTCTATTTTTCGCACATGTGTGGGTCATAGCCATAAATGGGTCGGCATAGCTATAAATGGGTCCCTCTATAGATCGTGTACGAGTCTCGAATCACCAAAGAGAAATCAAATTAATAATGATCTACATGTACATGTGTTAACCCTTTAACGCTCATATCAGCCAAAAGCGGCTTCTGCAGTGGGCTTGAGAAATGACCATTTGCAGACCAAGAGAAGACTATTTTTGAAAATTTACCACTGGAATGACTTCATTCCAATGGTAAATTTTCAAAAATAATCTTGTTGGTATGCAAATGGACATCTTCTATTTGAAAATTGAATTTAAAAAGACATATTCAAAGGTTAAAGGGTTAATGGTTGTGCCAAATTGCAGATGCAATGGTGTTGAGAAATCTAAATTTTCAGTCCAAGAAAAGCCTAGTTTTGAGAACTTGTTAGTTGAATGACTGGTTCTGGATACAGAGCCAGGAATTCCATGGGTAAGTTTACTAAAATGCATGTCGCGACCTGCAAATGGAGATTCTCAGTGAAGATTTTTGTTGTGACAATTAAATGGTTAATCATTTTCTCATCTGACTATGACCACGAGGACATTGAGCGGCTTTCTTGAACAATGAATAAAGTCATGAATTAATTTTCTCATTCAATCATATGACATCATAATCAACTAGTCCTGATGTGGAAGGTTATGTCATAATAAATTATGTTATGAATGACTCAATTTAATCCATCTTAAATGCGTATCATAGTATGTCAGGTTGTACGAACTGTATGTCTTTACTATTTAATAAACATGCCATTGAATATTTTAAAATAATTTGCCATAGGCAGCAACAGCCCCCAGTCAAATTAGTCTCAAGATATTCAACAGCTTACTTGTATAGTTTTCTGGAAATTGTTGGTCAGTGAGTTCAGGAATCGATCGAACCAAACACAGACAAAATATGGGTGGAGCTTAGCTAAAGATGGGCAGGGCATAGATAAAACTGGATTCCTTCATTGAGCAGCTCTCTTATAAATATTGAATCAATTGCATCACACCAATCATTAATCATTTTACTTGGATGCTGAGTGTCTGGACAAATTATGTATCCAGATATTTTTAATTTTCTTGATGATATTCATAAATATCCAGCTTGGGTATAATTTAATTTTCTCTGTTGATAACTTATTCCTGTAATCATGTTACATTGCATTCACAGTACATCTGAGAAATAACCTTACATGTTTCCGAAACAAAATAAAACGTACTGTTGAATAATGTGGACTTAATTTGACCGGAAGACATTGCTCATTCCCAAAGCAGCAATTGGCTTACAATCAAATGAAGTCCAAAATATTCACCAGAACATTTCTTATATCATGTTGCATTGACAAGATTCTATTTGTTGTTTTGGAAAGATGTGAACTTATTTATGAGTTGTACTATAAACAGAGGTACTTACTGCTTAGGAAATCATGTCCATAATGTGCTTATTGATTACGTGGTTAATGTTCATTCCTAATTCGAGACTGCTAACGATGCAGAGTATCAAGATAATCACATCTACCCAGTGTCCCGCCAAATTAGCAGCATGTCCTTCTAAATAGAATCAATTTATGGCTTTGTCTGCCTGCCTTGCTGTCTCCCTGCCTACCTGCCTGCCCATCCGTCTGTCTGTCTGTCTGTCTGTGTCTGTCCATCCGCCCGCCCGATGCCTGCCTGCCTACTCAAGAAAATTCAAGAAAGACCTAGTTAAAGTAAAATCCAAGAAAATTCCAGATAGATTGAACATTCAAGAAAATTCAAGTTAACTTGCCGGTATTAGCCACTTAAAATCTCAGAAAATTCAAGCTAGCATGAACATTCAACAAAATCCCAGCTAGCTTGAACTTCAAGATAATCCAAGTTAGTCACTTAAAATCCAAGAAAATTCCAGATATCTTGAACTTTCAAGAAAATCCCTGCTAGCTGGAATTTCAAGATGATCCAAGCTAGCGTGAATGTTCAATAAAATCCAAGCTAACTTGAACGTTCATGTTTGGATTTTATTCCAGAAATTCCCAGCTAACCTGAACTTCAAGAAAATCCGAGCTAACTTGAATTTTATTCAAGAAAATCCCAGCCAAGGTTAGCTCTTGAAATAACTTGGACATAGCATAAAATCTATGCATGTGCACATATATGCTGCCACACAGAGATTATATATATGCCGGAATACCAAAATCATTTGTGTAGTGTTTTAGTGCAACATTTACAATGTATGACTTTCTGATTGACTTGTTTGTTACTCTTACAGACAGAGATTGTTAATGTACCATATTAATTAGAAAGTCATGATCACTGCATTATTTTCATAGAACTGAAAAAGTAATACGAAAACTGGCAACTCTAAATAAATCTCAGCAAATCAATAGAATACATACCTCCAAATACAGTTCTGTTTCCATTTAAGGTTACTGATGCTAAGCATTCTATCTAACAGTAGTGTCAGGGTTTCCAAACTCTCATATTCTATATATCCATAGCTGGTAATGATCAATGCAATGAATGTACGGTTTTCTCTTTTACAAAGAGTTTTTAAATTTCCCGCCAATTTATCAGGTCACGGTCATCTCTACAAAACCTGTTATTGTCTTAGTCCAAGCTAATTCAAGATAATCTGAGATAGCATAAGTGAATATACAAGTTCAAGAATATCCAAGTAGTTTGAATTCTTTTATGTCGCTTGCATTCTGACAAATCAGAAAAGTCCGAGAAAGTCCAAGAATCTTGTATTTTTTCATGATGACATTTAGAAAGTCCAAGCTAGCTTGAATTCTGAGAGGTGGGATTATCAAGAAGTCAAAGCTAATTGAAGGAAATCCAAGCTGTCATGGGTTGAATAATTTTCCAATTGCTTGGATATTCAAGAAATTCCAGGCTAATCCAAGATAACTTGAATTTTATTTCACACAGGATACTGCCGCCATCAAGCCTATCATTTCAGTTAGAAGTTTTCAATGATATTCTTCTATTCTTGGTCTGGAAAAGGACATATTCTGAAAGAAATAAGGCATTTTATTAACGATTCTGATGACAAAAAAGTTAGTTATATGCATTCATGACACCAGAATCAGTAGAAAGTGGAAGAAGACTGTGGTGGCAATTTGAACTATGTGTTGCTGTAGGCAAAATTATGTATCTCAGTACTGTATCGTAAAAATTTAGTGCAATAATTGTCTAGCTTTACCTGAATTTTAACGTCGCAGCCTACAGGGACATAACCTGTTGTAATGTTTGTCAAAATTTGGAATGTTAATTTATAGTAGTGTGATTATCTATGAATCGACTAGCCATAAAATCTGTGCTAAGATATTGACAGAAGCAGCACCTCACAGAGACATCGCTTTTACAGGACAATTAGTTCTTAGTGCTGCTGATCCGGTATGAAATCAGAACTTGAATGGCATTGGTAATGGAATATCGACATTAATTCTCATCCTCTCTACCTTCAAGGGGTTGTCCTGTCGATTTCATCAATGATTTATATTGTGCATGACTTGCTTCAAGCCAAAATCGTTTCAGTGATAATTTTCTTTGGCCAAGACATGAGTTTGAGCTATTAGACAATGTTCATCTGGTGGTGGTGGTGGTGGTGGTGGTGTTGTTGTTGGTGGTGGTGGTGTGTGTGTGTGTGTGTGTGTGTGTGTGTGTGTGTGTGTGTGTGTGTGTGTGTGTGTGTGTGTGTGTGTGTGTGTGTGTGTGTGTGTGTGCGTGCGTGTGTGTGTTGTTTGCCATAAATTGAAGATTTCCTTCTGATTTACAACCAGAAACCTGAGGTTATTGGGGACTAAAGAATGAACATGTATGCATGCATTCTGAAAAAAGATTTTGTAAAACAAAATTGTGTTCTACAAATAGTTCAGTGCCTTTCACTCAAATCAACGGATCCATTTCTAGCTGTACCCCAGACATTTCCAGCTAACATCCGCCCATTTCTTGCTAAGATTCCATTTCTAGCTAAGCTCACCCATTTCTAGCTATACCCCTCCCATTTCTAGATGTACCCACCTGTTTCCAGCTACACACCACCCATTTCTAATGCTACCTCACCCATTTCTAGCTATACCCCACCCATTTTTAGCTGTACTCCACAAATTTTTAGCTATATCACTCCCATTTCCAGCTATACCCCACCCATTTCCAGCTATACGCCCACCCATTTCTAGCCATAAGCGCACCCATTTCTACCTATATGCCCACCTATTAAACCATTTTTAGCACTTTGAACCATGAGTTCCCAAAATCTTAATTTCAAGGTAACATTAATACAGGTAAGCTGTTGAATATCTTGAAAGTAATTGGTATGGGAGCAGTTGTAGCAACATCTCCTGATCAAATTAATTTCAAAGTATTCAACATTATGTTCATTAGATTGTGAATTCACAAAGAATATACAATTCAGACATTTACTGTCAGACCTTTTCCTCTTTCGTGTCTGACCTTCATTATTTGATTGTAATATATCAGCGAACCAATGACATATTTTGATTATGTCATCAGATACTTGAGTGACAGGTCAGATCGCTCCATTAAGCACTGTACATGATTAAAAGTGCATGTGTTGCAGTCACAGATAATACTTTAAAACTAGGCTGATACAGTTACTGTTGCAGGAGCTGTTAGTCTGCACGCTTTGACATATGTCATCAAGTTTAGAGCTGTTGACTTTAATCTTGGTGGGTGGGCATGTTAGGACATAGGCTAGCAATTACAGGTGTAGGTCAGTCTGACTATTTACCAATAATAATGCGGACTATGGTGTGAGATTGTTTCTTGAGAGTATGGTGATTCGTCCATTAAAATGAATCCTATTAATTAAACTATTGACTTATGCAGTGGTCTTGAGACAAGTCAATTTGCATATCAAGGGAAGACAATTTTTTGAAAATTTACCACTGGAATGACTGGCTAAATTACCGAGCCAGTCATTCCACTGATAAATTTTCTAAAATAGTTTTTTCTTACTCTGCAAATTGACATTTTCTTTGAGAAGACTGAAATTTTCTTGAACTAATTTAAGGTTTAAAGTGTTAAGTTTTAACCCTTTACTGGTCGGGATTGGTCAAGAAAATAAAGGATTTGGTTAGTCAATGTTCACTTGCAAACCAAGAGAAAACTATTTTTTGACAACTTAGCACTCAAACCAGTCATGCCAATTGTTATTTAAAAAAACTCATATCGCCCCGCTAATAACCATTTCTCAAGAACAGAGTCTGCTTCTTACAGTTGACCATTACGTTTTATCCAGCTTGAGTGTTATATGACTTGGCAATCAAATTGCATTTACATTGCGCTTTCTACAGCTCAGAAATGACTTAAAACATACTGTAGAAAATTGTGAACATAATTGGATTGGAAGACATTGCTGCCTAAGGCAGCAATGTCTTCCAATCCAATTACGTTCAAAATATTCAACAGAACATTTCTTACATCGTATTCAAAATTGTTTTGGAAACACTTTAACGTATTTATTAGCTGTACCATAGTGCAGCTATAATCCACTAATTGTATTTTTATGTACGCATTGAAGCCTTCAGATCTGTGGGGGAAAATCCGTCAGATGCCAACTACCACTGTGAAATCTCTTACAAGTGATCGTATAAATATAAATATCAATTAAACCTGGAGTCATTATTTCAGTCCTATTGTTAGTGTATTATTTGTGTAAGTCTTCTCAATGTTACTCTAGCATATATCAGTAATAAACAGTTTAGTTTTCTTTTTACATTCAACAGTATAGACAATATTTTAAATTCTTTATATTGGTCAAAATCGGTCTATAAATTTAACTCTTCTTAGCAAATGTTTGTTTGCAGGCCAAGAGAGGAATATTTTATTGATCTACAATCCTTACTGAATGATGCTGATATCGAGACAGCCATTTCAGTTGTCAATTTTCAAAAATCCTCTTCTGGTTTTGCAGATATTTCACAAGACAAAGTTCTGCAATGGTTGGTTTTGGCCAACTTGACCATTGTCTGACTTGACTATGAATAAGTTAACTACAATGTTTATTCAGAAGCTAATGTCGAGTTGAACTGATTTGTTTTCAAGCTGTTGATTGACTGCCTGTAAATGTTCTGACGTTTTTGTCAAAGTCGCATATGTTGCAACTTTGGCGTGTTGACAGTCATAATTTTAGGACAATTGTTTTGAAGCTAGCCTATTAGAATTTAGATTTGAAAATTAGATTCCATCCAATATGCTATTTGGTGTGCATTTTGGGAACAATGTTACTGTAAGCTGCATGTTGCTGTAGACAGCAACGGCTTCCAGCGAGATTGCTTCCAAAATGCACACCAGCATTTCATCGACAGACTCAGCAATTAATCTTCTGGTGTCGGTGTGTGATAGAGTTAGGGTTACAGGTTATTGAATGCATTGGATCTAGTAAAACTATATCATATGTCTAAAATGACTTGTAGTCATTATTGTAGCAGTCACCGTGTATATTTCATACACATTGACCTTTGACGACAGATATCTATGACACACGTTGTTACGGATATACCCTTATTTACGCAATCCAATGTTAATTTCCAGAACTCGAGCTTCATTTGAGTATCGTCATATTGTTTCAAGGTAAATGTTTGCGTATCGTATCAGATACAAACCAGTGATCACATGTGATGATTGATTCTCTCATGATCTGTTCCGTTATAGGCATGTATTGGTAACATGTTTCATTCGTGGAAGCGCAGATAAATGCGCCAAGCCGATTTTACCAGCCATGGCTTTATGCCTCCAAAACAGGCTTCTGGGTATTCAGAATGGTTTTATTTAGAATCTGAGTAAACAAGAGCTATCAGAGATGGCAAAGTTTTTGTCACATTGTACATTTTTTTAGGATTTTTCATTTTTCTTAGATATTCCACAATTATTGCGGCATCATAACCAAAGTTGAGGAATCGTAATGTATGGTCATCCACTTTCTTGTGTTAAAATATAAGCCAAATTAGACTAGTAATGTATGGTCATCCACTTTCTTGTGTTAAAATATGAGCCAAATTAGACTAGTAATGTATGGTCATCCACTTTCTTGTGTTAAAATATGAGCCAAATTAGACGAGTAATGTATGGTCATCCACTTTCTTGTGTTAAAATATGAGCCAAATTAGACTAGTAATGTATGGTCATCCACTTTCTTGTGTTAAAATATGAGCCAAATTAGACTAGTAATGTATGGTCATCCACTTTCTTGTGTTAAAATATGAGCCAAATTAGACTAGTAATGTATGGTCACCCACTTTTTTGTGTTAAAATATGAGCCAAATTAGACTAGTAATGTATGGTAACCCACTTTCTTGTGTTAAAATATGAGCCAAATTAGACTAGTAATTGAGATTTCCATAGATCCAGAAATTGATTCAATTCAGATCCAGGCTTTTTTTTATCCAGATCATGACCAATTAAAATCTGGAAATTTTCTTTCAAGGTAAGATACTTTGCTGCGTTAAAATTGGACAGTGAGATGCACAGACACACAAACTGACGCACGCACACAAGAATGCACGAACATGTGGACACCCTAAACATCTATATCCATTTACTCTTCATGGCCTTTAACAATGCCGTTAGAATTCAGCAACTTCATTGACATAATCTAAGAGACACATCAGAAATAATATTGCCTAAAACTACTGCTTTTTGGCTCTGCTGAATTATCAGTCAGCTGAGATATTGTGAAAACTCCCCATCTGGAGTCTGTCTATCTGTCTGTCAGTCTGTCTGTCAACAATTGTGGAACATTAAGCCATTTGTTCATGGATTGAATGATAATGACAATTGGCCCATTGGTCTGTGGCAACAGTTATGCTATACATGTTTCAGTGGACATTCTCGTGTGTGCGCATCAGATGTACATGTTTCAGCAGGCATTCTCGTGTGTGCGCATCAGATGTACATGTTTCAGCAGGCATTCTCGTGTGCGCGCATCAGATGTACATGTTTCAATGGACATTCTCGTGTGTGCGCATCAGAT
The DNA here is from genome assembly GCA_034401795.1 of Chaetoderma sp. LZ-2023a. Lineage (NCBI taxonomy): Eukaryota > Metazoa > Mollusca > Caudofoveata > Chaetodermatida > Chaetodermatidae > Chaetoderma > Chaetoderma sp. LZ-2023a. The sequence goes on along the minus strand of CM067369.1, from coordinate 62,617,888 downwards.
GTACATGTTTCAGCAGGCATTCTTGTGTGTGGCCATCAGATGTACATGTTTCAGCAGGCATTCTCGTGTGTGCGCATCAGATGTGCATGTTTCAACGGACATTCTCGTGTGTGCGCATCAGATGTACATGTTTCATTGGACATTCTCGTGTATGCGCATCAGATGTACATGTTTCAGCAGACATTCTAATATGTGCGCATCAGATGTACATGTTTCATCAGACATTCTAGTGTGTGTTCATCAGATGTACATGTTTCAGCAGACATTCTAGTGTGTGTTCATCAGATGTACATGTTTCAGCAGACATTTTAGTGTGTGTTCATCAGATGTACATGTTTCAGTAGACTTCTAGTGTGTGTTCATCAGATGTGCATAGTTCAGTGGACATTCTAGTGTGTGTTCATCAGATGTGCATGGTTCAGTGGACATTCTAGTGTGTGTTCATCAGATATGCATGGTTCAGTGGACATTCTAGTGTGTGTTCATCAGATTTACATGGTTCAGTGGACATTCTAGTGTGTGTTCATCAGATATACATGTTCCAGTAGACATTCTAGTGTGTGTTCATCAGATATACATGTTCCAGTAGACATTCTAGTGTGTGTTCATCAGATGTGCATGGTTCAGTGGACATTCTAGTGTGTGTTCATCAGATGTGCATGGTTCAGTGGACATTCTTGTGTGTGTTCATCAGATGTACATGGTTCAGTTAACATTCGTGTGTGTGTGTGTGTGTGTGTGTGTGTGTGTGTGTGTGTGTGTGTGTGTGTGTGTGTGTGTGTGTGTGTGTGTGTGTGTGTGTGTGTGTGTGTGTGTGTGTGTGTGTGTGTGTGTGTGTGTGTGTGTGTGTGTGTGTGTGTGTGTGTGTGTGTGTGTGTGTGTGTGTGTGTGTGTGTGTGTGTGTGTGTGTGTGTGTGTGTGTGTGTGTGTTCATCAGATTATATTTTTCAGTGAACATTCTAGTGTGTGTTCATCAGATGTACATGGTTCAATAGATGTTCTAGTGTGTGTTCATCAGATGTACATGGTTCAGTGGACATTCTAGTGTGTATTCATCATGTGTACATGGTTCAGTGGGCATTCTAGTGTGAGTTCATCAGATGTACATGGTTGGGGGTACATGTTAGTGTGTTCATCAGATGTACATGGTTCAATGGACATTCTAGTGTGTGCGCATCAGATGTATTTTCAGTGAACGTTCTAGTGCTTATAATGTGTCAAGCATACAGAGATGTTTCAGTGAGTGTTGTCCTGTGTGTGCATGCTGTATGCACATTTTGTTGACATTCTAGTGTGTAACAAGCATCATGCATCCATGTTTTTGTGGACATACCAGTGGTAACATGTGATTTCATACATGCACACCATTATCTGCTTTCCATATCATTGCACGTGTTACTTGAACACATACAGACCTTTCCTGCCTGCCTTCATTGTACATTCATTTACACTCATGTTTTAGCTTTCATCGTTACCTACATAAAACATTTAAGAAAATTGTGTATGCATACTGCACCTTCTACGCAGCAGACACATCAGCGCATATGTAATTACACACACACTAAATATAACAGGATACATTTTTTTACATGTCCACATTCACATGCCAATAGAATCCTAGCTTTAGTGAGAAAAAAGCTTAGCTGTTTTTCTAGATCTCATTTCCGTCCAATGATATTATCTGCGTTGTAATCATGTGACCGGACCAAAATGTGGCACTGTTATCTTGTCAGTTACTATTAACCCTTCAACGCTTTAAATTCTCAATTTCAAGACATCTATCCAGGGAAGCTGTTGATTATTTTGAAACTAATTTGATTGGGAACTGTTGCTGCCTATGGCAGTAACAGCTTCCACTCAAATTAATTTCAAAATATTCACAGATTATTTCCTCTATCATAAGCAGTTTGTCAGTTCTGGTATGTGAGAGTTGTAGGGTTAATAATGATCCACATCTGATTTTCTTCATTATCTGGTTATCTCTTCTAAACCTGTAAACATGTATATTTGCATGGAAACCAGTGAGTGAATGCAGGAATGCATCTCTTATCAGGATCCTTTAACATTCTCTGCATATCCTGGCTTATGTATGTTCCACTTATTGATGATAAACACGTCTGATTAATTTGTTAAATATTTTGTTGTGATTTGCAAATAAGTATAATCCTATCAGTCTGTCATTCAAATTTGTGTCTCGCCTGCGAAGCAGAAAGCAAGACATATGTGTCACTTTTCCGATGAAGACGGCGTCAACAATGTTAAGTTTTTGCATTTAGCAAAACTTCTCAACTTATATTTCAGGATCAGTTATTACTTGGTTATCTGGTTGCCTATGCTGTTAGAAAGCAGCATGATGATACTGCGGTCACAAGATCAACGGTCAAGGTCACTCTGATCTTGATACAAAACTATGTTTTTTCAATGTTAAGTTTTTGCGTTTAGCAAAACTTCTCGGCTTATCTTTCAGGATTTATTAATCCTATTGCAACTAAACTTAGATACATTATTACCGATAATGTTAGGAAGCAGCAACTGACTGAAGTCACAACATCGAAGGTCAAGGCCACAAAACATTGTTATTTTTCAATGTCAAGTTTTTAGGCTTAGCAAATCTTATCATGTTATATTTCGGGATTGCTTAACCCTAATGGAACACAACTTGGGTACATGGTTGCTTATACCAAGAGGATACAGGATGGTGATATGGATGTCACCAGGTTAAAGGTCAGGGTCATTCTGACCTTGCTGGTTTAACTCTGCTTTTTCAACTAAGTTTTTCCGTTTAGAAAATTATATACATCTATATTTCAGAAGTACTTAATATTACCAGAACTAATCTTGGACTCAGGGTCACCTATAAAATAAGCTGCTTGCTGATAGTGACATCACTAGATCCACGGTCAAGGTCATAGCCTTGATATTTCACCTCTGTCATGTCTGTATTTCCATTCAGCTAATCATTTATATTTCAGGATTGCTTAGTCCTATTGGAAGTAAACTTGAATACATGCTTACCTATAATGTTAGGAGGCAGCATGATAATACAGAGGTCAGAAGGTCAATGGTAAATACCACTATGAGAAACAGGAGACAGGCGAGACATTTACTTCCACAGAATTATTGTTTATATTTCTGCCATCAAACTTCTATAAAGCACTCATATTTGTTGCTTATTTTATCCTCATGTAGCTGAATATTTAATTTGATTTAACAGAAAACATTTTTTCTGGCTGTGAATTTAATGAATATAAAGCATATAAACAAATGAGTTTGAATAAGAATGGTGTCGTGATTACCTCATAATTGCCCTATAAGGGCATGTTGAATGTATGTGTGTGCGTGCGTGCGTGCGTGTGATTGTGTACGTGCTCAAGGGAATGTAATTGGCCACTTAGCAGCCATCTTGGCTGACCTACCTTTCGCGATAACGACTTCTCCAATACCGCTGAATGGATAGGGCTGAAATGTGGGAGATATGATTAGGGACTAGGAATGGTCATTAAAGTTTGGTTAAAGGGAAGCTGATGTGTGAACCAATAAAAATGTAGCACATTTGGCGGCCATATTGGATATTTCCATTTGATGAATTTTGAAGCCAAAATCAGTTTTATACAGTTTTTAGGTTATGCTGATTTAAAATTTGTGCTTTCGAAACCATCAAATAAATGGTCTGGCAGCCGTCTTGGATGTTTTCCCGCTAAAAATTCCCATACTAAAGCAAAGAGGAATGTCTTCTTATTGAGAACCACTGGGCTGATTCCACTTATATTTGACAGGAAGCATCCGTAGAGCATAGGGATCTAAGTTTGTTCAAAGCCAGCTGATCGGCCAATTTGGCCAGTGGCCATCTTGGATTTTGACTGACTTTTAAAAACGTCTTTAAAAATCTCTGATACTGCTTGAGTGATCGATTCAAAACTCAAAAGGATTGACCATATAGGTAAGACTTTACAACTTAATGGTCGCCATGAGTCGGAAAATCTTGAAAGTCCACAAAATCTTTACAAAGTGGCAAAAACCTGAGGGTGTGCGTGTCTACCTGATTGCTCTTGATGCTCTTGTTATTTTGGGTAATAAACTATTTTCTGTCAAATCATTTTCAAAATACCAAGTACATGTTCACATTCACACAAACACACATGCACATATCTGTGCACATGCGCATGCACGCACAGTTTCTAGATAACAAGTGTGATAATAAACAGTCTGCTGGTGTCTTAGTACAAATCTTGCATGTGTGTGGGTGGGGTAGGGGGAGGGGGCTTCATCATCATATGTTGGGTCTGTTTGTTCATGAATTTAGAATAGATAACAGGTTTATCTTTGAGCTAATTTCGAGGAAATGATCAAACAAATGTGAGAGATAGTGAAATAAACTACTATTCCGTCAAGCCTGCTCGAGAAACCATCTAGCTTTTCTACCTGTCTTGATCCTTTTATCATCAAATTCATTCATCAATTTTCTCTTAGATGTCCATTTGCAGACAAAGACATGAATATTTTTGAAAATTTATCCCCAAGCCATTCATTCCAATGGTAAATTTTAAAAAATAGCCTTTTGGGCTACAAATGGATATTTCTCAAGACCTCTGCGGAAGCCATTTTTGGCCTGCTTTAGTGTTACAGGACTAAGGAACTGTCATGTTAATCAAATTTTCGTACTCCATCAAGACAACTATTCAAAGATTTCAAGAATGTAAGGGTTAACATGGGGTTGATGTCGGTCATTGTTATCGATGGTCTGACATCAAATGATAGTGAAATGTGACTCAAATATGATATTGATCATTATGAGAATCATATTAGAATGAACATTGTTCGTTCTGCGTCATTGTGTGTTTGTTAGCGTGTTTGCTCACTCGCCGATGGAAATACTAAACCCGGAAAAGATGGGATCATTTGGTAATATAAATAAGAAAAACATGATCAAACTACCTTAATGTTAAACTAGCATTCAGTGTAGGTTGATATTCTGTGTAAGTAAAATAACTGTTCAGCATATAGACTCCGTTATCACTCAGTAAGTTAATACTTATAAATGTTAAATTTTCAATAGATCCATGTTAAGGATGAGATTGGAGGGAGAACTTACTACCACATTACATATTTCTGCTTTAGAAAATAAAGTACATGTAATTTAACCATTTTATTGTCAAGCCAGCCAAAACAGACCTCTCTAGTGGCCTTTGACATTATATCCACTTACAGCTCAAGAGAAGACTATTTATCAAAATTTACCACTGGAATGACTGGCTCGATAATTGAGCCAGTCATTCCAGTGGTAATTTTTTTTATAAGTTTGCTTTCATGCAACGAGACATTTAATTGAAAATTTTTTTGATTTTCTTGACAAATCATTACCTGGACAAAATTCCCAACTTAAGCTTGTGCTAGGAAATCTGACCTGTCAGTATGGCCACCATTTCGTGCTCCATAGAAAAACCGCTAATTGAGGATTTAAAAAAATTGAATGGTTATCAAATAAATTTATGTTTGTAATTATTATCAAGATTTAGATGTCATATGATAATGATATGTCAGTCAAATATGATTTCAAAGACTGAGTTAACATTTTAATGACCATCATGTCGGCTAAATCCTGCCTTTGTAATGGGCTTGAGGAATGATAATTTGCGGGCCAAGAGAAGAAAGACTATTTATGACATTTTACCATTACAAATGCTGTTGGGTTAACCGAGCCAGTGTTTCCAGTGGTAAACTTTCAAAAATACTCTTTTCTTTAGCTGCAGATGGACATTACTAGGCTAACAAAATTCTTTATTTTCTCAAAATATCTCACCCATTAAGGGGTTAATAGTCTATAACACAAATACATTAAAAGTACAATTTTAACTTTTTAATTATAATCCAGTATTTGATTCAAAACTTTGCTTTCTCTTCTTGTTGTATTGATAACTTAATTAACTCTCATCCCTACATCCCAATTATGATCATTTCTTTAAAGCGTAAGAAATATCTTGTTGAATATTTTTTTTAATAATTTGATCGGAGCTCATTGTTGGTTAAGACAGCAATACCTACTTTTAAATTCTTGTAGAATTATTCAACACCTTCAAGCTTTATAACACTATGATGCAATCTGTCAATTGAGTCATCATTGTGCTGAAATGTCTTAGAATATTCATTCCTAGAGAATGAAGTGGAAATGCGAAGGTTGTGTATAGATCACCATTTTCTTTCATGAGCAAGTTACATAGCTGTGATTAAGTAACAGAGAGAAGTGTGGATATCTAGATGCGCATGCGCATGTGCATATTAGCTTTAAAAACAGTTGCAATCTTCTCATTGAAAATGTCTATTTGCAGACCAAAAGAAGACTATTTTTGAAAGTTTATCACTGGAATGACTGGCTTGGTTATCCAGCCATCCATTTCAGTGATAAATGTTTGAAAAAATCTTTTAGTCTGCAAATGGACATTTTTCAAGACCACTGCTGAAGCTGTTGTTGGCCAGTATGAGTGTGAGAGGGTTTAAATGGCGGTTGCTATTTCTTGAGTTGTATTTTGGTTCTTATTGCTCACGTTCTAAGCGGTAACCTTTTAAAGGTCATGCAGGCCAAAACTGGCCTCTGATATCGTCTCGAGGAATGTCCATTTTATAGGCCAAGAGAAAACAATTTTTGAAAATTCACCACTGGAATGACTGGCTTGATAACCGAGCCAGTCATTCCAGTGATAAATCTTCAAAAATTGTATTCTCTTAGTCTGTAAATGGACATTCAATAGGTAGATATTTAAATTTTCTTGACCAAATTTGACCATTAAAGGGTTAATTAAACAAGAAGACTTAACTGTTTTGTTCATATGGTATAGCCCTTTTCTAAATCAAGCTGGTCAAAGCCCACTCTCATGATCATGAGGACCATCAATTTGCAGGCCAATAGGAGATTATTTCTTAAAATTTCCACAACAATGCCTAGCTCGATAACCGGTTAGCTCGTCATTCCAGCACTAATTTTTCTTATATAGTCTGTTGACCTGTCTGTTTGAATGGACATTCACGAAATGTAAAATGTAAAAGCGCAAATGTAAATTTTATTTTTTAACCTTGACCATTACAGGGTTAAAAATCACTGTACAAATGATGAGAAAAATACACCTGACTTTCTTCCCATCATTTATCATTTCAAATTCAAGTGCTTTACATGCAAAAGTTGGAATTCTTCATGCAGCATTCGTCGAAACTGTAAAAATCATGTATTTTCCCAAATTTTCAGATGATCTGTCAATTCATATCCTTAAAATATTTCCAAATTTTAACAAAACTTGAAAATTATATTCCTATCGTAGTTTGCTTCAAAATTCTATAATTTATTTGTTAGAGTTTGTTGATGGAGCTCCGAGAATAGCCAATAAATTATGCGTATCATTCTGTTCCATACACTCCGAGAATACCCAATAGATTATGCATATCATTCTATTCCATACACTCCGAGAATACCCAATAGATTATGCGTATCATTCTATTCCATACAGTAATTTGTTTAAAAATTTGTTCTTTTGCTATTATGTATAACTTGCACATCGAGATCACTCATAGATTCTGTGCCATAGACTACAATACTGTACAGGTATTTGAATTGTTTCTGAGGTTGTACATGTATTATTCTTTGCCAGAAAATAGTCCAAATTTAACCCTCTCATGGACAAACCGGCCATAACGAGACAAACAAACAATTAAAGTCCATTTACCAGCCAAGGAAAGACCATTTATGAAAAGTTACCACTGGAATGGCTGAGCCAGTAAGCCAGTCATTCTAGTATTAAATTTTCAAAAGACCTTTCATAAGTGAAAATTAAACTTTTTTTTACCAAATTTGACCATGAGTGTTAAAAGAATTATAATACAGTTTTTGATCGAATTAATTGCCAATTTATGGTCAAATTTAATCAAGAAAAGAAAATTATGTACTTATTGGATGTCCATTTGCATGACAAGAGAAGACTATTTTTGAAAATTTACCACTGGAATGACCGAGCCAGGCATTCCAGTGATAAATTTTCAAAAATTATTTTTCTGTTGTCCTGCAAATGGACATTCATCAAGACCACTACAGAGGCCGGTTTTGGTGGGCTTGACAATTAAAGGGTGATTTTGTTGTGGTAAATTTGAACCTTGTGGGTATAGCTCATTTTAAACAACTTGAACAGTTTTCAGTATCTGTATTAAATGATCTTTATTCCCGCTGTAATGTGAGTTTTCACAATAGTTAATGTCAAACTAATTTGCGTCATTAGCAAAATCTTTCCAATTATTCCTAAGAAAAACTGCATTGTGGTTCATCGTTTTTGGAGGGATAATTCAAGCAGGCAATTATTAGACACTTTCATTCAGAGGCCATGAAAGTGATCTCGGAAAATAATTACGCAGCCTCCTGAATATTTAAAAAATATTTTGACTGGAAGTTTTTTATGCCAAGTCAGCAACAATATTAAGTCTGAATATTTTCTAAATAATCAACTATTAAATATTCTAAGTAAACTGATACATTAATCTGGTAACATCAAAACCTGCCAAAACGCTTTCTGCAGCAGTCCTGGGAAATATGGATTTGCAGACCACAAGAAGAGTATTTTTGAAAATTTATTTCGTGAATAACTAGCTCGATAACCGAGCCAATTGAGTGATAAATTTTCTAAAATAATCTTCTCGTGGTCTGCAAATCAAAATTTTCTATGTGAAAATTTAACTTTTCTGGAACAAATTTTAGGATTTAAGTGTTAAAAAACACTATTAAGTGACTACCTTATTGATGGAGCACATACACTCATTTTAACCCTTTAATGGTAAAATTTAATCACGAAAATCAAATTATTTATTTATTGGATGTTCATTTGCATGACATGACAGGCTATTTTTTTTAATTTACCACTGGAATGACCCGAGCCAGATATTCCACTGGTAAATTTTCAAAAATAGCCTTCTCTTGTCATGCAAATGGGCATTCATCAAGACCACTACAGAGGCTGGTTTTGGCCGGCTTGACTATGAAAGCGTTAAACAGGTGGTCACTATAGATAGGTGGCCTATAGACAGGTGGTCACTATAGATAGGTGGTCTATAGACAGGTGGTCACTATAGATAAGTGGTCTATAGACAGGTGGTCACTATAGATAGGTGGTCTATAGACAGGTGGTCACTATAGATAGGTGGTCTATAGACAGGTGGTCACTATAAACGGGTGGCCACTATAAACATGTAACATGCTATAGGATATGATATTTGGAACATTCCAAGCTATGGTGGTGTTTAAGACTATCATTGTAGAGGTTTGTGAAGCTGCCACTGATTCCACCTCTACAAAGTTCATTACATAGAAGATTCATCATTCTGTTATAACACCAATAATTATAGGGTAGCTGTCAAATCTAACCATTTCATGGCCAGCCCGGCCAAACATAGTGTCTGCGGTGGGTTGATGAATATCCATTTTCATGGCCATGTGATGACCTAACTTTTTTCAATTTCATACTGTAATGATAACCGTGGGATAAGTCAATCAGTCCAGTGGAAACATTATCAAAAATAATCTTCTCTTAGCCTGTCTATAGACATTTATAATTAAGCACATTCTGACCAATCTTGACCATTACAGGGTTACTCATGTTGATAATGATATCCTGTACCAGCACAATATGTCTATCTGGATTGTTAGCGTGTTTGTCTCTCGAATTACGATCATCTAGCATCTGTATGGGTTGTTTTTTTTAAGTTATCAACTCAAATTAATCAATAACACAATCGTATTTGTTGCTTAGCTCTTTAACCCTGTAATGGTCATACCGGCCAAAAACCGGCCTCGGTTATGGTCTAGTGGAATGTCCATTTACAAGTCGAGAGAATACAGTTTTTGAAAATTTACCACTTGAATGACTGGCGCGATAACCAAGCCAGTCATTTCATTGATAAATTTTCAAAAATTGTTTTCTATTGGCCTGTAAATTGACATTCAATAGGCAGATATTTAAATTTTATTAACCAAATTTGGCCATTAAAAGGTTAACTCTCAAATTTGTTTCAATTTTCTCAATAGAAATGTCTAATTGCTAAACAAGAGAAAACTATTTTTGAAAATTTACCACTGGAATGGCTTACATGCATGGTTATCAAGCCCGTCATTCCAGGGGTAAATTTAAAAAAGTGGGCTTAGTCTGCAAATTAACATTTCTCAAGACAACTACAAAAGCCATTTTTCACCGACTTAAGTATTAACATTTTAATGGTCAAGCCGGCCAAAACTGGCCTTTGCAGTAGCCTGGCGGAATGTTCATCAGCAAGATAATAGTATTTTTGAAAATTTACCACTGGAATGGCTGCCTCAATAATCGATCCAGTTATTCAAGTGGTAAATATTTAAAAATAATCTCTTTACCTACAGATGGACATTCAGTAAGGAAATATTTTGATTCTATTGACCAAATTTGACCATTAAGCGTTAAAGGGTTATAGCAGCAATATTCCTCAAATTGTTTTCAAAATATTCAGTGGTTAATGTGAAACTGTTGCCTAGTCAGATACCATCTACGATCTTTGTCCTTCGATATATTTTCTCTTTAAAGAATCAGAAGAATTATTCAAAAACATAATTCCTGTTTTGATAAAGCTTAAGACTGTATCTTGTATTATATCAGTGAGTGGCGGATTACATGCATCCTTTATGGTCAAGCAGACGGCTGAAGAAAAGCTCTAATGATCTCTTTGAATTTCAAACAACGACTTTAATTAACAGACTACAAACTCCCTCTGTAAGTGCGTCAGTTCGCCTTTCTCATGTTTTTGTATTGACGAGTCAGTAATTTTCAGGAGAATTGTACACTGGAGTGATATGTAACTACAGATGAGAGGGTTCTAGGATTTCTAAGTATTCACGTTTACACAATGGTTTTGCTTTCGTTGTGAGTGATAGACTCTGGATATATACTCTTGGTAACATAAATGTGTGATAATTTACAAATGTCATTCTATATATATATATATATATATATATATATATAATGTCTCGTAATAAGTACAGACAAACCTGCCCATAGTGGGTACTTTCTTATGCGGCCAAAAGATGGTGGTTCGTTAAGATGGGTAGTCGTAAGACGACCATTTAAAATAACCACCATCTTGTAGCTAAAAAGATATTTCATTTGACAACTGGTTTTAATATTAAATTACACAAGAATAATCCGACCATTGTTAGAGCTCCATAGAGTGCATATCATGTCCATGTTTTACCAGCTTAAGATAGAATCAGATAGACATTTTTGAAGAGTTTGAATGTTGGCAATGCCTCCTCAGAAATGACTTTCAGTCAAATTATTTTCAAAGTGTGCAGCAAGATTCATCTACCTGGAAAGCAGTTGTTTGAGAATTAAGAATAAACAATGACAAATTTGTCCAATACAGGCGTCGTTGTTATATTTTTCAAATTGGCTGCTGTGATGTCAAGTGTTTATTTTAGTAATAATGTTGCTGAAAGCTGTTGCTTTTGCATTTTAGCTTTTCACCCACAAATTTGTGCAGGTCTTCGTGACAAACATCCACCCAAGTTTAGAGAAGAGCTCTCAGGTCGAACCAAAGTTATAACGTAAAGCATGGCACGCTGCTGGTGTTGCATTTTATCCTTGACCCCAATATTGGCACACATCTTTGGGACCGCATTGGTAAGCTTCCATCCAAGTTTGGAGAACATCGCTCCAGTAGACGAGAGTTATTGAAAAATGCATTGTATTCATTTTGAAAATAATATTGCTGAAAGCTGTTGCATCTTAGTTTTTTATCCCAAAATTGGCACACCTGTTTAGGACCCCAGGGGTAATGTTCTATCAAAGCTTAGAGAAGGTCCCTCCAGTAGAACCAGAGTTATTAAAAATGTCTTAAGTAGAAAAAGAAGATGGTCAAAGAAGCACTTCACGTTCGCATTAAGCCTTGCGTCTAGTGATGCGAGTAAAAATCTTAAGCTATTTTTTCTATAGTAAATTTAACCCGGGAATTGCCAAGATTTGTCAAGAGAAAAAATGTCTGCTTATTGAATGTCTATTTGCAGCCTATGAGAAGACTTTTTTTGCAAATTTACCACTCAAATGACTGGCTCGGTCGTTATGAAGCCAGTCATTTCAGTGACCATTAATATTTCTAAAATATGCTTATTTTGCCTTGCAAATGGTCATTCTCCAAGACCACGACAAATGGTCAGTGTTGGTCAACTATTTGCAGCCTATGAGAAGACTTTTTTTGCAAATTTACCACTCAAATGACTGGCTCGGTCGTTATGAAGCCAGTCATTTCAGTGACCATTAATATTTCTAAAATAGGCTTATTTTGCCTTGCAAATCGTCATTCGCCAAGACCACGACAAATGGTCAGTGTTGGTCAGCTCGACCATTAAAGGTTTAATGATTGTCATGTGATCAATCGGGCAGTATGGATACCTCTTCAGTTTACCCCTCTAACATACAAGAATGCCAAAGATCGCTTCTGCAGTGGTCTTGAGAAATGTCCATTAACAGACCAAAATACGATTATTTTTTTAAATCTATCACTGAAATGACTGGCCCGATAAGCGAGCCAGTCAATTCAGTAATAAATTTTCAAAAATAATCATATCTTGGTCTGCAAATGGACATTTTCTATGAGAAGAATAAAATTTTCTTTGAACAAATTTAAGGGTTAAAGCGTTAATGATAGTCATGTGATTTTGACACGCGCATAGTGAATTCCATTTCATGTGTATTCATTGATCTCTCTGCCTACATTTAATCAATAATTGGTTGCTTTCTATTTATTACCATCGTGTTTAATAGCATAATTGTTCTATCAATTTTGACACTGAAACACCCGTTTCTTGTGGCTAGTCAAGTGATTTATATTAGGTTTTCTGCTTGAATAGATTTTGGCAAATCGTCATTGCTGTAATCTTATAAGATACTCACTGAGTGATCTGTGAAGGCACATGTGTATGCGACGGTGCCAGTGTCATCAAAGACGAAGCAGCGTCAGCCTGTGTCGCTGGACGCTGTATACCCCGCAGGTGGATTTCAGACACGTTCCCGCTACCGGATATTACAGGGGATATTAATAAAGGCGTTGGTATCATCAACGTAAAGTTGTGTGGAAAATTCATTTCCAGGAATCTCTATAATTTGGTCAGACTTAGCGCCAGATAGGAAGGAACACATATTTGGTTTCAGGCTGTATTGGCGGCCCATTCCTGGCCTTGTGTCCTTAGGAGCAATTAGCATCATCGATAAGTCGTTTTCTTTGAAAGGTCAATTAGAAGATGATTTTATCAAGTCGAATCGTTAGACTCATGCTGTGTGCACTTGACAATGAAGAGAATTTACTGCCTGTATTTCTTCATCCTTATTTGTATGCGTCTTAGAGAGGACTTGTAAACAACAATCAAGATGGATACTTGCGAGCAGGCATCACAGAACATGGTGACATCGGATTTAAGCTGGGTCGAACAGCAGCAAGTGAACAGTTCAGACTGGGTGAGTGTTTCATCTCAATCTATCGAAGCGACATCGAGAGCAATCAATGCAGTGGCAGCTGCTACGGAAGCTGCTAAATCTACCCTTATCACTCAAGTTAATATATCTGAAAATAGCAAAAAATTAAAATTACATTCTGCGTGTTTACCACCTCTGAATTTGGACCATCAAAACTTCCAGGCACAGGATTCACACTGTGGCTCAGATTTTGTCGCATTGTTTAATAGATCTATTTCAAATACAGTTAATGAAATGCAAAGTAGTGCACGGCCCGCTTCTGGATTATCCGCATCATGTCTGCGGAAGAAACGTTTCAGCCAGCCAGCCCGATTCCGATGTACAAGGAATATAAAATGGGAAACCATGAAACATTGGAAAAGGTAATGACTATAGATTAATTATAATTAATTATGTTATTTGTTATCATATGTGGTTAAGCTATGGATATGTCAGAAACTACTGGTCCGATTTGGCACTAATTTTAGCACAATAATCTTATGACATGACACTAGGATTCCACGTCATTGGTTGTTAGCTATAAATAATTCTGGAAAAACTGAAAAATGAACGTTATCCATCGAATTTGGTCAATAAAATGTAAATTTCCTCATAGAAAATGTCCATTTGCAGACCTGGAACACTATTTAAAAAATAGTCTTCTCTTATTCTGCAAATGGACATTTCTCAAGACCGTAGCAGAGGACGTTCTTGATGGACTTAAGTGTTAAAGAGATAATAATAGTGATTTCATTTCAAGAGTAATTGCTTACCATAACAAAGATTCTTGATATATAAATATTTTAATACTGTTTTCACCACAAGAATTAAAATATGACCAGAAGGCAATCATGCAGAGACCTGTTGAATACTTTGAAAATAATTGGACTGGAAGCTGTTGCCTTTAAATATTAATGGCTTCCAGTTAAATTAATTTTTTTTAATTAATTTTTACATGACATACTGGTTTGCTCAAACACTCAAAGCAGCCAAATTCAACTCTTGGAGTGGTCTTGGGGAAATGTCCATTTACAGACCAAGAGAAGCCTATTTTGAGTTCACCTGACCAGAATGGCCAAATGATCTTACCGCATGGCGACCATCCGGCGTCCGGCCGTCAACCTTTGCTTAAAAATGCTACTCCTCATTAACCGCTTGGCGAATTTCAACCTAATTTGGCTGGAAGGCCCCTATGGGGGTAGGCTTCAGAACTTTTATACATAATTTTGATTGGTCAACTTTTTCAGTGGCCATCTTGAAATTTCCAAAAAATGTCGCCAAATCATTTGAAATGCTACTCCTCATTAACTGTTTGGGCAATTTCAACTGGATCTAGCTGAGAGGATAGTACGCTCGTATGGTTCAGATCTCGCATACAGAATTTTGATTGGTAAGTTTTTCCGCCGCCCATCTTGGATTTTCTGAAAATTTATGGAAATCACTTAAAAGCCTACTCCTTGATAACCCTTTGGCCGATTTCAATCCAACTCTGGAAGAAGCGAAGAGCCCTAGCGTAGGATGCTTCGGAACTTCTATACAGAATTTTGATTGGTCCAAAAAATGGCAG
The DNA here is from genome assembly GCA_034401795.1 of Chaetoderma sp. LZ-2023a. NCBI lineage: Eukaryota > Metazoa > Mollusca > Caudofoveata > Chaetodermatida > Chaetodermatidae > Chaetoderma > Chaetoderma sp. LZ-2023a. The sequence goes on along the minus strand of CM067369.1, from coordinate 62,602,822 downwards.
GAAATCGTTTAAACGCTAATCCTCATTGAATGTTTGGCCAATTTCAACCACACTTAGCTGGGAGAATAGTATGCGAGTATGGTTCAGAACTTGTATACAGAATTTTGATTTATCAATTTTTCCACCGCCCATCTTTGGTTTTCTGAAGATTTCTGTAAATCACTTAAAAGCCTGCTCCTCGATAACCACTTGACCAATTTCAATCAAACTTGGATGGAAAAACCCAAATATAGGATGCTTCAGAACATGAATACAGAATTTTGTTTGGTCCATTTTTTTGGCATCCATCTTGAATTTTCCAAAAGAAATGGCAGCAAATTGTTTAAAACGTTACTCATCATTAACTGAATTGAGCAATTTTAACCAGACTTGCCTGGAAGGATACTAGGCTGGTAGGTTTCAAAACTTGTATACAGAATTTTGATTGGTAAATTTTTCAGTTGGTCATCTTGGATTTTCTGAAGATTTTTGTAAATCAGTTAAAAGGCTACTACTCATTAACCACCTGAACGAGTTTAAGCAAACTCGGCTGGAGGGACCCTAAAGTGGTGTGCTTCAGAGCCTGTATACAGAATTTTGATTGGTCAATTTGTTCGGTGGCCATCTTGGATTTTCTGAAAAATGGCTGAAAATGCTTTAAAGCACTACTCCTCATTAACTGCTTGGGCGATTTCAACCAGACTGACTAGAACGAGCCTAGGGCAGTAGGCTTCAGAACTTGTTTTGGGTGGCCTTTTTGAATTTTCCGGAAAATGGGAATTCGTTTAAGACACTGTTCCTCATTAACACCTTGGCCAATTTAAACCAAATTTAGCTGGAAGGATCCTATGGTGGTAGCCTCTAGAAATTCTATTCTAAATTTTGGTAGGGCAATGTTTTTTGTACATCTTTGATTTTCTGAAAATTATCCGGAACTGTTTAAAAATGGTACATACTCCTTAATCAATAGTCTGATTTCAACAAAACTTGGGTCAAACGATTCTATGATGGTAGGCTTCAAAATGTCAAATTAGAATCTGGATTGGTCTATTTTTTTTGGTGGCCATCTTGGATTTTCCGAAAATTATCCATGTCTATTTAAATGCAAATGGTTCAAATATTAATGGTCCAGGTGAGCGCCACAGGCCCTTGGGCCTCTTATTACAAATTTGTCATTTGAATGACTGCATGGTGCTATAACTGATCCAGTCATTCCAGTGGTAAATTTCTAAAAGTCTTCTTGGTCTGCAAATGGACATTTCCTATGGGACTATTGGACATTTTTTTAATGGAAAGTATTTTTGAGTCCTATATGGTTAAACACATGTGCTCAGTAAATACACATACAATGTTTTACCCCTAGATGGACACAGAAGGGTGATCCACCATGTCCTAATTTTGCAGCACCCTGCCTTAAAACTAAATTTGTTAAATCCATTAATGGTCATGCCGGCCAAAACCGGCCTCTGCTATAGTCTTGTGGAATGTCCATTTAGAGGCCAAAAACTGGAATGACTGGCTCGATAACCTAGCAAGTCATTCTAGTGGTAAATTTTCAAAAATTGTATTCTCTTGGCCTGTAAATTGACATTCATTAAGAAAACATAAACGTTTTTGGACCCTAATTTGACCATTAAATGGTTAATTTTGACAGCAAATGCCCTAATTTTACAGCAAAATCATCCAAGATGTCTGACTACCTCTTGCAGCATGCACCCTTTGTCAATCAAGGTAAAAATACTGACATATGGCAGCATGCTTTGGTGTACAATGCACACACATTTATAACTCAGTGGATTTGTATGGAAAAGATGATCCTGAGACTTAGAATATGACCATCAGACAGCTATACCTTGTAGAGACATTTCCATACAATAATGCAATTGCCACACCCGTAACTGAGTAATCTATTATCTGTTTGATTTGTTAAATGACCTTCATAAATCAATCGTATATTTCTTAGAATTTTGGTCTGTTCTTTTCTTATTAAATCTTAATGAAAAGTATATTTAACTAAAGAAATTTCTTACAAATTCATCTACAATGCTTTCCTCATCATTGACCTTTCTCTCTCCTCCCCTCCCACCCCCACCCCCACCCCCACTAGGCATGCACACAGTGATGCATGCACAAAAGTAAAATAAATATTCCGCAACTATAGCATGAAAACAAATTCAAGGCACCAAACGGTTTCAGAGAAGATAACATTACATTTAATTTTTAGGGTATTTAACCTTGTGACCCTTCCCTCTAGGTGTAGAGCTCGATGTTAATGTCATCTGACAATCCACAATCATAAGTTTAACAAATATCACAAAATTGGTTCATTTCACCAAAACAGTTTTGGAGGGAACAACTTTGACCTACTGATTTTCGTCTTGTCTGAGAAGCAAAAGCGAGATATATTATCACCTTTCCGACGATGGCATCAAAGCTACGTTTTTGCTTTTAACAAATCAATGTTGCCTATATTTAAGGATTGTTTAATCCTACTGAAACCAAACTTGAACACGTCATGTCATTCCGTATACAATAGGGAAGCTGCATGCTGATAGTGACATCACTAGGTCAAAGGTCACAGTCATTGCAGTGATAAATTTTCAATAAGAAAATATTTAAAAAAATTTTACCAAATTTGACCAGTAAAGGGTTAAAATGCAATTCCTCCTTAACCCTCTAATGACTAAATTTGTTTTTTTTAAAATAAAATATTTACTCATTGAATGTCAAGTTACAGGCCAAGAGAAGACTACTTTTGAAAATGTATTACTAGAATGACTGGCTCGGTTATCGAGCCAGTCATTCCAGTGGTAAATTAAAAAAAATAGTCTTCTCTTAGCCTCCAAATGGACATTCTTCAGAGACCATTACAGAGGCTGGTGTTGGCCAGCTTCGCCGTGAAAGGGTTAATCAATGGCCCGATTTCAAGGAAACTGGTTGAACGTTATCGTTGTATGCTGGAACATTTTAAACAAGAATTTTGATTGCTCATTTTTTTTGCCAGGTGTCATGGACTATCAAAAAATTGTACAGGATATTCTTTAAAATGTATTTCCTCCTAAACGGCTTGGCAGATTTTAGCAAGATTTGGGTGGAAGGATCCTATGGTGGTATCATCTAAACTCCAAACCAATCAAAATGGAGATAACCATTAGCAACCGTCCTCAACCAATCACAAACCCGCTATAGGAACCGGCGGTTCCAAATTTTTCTATGAAAAGGACCGAGAGTACTGTGTTGGTTTGTTCAGACTTCTGTACAATAAGTACAAGGCGTAAGGCTAGTTTAGTCTACACCGTACACATTGTTATAAATATATCATCTAAAGCTTATATGCAGAATCTTGTTGTTGTTCATTTTGGTTTTAATGGCTGATTCGTCAAATTGTCCTGTGGTCAAGGGGATTATCATAAAGTTTTCATTTAAAACGTATATATTTCTTAAACTGTTTGGCAAATTTTACACAAATTCTGCTGGAAGGGTCTTATTGCGGTCCTCAGTTGTTTACAGACTATGTGTGACAGACAGATCGAGATTGTATCAGCTCACCTTGTCAGCTCACTAAGGTACATACACCGAATAATGCCTATGGGTAGGCAATAGCATTACATACAATTATCTAGAATATAAGAGCAAAAAAACACTAATTTGAAGCATAAAATGTCACACCAATTATCTAGCCAACGCTATCAAATTATGATGAGAGTGAGAGATAGCTCGCTTGATGGCCAATGACTAGGAAGTATATGTCTCTAAGTATATTGACATTTCAACATGAACACCATATTGCGCTATTGTGTCAAAATATAATGCATAATAATCACCGTGATGCCAGCATCTGTCATTGTCAATTACACCTGTACACAATAGGCTCTATTGCAGGTTTCTCCCCTGGGGAGAGTCAGACAAGGATGCCCAAGGGGCCTGTATCTGCCACCAGGAACATTGATATTTTAACCTTTTAACACTCATATTAGCCAAAAACGGTTTCTGCAGTGGTCTTGAGAAATGTCCATTTGCAAAACAAGAGATGACTATTTTTTTTAATTTACCACTGGAATGACTGGCTCATTAACCTAACCAGTCGTTCCAGTGATACATTTTCAAGAAAAGGTCTTCTCTTGGTCTACAAATGAACAAATCATTAATTAGATATATCGCTACATATAAATTTTTATCCTGTTTGCATGACCATTGTATTAACTGTCTCACAGCTGCAAGCTACCAGACAATAATTTCAATGACCAAAAATTCTTGACTTGCTGAATATTTTGAAAAGAATTTGACTGAAAGTTGTTGGTGACTTAGCCACCAACAACTTTCAGTGAAACTGTTTTCAAGATACTTAGCCAGTCCCGAGATGTAACCCTTGGAATATGTCATTTGCAAAAACTCAGCAGTCAGTTGGTTTAGAACTAGCCTTTTCAAGCCTTATCCTGCTGGAAGTTGTTGCTGGATTGATAGCAACAGCTTCCAGTTAAATGATCATCAAAGTATTCAACAGAACAGTTCTTACATCATAAACAGGTTGCCGTTTCTAATCATTATTTTTGAAATTTCTAAGAAAAATAGGCAATCAGCAAGTCACTCAGCGGAGAGAAAAAGGGAAAAATCTAATTTAGAAAATGAGACTGAATAAATGCATTATGGACAGGTAATATTATGAAATGGCCACATTGTTGATGCCATTAAATACACTGCGACTACCACACGCTAATCAAATTTGCTGGTGGCATAGTAAAGATGTGCATTCATTTTAAATACGTTTTCAGCTTTCACTGATGAATTCCCCGTATCTCCTTTTCAAGGCAGCCATACAGAAAAAACGTTGGGTATTTTGAAGTGAATTTGCCTGGAAGACATTGCTGCCTGAGGCAGCAATGGCTTGCAGTCAAATTAATTTCAAAATATTCAACAGAATAAGTTTTATATCATAAAGAATGTAATTTGTCAGTGATTTGATGGTGAAAGGGTTAAGCCTAATATTGATTTGTTGATAAGCTGTAATGTACTGATTTGGAAAACAAGTTCACACCAACTCTGTTTGCAAGATGTGTATTACATAAAAGAAATGAGTAAACTGATGGCTGCATCCTTGTTTCTTTACACTTTCCACCTAAATCTGTTCAGAGGAAGATAATAAATTTGATATTGGTTTATTGTGGTGGACAGACAGGATGGACAGATTTGTCTGCAATGCTATGGGAGGATCCTTATAAAAAAAACTGTGTTGAATGTGAAGTCAAATATCACCAGCCACTCGGTAATGATATGGACATTCAGTGTATATGAAATAACTCTTTGCAGCTTTTTTTTTGTGGTAATTTCATTGATATTGTTTATTTTCTTATTGGTCACTGAACAATGTATGTACAGTACACCTTATAAATATGTTACTGTGTTTCTAAAACAAAAACAGAAACAAGACAGCTCATAAATAATGAAATATGTTTCCTGAACAAAAGAACATTAACATGTTATAGTTAGTACAATTTTGAACACGATGAAATAAATGATCTGTTGAATATTTTGGACATAATTTGATTGGAAGCCATTGCTGCCATGTTTTGCAATCACGTTAAAGTTCTCATGTCCCATTAAATATAGACACTTTTGCATGAGATATGAGATGTCTGTTTATTTCTATTCAATTTACCCAGCGTGCAATGCTACCCATCGTGCAGTGCTACCCATCATTCAATGCCCAGCCTCCTTAATCGGCGGATTGGTTTTGTTTGAGAAATGCTGGACTATACAGAAAATAGAATAAATGAATATGGCATCCAATAGTTACAACGATTATGGAGTCAGGGAATTATATGCTGGGTAGCGTTGCACGCCGGGTAGCATAGCATGCTGGCTAAATTTAACAGAAATCAACAGGCATATCATATTTCATGCAAAAGTATCTATGTTTAATGGGACATGAGATCTTTAAGTCCAAAATATTCAATAGTCCGTTTTATTTTGTTTTGGAAGCATGTTAGGCTATTTATAAGCTGTACTGTAACAGATCATCAGCCAGGTGAGCATTGTGACCCTTGGGCCATTTATTTTCTAATTAAGAAGAATTTTTGATGTCTAGTGCTATTCTTCGAGTGTGTGCATAGCTGACAATTGAATTAGTTCAGCGCTATGCTCTATTGTCTTGTCATCATCTTCATTAAACCCCTGAATAAGGAGATTAAGCTCAGGTTAAGCTCCCTTGAGCCACACAATCAATAATGTCCCAATCAATCATGCAGCACAGCATTCGCGGATGATGGTTAAGGATCAGTCGATCAATCAATACGGTAATGAGTTGTCTAAGGAGCTCTAAAACGGAATTACCTCAGAGCAGTATGTGAAGGCAATGAAGATAACGGCTGTCATCAAAAAAGCAGAAAGTAGGTGATATGTTATCTGTTGCCTATTGATGTATGTCTGACATGGCGGTGCACGGAGAGACATCAGCCGATCCTTATAGGCATTTAATGCATTGCAAGTCTTTATTATGTAATCACAAACAGAATCATCACAATAAATAGGATTACTGACTAAGTCTGACAAAATGTCTTCTTTAGTGATCATGAGAAATTTCCATTTTCGAGCTAAGTGGTTCTTTTTTTAGAATTTACCAATGGAATGGCTGCAAAACTGTAAGATAGTCCTACTTAACCCTTTAACACTCATATCCACCAAAAACGGCTTCTGTAGTGGTTTTGAGAAATGTCCATTTGCAGACCAAGAGAAGACGATTTTAGAAAATTTACGATGAATGCCTGGCTCGATAACCGAGCCAGTCATTCCAGTCTTAAATTTTTGTAAATTGTCTTCTCTTGGCCTGCAAATAGACATTTTTGTGGAAAATTTTAATTTTTTATAACAAATTCGAGGGTTAAAGGTTTAATATGCTTGTTATGAGCAGATATTGTTGAAATGATTGCATTTTTGTTGAGTCCTAGCCGATTACGAGGATGGCTCAACTTAATGGCATCCAATGTGCAGCAAGAATAGAAGAATATTAATGTATTTCAATTTAATTCATCAAGGTCATATATAACTTTAAAGACTTGCTTACCATCATTGCATAAAATCTCATTCACAATGAGAGCGATTTTCATATTTTTTCCATCCTTGTATGTGCTTTGGACTTATTGGTTGATTTTGCATCAAGAATTCTTTAGACCATTACTAACTGATAACTAATGTCAAACTGAAGGTCCATAAAAGTGCATAAGTGACGTAACCCAACTCGCGGAGTGTATGAGAATAATAACGTCTTTTATGGACATTTATATCATCAAGGGTTTATCCGATCTGCCTGGCCATAGTTCATATCATGCTGTATCATGACCTATGGGTTAGCTTACCATACTGTGCCATAGCAGTCCTTATCTTGCTACGCCACCACGTATGATGTGGCATACGCAGAAAAACAAAAGGGTTTAAAAATGTCTTCTGCAGTGCTCTTGAGAAATGCCCATTTGCAGACCAAGAGAAGACTATTTTCAAAAATTTATGACTGAAATTACTAGCTCGATAACCGAGCCATCACTGGCTTGATAACCGAGCCAGTCATTCTAGTGGTAAATTTTCAAAAAAAAGTCTTCTTGGTCTGCAAATGGACATTTTCTATGAGAAAATTTCAATTCTTCTTAACAAATTCGAGGGTTAAAGGGCTTAACAGTCCATGTAGTTCCATAGAGCTGAAAAAGTTAATCCAAAACTGGCAACTGCTGATTCAATATCAGTAAATCAATAGAATACAGTACAACTCAGTTCACTAACTTACCTGCGCATACTGTTGTATATTTGGAACATAATTGGATTGGAAGACATAGCTGCTTGCATCGCTTTCTATGGCAACAATGTCTTCTTAATCCAATGTTCAAAATATTCAACAGAACATTTCATACATCGTGTTCAAAATTGTATTAATTAGCATGTTTGTGTTTTTGTTTTGGAAACATCATAAGTTGTTTCTGGGCTGTACTATGCTTCCCTCTCGTGGCTTTCAGTGCCGCTCTGTCTTCACAGTTACTGATGCGTAAGCCACCTCAGTTTAATGGAGGAATCCAGATTTAGCTATCTTCCGCCCATCTCTAGCTAAGCTCCACCCACGCCACGCTTGTGTTGAGATCGATCGATCCTTGAACTCCCTAACTATCAATTTCCTGAAAACTATACCGGTAAGCTGTTGAATATTTTGAAACAAATATGACTGGTTTCTGTCAAAGGCTGCAAAAGCACTCGGTCAAATTAGTTTCAAAATATTCAACAGCATATTTATTAAATAGTAAAGACATACAATTTGTACAACAATGCTTAGTCCATCATCAATTTGGGCGTTACAAACTTAGCTATGTAATTCATGACATCATTGATTATTACATCATCCTACATTTCACGTAGTGGATTATGATGTCATGATTGATAGATAAACTGGAAAAGTCCATTGTGTCAGACTTTTCAGAAGATCAAATTCTATATCCATTACTCGTATGATCAATATAATGAAAATATTTTTGGCAAATAACAAAGGCGCTTAGATTTTGTGCCAGTTTATCCAGCCTACCTGTGGGGAGCTCAACTATGTATGAGTCATTGTTAGCTCAACAGGCCATTACCTGGCCAGAATGGGCAAGTGAGCTTATGCCATGGCAATTGTCCATCTGTCCGTCAACTTTTGCTTTCAAACGGTACTCTTCAATAACCACTTAGCGAATTTCAAACTAATTTGGCAGGAAGGATCCTAAGGACATAGGCTTCAGAAAATGTATACAGAATTTTGATTGGCCAATTTTTCCGGTGGCCATCTTGGATGTTCAGAAAGTTTTGCCAAATAAGATAAAAGCCTACTCCTCATTAACCACGTGGCCAATTTCCAGCAAACTTGGCTGGAAGGACCATAGACTGGATGCTTCAGAATTTTTGTGCAAAATTTTGATTGCTAAATTTTCTGGGTGGCCATCTTGAATTTTCCGCAAAATGGCTGAAAATCATTTAAAACGCTACTCATTAATTGCTTGGGCAATTTCAACCAGATTTGGTGGCAAGAATCCTAGGCTAATAGCTTTCTGAACTTGTATACAGAATTTCAGTTGGTAAATTTTTAGCCCACCTGGCCAGAAGGGCCAAGTGAGCTTATGCCTTGGTGGCTGTCCATCAACTTTTTTTTTAAATGCCTACTTACTCCTCCTTAACCACTTTACCGATTTCAAGAAAACTCAGTTGGAAGCACCCTAGAGCTGGATGCTTCAGATTATTTATACAGAATTTTGATTGGTCAGTTTGTTCGGTGGCCATCTTGAATTTTCCAAAATGGCGGGAAATTGTTTAAAACACTACTCATTAATTGCTTGGGCAATTTCAACCAGATTTGGTGGCAAGAATACTAGGCTAATAGGTTTCTGACACCTGTGTACAGAATTTGAATTGGCAAATTTCAGCTCACCTGGCCAGAAGGGTCAAGTGAGCTTATGCCATGGCGTCCATCTCATCTGTCTGTCTATCGTCTGTCTGATATCTGTCCATCAACTGCTTGAACAATTTTAATCAAACTTGGCTGGGAGGATCCTAAGTTGGTAGGTTTCAGAACTTGTATACAGAATTTTGATTGGTAAATTTTTTCGCCGACCATCTTGGATTTTCTGCAAGTTTCTGCAAATCAGTTAAAAGCTTACTCATTAACCACTGGCCCGATTTCAATCAACCTCAGTAGGAAGGACCCTAGAGTAGTACGCTTCACAACTGTATATAGAATTTTGATTGGGCAATGTATTCAGTGGCCATCTTGAATTTTCCGAAAATTGGCGGAAATTTTTTAAGACGCTACTCCTCATTAACTTCTTGAGCAATTTCAGTCAGACTTGGCTGGAAAAATACGGCGATTTCAATCAAACACAGTGGGAAGGACCCTAGAGTGGTATGTTTCAGAACTTGTATTGTACGGTATACAGAATTTTGATTGCACAATTTTTTGGCCGATTTCAAGAAAACTTCAGAACCTATACAGAATTTTGAAGGGTCAATTGTTTCCGTGGCCATCGTGAAAAAATGGTGGGAAATAGTTTAAAATGCTACTCCTCATCAACTGCGTGGACATCCCAGACTTGGCTGGAAGGGTACTAGGCTTGTAGGTTTCAGAACTTGTATACAGAATTTTGATTGGTCAATTTTTCCAGCGGCCATCTGATTTTTTTTCTAATTTTTGGAAATCAGTTAAGACTACTCATTAACCGCTTGAACAATTACAAGCAAACAAAGGACTGTAGGGGGTGTGTGCTTCAGAGCTTGTATGCAGCATTTTGATAGGTCAATTTGTTCGGCGCCATCTTAAATTTTCAGAACAATGGCTGGAAATTGTTTAAAAGGCTACTCACTAACTGCTTGGGGGATTTTTAATCAGACTTGGCTTGAAGGACCCTGTGGTGGGGTGATTCAGAAGATCTATACATAATTTTGATTGGTAAATTTTTCCAGTGGCCATCTTGGATTTCCGTAATTTTTTGGAAATCATTTAAAAGGCTACTCCTCATTAACCACTTGGCCGATTTCAACCAAACTCAGCTTGGATTTTCTGCAAAATGGGAATTTATTTAAGATGCTATTCCTCATTAACCTCTTGGGCAATCTAAACCAAATTTAGCTGGAAGGACCCTATAATGGTAGCCTCTAGGAATTCTATTCCAAATTTTGATAGGTCAATGTTTTGGTGGCCATCTTTGATTTTCTGAAAATTATCCGGAATCATTTAAAAATGGTACTCCTTAATCAATAGTCAGATTTCAACAAAACTTGGGTCGAATGATTCTATGACCGTAAGGCTTCAAAATGTCAAATGACTGTCTGGATTTATTTTTTTGGTGGCCATCTTGGATTTTCTGGAAATTATCTATGTCTATTTAAATGCAAATGGTTCCAATGTTAATGGTCCAGATGAGCATCATGGGCCTCTTGTCTTTTATTTATAAGAGGATTCAAAGATGGTACTTTTTTAGACTAACTTTGATATTTTTCTACAAGCTTTCGCACATAAATGTGCTTCATCAGGTCTTCTTTGTGTCCCTCAAAAGCCTTATTGCAGTAGTATGTCGATGGACCTTTCCAGTTTTAGCTATGCTCCACCCATCTCTAGCTAAGCTCCAGCCACACCTCGCTCGTGTTGAGATCAATCAATCCTTGAATGCCCTGACTATCAATTTCCAGAAAACTATACCAGTAACCTGTTGGATATTTTGAAACTAATTTGACTGGGTGCTGTTGCTGCCAATTTATTAAATAGTAAAGACATACAATTTGTACAACAAAGCTTAGCCTGTCACCAATTGTACGTCACACATTCGTGACGTACTTATCTATGTCATTCATGACATCATTGATTATGACATCAGCATACACATCACGTAGAGGAGTTTGACGTCATATGATGAATGGATAATGTGGAATGGTCCATTGAAGCTATTTACTGAGCAGTATAGGTGTAGTTGATAATCAGTTGATCAACTACTCCAGCAGTGGTTCTTTGTATGTGTGGAGTAGTTGACAATCAGCTGATCAATGTGTGTGTGTGTGCGTGCGTGCGTGCGTGCGTGCGTGCGTGCGTGCGTGCATGCGTGCGTGTGTGTAGTTGATAATCAGTTGATCAACTACTCCAGCAGTGGTTCTTTGTATGTGTGGAGTAGTTGACAATCAGCTGATCAACTACTCGAGCAGTGTTTCTTTGCACGTGTGTGGAGTAGTAGGCAATCAGCTGATCAATGTGTGTGTGTGTGTGTGTGTGTGTGCGTGCGTGTGTGATAACCAGTTGATCAACTCGTGAAGTGGTTCTTTGTGTATGTGCGTGTGTGTGTGTGTGTGTAGTTGATAATCAGTTGATCCACTATTCAGGCAGTAGTTCTTTGCGTGTGTGTGGGGTTGTTGACAATTAACTGATCAACTCTTCGAGCAGTGTGTGTGTGCGCGCGTGCATGGGTGTGTGTGTGTGAGTGCATGTGTGCATTCGTGCGTGTGTGTGTGCATGCTTGGGTGCATGTGTAGTTAACAATCCGCTAATCAACTACTCCAGCAGTGGTTCTTTGTGCGTGCAAAGTTGTTGACAATCAGTTGAACAACTACTTGATCAAATGCATATCTAATTCACGGATGTTAGAGCAGCTACAATTTGGAAAAAGTTTTGTTTTCTGATGAAGTTATTATTGCTAGCATTTGATGAGAGGAATACAGCCAGTCATTAATCATTCACAATGCTTGTATCTTATTACTGATCGACTGACCTATCCCTCAGCTGTTACAGACATTGTTTTGGCTAACTTACAACAGTGACTGTGAGAAAGTTATTGGCGATTTTGAAAATAATTGGACTAAAAGCTGTTGATGCTTCCAGTCACATTGCTTTCAAAATATTTGACAAAATATTACTTAGATCGTTAATGATTTGTCACATCTTGTCTGAGGTCTTGTTAGTGATAGACCATTAAGACACAGTTTGAAGAATTTTTGTGCTTGCATGATCTGCCCTTTCAGAATGCATTGATGCAAGAAGTTCTGTATTTCTGAGGTGCTTTGCTGACAGGCTTCTTTCAAGCACCGGTAGTCAGATGGAAGAATTGATTTGTCACCCATTCAATTACTCCCTATATGAGATTAGCCACCTGCTTCACTAAGAAGGCTTCATTATTGATTTGTTATTTTGGACCACAAGTTAACTGGCAGGTTGGACACGGAGCCACATAGAAAGATACATCACTTAAGTCAGGCAAAGTGAAACTGTTTAAGGTCTATTAAAATGCACAAATTATATCTGCATATTTTCTCAAAGAAATCAACCTTTTCATGATCAAGCTAGCCAAAACTGGCCTCTGCAGTGGTCTTGAGGAATGTCGATTTGCAGGTCAACAGAAGACTATTTTTGAAAAATTACCAATAACTGGCTTGATAAACTGTTGTCTAAATATAGGCACAAAACGTGGTGCATGGATGTGTTTGTCATGTATCAAAAATAGCTCATAGTGACCTACATTTCACAGTTTAACTGTCTCGCTGCTACAAGCCACCAGACAATAATTTGGAAACAATTTGTCTGAAGCCACCAACAGTTTTCAGTCAAATTTTTTTCAAAATATTTAACATGTCCAGAGATATAACCCTTGGAATATGCCGTCTGTAAAAACTAACCCATCTGACAGTTTAATGAATATAAGTAAATTGTTGTCCCGTCAATATTATCAAAAATCCTCTTCCTCTTAGTCACCAAACTTATGGGGTAATGAGTGCATCTCAGGCTGAAGGTGTGAGCTGTATCATAAGGCCTTTACCTCTCATGTGTAGCATATGACAGGAGAGTTTACATCTAGTTAAATGTGAAATGCCACATTCATATATTGTATTTAGGCTCATTGGATGCACCATCTCCACACAATGGAGCCTTTAGGCATAAACCTAGCAAGATAAGGGATGCCTCTCCCCTGGACCAACACGCCCACCATGGGCGGACTTACTCAGTACGTTGTTATTAACCCACATTCATATATTGGTTAACCAAGTCAAGAACAACACCATATAATAGTCTATTTGAACATGGGATTTCACATTTTACTTGATTAAAATCATCAAGCGAAATGGCTAGTGCCAATTAAATAAGCCTAGACATAGAGGCACATCTTCCTTAAATTTCCAAGTTAATCTTACCTGCTTGGCTGGCAAAGTTTGCAGGAAGATGCATCTTCAGAGATATTAGCCATAGTAATGATACTAATCAGATCTACAGATACATGCCTGCACATGAGATTCACATGTCTGCTTCAGATTCTGCATAGTATAAGTCCTGAGAGGAGACCTGGATACAAACGTAAGCATGCCAATTAGGAGGAAGAGAGACCTTTTGGATCTAAAGGCTTCACAAGATCAATGCAATTGGTATTAACCAGTTCACATAGAAAGCATTAATTTCTCCTCTCACTCACACTCACACTCACACTCACTCACTCACTCACTCACTCACTCTCTCTCTCTCTCTCTCGCTCGCTCACTCACTCACTCACTCACTCACTCACTCACTCACTCACTCACTCACTCACTCACTCACTCACTCACTCACTCTCTCTCTCTCTCTCTCGCACGCACGCACGCACGCACGCACGCACCCACCCACCCACCCACCCACCCACTCCTTCCCTCTCTCTCTCTCCCACTCCCATTCCCCACACATCTTTTAGTCCAGGAGCTAAAGCTAGGTCAGAATCGTGACGTAGCACACCCAGTATTCGGAAGGTCTGACACTTGCTGTGGCTTGGGGGACATGTCCCACACATTTTAAGCCCTGTTGTACAAACAAATTGTGGTAGCACTAATTAGTTATCCTGATTTCTTTGCATAGGGGGTCTAGGCTTTGGCTGTATCCACAGTGCACAACGATATAAGCATGATCGTGTCATAACTCAAAGTAATATCGTATTAGATTCACCATATATGATATTTAGACGGATATCGACCTAACATATATCCAACATACATTTTGCATGCATATACCAAAGGCGAGGGTGAAATGTGAAGGTTATATTTTATGTATGTATACTAACTCCATCATAGAATCTGTATATCCAGCTGCAACAGCTGTTCAAATCCTTTAAAGTTGAGTCAAGCTCGAAATCACACCTGTTCGCATTTTGGAACTCATATATTCATATGGTAGAGCTGCTGCTTGGATTCATAAGAGCTGAGAGAACTGGAGATTGGCAGGCACACCTATCTGCTACTGCTGCTATGGCACCATATTTCTACAGCATGGACAGAACCAATTATGCAAGATGGCTGCCAATATATCTTGCGGACATGAAGATGCTTCCAAGTACACATCCCCATGTACATGAACAATTCTTGAATGGAAATCATTCCGTAAGTCGCTCACACCATCCATTCAATCAAGTGTGGACAGATATGGCCTTAGAGCAATCGATTAATTTGGATTCCAAAAAGCGAGGTGGTAGTATTGGAATAACACAAAAGCCAGGAGCTCTGGAGAGGTGGTTTTTAACTAGCCACGAGAGGGCAGCCATAACAACGGTCACAAAGCAAATGTGTGGGTTACAAGATAGTCACATGTTTGGAGTACATAAGGAAATGGGGACTAATCGAATGAACAGGGATGAAACCGATGTGCAGAAGATACTTTCGATGTTCTCATCAGATATAATGACCAATCCCTTTAATATTGCGGAAAACGACGACAGCGAGTGTCTTCTGCTTGTAAACATTGCAACTGGCGTGGTATTGCCTAGTGAAATCGCCAAGAGACTTGTTTCCGCCTGTGACATTGGTAAGGAGATTATGGACAATTTTATTCAGGAGCGGCTGGACACTAACACGAGAAGCTTTTGGGACACATTGCCACACTTAAAACTTAAAACATTTGCCAGCCTAGCACAGAAGAAAAAACTCAAAACAAATGATGAAAAAATTCACAATGTGAGATCTGACCGCGAACTATTTGGTAGATTAATTATTGCCGCAAGGTCCAGAGATGTTGATTTAAAACTAGTGATGACGTATGAACTGTCTGCTGTTCCACTATCATTGTCACATATGGATGGGACTCTAAGAAAGAATGTGAAAAGTGTTTTGTTAAGTGAACTAGAAAAGGAAGTAAATGTTGATGGACGGCTTCCACCTGTTGACAAGACAGGCGCAACAGCTTATGTAGTAGATGGCATGGCAATTGTGCAAATGGTTAAAACTGGAGGTACGTCTACATTTGGAGAATTGGCTGATAAATACTGGCACATCTTTACAGTTCCACTGAATCAAGAAGACTGCAACAGAGTAGATATAGTTTTTGACAGATATGATAGACTGGAATCTCTCAAAGCGGAAGAGCGGCTAAAACGTGGGTCATCAACAGCATTGGAAGTAAAGATTGCTGAAGAAAATACTCCCGTTCCAAAGCAATGGGCCAAGTACATCAGCAATCCAAGCAACAAAAGTAACCTGGTTGCATTTCTCAGCAAGCGGTGGCGTGATACTGGTCCAAATATGCTATCTGCCGACAATTGCGTCATTCTTGCTGGTGGCTTTAACGATGGAATGGATGTTGTTGTGATTTCAGCGAACAATTCGTCGTATTTGGAAGAACTTCGATCAGATCACGAGGAAGCAGATACGCGTATGATGTTGCACGCGCTACACGCTTCAAAAGACCACATGCGTGGTGTTATACAGTCTCCTGATACAGACGTGGCAGTACTTAGTATATATACGTATCGTTCGCTTCACTGTTCTGAACTATGGTTCCGTACGGGCACAAAGGACAAATTGCGATACATACCAATACATACAGTTGCTCAAGTACTGGGCCCAGCTATCTGTCTGTCTTTTCCTGGGTTTCATTCTCTTACAGGTTGTGATAGCACTAGTGCATTATTTGGAGTCGCTAAGAGAAAATCATTCAATCTCTTAAAGTCATCTGAATGTCATCAGCTTAGCTTAGCCCAACTCGGCGAACATGTTGACTTATCACCGAATACTGCAATTCTATGTGAGAAATTTGTCTGTGAGTTATATACCACCAGGGATGTGGGAAAGACAGCTGATGAAACCCGTTATTGGCTCTTTTGTCAAAAGAGACAAAGAAATGAAAATCTTCCACCTACATCGAATAGTCTAAAGCATCACACCGAAAGGGCCAAGTTTCAAGCTCTTGTTTGGAGACGTTCATTGCAAGCTGTTCAGAATCTTCCATCTCCAAATGGACATGGCTGGAGTATAGTGGATGGTCTACTCAAGCCTGTTCTAATGTCAAAGGATCCTGCTCCATTTGGATTAATTGAACTCACATCATGTAGATGTCAAAAGTCTGCCTGCAAAAGAACAGATCTCTGTCAATGCAAGGCTAACAATCTACTCTGCACTGAAGCATGCCTTTGTATGGGAGGTGAAATGTGTGACAATGTTCAGCATACAATTGTCGAAGATGACTCTGACACGGATGAGTAACATTCTCTCATTTGCTCACGTGATAAGTATGTCCTGCCAGCTTGTGTAGACATGCACTGCATGTCAGTTAAAAGTTTAATTATGAAAAATGTAGAAAACATGGGCATTGTTGTAGCTAAGGTATTGCTAGTCACAAGAAGACCTAAGTGCCCCAATATGTACAAAGCAACATACGGGTGTCTTAAACGAGGTTGATTATGTATAAATCTGCGATATACGATCACTCCTTTCCATTTTGGTTAAGATTGTAGTGATATAACATGCGCTTAAGTTTGTCAAAAATTTACCATTGTGAAAATTGTCTGAAAACTACATTCAACACCTATTGTAAATGGGCTTCTCACGGGTTAGTGATACCACAATTTTCTTGTACAACACGGCTCAGAATATACCCAAGACATCGGTCTAGCATAATATAGAGACAAACCTTCTGAATACTGGGTGTGCTACGAAACCATTCTTCTAGACCCCTTTTGAAAATTGGCTCCCGGACTATTTAGGTTACAAGAATATTTTGTTCAGGGTGGTGCTTAGGTATCATCATTGCACCACTAAGAACCTAGTTCTAGTTGCCATATTAGAGCCAACAAAGCATTAACCCTTTGACACTAAAATTCGTTCAAGAAAATTTCAGTTTTCTCAAAGAAAATGTCCATTTACAGACCAAGAGAAGACTGTTTGTGAAGATTTACCACTGGAGTGACTGACTCGGTTATCGAGCCAATCATTCCAGTGGTAATTTTATTAAAATAGTCTTCTGGACATTTCCCAAGACCACTGCAGAAGCTATTTCTTAAATTTGGCCTCTGTTATAATTAATGTTTTTAATTTGCCTTATTATTCAACATTTGTTAATCAGACTTTAAGGAAACTATAGAAATGTTCTGTGCCAGTCGGGGATGCGATCTGCCATTTGGGAGCATTTCTGACGTTTTCACGATAGCAGAATATTTGTAGTTTGGGACAAGTGAGCTTATTCTGTGGTGGTCGTCTTGGATCTTCTGAATTTTTTTGGAAATTAGTAAGATGCCTACTCTTCGTTAACGACTTGGCTGATTTCAAACAAAATCGGTTGGAAGCACCCTTGAGTGCTCTGCTTCAGAACTTGTATACAGAATTTTATTGGTCTATTTTTTCGATGGTCATTTTGAATTTTTCTCAAAATTCAACTCCTCATTAACTGTGTGGGCAATTTCAATTTTTCTGGTGGCCATCTTGGATTTTTTTTAATATTTCGGGAAAGCGATTAAAATGTTACTCCTCATTAACCACTTGAACGATTACATGCAAACTGGGTTGGAAGGACCTTACAGTTGTATGCGTCAGAATTTTGATACATAATTTTTGCTGGTCTATTCTTTCGGCGACCATCTTGAATTTTCTGAAAAATGTCAGGAAATCATTTAGAACGCTACTCCTCATTAACTGCTTGGGCAATTTCAACCATATTTGGCTAGAAGAATACTACGGTGGTAGGTTTCAGAACATGTTTACAGAATTTTGATTGGTATATTTTTAGGTGGCCATCTTGGATTTTCTGAAAAATTTTGCAATTTGGTTAAAGCCTACTTCTCAGTAACCACTTGGCCGATTTCAAGCAGACTCAGTTGTAAGGACCTAGAGTAGTATGCTTCAGAACATATGTACATAATTTTGATTGATCAATTTTTTCGGTGCCAATCTTTAATTATCTGAAAAATAGATGGAAATCATTTAAAACGCTACTATTCCATTGCCCATCTTTTTCTCCAAAATGACATCTCAGGAGCTGCTGTACGAATCAAGCTGAAACTCATTAGATTTAATTTCATCGATAAATAAGGTTGATTAAAGTTTGTTCAAGAGAACTTGATCCTCGAGAAAACATGGTTGTTATGAACCAATCAAAATTTCGAGTTTGATGACCATATTAGATGTTTTTATTGGCTGGATGGAACTATCATTCAATTTGCTTGTGTAGTCGGCATTCAGCATAATTTCCCACTAAATATCGATTGTACTGAATTCCCAATTTTGTGTTTTATGTCTTGTTACTGCTGAATTAAAAATATTGTGTGTGTTCAAATGCTTATGGTTCAAATGCTAATGGTCCTTGGGCCTCTTATTTATTTTTTTTATTGGCCTTACTAATCAACGATCGCTTTTCAAATTTAGTTTAAACTTGAGAAATGTGTTCTAATGGCATGCAAACTGCATCATTAGTAGTTTGATGTCTTGGAATTATTCCTAATCCTCACAGTTTTGGACAATGAAACTTTTCTATTCTGTGCAATGCATACGTGCTTAATGCGGACCATTTGCCCATATTTGTATGTTAGTCTTACCTATGCATGTAGCATTTGCACCGCAGATACAGTGGTGAGCGGTTAGGGTCATGAGGCTATATCCTTATGACTTCCTCATTAGGCAATACCATCTTGAGATCAGACTATCCAATTATCAATAATAATCAAGGGCACATTTCATAGCAATTGCTCATAATTTTAGTAGAATTTTTTTAATGTTTAGTGATCTTTTCAGGGGTAAATTAAAAAAAATAGTCTTAACTTTGTCTGCAAATTAAAATTTTCTGTGTGTGCGTATGCTCATGCATTTGTGTGTGCTAACATACACACATGCACATCTATGTCTACTTTATATTTACTGAAATATCTGTGTATAAAAGTTAAAAAAAAGATTACATGAGATAATCATGTATTTTATACGCGTGGTTTTATTATTAAAAACTAGGTGAATTATTCAGAGTTTCTGAACGATAGCCTGTCTAACTGTAGAATCCTAATTTTCAATACGTAGGGAGCCCTGTTCATGCGTCAGCGATACGCCTCACTGGATTCATATAATAATATTCTATTGCTGACGTAGGTAGAAATAGTACCCTTGATGTAATAAAATCTGGGTATTGCCTACTTATTCAAGCGTTTCGATATATAATCCGATTTAGGACAATCTACTTTTATGAAAATGTACTTGGCGAGTATTCAATATGGCTCATTGCTTACCATTAAGATATTAGTATGAAATGTACAAGTTATGATAGTAAGTTAATTTGCCTGTGTTTACAAGGTTACATATGAATATTTGTGCAGATTTCAGGCTTATATTGTGCAAAAAATATTATATTATTTATGAAGAGTTCAGAAGCTGGAATACTTGATACATTCCTTAGGCCATTCCTGCGACGATTCAGCCTCCCAGATACGAGGTAAGCTCGCAAACCCATCATCTCTTAACCTTTTAACCATGGAATTTGTTCAAGAAAATATTTCAATTTTCTCATAGAAAATGTCCATTTGCAGACCAAGAGAAAGCTATTTTAGAAAATACCATTTGAATGACTGGCTCGCTTATCGAGCCAGTCATTCCAGTGGTAAATTTAAAAAAAATAGTCTTATTGGTCTGGAAATGGACATTGCTGAAGACCACTGCTGAAGCCATTTTTTGCTGATATGATTGTTAAAGGGTTAACTCTATTAACTACAGAGAATAGAAATACGATATAAGAAATATTTTGTTGAATGTTTTGAAAGTAATTTCACTGAAGGTTGTTGCTGCGTATCTCAATTCAGATTACTTTCAAAATATTCAATGGATTACCTATATAATTGCTTTGAAATTACAACATTGGAAATTCTCTAAGGAACTATCGTAGGTAATATTATTTAGTCTTCATATCTTGTAATTAGTATCCTGCAATGGAATGTGTTCTGTTGCTGTTCTCAGTGTGGTGTAACCCACGCTGGTTACGCTAACCTGGGTAAGCATATACAATCTTGTTCTGTCTGTCTGTCTGTCTGTCTGTCTCTGTCTGTCTGTCTGCCTGCCTGCCTGCCTGCCTGCCTGCCTGCCTATCTGTCTGTCTGTCTGTCTGTCTGTCTGTCTGTCTGTCTGTCTGTCTGTCTGTCTGTCTGTCTGTCTGTCTGTATATCCCAGGAGGAGTTGGTTTGACCAGACCTACTCTATCTGTTAGTGGACATCCCTTGTTGTCTTCCCACATTTGTCCGGATCTACTATCAAGTCAGGGGGAAGTGTCTACATCCGAATCTGGAAATATTCAATCTTTTCACTTGGAAAATATATTCTTCAGGAACGCCTTCAATGTGCCAGGAGAGAAGCAACCAGAAATGTCTACAAGGGTTGATTTATAATTTTCTCAAAATGGTGTGGAGACAATGCTATTGTAGCTCCGGTGCCGCGCTGCTCTGTCAATTCTTCCTCGGACTCGTACTCACGGTACTCACTGGCCCGATGTGGAGGAAGGGAGACTGCGGGCAACCGGTGACCACAAAGACCGACCTCTAGGGCCGGTGGAATGTTCACCTTCCAGTGGGGCTGGGCGACCATTGCCGCCAATGGAAGGTACCCCTGTAAAGGAGAAGTCCTGTCATGGCTAACTAATTTAATATAAACCAATGCCTCAAGCTGGCCAATAAATTAGTTTTGCGAGAGGAAAATGTCTCACGTGGGCCTCCGTCACATAAAAATGCCTACCACGCCGAAGCGGAGGAGGAGAAGTGGTCAAGACTGTGCTCCTTATCTAGAACAATGCTAAAAGTGTGTTAAATTATATGTGTATTGTTATTTATTTATAGGGATGCATGCTGTTTACGTAGAGGTTGGTTTCGACCGACTATCCTAACAAAATATCTGTGCTAATACTAGTTAGGATTAGGCACTGTATCTCGAGTCTATTAGTGCAGGCACGAGAGACAACTTTAGTGAAAAAGTGCTGCTGTATTTAGAGAAATGGGTGATGCATTTATTGAAGCAGTATAGTGTAAGTTTAAGCGTTGCACAGTTTAAAAGTATATAACTATTTAACTTAACAAATGAAAAATAACAGTGTTTAACAGCGCTCGCCGTGTTCCAATTCTATACAGTACAATGAAGGTTAGCTGATCACTACTGCGCTTACTTGTAATCAGCACTTAAAGAAAATAAAATAACTGTTACAATAAAAAGGGCGCCTATTAGTCATCAGCGCGGTAGTTGAAAAAGCACAGTTGTTGGTACCTGTTAGTCATCAGCGCAGTGTTCGTTAACAGCATAGTGGTTGTTGGCGCCTGTTAGTTATCAGCGCGATGTTTGTTGACGACACCGTAGTAGTTGGCGCCTCAGTCATTTGCACAAATAATATCACAGAATGTTCTAATACAGTCCAATTTGCTGTAGTGGATGAAGCCTGCAGAATCTTTGGTGTGGAAGTGAAGTTACCTCTATTGATGAAGAGACTAGTTAGCTCACCTGGCCTGAAAGGCCAAGTGAGCTTATGCCATGGTGGCCGTCTGTTGTCCGTCTGTCCATCAAATTGCTTCTTCTCCTTAACAGTGTAACCGATTTCAACCAAATTTGACTGGGAGGCTCCCAAACTAGTACCCTCCAGACGTTTTTTTCCGAATTTTGATGTATCAATTTTTTGTGATGAAAACCTACATTTTATGAAAAATTTACCCGAAATGGTCAAAATGCTACTCGTCCATAGCTGCTTGACATATTTCAACCAAATTTGGCTAGATGGATTCTACGGTGATAGGTTCCAGAACTTCTATTCAGAATTTCGATTGATCAATTCTTTGGGTGAAAATCTTATTTTATGAAAAATCTACTGGAAATGCTTAAAATGCTACGTCTCCTTAGCTGCTTGACATATTTCAACCAACTTTGACTAATTGGATTCTATCGTGGTAGGCTCTAGATGATCTATTCAGAATTATGATTGATCAGTTTATTGGGTGAAAATCTTAGATTTTATGAAAAATCTACTGGAAATGGTTAAAATGCTACTCCTCATTAGCTGCTTGACATATTTCAACCAAATTTGACTAAATGGATTCTATGGTGGTAGGCTCTAGATCTTCTATTCAAAATTTTGATTGATCAGTTTTTTGGGTGAAAATCTTAGATTTTATTAAAAATCTATCAGAAATGGTCAAAATGCTACCCCTCTATAGTCGTTTGACATATTGTGGAGAACTCAATTCAGGCTTAGGGGAGAATTTCATTCAAACAGAACAACAACTGTAAAACTAAAACTACTTTAATCATCTTTGGTAGTGTGGTCAACAAACTCTATTTACACTATATACAGGAAAAAACAGATCAACAAATAACTTTCAAAACCAGTGCATGGCAAGCGAGAATTAGAATTAGATTAGCCTCCCTTCTCTCAAATAATCGGGCTTTATATAGTCGAATGTTGTGTGCTTCTCGCAAAAAGACAAAATCGCTTCTGGAGTAAAGCTATGAATCACCTGCACGTGAAAAGGCATAAAGTCCCTTCTCCCAGAAAGTTTTAAACACCTTCTCAAGTAAAGCAATAAATTTGCATCCATAAACCTATATATTTGCATCCATAAACTTATAAATTTGCAAGCGAAAAGGCATAAACTCACTTCTAGGGGAAAGCCATAAACCACATGAAAAACTATAAAATTGAAGAAAGACATAAAAGTTAGATCAGCACCCCTTCTGCATGATCCACCAGCAAACCCCTGCAGCAGCAGCAGCAAGCCACAGTCTGCTGCAGGCTATAGTGCAATGTAAACAAACACTGACCAGTCAGGTCACTGCACTATGCAGCCAGCTGACCTGGCACTGAGGAGTGCTGATACAACAATCAGTTGGCATATAAGAGTTAGCCCCCTTGTTAATCCATTTTAAGGGACAATTCCGGGATGATAAAAAGTGTGCTTTATTTGAAAGATTATTACATGTTTAATGAAATTGCGCCAGAATAATAACCAGATAGAAATAGTGTAACCAACTATCGCTAGATAAAGTCGGTAAAATTGATAATTTTTCGCGCATAGGGGCGCTGCCATTTTATCGCGTCTAGCGATGTCAGTCCCGCACCACCACTATTGCTCTGACTGGAGGAGCGAGGCCAATAGATGCGTGTATATATTTTAAGGAAGTATACATAAATGATAATAGCAAACGAACCGCTGAAGCGATTACAATGATTCTAGGATCTCTAAATAGGTGCCGACCTCGGGATTAATATGCTATAATGGATGTTAATATCAGACAAGAGGTTCAAAAGACTGGAATATATAAAAAAATTATTCATCTAAGTTACGATCTGAGAATATGTTATCCTATTTTTGGTAAAGTTCAGCATAAGATGGTTTTTGTCTCGCAGACACTATCTTTGCGTATTGTCATTAAACTGGAGTGTGCCTAAAGCTGAAAGAAATGGCTTTTTGCCTGACCAATTATAATTTTGCTAACGTGGATATTGCCAGAGATATCACCAAATGAATTAACATTTTGACATAAAATCTGGGAATTTTCATCACCGATCATTATTGCCAGGCAAGCTGTAGTAATTTCAATAATTAAGATATTTTGATGGAATTTTTTCCGTTACGAGATAACATTGTAAAGGTTCGGCACAGTAAATTCTGTCATTGTAGCTGTAATACTCATTCTGATATGGGATGATGGATAGAACGCATACTGAAATTTTTGTTTGAAATTTTGCTGGATTAGTTTTTCCCGCAGAGTGTATCTTTTGAACCACTAGGCTGATTCTAACATCCCTAGCAATGGATAAATCTTCGAATTTGCAGCTACAGGTAGGTATCAGAATTATTACAATCGGTTCTCTGGTTCCGGCAATATTATCATATCATATGTTTTCTTGGAATATATATATTTACACTGCCTGCGACACACGCTATAACTGTATCTTGAGTCGGCTGAGTAATTTGACAATATGCACATGTCAAGTGTGCCACTTCATTTAACCCTTATCGCATGGTGTAAAATGCGTAATAGCCTACTTACAGCGATAGTGCCGGGGGTACATTTTGAGAAAAAATATATTGTTGAAACGTGTTGCTGTTGTGCACAGCAATGACTTACAGCAGCATTGTTATCAAAATGAACACATTCTGATAGGATAGAGAAAATGGAATCTATGCTTAAGCGGTCTAGTGGGTAACGATTCCCCACTGACTTCAGATACTAGAAATACTTGAAAAACTTACTAGCTTAACTGGACAATGTCCTAACGATTACAAATTAGGACATGTTAGGCCTCCATGCATATACATATTTACTGTACAGCCTTCGTGCTCGGCAAAGATAGCATTGGTGTGGGGATGACATCAGGATCTCGTGAAATCTCACTCTCGTTGCAAGAAAATGGCGCCGGCCGGGAGATAAAATATTCCCATGTTTATGATGGTATAATTACTCGTATTATTTGTCTATTGTTTTTATTTAGGATTCAATATGTTAGTCATATAATAGTCTTTCAAATAGAGTACTCTTTTACCAATCCCAGAATTGTCCTTTAAACAATTGAAAACAAAATCCACTACACAATCCCCCGCCTGTTTGTAACCATGTCCACATGGTTTGTGGCGCGACTTCAAGCCAATACCAAGTATGATACAGAGAATAGATAAATGATATGAAAAAAATAATTGGATGAGTCATCACTGCTAACTAGTCATTGTATAATAATTTATGACAATAACAGTTTTGTAACACAACAAAAATACTAAGCCACTCAATTCACTGTTTGCTAAAAGTCACCTGACTTAGATATCTCAGAAAATTTTAACCTATTCATTCCCATGGTGTAGGTTCCCTTGAAACAAGTTTAGCAGAGATACATCCCTCCATTGGGTAGTCTTGATAGTATCTCTTTAACTCTAAAGCAGTCATTGCTCTAGGGAACCGGTTCCTCTATTCCTATAGAGAACATATAAACGAGTCTGTGAGCATGCGCACTTATGCTACTATGCATGCGACCGAGTCCAAGCCTTCATTAATTAATTTTCTGTATTACGGGAAACACCTAACTTTTATCTCAACAAATCCTATTCATTCCATAATCTTGTGGAGCTACATCCACATTTGCTTTTCATGAATACCACAGTACAAGTGGTCTTTGTTGAATAAGTCATAGTACTTATGTAAAATGGTTATAATTTACGTGAATATGAGCAGAAAGTTCGTTGTGACCAAGTTGAAAGAAAATGGCGCCAGCTTCACATTACAAGCCAGGTGAAGTCAATAACTCTGATCCTATTTTAGCCACGAGGCTCCGTTCCTACGAAAGGTATACTATATACCGGTTTGGAACATCTCCTACGAAAGGTATCCTACATAACATATGTAACATACCGGTTGGGAAGTTAGCGGATCAATTAAGAGTTTTGACTAGGTACGTATTTCCGAGCGTCATTCTTTCCTACATAAGGTATACTACATACCGGTTTGGATCGAATCCTACATAAGGTATCCTACATAACTATGTAATATACCGGTTGGGAAGTTATTGGATCTATTAAGAATGTGACAGTGGTGCAAACAGGCGTGGTGGACCGGATGAACACCACAAGGATACACCACGATCATCCCCTGAAGAAAAGCGAGTGGTCCTTCTAAGGACCGTTACTAACCAACTAACATGAAACTCGCAATTACTTCATGATGATCAGTCAGTCATGTCAGTCGTATTACAATAAAGACGAGACCATCGTATTAATTCGCGATTCGGTGTTCGCTTTCAATTGGCGGCGTTTTTGCAGGCTAATTTAACATTACTAGCAATGGGCCATGAAACCTTTTTACCTTTTATTTAATATCTTATAAAAATTACTCGAGATTTTATGTTTTCTAATACCTGGCGGGGTTAGTCGACGCAAGTATTTTTTATGGCCGTAGTTTCATGAAAAATGTAAACATTGCGTTGCTATGGGATATCCTCTTTAGTGTGTCGTAAATTGGCAAATGTCGGACGATCTCGGAATGCCCGGATGTTCAAAATTACGATACTGAATTGAATCCTCGTAATCACATAACCCGCTTTTGTTAGAGGCTATTAAGCCTGTGCCAGATTATCAGGTTCACTTGATTTGTAAATCTAGGGAGAAACTTGCGTTCACTTGATTTCTAAATCTAGCGTTAAAACTTATTATATATATTACTGGTTATATTGTAATGTGAACCTAAAATGATCTAAAACGTAATGCGATGTTCCATAAACCATATACGAACAGTTAAGACAAATGAGATTGACCTGAATCGTGTGCGTGAGCCGGTGGTCTTTTATACTCCAATCGGAGGTGCTCCTGTACATAGGAGGGATCTACGTAAACTGAACTGAACTGTTCTAGAAAAATTGCATGAACGGCCGATAATTAAACTGGGTAGCCAGCGTCTATTGTTAGCGAGCCGGACAGTGGCAAAGTAAATCTCCGTTGGGAGGCGCTGACGAGAAGCGTAGATCTCATTGCCGAATTTCCGATTCCAGGATATCTATATCCGAGTACTCGCTTAACCTACTTCATTAAAATTTGCTTTAACCTAATCGGGTCAGATAATATCACGTGATTTATATATCATGTGATTATCACGTGATTCTGATTTATATATTATAAAGACGACATTTATGTCAGGTTAGGATTAATTTTGATGGAAAAAACAATCTTTATTAAAGGATACGCAATATTTAGGCTGCTCAATTTAATAATTTCACTTCTGCGAATGATGTTTTCAGGTATACATTAAGCATAGCCGCGAGGTGACAAGATTTGTGAAGGGTTTTTTCGTGGTATCTTCAGACGTTAAGATGTTTAAAAATTCAGAGGAAAATAAGTTTTATCCTTGTATATAGTGCGCGCAAATTTTTTAGAACATGTAAATTGAGCATAAATGTGCGACCTATTTATGGATTTTTAAGTAAATACGCCACTCCCATATTTGCTGGTACTCATTCAGATTCAACTTATTTCAGTTGCAACTTATGACTAATAACTTCGAGAGTTAAATGGTTGATATTTTGATAGTAAACGCTACAAACTTTGATGACCAAGTTTTACTATATCAGAGATGTGTGTTGATCTCAGTGTTTTAGTAGCAAGCATAGCCTTTGGATCAGGAAAGTTCTTGACTATCAGCCACTTTTATTAGCCCTAAGATGGGTTTTTTCCCTACTTAATGTATAATCTAATCTCTCATCATTTTGTAAATTCTTTCTGTGGGTACTTAACTTGGGTGAAATTGGATATATAGAGCACGTACCCAGGCTATGAGGGATCATTCTATCGGCTCTCAATCGATTAATTGTTATAGTCAAATATAACATTCTGCTTGCAAATGGACTATTACTCGTGGAAATCATCTGAAAGTCTAGAAGAGGGGGAGAACTAACCTAGTTAGAAAAATTTTCTCTCTAAGGGGTGTGTAAACTGTGAAATGTTGGTCTGAACATGTTGTTTCCACACCATCTCTTAAAACATTCGAAAATGGTTTAGGTAGGCTTTGGCATAGTCAAGCCAATGTATGACTACACCGTACACGCAACCCATGACTAGAAGTGACGGCACAGGCATGGAGATAAATGAAGAAGAGATGACCATGAGGCCTAATTGTCCTGTGCTCAGTATTATTACCTAGATTATAACTCAATTTTTATGGCATAGCAACTGATTATAATTAAACTTCTGGTTTAGGTATGCCAAATCAAATCACTTCTGGTGTTTTGCTGGTATTGTTTGTTTCTAAATCACTTGACAGTTTAAATGCCCTATTTCAGGGGCTCTTATTTTGGATTCTTTAATTCTTTATTAGTTGCTCTTAGTGCAATGGCTGAACCATCCAATTATCCTCATCCTTCGAAACCTTGTGTACACCCAACTCTTCGCATTTATCTTCTAGGAATAATTTAATTTTTTCTTATGATCCTAGCAGTGCTTTTGTCGTTTTGATTTCACTAGATTTCGTTTTGCTCCTGAATCTTCTCATGTATTACACTCTAACTATCAGCCTCCATCTTTCGACTAATATCAATCTGCAAATAAGTGCGTCAGACTTTATTATTTTAATTGTGAATAGGGGTTTGCTATCTTTTAGTATCATATCTGGCCTGATTTATTTTTAACATAGTTTTTCAGTCTTTCTTTTCTGTCAGTAGGATCCCTCGCCATGATGAAGCATATCTATGGGTGAATGTAAGCTTGTCACAATAACAAAATCTTTTTTGTCTTATCAAGATTTACACCGCTCCTTTCTCGAGTTCAGTAGAAATTTTGATCTTTTTATTTGTCTAGGGATATATCTATTTCTATTATTGTCATATGGAGAGGTCTTCTCAGCCTTATCTATTCAAGCCTATTTTTTATTCTTCTAAATTCTAAATTTCCCAGGCATTATTAAATAAATTCCTCAAGGGGGCCTAACCAAGATGATTGGATTATTGCCTTTGCATGGATTGTGGAATATGGTTTTTTCCTTTCACCCTTCTGTGTAGTTTCAGTCCTTTGTCCTTATCCATCATTGATCTGGTCACAGGTTTGATGGACTTCTTTCCTGTTTAATCATCTGATAAAGATATTAACAATTGGGCTCATATCATACTAGCTTGGTTTTCAAATTAGATTTGTAAAATAAGATTCTGCAGGTTTATTCTGGTCCTAGCTGTCATGCTTAAGCGCTTCTATATAATCTCTACTCTATCAGGGGTGGGATGGGTATAGCTAGCCTCATGCATGTCTTAGGTAGCAGATTTCCTACATATAAGGTACAATCAATGTAGTCATTGAATCCCCCTTTTTTCTATCAAACCATGTTGGTCTCCTTTGACATTAGTCCTGCTTCTGTTCCTGATCAATAATTTTCTGCTCTTTTCAAGTAGGATACAGTGGAGGAATGGCAGAATCCAGACTTTAAGGATTATGAGGTGCTGGCAGATCATCTTTTATAGGGTCTCGGCTCTTATCTTCAACTCATATATTTATCCTTTTCTGACAACTTCCAAAAAATTTACACTTCATGATTTAATACTAATTCTGTTGTATATTTTGGAATTATTTTGTCTGGAACCCAATGCTGCTTTGATACTGTTTGAGACAAAAATTACTTAGTCAATCGTTTTATATTCAACTCTTTTCCTACTATGTTGTCTCAGAAATGGAGTTCATCGATGAAAGGAATAATATGGACATGGAGTCATTTTGCCTAGTCATCACTGGTCTAGTCAAGGATAAGGGACAGTGTTTTCTGATATTTCTATATATACAGAATTTGTCCTAACTGGATCTGGGTTCTTTTAATTACATCATAGCCAGTCTGGGATTCCTCTGGCTTGGAAGGTTGCTTAATTGTGTTAAAATTTGGGCCGAATGGAGTCAGTTTTGTGTACGAAGGTCAAGTCTGGTAATTCAGAATTTTGTCCCTCACCACGACTGCATACACTGCATTTTCATTCGTTGGGTGTCATCGGTACCAATTCACCAGTTAATCCATCTGCAGGTCCAGTTTGATGTCTTGTTCTTACGTGTTTGGGGGAGGGGATCTCGTTCTTGTGTCTATGGAATCAGATAAAGTAGTCTTACTACTCTCTTCCTTTTCAGGAACTAGAACAGGAACTAATACTCTAGTATTCCTCTTCAATACTCAGGAATATTGGAGAATGAAGAGATATTGTCTCTTTCACAAGCACCTATCTGCTCATGCAGTCATTTCTATAGTAGTGACCTTCATCAACAAGCAGGGCAGTTGAGGTTATCATATTTTGTCTGGAGTCTTGGTCTTCCTCCTGCGGTGGAGATGTCAGCAAAACTTTCAGCAGCTCACATTCCAGGTAGAATGATTTTCCTTGTAGCTCATTTATTACATCCCATTAAGTTTCTACTCAGTATAGTGTCCAGATTTGATGTTCATATTCTTCCTCCAGGCTAGGCTCTGGCGGTAGATGCTCTGGCCCAGTCATAGACTTCACATTTTTTTAAATTATCTTCAATTTAACTTTCTAGTGCCAATTGTATTTAAAAACTTTTGTCAGCGGTTTCTAGTACAATTGTCTTTAAGAACTTTTGTCAGCAGAATGTATTATCCCTTTAATCACTCCTGCTTGGCCCAATGAGAGTTATTCAGTGGATCTCGTAGTCCTCTTTGTGGAAATCCAAAGCGTCTTACCAATTTTGCTGATTTTCTATCTCGTTTAACAGCAGCTTTCAGTTCATCATTCCACAAATCTTCAATATGTATATATGGTATTTTCCAAGAGACCTGTTTTTCAGAGTATTCTTAATCAATTCAAACTATCTGTTACAGGAGAATTTACCAGAGTATATTTAAGGTTTTCAAATGGTTGTAGAACAGCACATTATCTCGCCCGATTCTGCATCCCATCATCAAGTCATAGATTCATGGCATATTTTTTGATGATTTAAATCCCTGTATGCTGGGGTGGTGTTATCGTTTTCACTAGCATCTATCCTTCTTTGTTTTCTAGAAGCCGGTTTGAGAGTTATTAAGTATTTACATCATTTATCCATGGTACCGGTATTTTTAGGGTATAGCACAAAGGCAAATACCTATAATAAATTCCTCTATTAATTCATTCTTGGGTCCATCTGTTTAATTGTATAACTCTGAAATCATTCGCGGCCGCGTTTGTTAGATGGCATTTTGATATTCATATTCTTTTTGGGAATGATCTTTTCTAGGTGGTAGGAGAGCTGGCCTCATTCTTTGCCCTTGAAGAGATCTTATATATATATATAAAACCTAATTAATTGTTTTCAATCCTTTCCGAAAACTATGCCCAATTTAAAATATCTTTTTGAAACACCGTTCAGGTTACTTATGCAAATTTGTTTAGTAAGCGCGCATCTCATCAACTGGATTACAGACACCATTAATCGACACTAGAATGTACCTCCAGGAGACACTCAGTAAGTGTTAAGGCACACGATGTTCGTGGTATGGCCTTCTCCTTCGCATTCTATGCAGATCTACCGTTCAGATTACTTATGCGAATTTGTTTAGTAAGCGCGCATCTCATCAACTGGATTACAGACACCATTAATTGACACTAGAATGTATCTCCAGGAGACACTCAGTTTGTGTTAAGGCACACGATGTTCGTGGTATGGCCTTCTCCTTCGCATTCTATGCAGATCTATCAGTGGACGACATTATGTAAGTTGCAGTATAAATGTCAGATTCTACATTAATTTTATCTGAAAGATCAGATTCAATTCACAATCTGACATTTCTCGTTTCGCCACTCAAACCTAGGCTCAATTGCCTAGATTCTTTAGTCAGCCGTCTTCTTCACCATCTCACGGCTGCTTTTAAATTCTCTTTGCTGAGATTTTATAATTATCATTATATTATTGTATTTTATTTCGAACATTTGTTTGTTCGTGCTATTTCAGCACTTCAGCGATTTAGTTGGTTTTAGTATTTTTGGTGATTAACCTTTCATTCCTGATTTGCAATTTACCAACCCACCTAGTATTTGGGCTCTGACCAATTCTGTGTTTTAGCAAACAGTGAATTGAGTGGCTTAGTATTTTTGTTGTGTTACAAAACGACCAGACGTATATATACTGGTCTGGCGTTTTGTTAGCTTACTAAAATACTTACCACTCAATTCACTGGGGCCCACCTCAGCCACCCCGCATCGTTAAATTGCAAATCATTAAAAATTTGTGGAATTAATTAATGACGGCTTGGACTCGGTCGCATGCATAGTAGCATAAGTGCGCATGCTCACAGACTCGTTTATATGTTCTCTATAGGAATAGAGGAACCGGTTCCCTAGAGCAATGACTGCTTTAGAGTTAAAGAGATACTATCAAGACTACCCAATGGAGGGATGTATCTCTGCTAAACTTGTTTCAAGGGAACCTACACCATGGGAATGAATAGGTTAAAATTTTCTGAGATATCTAAGTCAGGTGACTTTTAGCAAACAGTGAATTGAGTGGTAAGTATTTTAGTAAGCTAACAAAACGCCAGACCAGTATATATACGTCTGGTCGTTTTACTATGACAGAGGAGAGTCATGGCATTGGCCTCCGCAACAAACACAGTTCTGTATCAACAGTCTCGAATTGAATTTTTCATCCTATACCAGTAAAAATGTTGATTTACCTTACTGTTGGTCTTTCTAATTCCAAGATGGCCAGATAATACATTGTCATGCATCTGTTCCAATACCCTTGGTTGAAGACACATGGGGACTATGAGCTGCAGATAGGATTGAACTTGACTGGGACAAAACCATCTTTTATACAGCACCCCATTCCTAAGTAACAGTAAATCCCAATGCAACCATCAGTTCCATACTGCGGGAGTTTCTGATGTTATTCTGTCCATTGGTAGTCTATCTGATGACTCAGTCAGCCACTGTATCACCGTCGTCAAATCAGCATCGATGGCCTGTTTAGAAGCCAGCTCTTCAGCCGACCAGCCCATAATCAATTCATTGAGGCCTATCTCAAGTTATGTCTCAGGCACCATTGAGTCCTCATCACAATCCCCCACCTAATCTTGCCTTCCACGGTTGCTGAACAGCTCTAATCCATCCACCAATCTGATTAACAACACTATAATGATCCGGAAACTGTTTTGGGAACTGTCTTACCCGACTAAACACATTCCTACTTAACGATAAAAGTGTGCTAAACAACATAATAACTACAAATATGACTATATTTGTAACATTGACAAATTGTTTAGCACTGATAATCTTGTCTCCATGCATTCTCTCATTTAGTTTCTTTGGTGACCGACTCAAAATCTCAGTCATTACACCATTTGTTGGAGCTATGTGCTTCACAGCAAATGGTATTGTGTCATCTAGCTAGAAGGATCTTTGTTCATTATTCTCGGTGCACATATCGAATCCACTACCTGGAAAACCAGTTAGAACAGTCTCTCCATCATAACAAAACACTCCTTAGGATCACAATTCAATTCTGAAAATCCATTTACATTGCTTTGCTGTGATCCTCGTACATTAGTCAACACATCTTTGCCATCTAAGTTTAAACATCCATTAAAATCCAATACAAACTCATGGTTACACAAGAAATCAGTTCCTACTAGACCATCATCCTGTATTTGTGCAACATAAACTGGCCATTCATAGCTTTCTCCATTTATGTGCATATTTGCTTGAATTACACCAGTAACATCTAACAAACTATTGACAGCTGCCTTCAGATGCACATTTGGTAACTGAGATGGACACATTAATGCAGTTTGCAACTGAAATGGAATAGAATCAAATATTTATTTAGAAATAATGGTTACTGCTGCACCTGTATCTATCAGAAACTTAGCTTGTACTCCAACAGGTAATTGAAAAGAGACATTGTGATTTCTATTACCACCAGCAATGCCTGTAATCCGTAAATCTAAACTGTTTACTAGGACCGGCGGCAAGCCAATGGAACCAGTCTTTAGTTTTCCGAATTGTCAACGTGATTGTAAGGTTGTCGATCACTATTCTGATTAAGGATAGTCCGGTTTGGGCACTGGCGAGAATAATGTCCTATCTCGTGACATGAATACCACTCCACCGGTTGTTTGAAACTTGTAAATTGATTTTGCCCATGTTTAATCAATTCCTCTGTTTTGGTAAATTCAGATTCCATTAACTGCTTTACTTTTGTCCCAAACTCACAAAGTCTTGACTCTGTCACATATGAATCCTCCTTTACAGCATGAATTCTCTGAGGTTGCACCTTCACACGGTCATCTCTGAGGCTCATATAAGTCTCGTAGGCATCACAAGCTTCAACAACTGTGTTAGGTTCTTTCATACCAACTGCTAAAATAGCATTTGGATCAGCTAATCCTTTAATAAAATGTCTCATTGTAATTGTCTCCCGAGTTAAAGCATCTGCAGAGGGAGTTTCTGAATGTCAGCAGTATACTCCGATAGTTTCTCTTTAGGGTTTAATCGACGGTTTTCCAGTCGAGCGAGATATGATGTAATGGCAAGTTTCTCTTTGAAACAATTCTCCAGAGCATAAATTAATAAATCATAGGAATCCGGTATATCTGGTGTAAGCTGATCTTCTTCTTTTCGTTCGCTGATCATACCGCCAGTCCTGTAAGTGACTATTGACATGATCATAAGCGTTAAGTGCATGGATCCATGGTTTATTAGAGGGCGCAATGCGGCCTGGAACCTCCGTCTTCAGCACTCGAGGTTTCTGTCAGGGTTACCTCAACATCACCTCCTTTAGTTGCCTCTTACAACACGCAGAGGATACGGAAAGTGTATTCTAAGCCCCATCTACAGGGCAAGTGTGAGCTGATTAAATGCATGCTCCGCTGCTTCTCTTAAACCCCCAACAAACCCCCCTTGCGGGTTGGTCTGTAGTTGTGTTAACCACTATAAAACATACTTACCGTTCAATCACTACTTGCTAAATCAACTACTCTGCATTTAGCCAGCAGAATAAGATTTTTAGGGGGCCAAGCTGGTGCTTGGCACCCTATTGTTTTCTTTGTTTATTTTAATTTCTTTATTATTCCATGCTTTTTTTTGTTCGCGAATAATGCGAAGACAAAAATGCCGATGAAATTCAAGCTTGGCATAGCAAGAGGGCCTTATTAGTGCAAACTTTTTATGTGTTAATGGATATGATTTTCTAGATAGGCTGGCGAGCATCTTGGATTTCCGGAAAATTTAACCGCGTTTTAAAAAATCTCCCGAACCGCTGAAGGGAATGAGCTGAAATTTGGGGAGGATCATCAGAGAGTGGGTCTCATAAAAGTTTGTCCAAGAGAAGTCGATAGCTCGAAAAACACAGATTTGCGTATGAACCAATCAGAATCAAGCCGTCGGGCGGAAATATTGAATTTTTTATTTGATGAAATTTTAAGCACAAATTGGTCACATAAAGGTTTTGGGGGTCGAGAAATTCAAATCTGGCATTTTCGAATCTGTCGGGTTAACGGTTTGGCCACCATCTTGGATTCATTTCCTGCCAAATTCCCCATAGTAAAGCAATTGGAAATTTAAAATGCCTTCTCCTCGGAAACCACTGGGTGGATTTCAATTATATTTTACAGGAAGCATCGTTAGGTAATAGAGATCTGATTTTGTTCAAACAACGCTGGTCGGCGTATTAGGCCGGCGGCCATTTTGGATTTTGTAGTATTTCGGGAAATGTTTTTAAAAATCTCTCCTCCGAAACCACTTGGCGGATTGATTCAAAACTCATGAAATATTATCTAGGGCATCGGCTGAATCAAGTTTGTTCAAGGGAATTTGATTGGCCAAGAACTTGGGTGGCCATCTTGAATGACCTAGTTTTCGTGAAAATGACTTCTTCTCCAGAACCGCTGAATGGATCGGGCCAAAATTTGGCTGATATGATTATGGACTGAGAGACATTAGAGTTTGTTCAAGAGAAATTGATATGTCCAAAAACCTGGCCGCCATCGACCAATTAAAATTCTGCATGATTGGCGGCCATTTTGAATTTATTTATTTGTTGAAATTTGAAGCCGAAATTGGAAGATGGAGGAGAGCAAGACCTCCGAGACACTTGATGAGTTGACACAGGCAAAGAATCTGAAACTGAAGAAAATTGGTCAGACAGAATGGGATCAACATCACCCTGCTGACCAGATGACAAGGGAAATTGAACCAGACCACTTGCCGAAAACCTAGAGAGAATGGAAAATTGAGCCAACAGGAAAGAACGATTGAGGGAAGGGTCTCTAACAACAGATAACAAGGAAGAAATACAGACCCGAGTCAACGATTTGAAACTCTAATTCAGGGGAAAGCACAACAGAAACTATAGGGAAAAGATGATCAAAGGAGGAAGAGGAGGAAGGAGGCAGAGAACAATTAGGATGAACAGAAGAAGAAAAAGAGGAAGAGTGAGCAGGATTCGAAGAACCTGGAAAGGAATTGATAGAAGGAAGGCAGGAAAACCCCGGAGGAGGAGGGATAGACGAGGACTGAAAAATAGAGGAGGAATTAGAAACATGACTGGAGGAAAAATCACCAGCTGAAAGAGAAAAAGAAGAAGGAAAAGACCTATCTCCCTGAACTTGAGAAGAACGAGAGGGAGGATGCCTAGAATCAGAAGATGAACCTGAAACTACATCACGAAAAGAGGAATAAAAGGAACCTGAAGAAGCATCAACATTAACTGACTGAGAAAGAGACGGAGAGGATCCAAAATCTTGAAGATTACTATATCTACTATATCTCGCGAAAATAATACGAGTGAACTATCCCTAAGACGAGATGGAGAATAACCGGTGCTAACTACATATGTATTGACAGAAACATGACCCTTATCAACAAAATGCAAATCTGAAAGAAGGGACCAACTAGAAGAGGAACCTGTAAGCGCAGGAAACTCTAGACCGGATGCGTAAAACCTAACCCGGAAGGAGAACCAGAAGCGGAAGTTGGCGCTGGGATAACGCCTTAACCGGATCTTGCAGACCCTGATAATTGACCAAACCAGAAGTCTGAGCAAGACCAGAAGTGGAAACCGGATGCTTAGCCGGATCTTGAAGACCCGGAAGAGCACCCCTCAAACCGGAAGTGGAAGAGATAACACCGGGCACGGAAGCGGAAGTGTGCCTACCGGAAATCGGGAAATTAATAGGGTTTGAGGACCCATATATCTGGCAGGACTGGAAGACCCACTAGAACTGGAAGTACTAGCACCGGAAGCAGAAACAGAAGTGGATAAAAGCCTACCAGAAGTCGAAAAATAAACAGGATCTTGAGGATCCGGGAAAAAACGGAAGTGGAAGAAGGACCAGAAATGCCAGAAGTAGCCCTGGGTCTTGCAGACCTGAATCTACCAAGCACCTACCGGAAGTGCTTGACAGACCGGAAGCTACCAAACTTCCTGTCTGAAATAAGATAGGAACAGGCGATCTCTTGACATTTCTGCCTACCGGAATTATGGAAAACTGAACTTTGGCATAGGCACCTGAATCCGGGACTTCCATCTCTGACACCACTGCTTGAGGGTAATGCCCCTCCTCAAGGCTTAGTTGGGTTTTGCCCGGTGGCTTACATGAAACCACCTTTATGGCCTTTTTCTTCGAGTTCTTAGATTTTGGTTTTGGGGACCGAATCTCTTGCCTGGACGTGAGGGAAGTCGGCTTCCCCCATTTGCGGACACATCTGCTAACCTTCCAGTTCTCGTTCAACTCGGATGACTCTTCTCTTGCCGCGCGAATGGCTGTCAAAATCTGCTCATCTAAAGACTTGGTCAAAACGGTCGCAATATACTCAAAATGCACAAAAAGAGCCATGACAGCATCTGAATTAGGGGGTATGTAAGCAAGCGTAAAAATCTTATTCTGGTGGCTAAATGCAGAGTAGTTGATTTAACAAGTAGTGATTGAACGATATAGATGTTTTTGTGGTGTAATAACAACTGTTTGTTAATCGAAAAAGTTTCTCATTTTCTGACCATGCAATTGCCATAGATAAAAATGGCTGATAAAAACTGTCCCATCTCATATTCCGATCAAACACACCAGAGCATGGTAAGAGAATATCATATTGGAGACTGCTGCGGCCACCTCTTCCAGGTGATTGTGAAGTCATATTTAGAGCGTGCCTAGGAAGACACTGATCAACTATGGTCAGAAGCGCTGTAGTTTGCTCACTACTAGATGGCTGTGCTCAATGTTCTGAGGATCTAATTACACTCAATTGTTTTTCAGGACTGACCTTATCATTCTCAGCTTTATTGGCTCGTTCATTCGCAGCTGTGACCATTTTTAAAACAGCTACTTCTTGGCGAAGATCTGCTACTTCTTTTTCAATAGTCACTGACTATTGATCACCACCAGAAGCACCTTCACTTATTTCCATTGTTTCTTTTGTTTGCCACTCTTAACCATTTTCACTATTAAATTACTTAAAAAGATCAAAAGTCTGTTAAGATTATGTTCTTTTCTAAACTGTGCTCCACAAAGTTTGTTCTAATGTTTTACACAGTTCTATAAACTGTTCATTACAAAATTATGTCTAAAATTGACTGTAAAAGAATACTGTAAAAGTAAAACTACTTTAATCACCTTTGGTAGTGTGGTCAACAAACTATTTACACTATATACAGGAAGACAAATAACCTTCAAAACCAGTGCATGGCGAGCGAGAATTAGAATTATACTCAGCCTCCCTTCTCTCAAATAATTGGGCTTTATATAGTCGAATGTTGTGTGCTTCTCGCAAAAAGGCATAAAATCGCTTCTCGCATAAAGCTTTAACTCACTTGCACGAGAAAAGGCATAAAGTCGCTTCTCGCAGAAAGCTATAAACCCCTTCTCACACAAAGCTATAAATTTGCAAGCGAAAAGGCATAAAGTTCCTTCTCACAGAAAGCTATAAACCCCTTCTCACGTAAAGCAATGTAAACAAACACTCTGACCAGTCAGGTTGCTTCACTATGCAGCCAGCTGGCCTGGCACGAAGGAGTGCTGATACAACAATCAGTTGGCATGTAAGAGTTAGCCCCCTTGTTAATCCATTTTAAGCAACTGAAAACAAAATCCACTACAATATTTCAACCAAATTGGACTAGATGGATTCTATAGTGGTAGGCTCTAGCACTTCTATTCAGAATTTTGATTGATAAATGTTTTGGGTGAAAATCTTAGATTTTATGAAAAATTTACCGGAAATGGTCAAAATGCTACTCCTTCATAGCCGCTTGACATATTCCACCAAATTTGGCTATATGGATTCTATGGTGATAGGTTCACAAACTTCTATTCAGAATTTTGATTGATCAATTTTTTTGGTCAAAATCTGAGATTTTATGAAAAATCTACCCGAAATGGTAAAAATGCTACTCCTTAAAGGGAATCACCAGACCCTCTATACTACTGTGTATAAAATTAATCTACAGACCGTAACGTTTTCAAAAATATAATTGTAAGATCTGTGCTCAAATTAGAAATATATATCTTCGTTATTTAAATATGTGGTACATGGGTTAAATTTCTATTCCCGGATGAGGCGTATGACGTCATAAGTTGAACGTTTTTCTCGCTGTCATCCAACGCTATCGCAATAAAATTGCGAATTGCGTTTTTATAAGGGGATTCTCTTCAGCGGTTTTAGGAATATAAACACTATATTTGCGGAAATGTTGAGGAATATATACTAACAGTCCTTTGTCTGATTTCTCTGATGGTGCCAATTTTGACATGAAGTTTTGATCTTGAGATAAATGAATGACGCGATAGTATAGGCAATTCAATATAATTGCCACTATTGAATCAACATTCTTACTGGGGCTACGGTAGATAATGTTATTAAAGTTTCATCTATTAATATGAGAGTTTAAATAGTTTGTACATACATCCAGTCCATCTTTAGGTACTTATGTTTTCATACTAGCCTCAAAACTTCCTGATATTTTGTAATGTTAATGTAATTGGCAGGTATCTTCATAGAAAATGGCCATCTTAAGGTTCGCCAATTAATGTATGAAAATAACAAATACATTCCATAAATTTGCGATAGTGTGATACACGTCTTAATCTCTTCAATCTGTACATATATAAATGATGTCGATAGCATTATCACCGATAGAGATATCACCATCCAAATGCATGCACTCCTGTCTTCAGAGTGCCGTTATCATGGTTCTTGTCAGATGGGATTCAACCTATGACGTCATATGTTTAATTAACTCGCAGAAAATTATAGTAACATAGCGTATTTTAACACCATTTTACTCGGATTTATATACAAATGTCGGGGGAAAGCTTTATACAGTAGCTTAAATGTGGGCTCTACAATAGAACTGCGTGTTTTATGCAAAAGATGGCGACCCTTCTTGTGTTCCCCTTTAACTGCTTGACATATTTCAACCAGATTTGACTAGATGAATTCTATGGTGGTAGGCTCTAGAGGTTCTATATAGAATTTTGATTGGTAAATTTTTGGGTGAAAATATTGGATTTATGAAAAATCTACCGGAAATGGTCAAAATGCTACTCCATAGCCGCTTGACATATTTTTTTATAGTAGTCATGGCGCAAGACGATCAGCACCGCTTAGCTCAGTGGCGGCTCCAAAAGCAATGTTTGCAGTAAGAGCAGTTAATCAAACATTGAAGGGAGCAGTGGATATGTGCATGATTGTAGTTACCACTTTTTGGCATGGTATGGCAGGTTTGGTGAGATATCAAAGCTGATCAATTGTTTCACATACTGGTTTGGATGTTATCGACCAAAAAGAACTGCGTCACTAACAGGTCCCGGCGATCTACTCAATAACTCCTCGCCATAGATATTGGCAACGCCAATGTTCCCCACAAGTTTGCTTGGGTCGACCTGATTTTAAGTTGTTTTATTGAACTCTGAAGAGGGGTTACATAAATTAGCTGGCGCCATATGTGGAGTAAGGCTCGGTCACTGTTTCAGATGCTGGTTATGAATATGCTGGTGTAGATTGCTTACAGTGAGCTCTACAGGCAATGTCTTCCGTACTGGGCATCCACCCGTCGCGACTGAGGAATACTGCCGATGCGACTCCTTATATACTTTATGGTAACCAATTAGAAGTCACCATAGCAGAGTGAACCAATCATCGCGCACTGCGTGGAGGGGATAGCATGAGGAGAACACGTGTTTATGACGTCACGCTACCTTTACACTACCAGCACATGCTCGATTAAAAAGTCCAAAACTTTATTTACTGATATCTCTGCCATTCCTGGACTGATTTCAATTCTGTAAATGGATTCGTTTTCCCCAACGCATCCTGGTAATGATGGATGAAAAAGGCCTAGTATTAAAGATTCCTGAAATACAGGCAACTATGTACATAAGAATGCCATTCCTGACACTGTACAGCATGGGTAGGCTATTTCTTATTGGCGATCATGCGCGATAGGCATTCTTACAAACACTATTAATCTGAGCTCTCTTTTCTGTGGCTATATGCGTTGACCTAGAAAACCGACCAGGGTGGGGTGGTGGGGTGGTTGGAGCATCTCAGACTGGGCCTTTTTGTATCTGGCTAACCCGGGCCAGTTCATACCCGGCTGAGCAATCTGTGCTACACTATCCTGCCCGATTCTGCATCTATCTTTTTGAAAATCTTGGAACCCAGCAATGTTTTGGCTGGAAAGCATTTCTAACCTGTTTTCTCTGTGTGTTTAAAATTATTGACTCTTAAATCTCTCTCGTTGTGGTAGCCTCGGCAAAAAGACGCTGCAAAATACATGCTCTTTCTGCAGAAAATGATTTAAAGTTTGTTGGCGATGGCTTAGTTCTTTATCGATCCGAAAGCTCAGTCTAGTCTTCATCCAGCACAACCAATTGTTTGAAGAGTCTTACCAGCTTTTCTCCATCAAATACGCTTTGGTGACCCACTCTGCCTTTAAAAGGATGGATCCGTCTCATCTTTGGATGACCTATGCGGAAGAGGTATCTAGACTGGCGTAAAAAAAACTATAGCTCGTTGGATTTTATGAAACTATCAAAATATTCTACGAACCATCTTCCTCAGGAGACAAATAAATTACTAATGTAAAAGCTTGTGATGTTCGTAGCATGGCAGCGTCTTTTGACCTTTTCGTCGGATCATCCATCGACGAGGTCATTCAATTCACAGTCTCGAAATGTAATTCAACATTTATTAGCTCACCTGGCCTGAAAGGCCAACTGAGCTTATGCCGTGGCGACCATCCGTCCGTCTGTCATCCATCGACTTTAAACAACTTCTCAAGAACCACTGGGCCGATTTCAATTATATTTGGCAGGAAGCATCCCTATGGCATAGAGATTAAAGTTTGTTCAAACGAAGCCAATCGGCCAAAATCCGAGATGGGCGGCGGCCAAAATAGCCGATTTTTAGAAACACTTTAAAAAATCTTCTCCGAAACCGCTGGAGGAATTGATTCAAAACTCATAACACATCATCTAGTGCAACGGTAGACCCAAGTTTGTTCACGGCAACCTGATTGGACGATTTGCCTGGTGGCCATCTTTGATGACCTAGTTTTCGCGAAAACGTCTTCTCCCAAACCGCTGAAGGGATAGACCTGAAATTTGGTAAATATGCTTAGGGACCAAGGTCCATTCAAATTTGTTCAAGGGAAGTTCGTACGTTAAAAAACATGGCCGCCATCAACGAAATAAAATTTAGCGTTTGTTGGTCATATTGGCTTTTTTGTATTTGATGTATTTTGATGGTGAAAATTGCTTTGTATATGCTTATCAGTGTGGCGAGTTCAAATATCCCACTTTCGAGACTGTCGGATAAACGGTTTGGCTGTCATTTTGGTTTGTTTTCCCGCCATCGGCTCCCATAGTAAAGCAATGGCCCCATAGTAAAGCAAAGCGGAATTCTTTAAATGACTTCTTCTCAAGAACCACCTGGCCGATTTCATTTATATTTGGGAGGAAGCATTCATAGGCCATAAAGATCTAAGTTTGTTCAAACGAAGCGGATCGGTCAAAATCCAAGATGGCCACCGGCCAAAAATGGCCGATTTTTAGAACCACTTTTAAAAATCTCCGAAACCGCTGGAGGAATTGATTCAAAACTCATAACACATCATCTATGGCAACGTTAGACCAAAGTTTATTCAAGGCAACCTGATAGGCTTATTTGCTTGCCGGCCATCTTGGATGACGTAGTTTTCGCGAAAACAACTTCTCCCGAACCGCTGAAGGGATAGCGCTGAAATTTGGTAAATATGCTTAGGGACCAAGGGTCATTCAAATTTGTTCAAAGGAAGTTCGTACGTTAAAAAACATGGCCGGCATCAACCAATCAAAATTTAGCTTTTTGTCATATTGGCTTTTTTTTTGGTATATGATGTATTTTGATGGTGAAAATTGCTGTATATATGTTTATCAGGGTGGCAAGTTGAAATATGCCACTTTCGAGACTGTTGGATAAATGGTGTGACTGCCATCTTGGTTTGTTTTCCTGCCATAGGCTCCCACAGTAAAGCAATGGGCCCATAGTAAAGCAATGGGAATTCTTTAAGTGACTTCTCAATAACCACTGGGCAGAATGCAGCCTTAGGGCATAGAGGTCTAAGTTTCTTCAAACGAAGCTGATCGGCAAAAATCCAAGATAGCCACTGGCTAAACCAGCCAATTTTTGGAAATGTCTTTAAAAATCTCTGAAACTGCTTGGGGGTTGACTCAAAACTCATGAAACATCATCTAATGCAGGAGGAGAACCAATTTGTTCAAGAGAACCTGATTGGTCCATTGGCTTGACGGCCATCTTGGATGACCTAGTTTTCACGTAAACAACTTCGTATCCAGAATCGTTGAACGGGTTGGGCCGAAATTTGGCAGATATGATAAGGGACTAAGGGCCGTTAAATTTTGTCCAAAGAATTGTTGATACATAAAGAAACATGGCTTCTGTTTTCTTGTTATAATTTTGCTCAACTCTGTAGTGTTCTACTTATTGTTGATGGCCTTTCTGTTTGAAATGCCTATGATGCAGGTGAGCGATACAGGCCCCTTGTTAACTTGTACATAAAAGATCAGAGTCCAGCTGCCTCCTTATTTAGAAATATTACCAGTCTTCCAAGCACATCTCACCACTAAGAGATAGTCAGAATGAAGTTAATTTATTTGCACGTTTTCATTGTGTTATTTGATCCTTGTTTGATTGTTGTTGGGTTTTTTACGCATGTGTGCATGAGTGTGCATGCATGCCTGTGTGTGTGTAGGTGTGCATGCATGCGTGTGCATGCATGCGTTATTATGATGGTTGCAATGGACTTAGGCAGGAATGA
The DNA here is from genome assembly GCA_034401795.1 of Chaetoderma sp. LZ-2023a. NCBI lineage: Eukaryota > Metazoa > Mollusca > Caudofoveata > Chaetodermatida > Chaetodermatidae > Chaetoderma > Chaetoderma sp. LZ-2023a. Next base: position 62,558,330 of record CM067369.1, on the reverse strand, counting down.
GGAGACAGTGGCTCAGTTATTAGTGTACTAACGTTCTTGACCATTGATCATGGTTCACATCTATGTGCATAACTATCTCGCTATCGGTTGAACCATAGGTAATCGCCTTCACTCTGCATTGCCTCTTACCAGCCAAGAGTATAAATGGACACCAGTGTAAAAACTGGCAAGGTTAGCTATATTGCATAATAAACTAAAAGGAAAAGCAAGGTTTCGACTGGTCATGAAAGCTTCTAAAGAATTATTTCTTATGTTTGATCAGTTGGATCGAAATCACTTTTGGAACTGCTATCAATTGTATAACGATGTAATAATTTTGAATTTAATGACAAACAATACCTACAAACGGGTGGGACAGCTATAGGCACTAAAGTACCAGCAACTTATTCTATCATCTTCATGGCCCAACTGGAGAAAAAGCTTCTGCTTCATTCTCCCCATAGACTGGCCCTTTATCTCCGATACATCGACGACATATTCATGATCTGGACATCTGGCCAACAAAAACTAGATGAATTCATCCACTACATGAATACATCTCATCATTCCATCAAATTTACAGCAGAGCAGTCAACAACTAAGGTCAGCTTTCTGGACACATACGTATACATTGATACTGATTGCTCACTATGCTTCGATTTATACTGTAAACCCACAGACACACACGGCTACCTACATTACCAATCAGCACACCTGCAGTCCACTAAAAAGTCCAGTCCATATGGACAATTCCTTAGATTATTCAGAATCTGCAGCAAGGAATTAGATTTCCACAAACACGCCCATGAACTCATTGGTTACTATCAAAGGAGAGACTATCCTCCAGATCTTCTTCTAAACGGCTATCAGAAAGCATGCGCATGTTCAAGGCTCGATCTACTAATACCCAAAGTTAAAAACACAGAGATAAACACACGTATCCCATGCATAATGGACTTTCACACTCAAAGCCATAAAGCTAGCAAAATCATCAAAAAGAACTGGGAACTACTAGATAGTAGTCCCAAATGTAGAAGCACATTCCCAACTCCACCGATGTTTGGCTACAGAAAGAATCCAACTTTCAAAGACACACTTGTCACTGCCAAATTTGAGTTTCCCGCCAAATCAGGCCTCCAAGGAAAAACTGTCCAAAACCCAATTTATCCATGCACAAAAAAAAATTGTTTCTTCTGCAAGAATATGGACAATAAATGTGAATTCACCAGCACATACACACGGGTCTAAAATACAGATGTGATGTCAAAACATATTGCGATACACGCAATGTTATTTACCTACTCACATGCACACATTGTCACAAACAGTATGTGGGGGAAACAAAACGTGAGTTCCACGTACGAGTGAAAGAACATTTAAGGGATATTAAAAAACACAAAGATACCCCTGTTGCAAAACATTTTAATTTACCCAATCATACTGGACAAAATGTGTCCTATAAAATTATACAAGTTCTCCCTCACGATCCTGAGGACATTGATAAAACTCATATCAGGAAAGAACAAGAGAAGTACTGGATACACCAACTGCACACGTTGGACCCCATAGGGATTAATCATGCAGATTGGTGATTCCAAAATCTGAGTTGTTCTTTAAAAGGAAAAGCAACTTAGATATAGCCTGAATGGGACCTACAAATTCTCAAAATGATAAGCAAGAGTTTACATTTTACCGTGTATTAAATATCATGACTATGTTGAAATTAACTTGACTGGAAGGTGATGCTGTAATAGTGAATTAATAAGCTGCAATGGTTTCCAGAGAAGTTATTTTCAAATTATTCCAAAGCTTTCCTTTCGTGTTAAGATAGAGATACTGGGATTTCAGTGCTCAAATGTTTAACCATTTAACCCCTGACATTTCAGTGTCTCTGATTCAAGACACTTATACTGGAAAGCTGTTGAATATTTTGGAACTAATTTAGCATAAGCAGCAACAAACCCATTACTACCATATGCAGCAATGAACCTGTTACTATCAAAGGCAACAATGAACCTGGTAGGCAGCAACAGCTCCCAGTCAAATTAGTTTCAAAGAATTTTTGCTTGTCTGTGGGGACTAAAGGGTTAACATGGTATAATGAACCATCCTCATTTCTTGTGTGATTTTTGTTATTTTTGCTAAGCATCAATATTCCTGGCTATATATTTATTTTCATGACATTTTATGCCTGGTCACGGCATTGATTTTCCTACAGACAAGAAATATACACCAGCAGCTATTTACAGTGGATTGAGTAGTACAGCCTTTCTTAAAATAAAACAAAATAAATCCTTGGAGGTGTTTTAGGATATATAAAAAAATTATTACCTAAATAGCTTGCGCTATTGTAACATGGTGAATCAGGGCCATCTCATTTACTACTCTTCTTTCTGTTTCAATGAAGATGTATGGAGTGGTCTCCCTTGATGAATTTTGTTACAGTTTGTTGAGGGTGTCAAATAAATTGCAAACAGTAAATAGGAAACTCCTCCTCTTCCTCCTCCTCATCCTCCTCCTCCTCATCATCATCATCATCATCATCATCATCATCAACATCATCACCATCATCATTTACCTTCAGTACCTTGTTCACATTTGCTATCATCATTATTGTCTCATTCTTTTTATTATGATCACTACCATCAATGCTAACAAGGATCATCATCATCATCATCATCATCATCATTTACCTTCAGTACCTTGTTCACATTTACTATCATCATCATTATTTCATTCTTTTTATTATGATCACTACTATCAATGCTAACAAGGATGATGATGATGATGATGATGATGATCATAATCATCATCATCATCATCATCATCATCATTTTCATTTATCATCAGCATCAGCATCCACAAGAGACAATTACGTTTGACATTTATCATTGGTTAAGCCAGCTACAGATGAATGAATTTTTAACACCTTTAAAACGTATCGCATTTGTTGTCTTGCAGTTTTGATGTCGAAAATGGCATGGCTGGTCGTGGAAATACACTGGATGCATCGAGTCCATCATCGGGGCTGGTGCTGCAAAATTTGCCCCAGAGACGCGAGTCATTCCTCTACCGTTCTGACTCAGACTACGAGCTCTCTCCAAAATCTATGTCCCGTAACTCTTCCCTCACCTCTGACATGTAAGTATCAGTCAGCACACAAAAAAACATATTCACATTACCTAACCAAAGCACACAAAAAACATATTCTCATTACCTAACCAAAGCACACAAAAAACATATTCTCATTACCTAACCAAAGCACACAAAAAACATATTCTCATTGCCTAACCAAAGCACACAAAAACATATTTTCATTACCTAGCTAAAGCACACAAAAAACGTTCTCATTACCTAACCAAGGGACAGAAAAAAATTACCTAACCAAAGCACACAAAAAACATATTCTCATTACCTAACCAAAGCACACAAAAACATATTCTCATTACCTAACCAAAGCACACAAAAACATATTCACATTACCTAAGCAAAGCACACAAAAACATGTTCTCATTACCTAACCAAAGCACACAAAAATCATATTCTCATTACCTAACCAAAGTCATTTCAGCGACTTAACCCCTGAATTTGTTTTTTCAAATTAAAATTTTCTCATAGAAAATGTACATTTGGAGACCAAGAGAAGACCATTTTTGAAAATTTACCACTAGATCGACTGGCTCGGTTATCGAGCCATTCATTCCAGTGGTAAATTTTCAAAAATAGTCTTCTTGGTCTGCCAATGGACATTTCTCAAAACCACTACAAAAGCTGTTTTTGGCTGATATTAGCTGGACTTTCCCCTAATCAAGCCAGATATATTATAAATGGCTTGTTGTTGTCGTGAGAAAGTTCACAAGAGAAGACTAATTTTGAAATTTTGAAACTTTATCTCTAGATTGACCGAGCCACTCATTCGAATTAAAGTTTAAAGTGGATTCTTTCCAATGTATATTGTTGCTATTAGCCATTTAACACTCATATCAGCCAAAAATGGCTTCTGCAGTAGTCTTAAAAAATGTCCATTTGCAGACCATGAGAAGACCTTTTTAAAAACTTACCACTTGAATGTCTGGCTCGATAATTGAGCCAGTCATTCAAGTGGTAAATTTTCAAAAATAGCCTCTTGTTTAAGAAAATTTCAATTTTGTCATAGAAAATGTAAATTTGCAGACCAAGTGAAGACTATTTTTGACAAGTTACCACTGGAAAGAGACTTACATACTAGAATAGCAGATAGTTAACCTTTTAACTGTCAAATTTGGTCAAGAAAATGTAAATTTGCAGATCAAATTTTAAGGTTAAGGGTTAGCTATCCGCTATTCTACTATGTAAATCTCTTTCTCAGAGACCAATTATTATTCACTATCCAGCAGAGTACCCCAAACACCTTTCCATGAACAAGCTGATGATTCTATCATAATCACAATCGTCCATTACATCCACATATTTAATCTCACTAAATTTTCAATTGCTCTGTTTATCACCATATTTCTGAATATGGAAAAAATATAGATCATTTTCAAAATTCATAATTTGATAACATTTTCAAATTGTCACAATTTCTTGATTGATATTTCACATTACTCTCACAAATCACCGTAGCTGAACCTATCCCATGATTCCGCAGCACTAATTATCAGATTCTGTTATCATTGATTGTAAATGCCAGATTATGTCTTTGTGCTTTCTGTGTATGTTGGTTGATGAAAGAACTGAGCTCTCTTTGTCTCTAGGTCTGTTCTACCTGTCAATAATGCTTTGGGGCGTGGTACTGGCCCTGGGTAAGTTGTTATTGAACCATTGGCAAGCGCACCCTGCTTATTTATCATTAGTACAGTCAAGCCTGTCTATACGAGCCACTGTATTAGGACAAAGTAATTCTATTAAAAATTTTAACTTTGCAGGTCAGAAATGACAAATTCATTTTAAATGTATCGAAATATGTTGAATATTTAGAAACTAATTTGATTGGAAGTTGTTAACTTTTCGCTGCTGCTTCCCAAGAAGGCAAACTGTCAAAATAGTTTCTAAACATTCAACAGTTTACCTATATAGCTGTGTTGTAGGTGTAGCTGAAACACTCAAATCTCACAGGTTAAACCTTTAACCCTTGAATTTGTTTTTTTTTAATTTCAATTTTCTCATATAAAATGTCCATTTGCGGACCAAGAGAAGACTAATTTTGAAAATTTACAACTTGAATGACTGGCTTTTTCAAAATTAGTCTTCTCTTGTTCTGCAAATGGACATTTCTCGAGACCACTACAAAAGCCGTTTTTGGCTGCTACGAGTGTTAGAGGGTTAAATGGTTATAACTTTAACCCTTTGATAACTACAGGCCAGATGCACATTGCCATGAAACAATTGTAAAGTAATCTTACTGGAAACTTTTGCTGGTTGAAGACAGCAACAGCTTCCAGTTAAATTATTTTCAAAATACCCACAAACATACCTGTACAGTTACCTGTGCATTGAAATGCTTGAGATACTTGTATTTCAGAGTTGAAATGATTAAGATTTCTTAATGTGGCAATTATAGATAGCCTTGATTGCATGGTTTGATGGGAAACGATCTTCTCGAATGAAAATTAACACTTTATTATGAAATATACACACACACACCCATCTGTAATCCCATCCCTGTATGCAAGGTTTGAAATAAAGTAAATATGACAATTGCTGAATATTTCAAATCAATTTGCTTGAAGCCACTGAATAAGTGGGCTGACGAACAAATGAGTGGGTGGGTGGGTGGGTGAATGAATAACTTGGTCCAGTTGTTTTCTAAGCATTCAGAATAATATGTATTTCTTTCCACGCTTCTGTTGAAAATAATCAGAATTATAAACATTGTGGTCTCTCTGTTAGCTTTAACCCTTTGCTTGTCAAATTAGCCAAGAAAATCTCATTTCTGTTTAATGAATGTCCATTTGCAGGCCGGAATAATACTATTTTTTTTAATATACTGGTCATTGAAATGGCCAGTTATTGAGACAGTCATTGTAGTATTAAATTTTCAAAAATCCTTTTCTCCCTGCAAAGGAACATTTCCCAAGACCACAGCAGAAGGCTGATTCATCCGGCTTGAAGAGTATGGGGTTAAGGATGGTCGATCAGGTGTGTGTGTGTGTGTCATAAATGTTCGGTATAATCAAAATAAGAATTCGAGAATGTAGTCTCAATATCGTCTTTATAAAATTATTTTGTAGTTGACCCAATAGTCACACACTAGTTATGCTTTTAACACTGCGTGCCATTCCCTTTCTTGTACAAGATTTTACATGTATGGTTAGATTTTGTTGAAATATTTAATTCAATGTATGAGGGAATTGTGTGATGAATTTGTATTTGTTTAAATTTGTTACTTTAGTCAAACATACCTATAGCAACCACCTAATCAAGGTTGGAATGCTTGTGGCCATTGATTGCTTAATACCGAGCAAGACAGTTGTCTTACGAAATGTCTACTTGTAGGCCAAGACTATTTTTACAAATTTTATCACTGGAATGACTGGCTCATCATTCTAGTGGTAAATTTCCAGAAATAGTTGTCTCTTGACCCACAATATGACCATTTACCAAGGAGAAGTTTGCACTTTCTTTGAGCAATCTTTCATTTACCCACTCATCTTAATGAATTACGTAACCATCTAACAGCCCCAAATACAGGTACATGTTATAACACAGATTTGACTATGATACTAATCTGTTTACATTATTAGTGCTGTGCTGTGCAAAACTGACAAGGGAGATAACATGTAATAGTCATTAAGATATTATTCTTTTGCATGGCTAGGTACTATTATGTCATATGAGTTATGGCCCTTTGGTGCAGGTGATAACAATTCAAGCACTATAGATCACAGAACATGCCACTGTTTATATTTTGTTTACAGCTATATTAGAAAGTAGTTCTCTACGTTATGTATATGGTTAATTGACTGGAGTGCGTGTGTGTGTGTGTGTGTGTGTGTGTGTGTGTGTGTGTGTGTGTGTGTGTGTGTGTGTGTGTGTGTGTGTGTGTGTGTGTGTGTGTGTGTGTGTGTGTGTGTGTGTGTGTGTGTGTGTGTGTACGCACGTGCATACATGCAAGTGTGTGTGTGTGTGTGTGTGCGTGTGTGCATGCGCGCATGCATGTATGCGTATGTGTGCATGCGCGCATGCATGTATGCGTATGTGTGCATGCATGTGTGTGTGTTGTGTGTGTGTGTGTGTGTGTGTGTGTGTGTGTGTGTGTGTGTGTGTATGTGAGTGCGCACGTCTCTGTGTGTGTGTGTATGTGTGCATGCGTGCGGACATGCATATGTCCATGCAAGTGTGTGAGCCAGTGCCTGTGTGTGTGTGCGCGTGCCCGTGTGTGCATATGTTTGTGTGTGCGTATGTATGTATGTGTGTACCTGCGTCCATGCATGCATGCGAGTGTGAGCATGAGTGCGTGTGGGCAGGTGAGATTATTGTGTCAGTATGTATTTCTTCCTATCTATACATATGTTAGTTATTTCATGATATCTGTTCTTCATGTTATATATATATATGCTTGTGTTTATGTTTATCCATGTCTCTGTTGTGACCATACCTATCTGTTCATCTGTCTATCTGTAATCTGTATTTAGTTTAATTCTAACCGTCACTACGCGCAAACCCCCATGTGAGACTGTAACATGTGCTGAATGCCACCGCCGTGCATCAAACAGAGAGTGTTTTTATCAGGAAGTCTTTTTCATTCCAATGCAAAACAAAGGTAAGGCTAAATTAGATATTTTCTTTCCTTAATAATTTGACTAATTTAGTTATTTCTTTATTTTAATTATTAATTTATTTGAAATTTAGGTAGCAATTGTCATTCAGTAAAATAAGCTCTTCTGTATTTAAAAGTAAATTTCAACTTTCTCATAGACCAAGAGTAAACTGATTTTTAATTGACCACTGGAATAACAGGCTCAGTTAACAAACCAATCATTTCATTGGTAAATCCGTAAAAAAAATTCTATGGCCTACGAATGAACATTTATAAAAGAAAAAACACTTTAGAATCGGTTTTCAGCCAACTAAATCATTAAAGATAGAAAGTACAATCAAAATGGACAACTATCACAAGCCATAACTGTATGACAAATGGATTGTCTCCCTTTAGTGTGATAAGCAATTGGCTAAGCAGAGTTGTCTAACCCAGTGTGAATTATTTAAGAGATAATAAATAATGTTAGTGTTAGTTTTGTTAACATTAATTCTCATTGTATATTTCTAATTATCTATATTCTTAATGGCAAATAAGACACCTACTGATGAAGATATACTGTAATGTGTCCTACGCTGCATATTCTTATGCAAGAGGTCAAACTATATTGATAACTGATTGTTGTACATTTTACCACTTAACCCTATCACTAATAAATTCCCCATATCTCATTTATAAGGCAACCGTACAGGAAAGCTGTTGAATATTTTAAAATTTAGGTGACTTGAAGCCGTTGCTGCCTTCCAGTCAGATTGTTTCAAAATATTCAACAGAATAAGTTTTATATCATAAAGAATGGGTTTGTTGGTGAAAGGGTTAATATGGCCAAATCTGACTAACCCATCTTCTGTTAACTTAACACTTTAATGGCCAAGCCGGCCAAAGGGACTTCTGCAGTGGTCTTTAGCAATGTCCATTTGCAGGCCAAGATAACTATTTTTTAGAATTTACCTCTGGAATGACTGGGTAGGTAACCGGACCAGTCATTGCACTGATAAGTTTTAAAAAAAAGAGTCCTCTTACCTACAAATGGACTCTGACTAAGCAGAAAATTAATTTTTTCTTGATCATTAGCTCATTAATGGTCAGCCCAGTCAAAAAGATTTGTGCGGTTATCTTGGGTAATGTCCATTTTCAGAATAATAGAGAGCTATTTTTCTCAATTTCAGTGGTAAATTGAAAATTATAAATTGTTTTATTGACCGGCACAAATCTTAATTTCCTTGGAAAATCTTGACCATTAACTGTGTAATTGATAAGAGTACAATTTTTAGCACTCTGGAGCTATTGACACAAAAAGGATTTAACCCTTTAAAGGTCAAATTGGGTCAAGAAAATTTAAATAGCTGCCTACTGAATGTTCATTTATAAGCCAAGAGAATACAATTTTTGGAAAATTTATCACTGGAATGACTGGCTTCATTATTTAGCCAGTCATTCCAGTGGTAAATTTTCAAAATTGTATGCTCTTGGCCTATAAATGGACATTCCACAATACCATTACAGAGGCCGGTTTGGCCCGGTATCGCCATTAACTGGTGAATGTCGAAATTTTGTTATTGAATATATATTCACATGATAAGAGAAGACTATTTTTCAAATATTACCACTAGATCTGTCTTCTCTGGTCTGTAAATGGACATTCTTTAAGATGACTATAGAGGCCGTTTTTTTGGCCGGCGTCACCATAAAAACAGTAAGAATGGGAAAACATATATTTACAGTTGGAGGATGAATATTATAAAAGAGGTTATTTTTTGTAAACTCATTACTGATCTGTTGTTTATGATTCCTTGCTTATCAAAGTCACCAATATCTGTGGTGAGCTTGCAAAAGTATTATACTGTCCACTTGTGAAGGTACATTGTAAGCGATAATGAATTACCTCACTTGATATTATTTTAGAAAGTTTGTTCTTAAGTAATAGCTTATGCCCCGCCTATTTCTAGCTAAGCTCCCACTTTGTGCACATGTTAGGTTTGAAACTTGGAAATCAAAATTCCCAGAATTTACATTTCAATCTCACTATACAGGTAATCTGTTTAATATTTTGAAACTTGTTTGACTGGGAGCTTTTGCTCAACAGAATGATTATTAAATTACAAATTGATTAAATTACGTACAATTCAGACACTTTGTTTATGGCCTATTGGCAGTTTAGTGAAGGACCTACATCATTGTGATTGTGATGTCAGCTAACAAGCCAGCATGTGATTATGATGCCAGATACTTGAGTGACAGATCTGATCCAACTAATGGAGGATTCAAGTTTCTCAGTCAATCATAGGAACTCATAATCAACTATGCAACATGTAAGATACCGTCACAATCAATTATGTCATTAATGACGTAACTAAGTTCATCACGAATGCCTAATTGATGACTGACTAAGCATTGTTGTATGAATTGTATGTCTACTATTAAATAAGCATGCTATTGAGTATTTTGAATCTAATTTGACTTGGCGCTACCGTAGGCAGCCACAGCACCCAGTCAAATTAGTTTCAAATTATTCAACAGCTTATATTATAGTTTTCTGGAAATTGAGATTCAAAGAGTGCAGGGATCGATTGATCACAACATGGGCAAAGCTTGGGTCGAGCTTAGCAAAAAATGGGCAGGGCATAGCTAAAAATGGAACCCTCCATTACGACATCCCCTAACAAGTGGCGTATGTGAGTATGACACCAGATACTTGAGTGACAGATTGACATAACTAATTTCTTTTGTGACTGAAATAAAGTGGGTCTTTATATAAAGACGGTCTTTATATAGAGGAGTTTAGTAAGTAGGTTTAGCTGTGTAATTGAACAGCCATCTGTCTTTAGTGACCACCTTTTTGATGGCCCATGCTGTGTCCATTATCGGCAGTGCTGACTTGGCATACTTACATGCGAACATACCCATGAGACTAAGCGAGGTTGCACTGAATGCATCATATAGGTTAATAAACTAAGACAGTGATCAAGTGTATATTCCATTGATCTTCATCAACATGTGTTACAGTTGAAAATTACAAAATCCATTAATATAAGTTTGTTGTTAAGCTAAACAAACGTAATCAAAATTCAATACAAATGTTAACATATTGAACCCTTACTGTCCCAGAAACCCAATTGATGAACCCAGTTTCTCATGTCTAATGTCATAATCAACTACATCACATGTAGGCTGATGTCATAATCAATTACGTCATGAATGACACAATTTAGTCCATCAGAAAAACTTATTAGTCCGTCAAGTTGTACAAATTGTATGTCTACTGTTGAATATTTTGAAACTAATTTGATGGGGTGCTATTGGCATAGATCGATTGATCCCAACACAGCCAAAGTGTGGGGAGAGCTTAGCTAGCAATGGGCGGGGCATAGCTAAAACTGGATTTCTACATTTCCGGATAGATGCACAAATAGGCTGTTGAACTTTTTGAAGCTAGCACAATTTAACAGGAACATATTGTTGCCCACTTGCATTCAAATTAGTTTCAAAATATTGAACAGAATATTTATACAATTGGGAAACATATGTATGATTAATGTATTCTGTGGCTGTAGTAGTAGAAACATCCTACAGCTGCAATCAGTCCTTCTTCGCATTTGACCACTACTGTGTCTTGTCCTCAACCAAAATCTGAATCCTGTTGATCCTGCAATTTATTATATGTATTAGCCTGCATTTACATGCAAACCAAAACAAGCCATAAAGCGTAATCCGTTTTGAAGAGCTATTTAAGCGTTTTACCAATTACTATACATATATCTCTCAAGAAAAATAACTCTTGGTAGTCATTGAATGTTGAAATCGAGGGAGGTAACTCATACTATACATTATATATTCTGTGCGATTCCAGTCAGTTGGATCTATTAGTCTCTCTATGAAGTGTTGTGTATATGATGTTTGTACGACGACGACGTACATACCTAGATGTATGTACATACCTGTGTGTGTGTGTGTGGGTGTGGGTGTGGGTGGGTGGGTCGGTGGGTGGGTGCATGCGTGCATGCGCCTGTTTCCAGTGTGATAACTCATATTCTGCTCAAAGGATCTTGACCAAACTTATGTAGGTTGCCCTTGTGGACGCTATGTAGATTCAATGTTTAAGTTGGAAGATCATGGATCGTAGGTCAATGTGATCTAAATTAGTCGGTGGGTGAGACTAGGAACTCTAATTTCTTGTTTTAGTTTATGTATCTTAGTCTCTGGCTTGACTGTTGTTGTCCCAGACATGCAAAGCAATTTGATTAGCTTAGACTAGCTATTAACTATTTAATCCTCACATTTCTTCAAGAAAGTTTTAATTTTCTTATAGAAAATGTACATATGCAGCCCAGGAGAAGATTGTTTTCGAAAATTTATCACTAGAATGATTGGCTCGGTTATCAAACCAGTCATTCTATGGATAAATCTTCAAAAATAAGTCTTCGCCTGGTCTGCAAATGGAAGTTTCATAAGCCTAGTGCAGAAGCCGGTTTTGATGCGCATGAGTATTATATGGTTAAGACCATTAACCCTTTGATTGTCAAGCTAGCCAAAACAGGCCTATCATATTTCAATGGTAATTGGAATGGACATTCAACAAGCAAATGTTTAGATTTTCTTGACCAAATTTGACCATTAAAGGGTTAGCGTGGATGAGAATCAAGTTTATCTTATCTTCTCTGTGATGAGGTAATCTACAAAGTCTTGTATATACCAAGGTATTAGTTCAATGACACCAGGCATGAGAATTTAACTCCTACCACTCTGATGTCAAACCTTTAAATTTTCAAATTAAATTAAAAGAAGAACTGGTGTTCATTTTGAACTGGTGTTCATTTTTCAACAAATTTGGTGGAAGATGGTGCTGTCGTAGACAGCAACATCATCCACCAAAATTGTTGGAAAATGTACACCAGATTCTTCGCGGTCGAACCAAAAAAAAAAATCAAATTTTGATATTGGAGTAGTAGTAAGGACTAAGCACCCAGACGCTCCCCCCTCTGCCTTAATACTAGAACACCTGAAGATAATGGGATTTCCACTTCATACAGATTTAAGTTGCCTGTTTTCTCATACTGTAACTGTGTCAAGTAATTTTTAAAAGGCTTTTCAACTTTAAGCACGGCATTAAAATTATCTTGAAGTTTGTTATATAATCCCTGTAGCATTAATGTCCTTGAGCTTTCATTGCATCAAAAAGCAAATATTTACACCTGTTATAATGAGAACTGACCTGAGTTCAGTAAAAGGAACTTTAGCAGAAGTTCAATCTATTTATTTTTGTTGTTCGTGGTGTAACTATTTTTGCCTTACTGAACAAGTTATCACACTTCATAAAAGAGCATTCATTTATGATGTCACATGATATTTAAGGTGTGTGGGGTGGGGTAGGGTGTGTGTGTGTTGCTGTGTGACTTTTTGTATATTTTTCCTCAATCTTTGTTTTCCTGATGAATCGCCTATCAAAGCTGTTCGTCTGGTCACAAAACATTCCCGGTGAACAGACCGTTCAGTAGGTACTCTGAACACAAAATATTTGCCGTACTGAATGTTGGTTTTCAGAACTAGGTTGCTAATAATAATTATGGCTCTTCTAGAGGCGTCCAATATTTATTACTTTCAGCATCAACATTCTCAAAATCAGCATAGTCTAACATAATAAAGGAATCCAGTCTGTCAGTCAAGTGTATTACGCCATAATTAATTATGTCACATTTAGGCTGATGTCACAATCAAATATGTCATTAATGGCATATTTAATTCCATCATAAACGCTTAATAGTCTGTCAAGTTGTACAAATTGTATGTCGTTGCTATTTAATGAACATTCTGTTGAATATTTTGAAGCTAATTTGACTGGACGCTGGTGCTGCCAATCCAGTCAAATTAGTTTCAAAATATTCAATGGGTTACCTGTGTAGTTTTCTGTAAATTGAGAGTCATGGAGTTCAGGGATCACGTGATACTGTGAGCATAACTAAAACTGGATTCATCCATTGATACTGAGTGTACGGCAGAATCAGGTTTAATATATAGGCCCGTCTTGAAAATATTTTAATCCTTTAATAGCGAAGACACCGAGAAACTGCTTCTACAATAATCTTGGGAAAAGTAGATTTGAGGGGCAATAGAAGACTATTTTTGAAAATTCCCCACTGGAATGACTGGCTCGATAACCAAGCTAGTAATTTCAGAGTTAAAATTTAAAAGATGAATAGGATAAGTTTCCAACATGTAACAGTTTCTCACCAGCAAAGGCAGGAGTTAATTATGGAAACACAAGCCTTTAACCATTTCATGACAAACCCTGCCAAAACCATCCTCTTTAGTGGTCTTGAGGAATGTCCCTATGCAGGCCAATAGAAGACTATTGTTGAAATTTACCACTGGAATGACTGGTTCTATAACTGAGAGTCATTCAAGTGGTAAATTTTCAAAAATAGTCTTCTATTGGCCTGTAAATGGACATTTAATAAGCAAATATTTTAATATTCTTGACCAAATTAAGCTGTTAAAGGGTTAATGTATTCATGATAATGTGAAAATAAATTCTGATTTTTACAGCAAACATGTTTTAAGGGCTTTTTGAAAAATGATGTTAAAAAATAGTTTGATGATGATGATGATGATGATGATGATGATTTCAGAATTTATATACAGAATTTTGATCAGTCAATTTTTTTTGCCGCCCATCTTGGTTTTTCTGAAGATTTTGTGCAAATCAGTTAAAAGCCTACTCCTCATTAACCACATGGCTGATTTCAAGCAAACTCGGCTGGAAGGACCCTAGAGTGGTATGCTTCAGATCATTTATACACAATTTTGATTGATCTGTTTGTTCGGCGGCCATCTTCAATTTTCCAAAAAATGTTGGGAAATCATTCAAAATGCTACCCCTCATTAACTGCTTGGACATTTTCAAGCAGATTTGACTTGGAGGATACTAGGATGGTAGGTTTCAGAAATTGTATACCAAATTTTGGCCAGTTTTTTTAGCGCCCATTTTGGATTTCTTTTAAATTTGTGCAAATCCGTTACAAGGCTACTCCTCATTAACCGCTTGAACGATTTCAAGCAAACTCGGCGTGGAAGGACCCTAGAGTGGTGGGCTTCGGAACTTGTATACAGATTTTGGTTGCTCAATTTGTTTTGGCAGCCATCTAATATTTTCTGAAAAGTGGGAATGTGTTCAAAATGCTACTACTAATTAACCACATAGGCAATTTCAACCAAATTTGGCTGGAAGTATCCTATAGTGGTAACCTCTAGTAAATCTATTCAGAATTTTGATAGGACAATGCTTTGGCAGCCATCTTTGATTTTCTGACAAATTTCCCGAACCATTTAAAAACAGTACTGCTTAATTAATGGCCCACTTTCAACAGAACTTGGGTGGAACGATCCTATGATGATAGGCTTCAACATATCAAATGACAATCTTGATTGGTTAATTTATTTGTTGGCCATCTTAGAATGTTTCGAAAATAAAATGATTTAATGAATAAATCTCAGAATGATTCATGGTAGTTTGAAAGAAATAGTCAAGGAGCATCAGCAATTTGAAGGAGTGTCTGAAATACTAAACACAATGAGATTGGATAGCTTCCCATAAAAATGGCAAATTCAAACATACACATGCGTGCACACGCATTCGTCCACATACACACAGGCATGCATGCACACGCATGCATGCATGCACACATGCACACACACACATGCATGCAACACACAAGTATGCACGCATGCATGTTTGCACACCGCATGCATACCGACACACACATGCACATGCACACACACACACACACACACACACACACACACACACACACACACACGCATGCACGCACGCACGCACACATACTGACACACTTGCATGCATAAAATCTAGTCACTTTTATAAATGAGTTTCTTGTAACAGTCAATGCTATTTCACATTGTCCTTGTTTCAAGTCCTCAGATTTCATTATATTTACAACTAGATAAGGCCCAGCTGGGTATTTTTTATCATCTTTTAACAGGTCAAGAACATGCAGTAGGGTCTTTTTCAAAATATCCAATGTCTCCCTTCTACTCCCAGTTTGGGCAGTGCTCTTGAGGAATATCTATTTGCAGGTCAAACGAAGACTATCTTTGAAAATTTATCAATGGAAAGTCTTGACAATCAAATGTTTAACTCAACCAACTGATTAGTAACTTGATTAAATTGCGCACATCATTCATCACTATCAGGCTGAAGTTACAAGTAATTGTTGTAATTGATGTATAGATGTCAGCATTGGTTGACCTAATCATTGATATGTATGGCACTTATTTTGCTGAGAGCTCTTAACATTTGTCAAAATTGTATTATTCTGTCACACAGGCTTGGAGAAACTCCAATACCATGCTGTTTTGACGTTTGTATGTAAATATATGAGACTATGAGTCTACAGAATAAAGTGGACCGTAATTTATACTTTGGATTATAAGTGTGCTTGTTGAATAAGTAGGCCCTACGTAGGACTAGGACCTTTGGAAGTTTGTAGTAAAAGTTACTTCAATTTCAGAACTGATTTTTTGTGTCCAAGAGTATTGTAGTTAATCATTTTGAGATTTATTCATTAAATCATTTTATTTTGGAAACATTCTACAGCTCATAAATAAGTTAGGATGTTTCCAAAGCAAAATGATTTTGAACACTAACTAAGAAATGTTCTGTTGAATATGTGGAACGTAATTGGCTTGGAAGGCAGCAATGTTTTGGGAAAGTTAAGTTATTTTATAATGAGCTGTACTGTAGCAATAATTATGCTGTTGGATATTTTCAGATTGGTTTTATTGGAAACCATTGCCGTTCAATTTGGGCCACAACAGCTTCCAGTTAAATTATCTCAAAATATTCAACTGAAAATTTGATAACAAATTAATCATATTTTTTCTCTAGTTTGCAAAATAATTAATTTTGTATGGATTACTTTGAAAAGAATATCTGTCAGTTATTCATGTTGGTAAGTAATTCATATATATTCTGGAATCAATTTGTGGGATAAGTGTGTGTGGGTGTGAGTGTGTGGGTGGGTGTAGGCAAACAAGTGTTATGTGTGGGTGTGAGTGTGTGGGTGGGTGTAGGCAAACAAGTGTTATGTGTGGGTGTGAGTGTGTGGGTGGGTGTAGGCAAACAAGTGTTATGTGTGGGTGTGAGTGTGTGGGTGGGTGTAGGCAAACAAGTGTTATGTGTGGGTGTGAGTGTGTGGGTGGGTGTAGGGAAACAAGTGTTATGTGTGGGTGTGAGTGTGTGGGTGGGTGTAGGCAAACAAGTGTTATGTGTGGGTGTGAGTGTGTGGGTGGGTGTAGGCAAACAAGTGTTATGTGTGCATGTGTGGGTGTGAGTGTGTGGGTGGGTGTAGGCAAACAAGTGTTATGTGTGGGTGTGAGTGTGTGGGTGGGTGTAGGCAAACAAGTGTTATGTGTGGGTGTGAGTGTGTGGGTGGGTGTAGGCAAACAAGTGTTATGTGTGAGTGTGTGGGTGGGTGTAGGCAAACAAGTGTTATGTGTGGGTGTGAGTGTGTGGGTGGGTGTAGGCAAACAAGTGTTATGTGTGGGTGTGAGTGTGTGGGTGAGTGTAGGCAAACAAGTGTTGTGTGGGTGTGAGTGTGTGGGTGGGTGTGAGTGTGTGGGTGGGTGTAGGCAAACAAGTGTTATGTGTGGGTGTGAGTGTGTGGGTGGGTGTAGGCAAACAAGTGTTATGTGTGGGTGTGAGTGTGTGGGTGGGTGGGTGTAGGCAAACAAGTGTTATGTGTGCATGCATCCAAATATTTGTTTAATCAGTCTTAATTTAATATTGTCATTTTGGCGGATCTGTAATTTAGTTTGATAAAGAGAGAACGTATTTGAATTGAGCGCTGTATTTGAATTGCGATGTTTGCATTCTCACAGCTGATTGCATCACTCGATTCTCTTAACGTCATCTTGATGTCATTTCGCCTGTGTTAATTTCAAGACGAGGAATTCGTGTTCAATTCATCGTTGATTAGTCTCAGTATCATTGCACTCAGGTTCTTTTGGAGAAGCTGTCATCGCCTTGCCAAATAGACATATCCTCGAGCGATATGAACCAAGCTAAGCGTATATAATTCTATATCCTTTTAAACCTCCAATTTGCTCAGGAAAATTTCAATTTTCTCACAAAAAATATCCATATGGTGACCATAAGATTATTTTAGAAAATTTGTCACTGGAAGGACTGGCTCGGTTATCAAGCCAGTCATTCCAGTTGTGAATTTTCAAAAGTAACCTCTTGATCTGCATTTCTCAAGACCACTCCTGAAGCCGTTTTGGTCAACTTGAGTGTTAAATGGATATATGTTACTTCTACCTTTACTTTTTATGTGTCGAGCATGTCCATCAACTTGTCGAAAAATATTTGGTCAATTCCAAACAAATATTCCCACAAATGAAATATGTTAATGATTTCTTGATGCTTAACTGTAGATAACATGCATTAAGAATAATCTGCCAGTGAATAATTATTATAACCCTTATTTCAAGTGAGCTTACGTCGTGGCGACCATCCGTCGTCCTGTGTCTATCCATCCATCCGTCAACTTTTTCTTTAAACGACTTATCAATGGCAGTATGCATCCTTGAGGAATAGGAATCCAAGTTTGTTCAATGGAAGCCGATCAGCCAATTTGACCGGTAGCCATCTTGGATTTTGTCCAATTTTCAAAAATGTCTAAAAATCTTCTCCGAAACCCCTTGGGGATCGATTCAAAACTGGGGCAACAGCTGAACCAAGTTTGTTCAAAGGATCTTCGATCACCTTGTTTTTGTGAAAACAACCTCTCCAGTACCACTAAACAGATCAGGTTGAAATATGGGAAATATGCATTCAGCAATTTTCTGTTACTGGCTATCTATTTTTAACTCTACTTAAAGTTCTCATCTATTCTTAAAAGATACATATCCTAGCTAAATTTAGGACTATTTGTTACTTTATGGACACTAACTAACTTGGATTGTAGCCGCCATTTTAGATAGATATTTGCCGGCGCCATTGTTTCAGACTCTATTGTCTTCGCCGGTGAGCAATTGTTCGTATAAAACCATTCTCGAATGCTAATGCTAGTCATTCGTTTGCAGGCTTTCACGGTAAGCGCATAGTAAGCATAGTGTAGTACAATACTAGATTTATATTTCCTATGGTGCAAATAAATACAAATATATCTATTACAAGTTTACTGAATGCTGTTACTGCCTATAGCAGCAACAGCTTTCCGTCAAATTGTTGTCAAAATAATCAGCTGATAATACAATTGTCACTAGGCAAAGATTTGATAACAATTTGGCTGAAAATCATTGATGAAACAATTTTCAATCAAATTGTTCTCAAAATAATCAGCAGGGCAATCAATGTTGCAAGGCTTGCTGACGATATTTCCAGCAACTTTATTGGCAGTCATTTCTTACTGGGGCAGCAACAGCGTTGCAAATTTTTCTCGGAATAATCAGCGGGCTTTCTTTTTTGTTAGCTAACAAATGCATACACAATAAGTTAGGCCTATATGATATACATAATCAAGACCCAGTCTCAGATATGCTCGAAAATTTTATTCATTTCATTGTCAATCAGGAAGTAAGCGTATTATTCTATTCAGAATGTCAGGGGAGATCGTGCATGTGCTGGTGGATTTGCATGTTCTGGTGGACTGCTTGATCTTTGTGAACATGTTTCACTCTGAAATAGGCCTCTATAGGCCTAACTAATTGTGTATGCACTTGCTTGCAAACAAAACAGGAAGTCCGCTGATTATTCTGAGAAAGATTTGACAACACTGTTGCTGCCTGAGTAAGAATTATTATCAATAAAGTTGCGCGAAATATCTTCAGCAAGTCGTGCAACATTGACTACACTGCTGATTATTTTGAGAACAATTTGATTGAAAGTTGTTACGTCAACGATTTTCAGCCATATTGTTATCAAATCTCTATCTAGTGACAATCGTATTATCAGCTGATTATATTGACAACAATTTGACGGAAAGTTGTTGCTACTATAGGCAGGAGCAGTTTTCAGCAAACATGGTATAAATATATTTGTTGTCACTTGCACCATAGGAAATATACACAACTACTATTGAACTATACTATGCACGTCTACGCGCTCACCTTGAAAGCCAGCGGAAGAATGACTAGCATTAGCGTTACGAAAATGGTTTTATGCGAACAATTGCTCACCGGCGAAGACAATAGAGTCTGAAATAATGGTGCCCGCAAATATCTATCTAAAATGGTGGCTACAATCCAAGTCAGTTAAAGTGTCCATAAAGTAACAAATACTCCTAAATTTAGCTAGGATATATATCTTTTTAGATTAGATGAGAACTTTAAGAAGTAAAACGAACTATTGCAATACCCTGCACATCATCCGGTGGTGCCATCCAATTTGTGTTTAGCTCAACTTTTCTGTTTATATCTCAGGTTTGGTTAAGTGTACTGGACCCAAACTTGGGCACATGCTTCTTTATAATGATATGGCATCTCATGATGACCTTGAGGTCAAAGGTCAAGGTAGCTGTGACCTTGGTAAAAACCTTGGTTTTTTCAACATTAACATTTTCTGTTTAGCTCAACTTTTCTGTTTGGTTACTCATACTGGAGCCAAACTTGGACACGTGCCTCCTTATAATGAACCTTGAGGTCAAAAGGTCAATGTTCAGGGTCATGGTCACTGTGACCTTGATAAAACCGTATTTTTTTCCAACATTAACATTTTCCGTTTAGCTCAACTATTCTGTTTATATCTCAAGTTTGGTTACTCATACTAGAGCCAAACTTGGACGCATGCCTCCTCATAATGAACCTTGAGTTCAAAAGGTCAAGGTTCAATGTCAAGGTCACTGTGACCTCGGTAAAACCATATTTTTTTCAACATTAACATTTTCTGTTTAGAAAATGTCCATTTGTAGACCAAGAGAAGACTATTTTTGAAAAATTACCACTGGAATGACTGGGTCGGTTAATGAGCCAGTCATTCCAGTGCTAAATTAAAAAAAATAGTCTTCTCTTGGTCAGCAAATGAACATTTCTCAAAATCACTGTAGAAGCAGTTTTTGGCTGATATGGGTGTTAAAAGTGCAAATCATGCACGTTCTTTAGCTCCATGGGCGAATGCAACTGATAGAATCTGGTTGTTATTTTGCTATAGTATGTTTTGCAATAATATATAATAGAGGGATCAGTACAGTATGCATCGTGCATACCACTTCTGGCTGGTAACCGTGATAGCCCACGCGCAAATAGCATTACTTACTACTATTGGAATCAGATACAGTGCACTTTAAGCAGTGCATATGAAAAACTATGTTTATAATATTATTGAAGTCATACATCATTGGAAAGTTAAGCCAATTTTCTATACATTTCTGTATTAATTTTTATAGTTTTGTAAAATTTAATACAGTTGATTGCAATTTTAAAATATCCCCTATTGTCCACTTGATTTAATGAATATAAGTCGAATGGTGTATTTTATATACGCCAATAACTCAGTGAAAACGTTACAAAAATATAGAAATATAATGCAATTATGTTTCGGCAATTGAATGCACTTTCCAATGATATATGATTTAAATAATATAATGATTTTAGCTTATCATAGGTACGGTTTAGATTGCGGTGGATTTTAGTGCAAAAGTAACTCAAGGCGGGTCGGTGGCTTGTTGGTGGCGTTACCAGCCAGCAGTTTTGCTCTGAGCATTTATTTAGGGAAATCCTGGCGTAATGACGTCAATGCGGGAAAGGTGTATTAGATATGGGTCCCTCGACAAGTACACACCCCACACACCACCTTCCTTATATATGTACCAAATTTTTAATCTTTTAAATCTGTTAATTTTACTGAACATAGTTGTTGACAGGCAGTAATGGCTTCCAGTCAAATCATGCTCAATATATCCAACAACTTACCCCTATGGTCGTCTTGGAATAGAGGGGACTGGGATTTCAGAGCAGAACTGGTTAACACAATCATATAGTTGTGAGTGAATACTATGAAACTAGCGGAAAACAATTAACAATGGCAACCCACACATAGAATTGTTCTCTCAATTAAGTAATGTCAGGTTTGAAGCCATGTAGTAAAAGAGTTATTTATAAAGGTTTCATTTAATTACGTTTGTATTGTGAACAAATGTGTCATCTGGGCAGGTCTTTTAATTGCAACAATGTTTGCACCTACACACATCTTTCATTAAAGCTGAAGAGTCATTACAAAAGTAAGGAGTTTTTAAAATAAAAGAAAAAACTTTATAAGTTATTCATATTTGCAAGATCTATCAGGGAAACATTCACCATATTCTTTAGTGGCAGACATTTTTCTTTCTGACAGCCCATCTGATACTATGAAGGATTTCACCAAATTTAAATATGTTTCCATCACTCTTTGATCCGCATGTCACACGTCTACCGAGTGCCACAAAGTTTCTTCAATTTAAATACCATGTAATCATGAACTGCAAACCCAAGAATCGACGCAAATACCCTGATAACGCAGATTGCTGGGCCGTTATATTGGTTATATTGGCCTGTTATGGGTCCAGTACCGGCGTTATTAGGATAAATTTATAATTACATTCTAATGGATATCAGAAAACTTATCAACTGGTGTAAATATTTTGCTATAAAATTTCTTTCCTTTCACAATGACCCTTAATCATTAAACGTTTAGATACCAACTGGGGAGTAACTCATGATCATTTAGGCTAATGTGTAGGCAAGGGGAATATATATTTCTGAAAGCTTTCTTGCTTAATAGGAATAAATGTTTGCGTTAACTGAATCATAATTATAATATCCTATTTGTCCATCTCTCTTTCGAGCCTTTTGTCCATTGGGAAGTATGCAAGCCAATAGGAGAAATATATCATACTTTGCTTGTAAGTAAAAACTGTGGTGATCGAGTGAGCAAGCTTTAGTTTGTATAGCATCTCATAAGATTAGCTTCATTATTACTCTCACCTATCAAGAGAAGAGGGTACTGCATCTGTGTGTCTCTGTCTGCATCTGCATGTGTCTGTCTGGGTCTGTGTGTGTCTGTCCATGTCTGCATGTGGCTGTCTGCATGTATCTGTCTCTCTGGAGCTACATTTCAAAAGCTACTGATCTGATATGATTTTGCTCAAATTTAAACACACCATTTTACTGTCAAAAAGATTTCCTGACATTTTACAAACCAATTTGGCTCCAATCTTAATCATTAATTCACTGTTTGATTCCATGTATCTCAATCTCAGGGCAAACAAACAAGAAATTTGTTGAATATTTTGAAATTAATATGACTGCTAGCCATTGCTTAGGCAGCAATGGCTTTCAGTCATATTAATTTCAAAATATTAAAAATTATGCTATTCATCGCAAAGAATGTACTTTTTCAGGGATTTGTCATTGAAATGGGTAACACAAGAAAGGGTATGATGCTAGGATATTCAACAACTTTGGTAATGTTCTTTAGATGTGTAAAGTAAAAAAATCTGACAAATCTGAATTTGTTAAAAAAATCTGACAAGAGTGAGAAAGTGAGGGTCTTCATTCTCTGATTGTTCTTGTTTGCATTTGGATGATCATATAGCATGAAGAAATACCTGTTGTTATTACAACATAAAAACATCCATTACCGTTCAATCACTACTTGCTAAATCAATTATCTGCATTTAGCTACGAGAATAAGATTTTTATGCTTGCATACACTCCTCCCCATGCCTATTCATATTAATATGGACCCTCAACCAGGCTACTGGTTAGGTCCATCTCCAGTATATCAACTGATACAGACTGGCACCAGTCTGGACTCACTCCATAGTGACACCTGTCACTAAGCGCGCTTGCGCATGCGCACTGGAGCCCAAATAGGAAACAAATTCACTTTTCAATTATTCTGCAAGCAGAACAACTGCACAAATATTATCAGAAAGTTTTTATAGCTTTGCTCTGTGTCAGCTTACTATTGAAGGACTTCCTCACGCTAAGATATGCCTACTATGAAGTCTATCCTCCCCAAATTATGTTTTTGGAAGTATTTTGTGGTTATATTGAACTTTATAACTATGTATATAAACGTTACCGGTTTTCGTGGGGTTTCGTTTTCGTGGTAACAACTTTAATATGCCTAAGTCATCATCATATTAAAACACTCTATTACTCCAGTGAGCCCTTAATCACTTTCAGTTAAAAGAAAAAATAGTGCTTTACAAGGTATTACGTTTATTTCCCTATGATAGATTGTTTTCTTGTCGTTAGGGATTTTTGAATGTGAACTTTTCTGGCCTCTCTTTGAAAGGCGTTTGCATATTTCTAGACTCCTTCTATCGAAATTCTAAGCTTTATGCTTCTTTCGTAATCTTTTTTCATTTTTAAGAGTCTGTTTTAACGACCGATAATTCAAGTGCATGTCCTCAATCTGTGAACGAGTTCACTCTGTGGAGTATGGAGAACATGTCCATTTTAAGTGCACTACGTGTACCCCCACATCGATGTGCGGGTTTTTGCATAGGGTGGTCTGCGTTCGTATCTAAGTTTTCTTTAAGAATTATTCATCCTTACAGCGCTGCCCTCTGGTCATCCTTCCCCTATCTCCGTTGCTAGTAAGACAAAAGCTGTGTCTTTTGCAATATTCTGATATGTCTAATCCAGCAGCAACGGAAGGGGGGGGGAGGTCTTCTTCGGCGAATTCGGAAGCCTTTTTAGCTTTATTTGCAAGATTTGAATCCTTCGCTGTAGTCTTGACTAAATTTTTGGACGAAAGAATTTCTTCTGCCATCATGGAGGCCAAGAAACAGGATGTTTCTTCTGATTCGGACAATAGCTCGATGGCTAGCGGGCGTTCCCGCATATGGGGAATACCGATTCCTCTAACGTCTATGCAAGAAATCAGGTGTCCTAAGCAAAGTCTAGAGCGACAAAGCTCTCGAACGTGATCTCGTAGCAGGTCACCGGGTCAAACCCACATTAGTCTTGAGGGTGATAGGCATAACCTCAAGCAGTGGTTGCGGCGGCGGAAGCCCCCGTCCAAAAGCATTATGCTAATGCCAAAATTTTGGTCATGCCGGTTGTCAAGATTCTTCATAGGTCGCCTCTAGCCATAGTCAGCAATCTAGTTTTTCTGGTTCTTCCGGTTCCGTTTTGGTGGATTCGGGTCCTCGGGACTCGGGTTTACTTCCGTTTTCCGGTGCTATGTCCATTCCGACCGTTTCCGGTATGACTTCGGTTTTTGCAGGACATCTTGGTCTTCAATATCCGGTTCTTACTTCCGTTCTGACCGTTTCCGGTATGACTAATAAACTCTTCCGACTTCTGCTTCCGGTTGGGACGTAACTTCCGGTCTAGTGGATGAATAAAGAACAAACAGCAAATAATTAGAGCAAATAAGCTCTCGAAGGTGATCTCGAGCAGGTCACCGGGTCAAACCCACGTGTCTTGAGGCTGATAATAAGACGATAAGGCATGACCTTCAAGCAGTGGTGGCGGCAGCGGAAGCCCTCCATCTTTAACATATATGCCAATGTCAAAGTCTTATATCAGTTGTAGTGGACTCAGGTCCTCAGGACAGGGATTACTTACGTTTTCCAGATCTACATCCGTTCTTTTCGTATCCGGTCTGATTTCCGGCTTTTTTCCAGAACATCCGGGTCTTCAAGATCCGGTTCCTATTTCCGTTTCCGGTTTAGCAGTGCTTCCGGTCATACTGGATAGCCAGGGTCTCTGGACCCTTTTTATTTTTATCTCTTCCGTTAGGAGCGCTTCCGTTTCTGGTTGGGATTCCGGTCTGTACACGTCCGCTTCCAGTTCTAGGGGTGTACTTCCGGGTGGTCTAGATCTGGATAGACTTCTGACTTCCGCTTCCGGTTGGGACGTAACTTCCGGTATAGCAATCTTCATAGTCGGTTAGACTAGACTAAGAATTTATCCGAGCGTTATTTTACGCTTCCATTTTCAGTTTCTTGTTTACTTTTTCTCCTCTCATGCTCCAGATTTTAAATCTTTTTCTTCTTATTTTTCTTCCCTTTCTTCCTTTTTTCTTCTCTTCCTCATCCTTCTTTTTCTGTTTCTCCTTCCTTTGATCATCTTGATTCGTTTGTTTCCGGTGTTCTTTTTCCTGAGTTAGAATTTCTAATTGTTGATAGTGCTTAGATTTCTCTGTTTTCTGTGTTTAGAGATCTTTCTCTCGATCGTTCTTTTGTTTGGCTTGTTTTTAGATTCCCTCGAGTTTTTTCCGCCAGTTCTCTGTTTTCATCCTTCCTTGTCTTCTAGCTGGGGCATGGTTTGGATTCTTGTCCTTCTGATCAAGCTTCTTCCTTTCCTGAGTCTTCTAGAAGACCTTGTTCTCCTATTTTCTCTAGAGCAGCTGAATCTTCAGTCTCAGGTGTTTCATCTATTCTCATCTCTTCTTCTCCTAATCTTTCTTCTCGCTCAGTTCACTAGTCAGTCGGGGCCAGGGATCTGAAGAGGTTTTTGTCCGGTCAGAGCTTCTTGGGAAGTCTGGTCCATGGCTCTCAGGTGGATCGCCTCTATTTTTGCTCTTCTTCTTAGGAAGGTTTTTTCTATTGACCCTTCTTCTTTCGGGTCTGTTTTTTCTACATCTGATTCTTCTTCTACTCAAGTTCTTCCTGTTTATAACGTAGTAGTAGATATGCTGGTTTTTTTGTACATGATGTTATCTGTAAGGAGTTTTCTCTTTCTTATTAATCGATGCTCCTGTTCAGGTCCCCAGAGTTTATTTGAAAGTTGCTTCTTCTCAGGCTCTTTCTGGCCCCTCCTGAGGTTTTCTTTCCTCTAAAAGAGTCATCCAGTATTGATCATTCCTTTGTTCTTTTTATTGGGATTCTGTTGGCAGATCCCTGCTTAAAATCATCCTTTTTCCTTGCTCTGTTATCTGTAGCTGTTATTAAGTCTCTAGAACATGGTGTTCAGGTCCCGTTAACAGTCTTTCATTCCTTGGTGGGTCTGTTTCGTGGTGCTCTCAGTTCAGTCTTCATATCTTTGGGTCTCATTACTTCTAAGAGAAGGTTTAGGTAGGTTTCTGAGGTCCTATTTCTTTTTCTTTGAAGGATAGTCTTATTCAGTTTCCCCCCCCCCCCACACTTTTTGTTTTGGTCAGGATATATTCGGACAGTCGGCTAGAAGAAAGAGCCTCTATCCAGACCTATTTGGGGCTTATCCATCTAAGTTTTTTAATAAGTCTAATCGATCATCTTCCTATCTTCAAGATTGATCGCGGAGGAGGATTGTTTTGATTCCATATCCCCTTACCGTTCTAGATCCCAAGGGAGGCTGTTTTTCTCTCTTTAGGCGAGAGGGGCTTAGTCCCTTTCTCATCGCCCTAGTTCCAGGTTCAGAGGTCGTTCTTCCTTTAGAGGTTATCAAGGAAAGAGAGTTTGAAGGTGTGGACTACTCGTGGGTAAGTCCAACTTTCTCTCTTCCTTTAATCAACCCTCCCCCTCTTCTTGTGCCTTTGGATCAGTCGGTTCAGTGTCTGGGGTTATGCACCGTTTTGGATCCGTCATCCTCCTCTTCTTTCTTTGCTTCCAATGGACACCAAGTCCATCCAATCCAGAAAAATTGGTTGCCTTGGAAGAGGAGTTGGAATCCATGATTGTCAAGAGGGCAGTAGATGATGTTCCCCACTGGTGAGTAGACCCGGTTTTCTATTCAATCATTTTTTTTAGTTTCCAAGGAATCGGGAGGTTGGCGTCCTTTCATAAATTTGAAGATATTAAATTTCATGATTCATACTCCCAAAGCAAGATGGAGACCATCTCCCAGATCATTTCCAGTCTAGATCATGGTATGTGGTTGTTTCCATCGATCATAAGGACGCCTTCTTTCATGTTCTCATTCTCCCTTCCTGAAAATTCCTGAGATTTGCTTATAAAGTTTGAGTTTGGCAGTCTCTCGCCATGCTTTTTGGGGCCTGATTATGGCTCCATTTCTTTTTACTCACCTAGTCTCAGCCGTGTCAGGAATTTTACATCATCATTCTATTCATCTTTACGGTTATATAGACGATTGATTAGTAAAGGCAAAGTCTTCCTCATTTCTCTCAGGAATTCTTCCAGAGGTTTGCAGTCTGGCATGCAACCTAGGGTGGTTTTAAAATCTAAAGAAATCAAGCCTAGGTCCCTCTCAAATCGTTACGCATATAGGCGTTTCTTTCGATCTGGGCCAGGGTCTTGTCTTCCCCTCAAATCCAAGATTAGAGGCTTTATCAGTGGCAATGGAAATCCTGTCTTCTTCTCCCATGGTCAGAACGAGATTTTTGTTAAGAGTGATAGGTTTGAAGGTCAGCGTAGAGAATGTTATTCCATGGGTGGCACTGATGAGAAGATCCTTCCAAATGTATTTAAAGTCACTTTGGAAGCAGTCAGTTCACTCTATTTTCCATCAGATTCCCATCAAAGAACACTTGATGCCTCATCTAGATTTTTGGAAAGATCATTCTCTGCTTCTGATGGGTGTTACACTGGTGAAGTCCTCCCCTCAGGCGATTATCTTCACAGATGCTTCTCAGGAGGGATGGGGAGCGGTCTGGGACTCACTGTCGGTTTCCGGTCTTTGGTCCCTGGGGGAGTCAACAGCTCTTATTCAACATTCTGGAGTTGTGTGCTGTCAAAAAGGATCTCCTTTCATGGTCAGGTCTTGTGATAGGTCTCAAAGTCTCGATTTGGTCGGACAATTCAACAGTGGTGTCATATCAACAGGCAGGATGGTACAAAGTCATCCCTCCTTTGTCTAGAAGTATGGTATCTTCTCTTATAGTGTCGCAAGAATCAGATTCGTCTAGTGTATTCTCATGTCTCAGGCAGTCTGATTGTTTTCTTGCGGACCAATTGTCATGTCCCAGCAAATTCGGCCACACAGATTGGCAGTTAAAGAGGTCGGTTGTCAAAGCGAATTTCAGTCTTATGGATCGTCCTCTGGTAGATCTGTTTGCGTCATCTCGGAATGCCAAGATCTCCTCTTACATGTCTCCTTTTCCGGATAGTCAAGCCATGGCGGTGGATGCCTTGTATCAGTCCTGGACAGGAATGTTCGCCTATTCGTTCCCTCCAACGTTTTTGATTCCGTTATTGTTGAAGAAGGTCAAGGAGCAAATCTGTGAGATTCTTTTAATAGCTCTTTTTTGGCCAAAAAGGATTTGGTTTGTAGACCTTGTAGATCTCCTGGTAGTTTTCCCTCGTCTTCTTTCATTCTCCCAGGATATTATGTCTCAAGTAAGAGGTTTTTGTCTTCATCCAAACCCAGAAATCTTCAGTCTGTGTGTTTGGAGTATAACGAAACTAAAGTCTACGAGAATAAAGTTTCTTCAAGACCTCCAGTATTTATCGATTCTTCCAGTTGAGAGTCGACCCGCAGAGTTTACAAGTGTCGACTTAAAATTTTTGGAGAATGTTGTTCAGACCAAGGTCTCATGCTCGATTCTTTTTCTATCTCCAAGTATTAGACTTTTTAACATATCTTTTTGATTCCTTACATTTATTAGCTAATACGGTTAGGGGATATAGATTTTCTCTGGCATCTTCTCTTCCTTGCCGTCTGTATGGCGATGTTAAGGACACTAAGACCTTTAATAGTTTTTATTAGAGGTGTAGGCAATATTTGTCCTACAATAGCTACGCCTTTACCTTCATGGAACTTGGCTTTGGTTCTTCAAGTGCCGGCAGGCCGTTATTTTGAACATCTTTCATCTATTAGTATTATCTTCTAGAAGGCGTTCAGGAATTCATGCTCTTTCTGCTGAAAGGGAGAGATTTATAGTTTCAGATGTTTTAGTTTTATATCCCAGAAGGGATTTTTTATCTAAACTCAGTCTAACCGGTTTCCTGATAGTCCGATCATTTTAAAATCATTATCGTCTTTATCGCCATCCGCATATTCTGGTGTCCTGTTAGGGCATTAAGAATGTTCAACAGAGAACTGATTTCAAATGATTTGATCCGTCCCTTTTTAGGGTTTTCTTATGCGGAAGAGTTAGATAAGCCAGTCTCAAAGTGTTCGATATTCTGATGGATTTGGGAGACGGTTTAGCTTTGTTTCGAGATTGCTTCTCCGGAACAAATTATTTTCTTCCATTTTAAAGCTCACCATGTTAGAGGAATGGCTTCCTCTTTTGCGCTTTTTGCCGGTTTGGATTTAGATGAAGTCATGCAGGTTGCAGGATGGAAATCTGAATCCACTTTTCAACCTTTTATCTGAAAGATCAGAGTGCAGCAGCCTCCTTCTTTCATAATATTACGATTTTAACCAAAAAATCTGAAGACCATTTACCAAGCACATCCCACCATTTTCGTTAAGACTGAATCTGTAAGAAGTGGTGTGAGTTT
This sequence comes from Chaetoderma sp. LZ-2023a, assembly GCA_034401795.1. Lineage (NCBI taxonomy): Eukaryota > Metazoa > Mollusca > Caudofoveata > Chaetodermatida > Chaetodermatidae > Chaetoderma > Chaetoderma sp. LZ-2023a. The sequence goes on along the minus strand of CM067369.1, from coordinate 62,528,276 downwards.
ATTTTGGTTTTTATTTATCTCTAAGTTCAAGTTTTCCTTATTTGATAATCACGGTGTGATTGTCTTAAAGGCACTATTATGTTATGTTATTAATATTTGGATAAGATTGGTGTGATTTTTATCCTTGTTTGTTAATTCTCAAATCGCCTCCCATCTGATGTTTTAAGTGGGGCACTGACCAAATCTACGGGTTTAGCAAGTAGTAATTGAACGGTAATGGATGTTTTTGTGGTGTAATAACAACCCCCACAGACCCCCCTTGCAGGTTGGTCTGTTGTTTTATTAACCACTATAAAAACATACTTACCATTCAATCACTACAACCCGGCCTCAGCCACCCCACGTGGAATTGATTTGGGAATTTGCCTGTAATATTTGGCACTTAAATACAAAAAAATGAATCTGTTTCCTATTTGGGCTCCAGTGCGCATGCACAAGCGCGCTTAGTGACAGGCGTCACTATGGAGTGAGTACAGACTGGTGCCAGTCTGTATCAGTTGATATACTGGAGATGGACCTAACCAGTAGCCTGGTTGAGGGTCCATATTAATATTAATAGGCATGGAGAGGAGTGTATGCAAGCATAAAAATCTTATTCTGATAGCTAAATGCAAATAATTGATTTAGCAAGTAGTGTTTGAACGGTAAGTATGTTTTTATAGTGGTTAATAAAACAACAGACCAACCCACAAGTTTATATACAGCATCACCCCCCCCCCCCAGGTAATACTATTTCTTATTGCATTTGCCATCAAGTATTGAGAGGGTGGGCTGTGGGTCCAATCATGCACCCTGGAATTAATATCAAAATCTTGAATAACTTGTGTGTGATGACCTTTTAATGAAGCTAAGCCTTGCCCTCACTTTGACCATGTTGTGATCCATCCCTGAACTTCATGACTCAATTTCCAGAAAACTAAACATATAAGCTGTTGAACATTTGGAAACTACTTTTACTGGGTGATGCTACTGCCTATGGCAGTCAAGTTAGTTTCAAAATATTCAACAGAATGTTTATTGTTTAAATAATATACAAATTATGTCCATAACACTATCTCCTCTGAAACCATCTAATTTGGTGTGATTCAACCAAATTATTTTGTGAGTTACCCATGTGATTGTGGATTGCAAAACAGCATTGATTTTTGCCTCTGTGTCTGGGTTAAAATGTCAACTAGAATGCATAGTTGATGACATGACATCGCAAATCCCTATGCTTTCGACAAATTTGACGATATGTGCTCAGTTCCCCCCTCAACCCACCCACCTCACCACGTGGTGGGTAACAGGTGTTGGTGGGAGTGGCACAGAGCCTAATTTAAACATCCTCTCACTATCCACAATCATATAACAAATTTGGTTGAATTCTGCCAAATTTGATATTGTGATGCTCACCCCACCTTGCTACCACACCAGGGGTGGAGCCTGATGTAAATGTCGCCTACAATCATATGGGTAATTGAACTACCAAATTAAGTTGTATTCCACAAAAGTGTTTTGGGTGATCTGATGGATGCATGGCTATACAGATGAACAAACTGAGCCGATTGCAATATCTGCGCCACTTTTCCAAAATGCAAGGGGATAGATGTAATAAAATTTCTATCCTATTCAAAAATGCCGGGACGAATTCAACCAAATTCAAATGTCTTTTCTGCATTATGTCTATATTTGATTGTGGACTGTGAGATGATATATATATATATATATATATATATATATATATATATATATATATATATATATATATATATATATATATATTCAAAGCAGCTAAATATTAAATTGAATTAATGTATTGAAAGCAATTTTCTGAAAGTTACTGAAATGTCACTGTTTATGATATCATCATCAAAATTTTATATCCATACTGTGTAATAAATATTTTTTTGCTTTATATATATATATATATATATATATATATATATATAATTAATGTGAACTAACAGCAAAAATGTTCAGCAATTCTAAATTGCGTTTCTTTGCGCAAAGCTGTTGTGTTTCTGCACAAAGAATCTGTCGATCAGAAATAGGGATTTATGTTAAGCTGACCAGAAGCGTGACGTTATCTTGTGATTAGTGCATAATAACGATGTCTTAAAGCCGTTTATATGTGACTGGCGAGATGGAGGTTGACATTGTGTAATGATGGTGATGAGTACTAATAAGGAATATTGTCTCCCATCTTTGTGTTCTACGTGTGTGAGGGGATTATGACTGAAGTGGGTGGGAATTATCTATGTTAGAGGTTATCTGGGAGATAGTGCGGGTGGGGTGAGGATTACAAAGATTTTTACCCATTCATGCATATATAGATAAATTGTTACAAAGTCCTTTAGATGTAAAAATTCTTCAGTTGAATATTTTGAAGTTAACCCTTTCACAGATGAACTGGGATTTGTCGATGAAAGGATGAAAGTGGCTTGAAGCTGTTGTTAACGCTAAAAATGATTTCCAGACTTTGGCCACGATCCAGAAAAAACCCGGATCTGGATTGGATCAGATAGCATTATGGATTTATGAATAGCAGAAACTACTGAGCAAATCTGGCTAAAATTTTAACACAAGATGGGGTGTCGCCGTAAACTAGGATTCACAACTTTGCCAGTGATCCAGGAAAAAAAGATATGGAAAATCCCGGAAAAAAGTCCTGAAAATCCAAAACAATTTTACATTGTGACAGACAACAAGAAAGCAAGGGGCTGCACTCTGTTTGCTTTTTAGCTTGACTTTACGAAGTAAAAAACGAGCTATTTCGATACCCTGCACGTCGTCTGGCGGCAGCAATGGTGTCATGGTTCAATTTGCATTTAGCTCAACTTTTTGGTTTATACCTCAGGTTTGGTAATCATACTGGACCCAAACTTGGGCACATGCTTCCTTATAATGATACAGCATCTCAGGATGTTTTTGGGTCAAAAGGTCAAAGGTCACTGTGACCTTGGTAAAAACCTAGTTTTTTTTCAACATTAACATTTTCCGTTTAGCTCAACTTTTCTCTTTATATCAGAGCCAAACTTGGAATGCCTCCTTATAATGAACCTGACATCACACAATTATGTTGAGGTCAAAAGGTCAAAGGTCAAGGTCACTATGACCATGGTAAAAACATTATTTTTTTCAACATTAACATTTTCGGCTTAGCTTGACTTTGATGTTTATATCTCAGGTTTGGTTTGTCATACTGCACCCAAACTTGGACACATGCCTCCTTATAATAACACGGCATCACACAATGATGGTTTGGTCAAAATGTCTAAGGTCAAGTCACTAATATGGATGGCGACCTGTCATCCGTCATCCATCATTCACCTTTGTTTAAAAATGCTACTCATTAACCGGTTAGCAGATTTCAACCTAATTTGGCTGGATGGACCCTATGGGGGTAGGCTTCAGAATATCTATACAGAATTTTGATTGGTCCATTTTATGGGTTAAAAATTGACCAAAATTGTCAAAACACTACTTATTAACTGCTTGACATATTTCAACCTAATTTGATTGAAAGGACCCTACTGCTTTCGGTTTTAGAACATGTATACAGAATTTTGATTGCTTATTTTGATTATTTATTTGTGTGAAAATCTGAAAAATTGTCAAAACTCTACTACTTCAGCTGAAATAACCTTATGGGGCTATGCTTCAGAATTTTCACTGGTCACGTTTTTTGGAGAAAAGCTTAAGATTTCATGAAAAATTTACCAGAAATTGTCAAAACGCTACTCCTCATTAACCGCTTGGCAGATTTCAACTTAATTTGGCTGGAAGGACCTTATGCGGATATGCTTCAGAACATATATACACAATTTTGATTGGCCAAGTTTTTTGGTGAAAACCTTAAATTGTATGAAAAATTTACTGGAAATTGTCTAAGCACTACTCATCATTAACCGATTGAAAGATTTTAACCCTAGTTGGCTAGACAGACCCTATCATGGTAGACTTCAGAGTATCTATTCAGAATTTTAATAGGTCAATTTCTTTTGCTGAAAATCATAAATTTTATGAAAATTTACTGAAAATTGTTGGAACGCATCTTCTCCATTACCACTGAAGTGGATTTTATCCAAATTTGGTTGGAAGTCTGTAGTTGTAAGCTCTAGAATATCTAGTCAGAATTTTGGTTGGTCAATTTTTTGTTGCCCATTTGGATTTTTTTTTAACTTTCCAGAACCATTTAAAACGCTACCCCTTAATTAGTGGGACAATTTTGACGAAACATTGGTGGAACGATCCTATGGTGGTAGGCTTCAAAATATCAAACGAGAATTTTGAGTGATCAATTTCTTTGGTGTAGACCTTTGAGTGTTTTTTTTAATTATCCATCACGTCTACCGGTATTTAAATGTACATGTAAATGGCTCAAATCCTAATGGTCTAGGTTGCAACCACATGTCTGGTTGTTTAATTTGCTTTGTATTATAGTCCAGTGAAAATTCTACTAATTATTACGAAAATACATTTTGCTAGTTATTGATACATTTGGCAACAACCACTTTCAGTCAAATTGTTTCTAAAAATTGTTCAAATGTTTCATTCATATATATAGTGGCCGATTCACTTGTGCTGATTACTTAACCCTTTAACACTCATATCAGCAAAAAAATCTTCTCAGTTGGTCTTGAGAAATGTCCATTAGCAGACCAAGAGAAGACTATTTTTGAAAATTTACCACTAATGACTGGCTCCATAACCGAGCCAGTCATTCATCGTAAATTTTCAAAAATAGTCTAAATGGAAATTTTCTACAGATTTGAGTGTTAAAGGGTTAAATAGTAATGAGTATTTCACTTTACAGTAGCCTCTATATTAAGGTGTAGTAACTTAGGACGGATGGATAGCAATAATTATCGGACAGGTGGTCATGGTGACTACAGTCATGCCATACACTGACAGGCGCACAGTTCTATAGCCTCCGCAGAGTACATATAAGTCATCGTGCTAAAACTAATTATCAAATCAAATTTTTAGACTACATTTGACAATGAAATCATCATGCCATTCTCAAGGATTGAGAGTCATGCTTTTCTTCCAACCGCTTTTATGGCAATTACTTGGCCCTAGTGTAGGGAATGTGATATTGGTCTGTCAGAGTGGCTTAGTTAGATTTATGTCTTCCGTGAACGGTTCTGGAGTATAAAACGTTGTTATGATCGTGTTGAGAAAGATTTTCTTTATTTTCAAGCACAGACTAGGCAACAGTGACATATTAGTGATGTCATATTTGAATGTGTAAGCAAACTCAAAGCGTTATTGATTTTAATTTGTACATGCTGTTGTATGGGAAAGATTATGCCTGGTTTATCAGAGGTGAATATAATTTTATTTCTCATGGTGCTGACCATCGTACTAGTGTTAACTAAGAGTTTAGATTGAGAAGCGACACATTGGACATACAGTGAATGATGACATTTTAGGTAGGTCATTATTCATATAGACATATGTTGTGAAATTAAGTCTATATATAATTTGAGATTTTATTTATTTTTGTCTCATACGGAAGCAAAACCAGAGACATATAGGTCTCACTTTTCTAACATTGATGGCAGCAGCAAAGGCATCATTGTAAAGTTTTTGCACCAAAAATACCTTGTCTCTTCTGGTTACACTGTTTTCCTAATCATGGTTAAACCATGGTTTGACCATGAAAGACCATCATTGACCATGCAGATTAAATGGCACCACACTCAGACCATGATCAACAAATTCCTCATGACCATGATAAAACCAGACCAATGGTTTGACCATGATCAAACAGAACATGGTGAAACCATAGTTTAGTGACCACGGGCTGACTATAACCTGCATGGTCAGAACATGGTCTGAAAGTTGGTGCCATTTAAACTGCATTTTCTAAAAATGTGTACTGTGTCAGACTGTACAGTCTACAACATTGTAGTACTTCGGTCTTAACCTAAAGGCTGAGAAGCAATTGCAATATTGTAAGCATTGTCATGAGCTATGGTAAAGATATAAAATATTGATCAAACTTTCTAGATATATAAGGACTATGAAAATTTTGGAATGGTGAACCTTCTAACCATTGGCATTGTTTGAAATAAAAAGTATACAAGAATTCAGTGTGTATAATAAATAATAATAAATAATAATAATAACCTTTATTTAACGAAGGTAAACCGATCAGTTACAGGTAGCTGGTCTTCCCTGGGACCTTCAGACTATACTTAGTACTATTTACATTTATGTACACAACTTTGATATATACAATATACACATTTTATTTATTTACACAATATACAAATATACAACATTTTAACCCTTATGGTGCTGTTCTCTAAGATGTCAAAATAGTAATAAGTGTGCTGATGGAAGTCAAGTGTACATTTTGAAAACTCTTTTATCAAAGCTGTTGTATCTTGCTTACAGAAAAACAGTTTTCAAAATGAACACCAACTACCATGCTGTATTTAATGAAATAATTTACATTTATAGCTCAGCAGCCTGAGGATTAAAATAGGAATTACTTTTATACGATGATTTAACTATCTGATATGTAACTGTCTGTCTGCTGCAAGCCACCAGGCCATGATTTCAACAGGCAGCAACTCCAGACCTGCTGAATTTATCTCGGAAACAACTCAACCAAAAGTTGGTGGTGGTTTAATTATCTCCCAACAACTGTAGGATGAGCTGTCTCCAAATCATTCAACATATCCAGAGTTAAACCCTATGGAAAATGTAGTCCACAGAAATTCAGCAGGGAGACATTTTACCTTTTTCACCTACAAGTCCCTGAAAAAGTATATTCTTTATAATATAAAACTTAAATTGTATTCTGTGAATATTTTGAAATTAACCCGACCAGAAGCCATTTGCTGCCTAAGACAGCAATGGCTTCCAGTCAGATTAATTTCAAAACACTCAACAGTTTTCGTGTATGGTAGCGTTGAAAATTAGATATTGGGAATTCATGGGTGAAAGGGTTAATGCATATACTTTGTTCTTTATCTTCCTTGTTGATATGTCATATATTGAGATTTGAAAGCAGTCAAGGAAGAGGCTGTTCTAAGTGGTATTTTTAAGGAATTCCATAATCTGGACCCTTTTACATCAAAACTAGAGGAATGTAGTACACTTTTTGCTAATGGGATTTGCAACTGCATATTTTCAAAAGATCTCAGATTACGATCATGGAAATCTGAGCTTTTTATAAACAGTTTTAATAAGTATTCTGGATTTTCATTCCTAACAGCTTTATATACAGTACAGCAAGTTTTGTAATTAATTCTCTCATGTATTGACATCCATTTCAGTTTCTCAAATATAATTTTTGAGGGTGTACACAATTTTTCAGAAAGGATGATTCTTGCAGCACGTTTTTGTAATTTTAAAACATGGTCGACCATGGTCAAATAATTGCCACAGAAAATATTCAAGCGCAATTTAGGGAAATTTTAAGACCTTAAGTTTAGGAATCGTTCTTCAGTAATATTTTTTTAGATGTTGAGTAACATCGCTGACCATGATATCACAGTAAATAGGAATAACATTGAAATTATCCATTAACTATGCTTATGGAAAGACTGATAATTGGTAAAAATATTGGTGATATATCTACATGACCATGAACTGACCATGATATTACTGTGAATGGGAATAACAGTGAAATTCTCCAGTGACCATGGTCGACTATGATATATCATGGTCAATGAAGGACTTTGATAATTGTTAAAAATATTGCGGACATATCTTACCATAAACTGACCATGATATCACTGTCAAGAGGAATAACATTGAAATTCTCCAGTAACCATGGTTGACATGATATATCATGGTCAAGGAGGGACTTTGAAAATTGTTAAAACATCGTGTCAGATCTGACCATGAATTGGCCATGATTTGATTGTCAATCATGTCAATAGGGATAACATTGAAATTTATCATGATATAGCATGGTCAAGGATGGGACTGAAAATGTATAAAATGTCAGATCAGACCATGAAGTGACCATGATTTCATAGTGAATATGGATAACACTGCAATGACCATGTATGACCACGATTATATGGTTAACTGACCATGTTTATGTGGTCACTGCGAGCATGGTCAGTAGAGTGGAAAAATCCTGGCGACCATGGTCAAACCATGAACTACGATGGTCGACTGTGATATGGTCGACAGCAAATCAGGGTAATCATATTGGAACTTAAAGCCTATCAGTGAATGTCTTTCATCTTTGGCTGTGAACTAGTGGTACAAAACTTATCTTTTATGTCATTTGTTGTTTAGCAAAACATTTGTGATTATATTTCAGGATTGTTTAATCTTAGTGGAAACAAACTTAGATGACTGTTTACGTATATGCCATTTGGAAACAGTATGCCGATATTGAGGGAAAAGGTACCTGGGTGACGGTTATTCTGGTTTGTAAACATTCATTTTTTTATTTAGCTCCACATCTAATCTTTTTTCTGGTTTAGACCAGTTTTATTAGATCTAAATCTGGTCACATTGCTACCCATGTGATAGGCGGTACAACATAGTGATGATGAGATCACTAAAGTCAAGGTCAAGTAACCTTGTTCTGCACACAGAGAATATCATATCCCAGGCAGTTCTGTAGAATAAAGTGTAAGCTTTCTGTATAGGTATCACAGTTATAAAGAGGTCTGATTGCTTCACCTGTCTGAGCAGGTGGGAATTTTGTCAGCAGTGTCCAGTTCTATTTAGCCTGCATGAAGATAGTTCTTTGATCTTTTCTGGGCAGCTTGCACATGCTGTCTGTTATGAGCTTAACTCTTTAACTCATGATGTTTGAGTATCTCAAATTCATATAGGCTGTTGAATATTTTGACACTAATTTTACTGAAAATCTTTTGCTAACGGCTTCTGAGTTTCAAAATACTCAGCAGAGTATTCCTTACTTCATAAGTGGGTAGTGAAAACTGTTATGATAATATGATTTCACCAGAAAATGTGGCCAATGAATCAGGAAAAGAAAAATGGTGTATAGCTTACTCTTGAAATTAAAATATATCCATGACAAGATGCCTGACAGCACATAATGTGACTGACCTGCGTTTTCTGCATTCGAGAAAGATCTGCGTCATGAGATATATGCTTGTTCTGTCGACATAAAATTCTCATAAATTAAGTAAGATAATAAATTAATTTTAGTTTTATTTGTTAGTTTATAGTCACTTTAACTAACTTGAAGCAAAGACCCCATTTAGATTTTAGATTTTAAGTCTGCCATCGACATATTATTTGAAGGTTTTGTGTATGATTGCTCGAAATTCTCATATAAAAGCATATAAGTGTCCCCCGCTAGCTCAGTTATTCAGCAGGTAGATTTTGCCCATTAAACTTTAAAATGTGCAGACTTTGTGGGAGTTTAATTATGATCTGAGATGAATCTCAGATAGTTCCTTGACTACCCATTCACGCATGTACAGCCAAGCGCATATCTACAGAGACAGTACAGTACAGCTTATCAATAAGTTAACGTGTTTCCAAATTTCCAAACACAAAAAGAGAAACATGTTCCTAGTACGGTACAATTTTGAAGACAATGTAAGAAATGTTCTGATGAATATTTTGGACTTAATTTGATTGGAAGCCATTGTTGCTTTAAGCAGCAATGGTCTCCAATCAAATTAAGTCCAAAATATTCAACATTACATTTTATTTTGTTTTAGAAACACAAAGTTATTTCTGCGCTGTACTGTACCTGTATCCAAAAAACGCCACAGCGATACTTATATATTTATGTAACAGGAATATCTTTGTTTGGTGCAGGGAAAACAGAAATATCCGTAGTTGTTATATATATATATATATATATAGCAATTATAATCACAGCAGGGCTATGTATCTTCACGCTCTTATCTTAGGCCAGGAACTTCTGTCCAGGAGCTACACATTGCACCATTCAGCTCTATAATGATTCTGTGTGTTTTTCAGCACACGATGTTTACCTCTCATTCACACTCAGACAGAGATGTTAGCATTTACTCTCTGATAATGAAATATTAAATTTCTTACTTCTCCATCAAAATCAGATATGTTCTTGTCTACGGCTGGTGGGAGGACGACAGGTTTTCATCTTTTGAAAATTGTTTTGCTCAAAAAGGTTGCTGTCAGAGTCAGCATCAGCTGTAAGCGGTGTCATTTTCAAATTGAACACTAGATATTATTTTATGTGAAGATCGATATAAATCAGAGATGCTACTGATTCAGCTTTAACTGTCTGACGGCTACAAGTCACCAAATAATAATTTCACTCTGCAATAACTCAGGACGTGTTGAATATTTTGAAAACAATTTTGACTGAAAGTTGTTGGTGGCTTAGTCACCAACAACTTTCAATCAAATTGTTTTCACAAATTTCAGCATATACAAAGTTATACCCCATAGAAAATGTAGACTGCAGAAATTCAGCAGGTAGACAGTTAGATATCGCTCAGACTCCATGATCTTCGCAGCAGCAATTTTGTGGATTCTGCCAATTATTTCTGCACATGTTAACTCTTTAACACTCACTGATGTGAAATAACAAATTCTTTATGATTTAAGTGCTATTCTGTTGAATATTTTGAAGCTATTTTAACTGGGAGCTGTTGTTGAGTTAGGTTCAAAATATTCAACATCTTTCCTGCATAGTTTACTTTCTTGAAATTTAAATAGTTAAATTTTTAAGGGTGTACATGGGTAAATGATGCTGTGTGCGCTTTGCACTCTGCGATGATGCCACTTTGGAATAAAATATTAACCTGCGTGTATTCATAGGTGATGATGGACCTTGCGCTATAAAATCTATTTTTAAAGAAAAAAATTAATTTCTCAATGCAGTTATTGAATCAAGAAAAATAATGGTGAACTGGACTATAACTAGAAACATCTGATTAAGTCTTGCAGGTAAGAATTTGAGGCACATAAAGAAAAATAGTTGGCAACATTTGTGGATGATTAGTGCCACACGTCAAACTTATAATGGTCAGGCCAGGCAGGGCCACACTCTGTGGTGGTTTTGAGAAATGTCCATTTACTGGACAAGAGAAGCATATTTTTCAAAACGTTGCCACTGGAATTTCTGGCTCGATAAGTGTGTAGGTCATTCCAGGGATACATTTTTGAAAAAACTCTTGGCTTGCAAATGAACAATCCTTTGAGGATAAATTTTGATTTTCTTGGCCAATCTTTCCCATTAAAGGGTTAAGCAAGAAAGCATCCTGTCAGATTGTTCTCAACATTGTAAACAGGTGTCAATATTTTAAGCTTGCTAATTTAACCCAGTTCCTAGTCTCGAGATATTTCATAAAGAAAGCCTATGAAATCATATTGTCTCTTCATAAGAGTCTGCAGAGAACCGCTTAACGTTTCCCTATAAATCATGGATCATTTCAGCATCTTAATGTAGTATAACATATAAATGGACTTTATTCTCATAAAGTGCACGTAAATTTAACTCTAAACAATCTCTGATTGCCTTGGAACATGAGAGAGAGACTTGTGAATATAACATATAAATGGACTTTATTCTCATAAAGTGCACGTAAATTTAACTCTAAACAATCTCTGATTGCCTTGGAACATGAGAGAGAGACTTGTGAATGTCTGCGTTTGAGCAATAAAGAATTATTGGAGTTCATAGATTCTCTGTTTTTCCTATATTTATTACCTTTGACTCATAAGTGGAAGAGAGTATTGCAATCGGGTCTGTGTGCCTGTTTATCTGTATGTTTGTGTGTTCATGTGTCCAGAGCTATAACTCCAAAACTACTGATCTGATTGTAAATGACTCAAATTTTAACACAAGACAGAAACTTCTCATGTAAGAAGATTTTCCTATGCTGGTTATGATCTCGATAAAAGAAGCCAGATCAGGATCGGATCAAATTTTGGATCTGAGCATATCTCGGACACTACTGGTCTGATGTGCCTCCAATTTTAACAGAGTAAAGGGTGTGGCCATACACTAGGATTCCACAACTCTGGGTGTGAACATCCAGAAAATATTTTACAAAATGGGAAAATCCACAAAATCTGGAAAATAAAAAGAATTTAAAACCTGTTTACAATGTGACAAAAACGTTATGTCGAATGTTTGCAATCTCTGATTGCTCTTGTTTGAGATATGTCCAGTGCCACGCATTCATCCTCTATTAGACATTCATCCTGTATCATATGTGTCCAGCGCATTCATCCTCTATGAGATGTGTCCAGCGCATTCATCCTCTGAGATGTGTCCAGTGCATTCATCCTCTATGAGATGTGTCCAGGGAATTCATCCTGTATCAGATGTGTCCAGCGCATTCATCCTCTATGAGATGTGTCCAGTGCATTCATCCTGTATCAGATGTGTCCAGTGCATTCATCCTCTATGAGATGTGTCCAGTGCATTCATCCTGTATCAGATGTGTCCAGCGCATTCATCCTCTATGAGATGTGTCCAGTGCATTTATCGTGTATGAGATGTGTCCAGTGCATTCATCCTGTATCAGATGTGTCCAGCGCATTCATCCTCTATAAGATGTGTCCAGTGCATTCATCCTCTATGAAATGTGTCCAGTGCATTCATCCTGTATCAGATGTGTCCAGTGCATTCATCCTCTATGAGATGTGTCCAGTGCATTTATCGTGTATGAGATGTGTCCAGTGCATTCATCCTCTATGAGATGTGTCCAGTGCATTCATCCTGTATCAGATGTGTCCAGTGCATTCATCCTCTATGAGATGTGTCCAGTGCATTTATCGTGTATGAGATGTGTCCAGTGCATTCATCCTGTATCAGATGTGTCCAGTGCCATGCTTTCATCCTGTATGCTGTGAGAAAGGCGCTGGTGTGTTTATGAGCAAACTACATCATCATTACAGTGGATATTTGAGGAGCTTATTTGTATACCCAGTAATTGCCTTAAAGATTATGAATACAACTAGATTAAAATTAAAATAAGCCTTAACCGTTTAATCATGAAAATTTTGAAAATTTGCTGCTGGAAAGACTGGATCGATTAAATTTTCTAATATAGTCTTCTTTTGTTTCACAAATGGCCATTTATTCAAGATCACTGCAGAAGCCATTTTTGGCCAGATTGGGTGTTTAAAGGGTAAACCAAATTTTATTGGATTATTTTCCATGTCTTTCTCATAGATCACCATTCTCTTTTAGTGTCTTTATATACCATGATAATTACTGTATTGCGAGAGTTTGTCAAATCATAGAAGATTGCAAAAATACTCTATCTCCGCGTATGCGTAATAGTTTCCATGGCAATATGTTATTTGACCACTACTCCACACAATCACAATTGTCGCTGTATAGTGCTGGAGACCTGGATACATTAGCAACAATGTCCTTGACAAGATCTGAGATTTATAGGTCATCAAGATAAAAGAAATATGAACAATAATTAATACTACTGTTTTTAAATTATAGAGAATATTTTCTTGCATCAAGACTGTTTAGCAGTCTGATTGACAAAGATTACAATTTCCAAGCAAGCTAAATTTAAATCTCTCCAAAATAATTTTAAATGCAACACGACTGAAAGCCATTACGATGTATCTGAATCTCCTTTTACCCTTTAACCCTCTAATTGTCAAGGAAATTTCAATTTTCTCATAGAAAATGTCCATTTGCAGACCAAGAGAAGATTATTTTTTTTAATTTACCACTGTAATGACTGGCTTGGTTATGAAGCCAGTTATTCCAGTGGTAAATTTTGAAAAATAGTCTTCTCTTGGTCTGAAAATGGACATTTCTCAAGACCACTACAGAAGCTGTTTTTGGCTGATATGAGTTTTAAATTAGCTTTCTGAGAATTCTGAGTGAAATGTTTTAGCAGTTGTATTCACATTTTCACCGGCAAATCCCAGAAAAAGTATTTTCGTTATATAAAACGTATTCTGTTGAATATTTTGAAATTAATTTGAATGGAAGGTATTCAGTCAAATTAATTTCAAAATATTCAATTGTTTTCCTGTATGGTTGCTTTGAGAATGAGATATGGGGAATTTATCCGTGAATGCATTAATTATTCTATAAAGGTCAGCTTACTACTAATGGGGTATTATATTATATTATATCGAATTCCATCTTATGGATAAATTTACAATCAGCTGAAATTTATTATCGTGATCGGTAGGTAGGATTCCATATTTTCTAATTGAAATAATAATAACTCAGTCTACACAATGTATTTAGTTGCATTTGTGACAAATTAATGCTTAAAGTTATCCTGAAGCAATAAGATTATGAAATATTTAGAGGAATTCAGTGATGGTTGTTTTCTTCAGAGCCACCATTTTTGTTTAAAATTTGTAGGCACCATTCTTTGGAATTCTAGTGTTCTTGCACTTGCGCAACGCTCACTATAAAAACACTCCCGTAAGGCTGAGTTTCCATAGAACCTCACGCATCACATCTCACGCCTCATGCCTCACACGTGAACTGAAGAATTAACATATCAATAGCAATACGATGGTCTCCATAGGCATTGTCGCGTCACTTTTACTTTCGATTCATGCCTCACGCGTGAGGCAAGGAATGGGCATGTTCATTCTTTGTGAGGTGAATCGTAACTGGTAGCTGTAGCAAGCATTTAAATCATTGTCATAATACAGGTAATTTCTAGAACTTACTTTTGGAATTATGATTTATAAATATTTTACGCAAAAATATGCGATTTTATTATTTTAAATTGTTGCACAATAGATAATGTTCCCGACCGTTCCCACATGGAACGTTTTTTACATTTTCGTTTTCGTTGTTGAAAATTTTAAAGTAGCATCAGTGCGAACGTTTCTTCGTCGGAAGAATCCATCCTATGCCAACAAACCGTATTCAGAAATGAAGCGTGAATTGGCTTGAATGACATTGATGGAAACGTGCATGTAGTGTGAGGCGTTAGCTTCTATGGAAAGCCAGCCGAACGCTAATGATAGTCATTGCGCAGTTGGCCTCTAATGTGAACAGAGCTACCTCGATAAAGAATAATAAGAATATAATTGTTCGATTCTAATTATGTCTTTCCTATAGTAGAGCTGAAATGTGCTAGGATAGATATTCTTTATAACAATTTGACTGAAAATTGTTGGTGTCTATATCAGCAAGAACTGAACCTCAAATTGTTCGTGAAATAATTAGCAGAAAACGTGTGTCACTTGCTAACATTTTGAAACTGATTTGACTGAAAATCATTGCTGCGACAACTTCCAGCAAATGTTTCTCAAAATAATCTGCAGGACTTTCAATGTAGAAACAGTCTGAAGATATCTCTAGCCATTCGATTGGCAGTCTGAAGGCAGTAGCAACATTGTCGAATTCTTCTCATAATAATCAGTATCGGGCTCTCAATATCATTAACTAATAAATATATTATTTATATAGAAGACTATTTTTTACAATTTACCACTGGAATGACTGGCTCGATAAATTTTCAAAAATAGTCTGATGGCCTACAAATGGACATTCCTCAAGACCACTGCAGAGGCCAGTTTTGGCCAACTTGACCATGAAAGTGTTAAGTATTGTCATTATACATATATATATATATGTATATGACACACTTAGGTATTAAACAATTTTCCTGCTGAGATTATTGTTGTGACAAATGTTCAGACAGGTAATCAATCGGTCAACTAGGGTGTGGTTACCATATACATGTATGAGCAATATCCCTAGAAGACTCAATAATCAGTGGTTTTCCAGTCAAAATAGTCTCAAAATATTCAATACGTATCTCCTGCGTCATAAAGAATCTGCCCTATTATGTCTCAGGTCTTTAGGTTTAAAATTGTTATTACCGTACTGCCAATACAATGTATTTTTCTGTTATAAACCATCCTCCGCAATAAAGCAGAAATTGTATCATGTTTTTCCACACGCACCAGTGTTATTATCTTTTCTGTGTTTCTTGGATGGAAATTAGTTTTAAATCGATGAACATTGTTGCTGATAAATAATACTTTGAGGAAAACAATTCTGCCTCATTTCATAAGCGCTAGTAACACTTTAATAATAAATTTGATAAAGAAAATATAAATATTTGCGTATTGAATGACCATTTGCAGTTTCAAAGAAGATTCTTTTTACGCTTTAACCCTCAAATTTGTTCAAAAGAATTTCAGTTTTCTAATATAAAATGTCCATTTGCAGACCAAGAGAAGACTATTTTTGAAATTTTATCACTGGAATGACTGGCTAGGTTGTTGAGCCAGTCATTCCTGTGGTATATTTTCAACGATAGTCTTCTTGGTCTGCAAATGGACATTTATGAAGACTACTGCAGAAGCCGTTTTTGCCAGATATGAGTGTTAAAGGGTTACGGTTTACTTACTGGAATCAGACTAGCTCAATTATCTAGCTAGCCATGCATTCCAGTGATCAAATTAAAAAAAATACTTTTCTTGGTCTGTAAATGGACATTCCTGAATATCACAACAGCCCGGTTTGGGGAAGCTTGAGCATTAACAGTGTAAATAAGAGGACCAGCAGGAATTATGATGATTATTTATAGTTATCATGTAAATTATGCTTATTCAACTGTAATATAATAACTCTTAACATCTATTGAATGACTATGGACAGCCAGTCTTTACATCAAATTAAATTATTGTCATTTATGTATTAATGCACTAGTGTGGGGTGGGGAAGAGCCTTCCCGTCCCACCAATGGCTGGCAGGCGAAGTAACATACAAGAATAGTTTGAAACAAGAAATTTGTTAACCGTGGGACACAAAGACCTAGGTACAGATTGAAAAAGCCATATCTTAACTGTTTAATGGTCAAATCTTGTCAATAAAATTGTAATATCTTCCTATTGAATGTCCATTTACAGACCAAGAGAATACAACTTTTGAAAATTTATCACTGGAATGACTGGCTCAGAAGACCATAACAGAGGCTGGGTTTGGCTGGCATGACCATTAAGGGGTTAAACGTCAATAATGAAAAGAATATGCAGTAGTCTTGAGAAATGTCCATTTGCAGACCAAAAGAAGAACATTTTTGAAAATTTATGGCTGAAATGACTGACTCGATAACAGAGCCAGTCATTCCAGTGGTAAATTAAAAAATAATGTTCTCTTGGTCTGCAAATGACATTTTCTATGAGAAAACTGTAATTTTCTTGAACAAGTTTGAGAGTTAAATGGTTAACAATTATTCACACACCAGAGACTCATCCACTGCCTTGACAACCATCACCGGTAAAATCAGCTTCCTTAAGACACCATGTGACACCTAGATGTAGCAAGTCAGACTCATAAGCCGAGGGTCATGGTTCAAATCCTACCTGCACCTGATGAGATGCTAAAGTCAACAAGAGTCATAGAGTGGATAAGTCTATGGTGTGAGAATATTAATCACAGGAGGAAGGGGCCCCTACCCACCCACCCTAGGGCGATGAATTTGCTGTAGGATATTAAAACAAACAAGATCTGGTTTGGGTGACACGGTAATCCATAGATTTTTTTAATGCTCGCACAGACAGTTAAAGAGCCTTGACCAGTCAAGGTTATGGCAAAAATCTATGGACCTCATACAAACTAACTAGTATATATATATTTATCAGTATATATATTTATCTATACAATATTTATATCTTAAAAAAGGCATGCATATTGCCATTGGCGTACTTCAGCACTACTCAGCAGATCATAATTCGTAATAAGTCTGAAGAAACCTGAGGCGGGAGGGAGGGAATCTGCGTTAAGTTAAGAACTTTTTAGGCTGGCGAACCGAATGATGAGCAAGCGGAAAAGCATTGGTGGTATATCCCCTGGGAGACAGAGGTCAAAGCTCATTGGGCTCCTAATTTTTCAGAGGCACGTGCCTCGGGCTGTGATAGGCTAATCCCCTTGAGCTAGGAAAATCTGGTGATGATGATGCTTCCTCAATCCCGGCTTCCTTCCCGCGAAAACCACCCAAGCGCGACTGTGCCAAATCCGGTGCTTTGTTATCAGGCATCCGGATTCCTTGTGACAAAACACACTTGAATGTCTTTGCTGGAATCGAGCCAGGGTTGAGCAACCAACACATACCCAGAGCTGATAAGAAAGCTCCCCCACCCCCTGGCATTAATAGCACATTAATGATATTAATATTTCCATTAATCACAGGAGGAAGGGGCCCCCACCCACCCACCCTAGGGCGATGAATTTGCTGTAGGATATTAAAACAAACAAGATCTGGTTTGGGTGACACGGTAATCCATAGATTTTTTTAATGCTCGCACAGACAGTTAAAGAGCCTTGACCAGTCAAGGTTATGGCAAAAATCTATGGACCTCCAATACACACCCAAACCGTAAAGAGAATACACAGAGCTGTGACCATAGACGCTTTATAGGAATAGACTGGATATCAGCATACCTTGACAGTATGAGGCGAGTTGTCCTGAGCTGGTAATCTGAGTTCAATAAAATGCAACTGCGCATGTTCGGGTATTGCTGACTGGCTGACACCGATGAGCAGCTGCATATATAGCGTGCAAAAAAGGACTACATTTTCCTTTGAGAAATTGAACAGAAGTGAATTTATATATTTTTATGAGAAATAAAATTGTTTTGACTATGTTAATCTGAAAATTTATTCAACTATGTAATAGAATAATTAACAAAAACATGCTATTTTGGAGACTATAATAAAGTACTGAACTGAAATCTGCCTTTGAGGTGATCATAGGCCACTCTACAGCTATTTAACTCTATGGCTGTGACATTGATCAATATGATGCCTATTTGTTAAAAGATTCATTCAGACAAGAGATTTAATTATTAGCTAACCTGGCCTGAAAGGCCAAGTGAGTTTATGTCGTGGCGACCGTCCATCCATCCGTCAACTTTTCCTTTAAACAACTTCTTAAGAACTACTGGGCCGATTTCAATTTTATTTTGCAGGAATCATCCTTAGGGCATAGGGATTCAAGTTTAGCCGATCGACCGATTTGGTCGGCGGCCCTCCTCTTGGATTTTGGCCAATTTTAGGAAACATCTTTAAAAATCTTCTCCGAAACCGTTATGGGGATTGATACAAACCTCATGAAATATGATCTAGGGCATGAGCTGAACCAAATTTGTTCACAGGAACCTGATTGGTCAAATGTTTCTGTGGCCATCTTGGTTGACCTAGTTTTAGCGAAAACGACTTCTCCAGAACCGCTGAACAGATGGGGTCGAAATTTGGCAGATATGATTAGGGATTAAGGGCCAGTAAAGTTTGTTCAAGGGAAGCTGAACCGTAAAAAAACATGGCCGCCGTGGGCCAATCAAAATATAGGGTGTTTGGTGGCCATATTGGATTTTTTTATTTGATGGATTTTGAGGCCGAAATTGGTGTTATGTGTGTTTTTTGGGGGGTATTTTGATCTCAAATTTGCCATTTTCGAAACTGTCGGATAAATGGTTTGGCAACCATCTTGGATTATTTTCCCGGCAAAGGTGCCCATACTAAAGCAATGGGAAATTTAAAATGTCTTCTTCTGGAGAACTACTAGGCCGATTTCAATTATATTTGGCAGGAAGCATCCTTAGGGCTTATGGATCCGAGTTTGTTCAAATGAAGCCAATCGGCTAATTTGACCGACGCCCATCTTGCATTTCGGCCGATTTTAGGAAATGTCTTAAAAAATCTCATTCTCCGAAACGGCTTAGGGAATCAATTCAAAACTTATGAAACCTCATATAGACAAAGATGTAAGCCAAGTTTATTCAAGACGACTTGATTGACCGAATGGTTCGGTGGCCATCTTGGATGACCTAGTTTTCCCGAAAACGACTTCTCCAGGACCGCTGAATGGATCAGGCCGAAATTTTGGAAATATGATTAGGGACTAAGGGCCATTAACATTTGCTCAAGGGAAGTTGCTCTGTCAAAAAACATGACCACCATGGGCCAATCAAAATGTAGCGTGTTTGGTGGACATATTGGATTTTTTTATTAGATGGATTTTGAGGCCAAAATTGGTTCAATATATGTTTTTTGGTATTCTGAGCTCAAATTTGCAATTTTCAAAGCTGTTGGATAAACGGTTTGGCGGCCATCTTGGATAATTTTCTCGTCAAAAGCTCCCATGCTAAAGCAATGGGAACTTTAAAATGTCTTCTCCAGAACTACCAGGCCGATTTCAATTATATTTGGCAGGAAGCATCCTTATGGCATAAGAATCCAAGTTTGTTCAAATGAACCCGATCGACCAATTTGCCCAGTGGCCATTTTGGATTTCGGCCGATTTCAAGAAATGTCTTTGAAAATCTTCTCCGAAACCACTGGGGGATTCTTCATCTAGGCCAAGAGGAGAGCCAAGTTTGTTCAAGAGGACTCGATTGACTAAATGGTTCGGCAACCATCTTGGATGACCTAGTTTTCACGAAAATTACTCCTCCAGAACCGCTGAAGGGATCAGGCCAAAATTTGGACCATTAAAATTTGTTCAAGGGAAGTTGATCCATCAAAAAAACATGGGCGCCGTGGGCCAATCAAAATGTAGTATGTTTGGTGGCCATATTGCACTTGCAAAAATGTCCACAAACTCATTTAAAAGACTGCTAAAGCACCCACCAACAATTTTGACAAAAATTGATGGTGCTCCAGGTGAGCGACGCAGGCCCCTTGGGCCTCTGGTTTACAAGTTTTGAGAAATTAATTAAAATCCTGCTGCAAATATGGAACACAATTTCACGCTGTCTGGTCAAACATTGCACATTAACCCTTTAACCCTTTCACCGATGAATTACATTATTTTCAAGGCAACCGTACAGCAAAACTGTTGAATATTTTGAAGTTAATTTGACTGGAAGCCATTGCTGCCTAGCACAGAAGTCGCTTCCAGTCAAATTAATTTCAAAATATTCAACAGAATAAGGTTTTATATTATAAAGAGTATACTTTTTCAGGGATTTGTCTGAAAGCATTTCAGCTTTACTGGCAAGAAAGGACAAATTCTTTTTAATGTACTAAATATTCTGTTGAATAATTTGAAACTAATTTGACTGGGAGCTGTTACTGACAGGTTCCAGTCGAATTTGTTTCAAATTGATCAACACATTTCATGTATAGTAATGAAGGCACTAATATTTCAAGTGTTAACTGGTTGCAGCTACAAATCAATTATTACTTTAATAAACATGTACCTGGTAATCTGGATTACTAGAGGCTTGATGGTCTGATGTCTCCTACACGCTGTAGTCAAAGTCTTATGAACAAATCAATTATCAACCTCATTTAGATTTTCTGACCACGTCTGAGTGATGAATTTGTACAGACATGTTCCAGGGGATTTAGCTCTGAACTGGATGAATAATTTGAAAATAGGTTAACTGAAAGTTGTTGCTGGCTAAGCCACCAACAACTCGGTCAAGTTGTTTTTAAAATATTAATTTCCAGAGTTGCTGTATCTTGAAATTATTAATCGGTGGTTTGTAGCAACCAGACAGTTAATTCAAGACGAGATCATGACGCTGTAGTCAAAGTCTTATGAACAAATCAATTATCAACCTCATTTAGATTTTCTGACCACGTCTGAGTGATGAATTTGTACAGACATGTTCCAGGGGATTTAGCTCTGAACTGGATGAATAATTTGAAAATAGGTTAACTGAAAGTTGTTGCTGGCTAAGCCACCAACAACTCGGTCAAGTTGTTTTTAAAATATTAATTTCCAGAGTTGCTGTATCTTGAAATTATTAATCGGTGGTTTGTAGCAACCAGACAGTTAATTCAAGACATCATGTTTTGATGAATATTTTCAGAGCAATTTGACTGAATGTCATCGGATGCTGAGAGAAATTATTCCCAAAATATGTTGCAAATGATTTTTGTGGGCTGTACTAACAAGCTCTCATAGAAACACATTACAAGGATAAAATTGTGTAGATAAACCATCAGAAATTTTTAAAAACTTATCGTAGCTGATCAAAGTTACATAGGAGGACATAATGGTATTATAGTAATGACTTTTGTGATATAATCATATTAAATTTATAAAACAAGTTGTTTGTATTTGTGAACTAATAAGTGCAAACTTGCTGTAGTTGCGACATAGGTAGCATTATCAGCAATGTAACAAATTTGATAGACCAACAGACAGATCAACAAACAGACTTATCATAGTAACAAGTCACAGCACAAAATTCTCCACCTGATTTGAACTGAGGATTTTAGCATGGAGACAATGGGATAGAGGCACAGTCAATCATAATTTAGGCACCTAAACTACCAGCAAATACTTAGCTTCTCTGACAAGCTGAGCTAATTAAAATGATAGAGGAATCAAGGGAGGCTACTCATGTTACTCATAAATATCTGCGAAATAGCATTAATGGCTGTATTCAACTGGGACTTTTCCGTAGAGTAAATTTACTTGTGCATTGCCAAAATGTTCTCAATGCAAATGTACCAGTCGAATAAAAAGACCATAGCAGTATGGAAGGTGCAGAAACAGACTAAATATAAATTTTACTATCTTGAAAATAAAATCCACCTTTGAGCTCTGTTTTCAGACAGTGAATGCTGAATAATAGTATAATTCAGCTCTTAAGAACCGCATTTTCATATTCACGAAACATGCCACACGTTTTGGCTCCGTCTTGTTTCGTGCTCTATTATTTCCGGGAAATGTCAATCCAATGAAAAATATACTCTATGGAGCCAATATACTCTAACTTTTCGCCCAGTCGAATACAGCCAATATGACTAGGATTAGATCCCTCTGTAGGTGTATTTGAAAATTAAGTTTTTCTGATTAATTTTCTGTCTGGACAGAACTAATTAGAAATATGTTTTAATATTCGGTAGGTATACATAAGTCTTAAAACGATGGACCCGTCCCGATAGGGGACATCTATTTCGTTATCTCCCTTGATGATAGTAAAGGATTAACATTCCTGATAATAATAAAAAATACTGAATTGGCTTTCTCCTTCATGCAACCTATCTTTTAAACAACACTTCTATGGCAGAAGATTTCTGTCAAAATACAGTACTGTTCAAAACTAAATAAAACGTACCTTTGATTATTTTGAACTTAATTTGATTGGAAGCCATTTCCAATCAAATTAAGTTCAAAATATTTGTTACGTTGCGTTCAAAATTGTTCTGTTTTCGAAAACGTATTAAGCTATTTCTGAGCTGTATTGTATAGAATTCATAGTTTTCTGCCGCTTAAATTAACATATTTATCTACCCTTGCAATAAGTTTCTGTAATGTAGAGTGAACTCTCTCAAAGGTGGAATTGCAGAGTTCGGTATTTTCAATACTCTATTACTAATTCTATTACGTATTCGAATAAAGTGTATGATTAAAATAGCAAGTACAATTTTATAAAAAATAATAATACAAATATATAAATTTGCCGCACCAGCATCTCTTCAATTTCAGTTCCAATTACTGAAAGAGAATGGACCTTTCTAGTTTTAGCTATGCCCCACCCATCTCTATCTAAGCTCCACCCACACCTCTCCATGTTGGGATTGATCGATCCCCGAATGCCCTAACTATCATTTCCTGAAAACTATACAGGTAAGCTGTTGAATATTTTGAAACTAATTTGACTGCTATGGCAGCAACAGCGGCCAGTCAAATTAGTTTCAAAATATTCAACAGCATGTTTATTAAATAGTAGACATACAATTCTTACAACATGTCGGACCTTTAAGTTATAGACTGGCCATTTATGACATTATAATTATGATGTCATCCTACACACCACTTAGCTGATTATGACATCATACAACGTCATTACTCCGGAAAGGTTGATTACTGATAGAAAATTGAGTCAGGCTTTGATCATCTGCAGGTATACACGGAGATGTGCACTTGCTTTTTACTGAATTCGCGTCACCTGTGGTCGGGACAACTTGTCCCATAGTGAAGCTATGGGGATATGAGCACTTTATAACTTAATCTCTATGAGAGTGAAATTAACATATTTATCTCCACTTGGCAGGAAGTTCTGGAATGCATTGTCAAATGAACATAATTATCTCCCCATGGCAGTAAATTCCTACGATGCATATAATGAGATCAATCTCCTCTTGACAGTGAATTCCTGGAACCGTCGGTGAAATTAACACATTTATAATCCCCTGTCAGAACATTCCTGAAATACAGTGAAATCAATATATTTATCTCCCCTTTATAGTAAATTGCTGGAATACCGAGTGAAATCAACATATTAATCTCCCCTTGGCAGTAAGTTCACGTGGTAGTATTCATGAAAGCACATAATATATGCAATGATCATAGACAATTTTTGGACTTGGGCTATATTTAGGATTTTTTAATGCATACGTTTCCTTTGTGGGTACGACTCATATGCAGAGTGAGGTGAAAAGATTTATCTGCCCTTGGTCGTGGAAAGCAGGAAATGAGATCAAGTGTGTGATGTGGATTCTATTCAGATGAACAAGCTCATGTCGTAGATCTATTTCACAGACATTAGCAAATCTCTCCATGCCACCACTAATGCAGGCCCATGCCACTAATGCAGGATAAATTACATTAGAACCTGTACAGCATAATTGGTTGTTATGGCAATAATCAATCAATCAATCAATTTGGCTGCAACATTATTGTCCCAAATCTTGTATCACTAGATTGCGGGTTTGGCTACTTAGTCCTGCTCTTTATCATGACAACTGATATTCCTTTTGAAAATGCTATTGTTGTTTGAAACTGCTTTGAACAACATTATTCCCAAGTTATGAAAATAGACAAAGTGCATCAATTTCCCTTAAATTACATTATGAACTGATAATTCATGCTGACAATGGTTAAGATTCTAGATATATCTTTGTTCACCTCCATGCCCACCACATCCACACCCTTCCCTTCTCTCTCTCCCTCCCATTCCCCCCTCCCCCATTCCATCCCCCTACCTCCCACTCCGCCATCACTCTCTCTCTCTCTCTCTCTCTCTCTCTCTCTCTCTCTCTCTCTCTCTCTCTCTCTCTCTCTCTCTCTCTCTCTCTCTCTCTCTCTGTCTCTCTCTCTTTCATTCTCTCGCTCTCTCTCATATCTAGCTCTCTTTCTCTCTCTTTTAGAACGTTTGCTTGCCCTCCCTCATTCCCACCCTCCCTCCCTTCCTCACTTCCAATACTTGAACATGACATAAGAAATGTTCTGTTGAATATTCTGAACATTATGGGATTAGAAGACATTGCTGTCTTAAGCAGCGCTGCTAGGCAGGAAAGTGTTCCAGTCCAATTATGTCCAATATATTCAACACATGTACATTATATATCTTGTATTAGAAATATCCTAAGTTATTTCTGAGCTCTAAAATACAGCTTAAAAATAACTTTAATTTATTTCCTTGATGTCTTCATAATGCATGGATTCACACTTAATAAAGCTGACTGCTCATTTTGTAGAAACTTGGGGTATTCAACCCAAAGGGCTTCATACATTTCACAACATACGCAACATAATTCGAATAGGTTCCACATTCTTGGTACAAAGAATATTGGTCATATACTTTAAGAAATATCTGTCATTAGGTTTTAGATAATTTTTTGATCACCTTGTGTGTAAAGTTTATATTTTTTAGCATTCATCCAAGGTCAATATATGCCAATGCGCCACTTATTTCAAGCCCTCCCTTAATCTCTCTCACTCAGTCAATGAATTCCATTAAGTGATGTACTAATGGGTTATATTGGAACAAAACATTATTCAAATTGAAATTGGACAAATACTACATGTTTGCATAGCTAATGTCAGCACAATGCTTAATGTACTTCAGCCATCTGTCAAAACCCTATAGAGATGAGGCATCTATGTATGGAATATGTGCTTATGTCTGTCTGTCATCTGTCCTCTGTCTTTCCGTCGTCCATTTGTCAAAATCGCAGCTCCTTAATGGTTTGGCCGATTTCAACCAAATTTGGTTGGAAACACTCTATGGTTGTAGGCTCTAGAATTCCCCTTCAGAATTTTGAGTGGGCAATTTTTTCGGCCGCCATCTTGGATTAAAAAACTACTACTACTACTACTACTACTACTACTACTACTACTACTACTACTACTACTACTACTACTACTACTATTACTACTACTACTACTACTACTACTACTACTACTACTACTACTACTACTGCTACTACTGCTACTACTGCTACTACTACCACCACCACTACTACCCACTACTACTACTACTACTACTACTACTACTACTACTACTACTACTACTACTACTACTAAATCAATGGACCAATTTCAATAGAACTTTGGTAGAATGATCCTATGGTGGTAAGCCTTAACATTTCAAATGAGAATTTTGATTGGTCATGCTTTTGGCAGCCATCTTGGAGTTTCTGAAAATTATCAGGAAATCCTTTAAAATGTATATCCGCTGAAACCGCTTTGCAGATTTTCATCAAATTTGGATGGACCGGGAATCTTGAATTTTCCAAAAGTGCCGTGAAATCATTAAAAATACTATTACTTATTAACTACGTGTGCAATTTCAACCAGACTTGGCTGGTAGGATACTAGGCTGGTAGGGTTCAGAACTTGTATACAGAATTTTGATTTGTCAATTTTTTCGGCGTCCATCTTGGATTTTCTAGAAATTTTGTGCAATCAGTTAAAATGCTACTACTCATTAACCGCATGTTTTATTTTTATCACGTGGATAGTGAATGGCTTATGGTAGATATAATAATTAGTATGTTTAAGGGACAACTCCTGGAATATTTTTAATAGGCTAATGAGGCTGTTATTGCTTTGATGACTGTGTTTCTGTTTCATGGTGTGAATTACAGATACTGTATACACACCAACTATTTACGCACTTTGTCCACCGGGACAGAAATGATATTGATTTGTACATGTTATTAGTATTAAAAACCTGTGGATTTTTTGCGAACAATCTGACAGAAAATCAATTCTGGACATTTTTTAAGAAATTTAAACTAATGGTACCATATTAGTTATCACAGATTTAATTACCTCTTTAATGGTCAAGATTTGTCAAAGAAAACTCTGTTTGCAGCCCAAGAGAAGACTGGTTTTGAAAATCTACCACGAGCATGGCTGGGTTGACTGGCTTAGTTGATGAGCCAATCTTTCCAGTGTTAAATCATCAAAAAAGGCTTTGCGTACCATTGAATGCACATTTGTCAGCACCACTGAAAAGTTTGTTTTTGACTGGCATGACCATTTATGTGTTTGGTTGTATTATATAGGGATATACATACAAAATTAATGCATACTGTTTCAGTTATTCTGATGCCATAGTGGCATCCCTTAATGATGCTGTGGCATCATATGAAATCGGAAAATATAAATTACTTTTGAATGTTCACTGCCCATAAAAAGCAATTATATATCTATCTATGTGTCCGAAATAGCATGCTCCATCCATTTTATTATGTTCAGCTAAACAACGTGGTCAATCAAATCTTGTATATTACAATCACGCTGCTCAAGAGACCAGTTGTCTTATGAGGCCAAACAAATACAAGGAACCGCAACCTCGCACACCTAAAATGTCATAACATATATTGAAAGACATACATTGACCCATGAATGACCACGCAAGCCAAAAGCAGCCTCAGTGTGGTGTCCTTGAGTAATGCCCATTTGTAGGCCAACAGAAAACATTTGAGAATTTACCAATGGAATGACTGGCTTCATAACCGAGCCAGTCATTCTAGTGGTGAATTTTAATAAATAATCTTCTCATGACATGAAAACGGACATTTAACCCTTTAACCCTCAAATTTGTTTTTTTAAATTTCAATTTTCTCATGGAAAATGTCCATTTGTCGACCAAGATCAGTACAGAAGCCGTTTCTGACTGATATGAATGTTAAAGGGTTAATTGGCATGCCAGCCAAAGAACAGCCTCAGTGTCCTTGAGTAACATCCATCTGCAGGCCAACACAAGACTCTCTTTTGAGAATTTATCACTGGAATGACAGGCTTCATAACCAAGCCAGTCATTCCTGTGGTAAATTTTAAGAACTAGCCTTCACTTGGCCTGAAAATGGACATTTAATCAACAGGTAAATAATTCAATTTTCTTAGCTTATCATGATCATTAAAGGCTTTAACCCTCAAGCCAGCCAAAGGTGGCCTCTGCAGTGCGGCGGAGAAATGTTCATCTGCAGACTAAGACTTTTTTGTAAATTTACCACAGGAATGACTGGCTAGGTAACCGAGCCAGTTATTCCAGTGGTGAATTTTCAAAAATAATCTCTTGTTCTGCAAGTGGACAATTTGTTGATGACAAAACTGAAATTTTCTTGAACAACTGTGAGTGTTAAAGCACTACTTACATGACTTCTTGGTGCTCAATAAGGTGGTTGCTTTAGATAGGTTTGAATTCATTCCATTTATAATTCTTATGCTGATTGATGATTTTATTATACCATCTAAAGATAGTTAAACTACTTGAAGAAGCCAAGACACTCTTGACCTGACATAAAAGATGATTGCAAATAGTGTTTACATTTCAATAAAATCTTCAACTGCCATATTTGAAATGTGATATGTGTCACCCGAAATTCAATGACCAGCAAATGGTTTACTACCGCTATACAATTCTTCAGACCATATTATATCCCCACATGATATTTTTTTCCTAATAAGCCATACATTCCTTTAGAGGAAATCTAACAAAGTAATCGCAGATGTTTATTTATCTTTTGAACTTGTTCATGTTTGCTCATAAATTTATTATTGGCTCTAGATCAGTGAATGGTGAGATATACTGTGCCAAATTATAACCTGTTTTAGCAGTCAAGTTTTATTGCAGACGAAGGGTTGATGTTTATTTGTTAAGATATGACATTAAACATACATCGCCTTTTGTTATTTATTAACATTTGTTCATACCTGTCCTCCATACATTCACCATTAGTAACCCTTTTACTAGCACAGAGCAGAAACGCTAACTTTTTTACAAGCTAACAAATATTCTGTTGAATATTTTAAAACTAATTTGGCTGGCAGCTGTTGATGCCTATGGCAGCAACAGATTCAAGTAAAATTAGTTTCAAAATATTGAACAGCTAAATTCCTGTATAATTGTTTTGAAATTGAGGCACTAGGATTTCAAGGCTTAAATGGTAAAAAATTTCATTAGCTCACCTGGCCAGAATATCTTGTTCTCAAGAACCAATGGAGTGATTTTAACACAATTTGGTGGGAAGTATTCTTAGTCCATAGGGATCCCAGTTTGTTAAAATAAAGGTGATTTAAAATTCTCCAAAACTGCTTGAGGGATTGAATGGAAACTCATGATACAGCATCTAAGGAAAGAGCTGAACCAGTTTGTTCGAGGAAACTTGATTTCCCAACGCTTTGCTTGGCAAAAATATATTAATAAAAAAATAAAATGGGCAAAGTATTATATCTCTGCTCTTGTTGTTTCTAGTAAATGTATGTAGTGTAAAATTGTTCATCACCATACCGGAATGATTACTTTCACAGAATTTTAAAAACAATTTGACTGAAAATTAGATGAAGGAAGCAATGACATTCAGTCAAATTGTTTTCAAAATAATTTGTTGCAGTTACAACATATAACATACAAAAGATGTTAATTCATATTTATATATATATTTCTAAATATGAATTAACATTGTTTGTATGTTATAACTCTAATAGATACTTTGAAATTATTTATTTTCTAAATATAAATTATCATCTCTTCATTCAAAGTTATTTCTGTCTGTCTGGGTGCAGACAAACAGAGGTTCTCATGTCCTATTTTATTGAACAAACCTCACATTTAATCTCTCTCTCAGAATTTCTGACAACATTATCATTATCATCATACACAGGTAGTTACTAATTTCTGCTAATAGAAAAACATTTATCTAGCGGTTGTTTACCTGAGGCAGCAAATTCTTAGGTCGTCATGTGGCACGACTGACTACGCATCTGCTGACACAATTTACCCAATCGTTTACGATGGTATTGATTAGAGGATATTCCAATTTGTGTATGCAATTAAACTTTCTCGGTAAAGTACTGCCTGTACTGAGGGAATCTTTGAATCAGTCATTCCTGGTAATATAAAGGCAAACATTGGCGTAATGTGAATAGGATAATTGTACTGAATGTTACTTCGCTACAAGCGTGCACATGATACGCACGAAGAAGCTTTCTGTACGGTATTAGCAAGTGCAGATCTATAATTGCAAGAATCGGAGTGAATTTACTTTTTTACAGTGATTAACATACTTTCCAAGTAAACGGAGTTGTTTTTGATGCTGCTGATGGGATTGATGGATACGATTTTTTTTGGATGCTAATAAATGCTGAATAATTTCCAATAATGATTATTTTAGTGAAGGCGTGGTCTTATGTTACATTTGTTTGATTTGAAACAAAATGATATTATAATTCAGTGTATTTATGTGCTAGGTTTCAGGTAGTGCCAAGTCTATCAAAGTTGTTTTTTCCATGATGTAATTTATTCCTGAAAGTTACGAGTTATGCTTTTTCGGTAAGTCAGTGTTTGTTGTGATATATGTTAAAAGTATTAAATCTAATAAAAATGATAAATTTACACAAAAATTCAGTTTCTCCATAAATGTAATTAATATAATAGTATTTAGCAATATTGTCTAATCCAATTAGTTCAAAATATTCAACAGAACATTTCTTACTAACTAACATGTCTTGCAAATAATATAACTTATTTCAGACTTGTACTGTAATTGATGGTCAGGCTAATCTGCAATGGTTTCAGCAAAGGCCTGGTAAGATGTCCATCTGCATTCCAAGACAAGTATAATAATAACTATGACTTCAGATAATGTTGTTGTGTTCAGATAAAGCTTGAAACAAGACCTCAGTCTTAGAGGTGACTCGAAAGAGAATGTCTGGCTTGATGAATATCTGGGATGTCAGATTGAAAAGCTGTTTAACGTACATTATGACATTTACCATTGAATGATGAATTTCCCATATATATATCCATCATTTTAAACTAACAAACAGGAAAACTGTTAAATATTTTGAAATGAATTTGACTGGAAGCCAGTTAAAATTAATTTTTAAATACTCAATAGGATAAGTTTTATATCATAAAGAATATACCATTTCAGGGATTTGTCGTGAAAGGGTTAATATTTTCGGCTATTAGATTTTTGCCCCTAAAATTATTATGATTTAATATTCCCTACAGTTCAATGTAGATAGCAAATTGTTAAAGATGCAAGAAATAGTGATTCGAATATTTTGAAATTAATTTTATAGGAGGCTGGCTGTTGTTGCCTAAGGTTCATATTACTTTCTAAACATGGACTGTTTCTTCTGTATTGTTAGCACTTGAATGGAAATACTGGGATTTAAAGAAGAAGCCTTAATTACTACAATAGAGAAATCTAATCTGTTACAGCAGAATCAAATACATGACACGTTAAATCACATCACAATCATAATGGCGTAGCTCAGTCACGAAAACCAAAATATCTCGCACAAAATTGTACAAATTGTATGTCTTTGATGAATTTACAATTGAACCCTTTACGCCTTAAATTTTTCAAGAAAATATAAATTTTTTCAAGAAAATATAAATTTTCTCAAAGAAAATGTTAATTTGCAGACCAAGTGAAGACAATTTTTTTTAATTTACCACTGGAATGACTGGCTCGGTTATCGAGCCAGTCATTCCAGTTGTAAATTTTCAAAAACTGTGTTCTCTTAATGGTTTGCAAATGGACATTTCTCAAGACCATTGCAGAGGCCATTTTTGGCTGATAGGAGTGTTAAAGAGTTAATTAATAAACATTCTGTTCAATATCATGTACCGGTAACTTAAATTTGACTGCAACAAATAGCCTCAATTCAAATTAGTTTTAAATTATTCAATAGCTTACCTGAATAATTACCTTGGGAATATAGATTCTAGGAATTGAGGTTTCAAGGTTTCGAATCAATTCCAATAAGTGTAAAACGTGGATTGAGCTTAGCTAGAAATTGGCGGGGCCTACTAGCTAGAAATAAATCCATCTATTTTCAGTAAAGAAATACTGCTTGTGGCAGTCGTCTATATGTACAATTTATGACGCTATTGGTTTGATTGATATCCGGAAATCTAGATTTACTGTTTATCCATTGTGAGATGATTGAATGGACTTTTAAATCCAAACAGGATGTGAATTGGGACTTGTAGAAATTAACCCTTTAACCCACAAATTGTTCAAGAAAATTTAAATTTTCTCAAAGAAAATGTCTCATTGCAGACCAAGAAGAGTTTCGGTTCAGTTATCGAGCCAGTCATTTCAGTGGTAAGTTTTCAAAAATAGTCTTCTCTTGGTCTGCAAATGGCTATTTCTCAAGACCACTGCAGGAGCCATTTTTGTGTTAAACCATTAAAACCAAAAACACAAGCATGTCATGTGTTCAACAACTTAACCCTTGCGGTACCATGGGTTTAAAGGCTGTGTTTATATTAGAGAGCATTTCTGGAGTAAATCTCGGCATACTAATTTCACCATTTAACCAATTATTTCCCCATATTGCATTTTCAAGGTAACCATACAGAAAAACTGTTTAGGAAGCGATGGCTTCCAGTCAAATTAATTTCAAAATATTCAACAGAATAAAGAATTTAATTCTTCAGTGATTTGTCGGTGAACGCATTAACATTTCTGTCCGATTTGTGAATTTGAAACAAGCTAGTATGACACACTGTAGTTGTGACTAAGGCACCTTTTCCATAAATGTCAAATGTGTTACAGACAGACGAGTGGGCGAGCGGATGGACGGACGGACGAATTAACAGACTTGTAATAGTTGCAAGTCACAACCAAAAATTGGTGGATTAACTGATTCGATATAGTTGCTCCAACATAAATCTGTAATGGGAACAAAACATATTTTTATCTATGCCACTAGGGGGGGGGGGGGGGTGCTTAACCCTTTAATGGTAAAATTTGGTCAAGAAAATCAAAATATTTGCTTATTGAGTGTCCATTTGCAAGCCAAGAGAGGACTATTTTTGAAAATTTACTGCTGAATGATTGGCTCCGTTATCGAGCCAGTCACTCCAGTGGTAAATTTTCAAAAATAGTCTTGTCTTGCCATGCAAATGGACATCCTTTAAAACCACTGCAGAGGCCGGTTTTGGCTGGCTTTACCACTAAATGGTTAACAAGAATCACACACGATCAACCACAGCACCCCTTTTCTGACTAGTTCCTTTATGATCCTGATGTTTTAGACAAGATGTTTTATTCAAATAAAAAATTTGCTAGTTACAGTATGAACACAAAATTTAAATTTTGAAACAAATCCTTCCCTCAGTTTTACGTCACTAACTATTTCAAGGAACAAGTCTGAACATGTGATGCCTAAGAAACTCTAGTGCTTTAGATAGGATATGTTTCTGCCTTACAACAATACTATTAATATGAACAGGAATTTAACATTAGTGATATGAATGAAGGTTATGTGATTGGCAGTAATAAAATAAAAAAAAAATTTAGTCATTAAAACACACACAAAAGTTGAAAACTGTGATAGTGTACAGTACACCTCAGAAATACATTTAGCGATTTTCCAAAATAAAATCAAATGTACTGTGGAGTATTTTAGCGTAATGTGATTGGAAGACACAATATTCAACAAAACATTTGTTACATTGTCTTCAGAATTGTGCTCCCTAACATATTTGTGTTTTTGCTTTAAACACGTTCCAGCTTATTTATGAGCGGTCACGGTATGTCTGTAGTGTGGTATGGCGGCCACAGTTATATGGTGAAACATTTAGTTCTTTCGTGGTCATAAACTATCTAAACATATGTTTTCTTCGGTTTGAAACAGTCCACAATAGTGTAATAGAAAGTTCATGGCGATGAGGTGTCAATGGATAGCTGTATGCAGGAACTCAAAATAAATAGAGGGATTAATTTCTATAGCTATACCACAGCCATTTTTAGCTCAGCTCCGCCCACTTTTTGCGTGTGTTGAAACAATTTGAATGTTTGAAACCCAAATTTCAAGAATCTAAATTTCTAGGTAACAATACAGGTAAGCTGTTGAAATATTAAATAGAATGTTTATTAAATTTAAATTAATCACAGACACAATTTGTGCATTTTGTGACAGATTTTTTGATTTTTGTGACAGAGCTATACCATTTTGGTTGTGATGTTAGCTAACTTGTGACATATTTGGCTATATCAGATATTTGAATGACAGATCAGATCTCTCCACTGTATGTGTTGTGGCACTTGAACATGTAATCTCTACACTGCTCTACCGCAGCAAAGAAATATTAAAATTTGATGTTTACAATGGCTTCCAATCAAATTAATTTCAAAATATTCATTGGAAGCATGTTACGTTCATTGTGAGGCATACTGTAAGTCCATTCATTTACAAGCCTTCTTATATTAGTATCTGATCATTTCCTTAAGACCAGGATGCATGTTTGGCAGGTCCAACAACTCCAACTGATTTTGCAGCGTCCACTGTGCATTGATATGATGATTAGTAGTAACACATAACTCCATGACCCGGCTTCAGAACACAATGCACATAAGGATTTATCTCCAGTCATACGCTTTTCACAATATGAATCCTTTAATGTTTAACGATTTATCTCTCGAATTTGTTCCAGGAAATTTCAATTTATGCATAGATAATGTTCATTTGCAGACCAGGAGAAGCCTATTTATTATACACCCGCGTAAGCGGGTACGTAATATGTGAGGGCGCTCGCCGTCCATGCGTCCATCCATCTGATTTCTTGTCCGGAGAAGATCTCGAGGAGTTTTCAACCTACTCACAATTTTTTTCTCAGCATATGTTTTAGGGATAGATGAAGTGCAATGATTTCACTTTGGCAAAATCTGGCCGTATTTGCCTGAGTTATCACCCCTGAAAAGCTAAAATTTGTCAAAGTTTTCTTGTCCAGAGCAGATCTCGAAGAGTTATGAACCTACTCACAATTTTTTTTCCAGCAGATGTGTTAGAGATAGACAAAGTGCAATGATTTCGCTTCGGCAAAATACGGCCATATTTGCCCAGGTTATCTCCCCTGAAAGGCTAAAATTTGTCAAAATTTTCTTATCCGGAGCAGATCTCGAAGAGTTTTGAACCTACTCGCAATTTTTTTCTCAGCAAATGTGTTAGGGATGGATGAAGTGTCATTTATCAAAGACAAAAAAAAAGGTCTTTTGGTCTGCAAATGGGTGTCCTAAAGGGTTAAGCCAGCCAAACTTAACATGTGCAGTGGTCCTGGGGAATCTTGCTTTGCAGGACAAGAGAATATTGAGACATCATTGTCATTAAGTTGAAAATTTGCTGAATGACCGACCCAGCACGGGAAGCTCTACATTCAGAAGAGAATTTCCAGCCACCACATACAATAGGTTCAAATAATATGAAGATGATAGAGGAAATCTAAGACGATGTCTTCACTTCAAGTTAGAAAGTGTCACTAAAAGAACAAATAGTCCAAATGTTATTTCCCTAATTTATGAGATGTTTGGGGTTTTTTTTAATGGAAAACTGCATCAGTGTAACGTCTTGAAGGTCTGAAACAAACCATTTTAAATTATGATAATTACAGGGCATATAGATATGGAATTGAAATTTATTTCAGAGGGTCTTTTTGGACCACATTCCATTAAAGCTAATCTGTCATGCTAAATGTAGCAGTGTTTATCGCCTACCAATATAATAGTGCTATCAATAAATTTCCATTTTCATTAATTCTGTTATGTGTCCAGGCACTGTCACTATAAACAAGACAAAACTAACATTCCTCACACATCCTAAGAGGATTCACTCACTACACTCGAGTCGGTCAGTACATGTTGGTATGAGCGCTTGGCAGCTAAGTAATGCAGAGGCGACAACTCTGCATATCGCTGCACTGCATGTGTACCTGTTAGATGCCTGAGTAACACACCTGCTGGTTAAGTGCTAACTCACTGTACTGAGTGAATCATTTTATAGAGGCTCAGAACTGTTGTCTGAGTCTTGTTTAATGAATCCATTCCTGGACTCATAATTGGGTTAGGTAAAACGGAAATTTATTGATAGCACTATGTTAGGCGTCAGACACTTCCTCTTTAAGCTTGACTGATCAGCTTTAATGCCAGGAGTGCACTATTCAAGAAATGGCTTTACTTTGCTGCTGTAACTCCCTTTACGCGACACTGTAAAAGAACATGTGCTAGTGTTTGATCTAATGCCTGAATGTCTCTGGAATATCTGGTACACACAGACACACTCATGGAATTACGCACATGCATGTATATACATACTCAGGCAGGCAAGCATACACATGCATAAATGCATTCACATGCATGCACACATGCATACACGCACGCAGGCATGCACGCACGCATGCTCACACGCACACTAACTCCATATGGACACTCAGCAGGTGTTAAATAATCTGTTGTGAACATTTAGGTGAGGGAGGCTAGCTTTGCGTTTACAGTTTCTTTCATTTTGCCAAATTTATCATCAATAATACATAGGAGGGTCAATTATGTTATATATACACATACTCTTCTGATAGATTCTCATTTTCTCAGTTTATCTTAATATGCTTGTAGAGAAAGACTGGCATATGGCGTGTGAATGATATGCTATAGAGTGAGTAACTTCACGATGCTCTTAAATACACCTATCCCACATTGACGTCATTACGCCGGGATTCCCCTGAATCAATGCTCAGAGCACAACTGCTGGCTGGTAACATGGCCAACAAGCCGCTGACTCACATTGAGTTACTATTGCACTAAAATACACCGCAAATTTAAACTGTTCCTATGATAAACTCAAATCTCTATATATTATTTAAGTCATACATCATTGGAAAGCGCATTCAATTGTCTAGACATTACTGCATTCTTATTATATTTTCACTGGATTATTTACATATATAAAATACACTAATATACCTAGATTCATTAAATCAAGTGGACAATAGGGGCTATTTTAAAATCACAATCAACTGTATTAAATTTTACAAAACTATAAAACCGAATACAGAAATGTAAAGAAAATTGGCTTAGCTTTCCAATGATATATGACTTCAATAATATTATGAAATTAGTTCTTCATATAAACTGATTAAAGCGCATTGTATCAGATTCAAATAGTAATCATCACTAATTGTGTTTGCGCCTTGGCTATCACTGTTACCAGTCAGAAGTGGTATGCGCAGTGCATTCTGGGAAGGTATTTTCCCAAAATATGCTAATGTGGGAAAGGTCTATTATACCTTTTCACATTACAGCACAGCTATTTTCATAATCCATCGATTAGTCTGTGTGTTATTGCCCTCACCCTGTAATGGGAAAATGGTATTGTGATTGGGTATGTCTGTCTTCCTGCCTGCCTGTGTATGTTTGTATGTGTGTGTACGGAGCTGTATCTCAAAGACTGCTAATTCGATTTTGCTTAAATTTTAACTCTTACCACTCTGATGTCAAAATTTTAAGTTTTCAAATTAAATTAATAGATGAACTGGTGTACACTTTTCAACAAATTTGGTGGAAGATGGTGCTGTCGAAAAATTGTTGAAAAATGTACACCAAATTCTTTGCTATTGACATGGTAAAAGATAGACTATTGACATCAGAGTGGTAGGCATTAACACAACAAATGATTTGGATTTCCAAACTTTGGCCATGATCTAGATAAAAGAACCAGGATCAGGATTAGATCAAATTCTGCATCCATCGATATCTCGGAAACTACTGTTTCGATTGTGCTCAAATGCTATCATAGGAAATTGTTTTGGCGTACACTAAGATTCCACAAGTTTGTGTGTAAATTGAATAAAATCAAGAGAAAAAAAAGCAAGAAAATGTAAAAATATCTGGATAATCCAAAAAACCTTTGCAATGTGACAAAGACTGGGAGGGCGAGGATCTCCAATCTCTGAATGGCCTCGTTTTGCTAGGTGATCATAAAACCATCAATTTTCTTAATTAATGTCTATTTGCAGGCCAAGTGGAGACTATTTTAGAAGATCTATCACTGGAATGACTGGCTCGGTCTTCGAGCTAAGCATTCCAGTGATAAATTTAAAAAAAAGCCTCTTGGCCTGCAAATGAGCTGTGCACACACATGTCTTTATATAGTGGCCGAAATTTGATGGTCCATATATCGTGTTTATTATGGACACGTTTCGGTGTATATATGGCACGTATTGCTTGGTTTATGTAACATAGGTGCATTATTATTTGAACATATTATTTGTGCTTTATGTGAAAATAGAATGAAGGAAAGTGGCACAAGTGCACTTGATGATTTGCCAGCTAGCTTTTTAGGTGTAAACACTTAACGATTAACATCAGTCATTACACGGTTTATGCTTTTGTAGTAGCCTGCGTTTGAAGTTGTTACTCCTATAAACCATATTACAATATAGAACTGCTGATGTAATTTTATTACACATCAAATGCTTATTGGCACGGATGATCAAACGCATACCCTGCATAGTGCTGTCCAGACAAAATTCTCAACTAACAACGTACATGTGTAAAGGTCGTTAATTAGATAAAGTACATATGGACTAATATGTAGCTCAGTTATTTTGTGAAATATATTCCATTTATTTGTTAAGAGGGAATTTAAATTGTGTGATTGTAATGTGGTTTAGTTTGTTTGCAAGAGCTGCTTTAAGTGCCAACATTAAGACACGTTCAAGCGAATCTGATCAGATAATATTTAATGAAAACAGGATTCAAAGATAATAGGTTTAACTTTAAGACTAGCTTACCGTAGTTTATTTTGATGAACATTCGCACATAAAAGTGCTTCATCTGGTCATTGACCTGACTAAACACATTTATGTGTGAAAGTTCATCAAAATAAACTACTGTAAGTTAGTATTAAAATGTACTGCCTTTGAACCCTGTTCTGTTATCTATTTCTTCAAGGTAGTTTAAGAATTTTGATGAAACCCATTTATTGGAAGATTGATTTAAAAAAAAATTGTCAGCAGTTTAATCATGTGGTTAATTTGGATTGCCAACATCTATCTATGATGAAGTTGTTTACGGTAGTATTGGGAATTGGTACTATTTTTGTGATCGATGATTGGTTTTATATACTAACCGATGATCAATTAATGATTGATCATAACAGGTTTTCATTTTTTACCAATTTTATGTGCAGTAATTATATAGCATGTTCAAGGATAATTACCCCTTTCAAACCAAGTAGCAGGTATGACAGATTCTTAATAATTTAAGAAAATATGTTGAATATTAGGCAGCAACAGCTTCCAGTCAAATAAGTTTCAAAATATTCAACATGTTATTGGTATGGTTGCTTTGAAATTAACATACTATTTCAGTGTTGAAAGAATTAATGTCTTAGACTAAGGAGTAATACTATAGTTGTAACAATTAAATTTAAATTCTTTTCCAAAAAGTTCATTTTCTAGCTTGGCCAATTAAAATATATTAATCAAGTCGATTTATAAACAACCAAAATCGATTTCTGAAATCATGATTGATCGGTTGGTTGAACATACAAACCAATCAACTATCGATCAAATTGATTAATCGGAACAACACTAGTTTAAGCATTTCAATCCTGAACTTGCAGTGCTATTGTTTCGAAGCAACCAGACTGGAAAGCTGAGTTGGTTTTCATAAACCTTTCACAGCTGAGAAGCGTTTCACCTATCAAGCAAACTTCCATCACAATTCCTTGCAGTATTAGCCATAGAAACCTGCTACTGTACCAATTTTCTAATCGCTGGTAAGTTTTACGACTGTAATCCACAACTGATAACAATTTTGAAACTAATTTAACTAGAAAGTTCTTGTCGCCTTATGCAGCAAGCACTTTTCAGTCAAATCAGTTTAAAAATATTCAACATGATAACAATGTAGGAAATATCTGTTCTATGTCATTGAAATGGTTTGATGCATCATTACTATGTTTATTGCAATGATGTATTTAACCCTTTACCACTCTGATGTTGAAATTTCAAAATTTCAAATTCAAATTAAATGTGGAACTTGTGTTCATTCTTCAACACATTTTATGGAAGATGTTGCTGTCGTAGACCGAAACATCATGCACCAAAATTGTTGAAAAATGTACAACAGATTCTTTACTATTGCCAAAATAAAAGATGAATATAGACATCACACTTGTAAGGGTTAACGGGTGAGTACATTGTTGAATTATCATTGTGAAGCATGAGACCATGTAAAATATATGATGGACGGATGACAGACTTATTGTAGCCACTAAAACAGATTATTACTTAAATATATACTTGTTAAGTTCAAGTTCAAGTTCTCTTTATTACATTCAGATGATACAATTGTTTCTTAACGCAATCAATTGATATCATGGCGATATATGATTTTTATCTAAATTTATCAACTAAACCAATTAGTAACAGGAAAATTCAATTATCTGGACATAACCTACGCAGTCATGTTGTGGTCACTTGACATTTACACTCTTTCAGCACGATAGACACAACAATAAATTCTTTACAATGGCATTGATATTCGACAGCAATTTCTGACAGCTAAATTAATTTCAAAATATTTGCCAACTTATCTACCTGGTGGTATTGAAATTGAGGTACTTCAATTCACCATTGATCAGGTTTGCCATTATAGTTTGACCGTGTAATCAATAATATTACTCAGTGAGCTAATTGTGGCAACGATTTATCCCATGTTTGGATAGGAATGATTTAGCGATTCATGCAACAGTTAGATATTGCAAAGACCTGCTATAATGGTCATTACACCTCCCCATTAAACCAAGCTGAGAGTATGAGTCAAGTCAGTGAAGTCTGTAGAGTTTGAGACAGGGAGATCTCTATGAATGAATCCAAAACAGAGTTCACCCACATATACCTATCGACAAAGCATGAAACTATAGAAAATGATGACCCACTTCGTGGCGGCAAACCATGGAGGAAAAGTAAAATCCTAGGCTCACTGCTTTGCAGTACTGCTCTGCTGACATTTCTGCATGCTGCATCATGGGGAACATAGCTTTCCAGTCCTTCTGGAAGCTATGGATTCATAGATCAAAGATGCTCTTGATAAAGAAGCTACGTTTATACAATGCAACCTGCGTATCCTTAGTGCTGTATAACTGTAACAGCTGGGCATCTCCAAAGGCAGCTTTAGACAAATCAGATGCCTGCCACCGCAAACACCTACACAAACACCTACGCACCATCACTGGACAACGATGGCCAGACAGCATGATTTCCAACGATGTACTGTACAAGATGTGTAATACGTCGCCGCTGTCTGTAAAGGTCACCTGGCAAAGATGGTCCATGTTTGGCCATGTGCTAAAGATGCCAGAAGAGACACCAGCACAGAGAGCCTTGGAATTCTCCCTACTCGGGGCCAGCAAATACAAAGCCAGGAGTGGACGCCATTGCATAAATCTGCTAAGCGTGTTACGAGGTGACCTCAAGAAAGCAGGACTCGGTACACTCAAGTTAAGAATGGACCTGAGGAAGCTAAGGATTTTGGCTGAGAACAAGACACAGTGGGCAAAAGAGAAGAAGGACTGATTGCAGCTGTAGGATGTTTCTACTACTACAGCCATAGAATACAGTAATCATATATTGTTCGGGAAGAGTATTGCATGTCTGTCTCTCTGTCTGTCGGTTGGTCTGTTGACCTACCTGCCTTCCTGCCTTGCTGGCAGTACATTGTGACACAATTTTGTTGAAACTTTAATGGCATCACGGTAAACGTTGTCAGTACCAAATTTGATGAATCGCGGAATTTGACGTGTCTAGAAATTATGTGATCCAGATCCAGGTTTTTAAATCCGGCTCTCAGCCAATGTCTGGAAATCCTAGTTGTTATTACACCACAAAAACATCCATTACCGTTCAGTCACTACTTGCTAAATCAATTATCTGCATTTAGCTACCAGAATAAGATTTTTATGCTTGCATACACTCCTCCCCATGCCTATTTCTATAAATATGGACCCTCACCCAGGCTACTGGTTAGGTCCATCTCCAGTATATTAACTGATATGGACTGGCACCAGTCTGTACTCACTCCATAGTGATGCCTGTCACTAAGCGCGCTTGCGCGTGCGCACTGGAGCCCAAATAGGAAACAGATTCACTTTTCAATTATTCTGCAAGCAGAACAACTGCACAAATATTATCAGAAAGTTTTTATAGTTTTGCGCTGTGTCAGCTTACTATTGAAAGACTTCCTCACGCTAAGATATGCCTACTATGAAGTCAAAATTATGTTTTTGGAAGTAT
Organism: Chaetoderma sp. LZ-2023a; assembly: GCA_034401795.1. NCBI lineage: Eukaryota > Metazoa > Mollusca > Caudofoveata > Chaetodermatida > Chaetodermatidae > Chaetoderma > Chaetoderma sp. LZ-2023a. Next base: position 62,486,093 of record CM067369.1, on the reverse strand, counting down.
TTTGTGGTTATATTGAACTTTATAACTATGTATATAAATGTTACCGGTTTTCGTGTTGTTTCGTTTCGTGGTAACAACTTTAATATGCCTAAGTCATCATCATCTTAATCACTTTCAGTTAAAAGAAAAAATAGTGCTTTACAAGGAATTTTGGTTATTTCCCTATGATAGATTGTTTTCTTGTCGTTAGGGATTTTTTAATGTGAACTTTTCCGGCCTCTCTTTGAAAGGTGTTTGCATGTTTTTAGACTCCTTTTATCAAAATTCTAAGCTGTATGCTTCTTTCGTAATCTTTTTTCATTTTTAAGAGTGTTTTAATGACCAATAATTCAAGTGCATGTCCTCAATCTGTGAACGAGTTCACTCTGTGGAGTATTTTCGTGGGTTTCGTTTTCGTGGTAACAACTTTAATATGCCTAAGTCATCATTATATAAAAACACTCTATTACTCCAGTGAGCCTTTAATCACTTTCAGTTAAAAGAAAAATTGGTGCTTTACAAGGAATTACATTTATTTCCCTATGATAGAAAACACTCTTGAATTTGAACTTTTCCGGCCTTTCTTTGAAAGGAAGAAAGGCGTTTGCATGTTTCTAGACTCCTTTTATCAAAATTCTAAGCTGTATGCTTCTTTCGTAATCTTTTTTCGTTTTTAAGAGTCTGTTTTAACGACGGATAAATCAAGTGCACGTCCTCAATCTGTGAACGAGTTCACTCTGTAGAGTATGAAGGACATTTCTGTTTTAGGTGCACTACGTGTACCCCCACATCGAGGTGCGGGTTTTACATAGGGTGGTCTGCATTCGTATCTAAGTTTCTTTAAGGATTATTCATCCTTACAGCGCTGCCCTATAGTCGGCCTTCCCCTACCTCCGTTGCTAGTAGACAAAAGCTGTGTCTTTTGCAATATTCTAATGTGTCTAATCCAGCAGCAACGGAGGGGGGGGGTGTCTTCTTCGGCGAATTCGGAAGCAGTGATAGCTTTATTTGCGAGATTTGAATCCTTTGCTGCAGTTTTGACTAAATCTTTAGACGAAAGAATATCTTCTGCCATCATGGAGGCCAAGAAACAGGAAGTTTCTTCTGATTCCGACGATAGCCCGAGGGCTAGCGGCCGTTCCCGAAAATGGGGGAAATCGATTCCTCTAACGTCAATGCAAGTAATCAGGTCTCATAAGCAGAAGTCTAGAGCGACTAAGCTCTCGAAGGTTGGCTCGTGTAGTTCACTGGGTCAAACCCACATTAGACTTGAGGGTGACGGGCATAACCCTCAAGCAGTGGTGGCGGAGGCGGAAGCTGATGTCCGTAAGCCTGGTGCTTATGCTAATGCCAAAATTTTCGGTCATACCGGTCGTCAAGATTCTTCATAGGTCGCCTATAACCATAGTCCGCAATCTAGTTTTGCTAGTTCTTCCGGTTCCGTTGTGGTGGATTCGGGTCCTCGGGACTCGGGTTTACTTCCGTTTTCCGGTGCTACATCCGTTTCGACCGTTTCCGGTATGTCTTCGGGTTTTGCAGGACATCCGGGTCTTCAAGATCCGGTTCTTACTTCCATTCCGACCATTTCCGGTATGACTAATAAGCTCTTCCGACTTCCGCTTCCGGTTGGGTCGTACTTCCAGACTAGTGAATGAATTAAGAATAAAGAGCAAATAATTAGAGCAAATAAGCTCTCGAAGGTGATGTCAAGCAGGTCACCGGGTCAAACCCATGTGAGTCTTGAGGTTGTAAATAAGAAGAAAAGGCATGACCTTCAAGCAGTGGTGACGGCGGCGGAAGCCCCTGTCTTTAACATATATGTCAATGTCTTAGATCAGTTGTCGTGGATTCAGGTCCTCAGGACAGGGGTTACTTCCGTTTCCGGATCTACCTCTGTTCTTTCCGTATCTGGTCTGACTTCTGGTTTGCGTATTTCCGGTTCCTATGCTTATTCTGGTTTCTTAATGTACATCCGGGTTCAGTTTCCGGTTGTCTTCTTCCGTTTTGCGCATTTCCGTTTCCTATTTTTACACTTCCGGATTCGTACATCCGGGGATAGGGTCATTACCGGTTTTCATGGTGTTCTATGATTAACTTCCGGTTCTGTCTTCCTTTTTTGGATTTCCGGTGATAGCTCTTACTGAGATTCCAGGTTTGTCTTTCCTAGGTTCTAGTCATCATTTTGTCTAAGAGTTAGTCTTATTTCAGTAAGTACTTTTAAAATCGGAATGTTTAATCGCTGAAAATATTAATTCCGAGACATTTAGGCCGTTCAGCCTTTTTTTCGCGCTCTTTTTTCCTCTTATGTCGGCAGGTTGACATATTTATTTTAACCAAGGGAATTAATTTCTTGAAGAAAACTCCTGTTTCTAGCGTAATTCTTAGTCTAATTGTGACAGGTGCTGAAAGCAATAGATTCAGTAGTGGATTCATGGGGAAGAGAATGGCTCTAAGATTAATGATTACAAGAGCAAGAAAACGCTGAGAATAGAGAAATAAGATTAGAGTGAAGGAAGAAGGAATAAAAGCCAAGTTTTTTCTTCAGCCTTGTCACAGTCATGATTTAGGTGAGTCTTTTTGCTTAGATTTTATATCGCCTCTGTTTTTCAGCGTTTTGTTTCATGATTCATCCCATAGTGTTTAATCATAATCTAGTATTAGTGTTTTGTGTATTTAACATCCGTCTGTTCCCGGGGTTCATTATCATTCTATCAATCATTCCTTTTTATTAGCATATCAAACTCAATGACATCCATCTTTACAAGATGATAATATTGTTTCTAAGTCTTTAATAATAATGAGTAAAGATAAGTATAGGTCTCTTCCTTCATCCTCTGCCCCTTCTCCTTCTAAAGTTTTCTTCTAGTCATGTTCTCCTTCCTCTCTCTCTCTCTCTCTCTCTCTCTCTCTCTCTCTCTCTCTCTCTCTTTCTGTCTTCCTTCTTTTTTCCCTCCTCTGGGGTTTTCCCGTATTTCATCTTCTATCAATCCTCTCCAGGATCTTCTGGTCCTGTTATTTCCTCTTCATCTTCCATTCTTCTTAATTCCTCTCTTCCTCTTCTTCCTCTTTTGATCATCTTGATCCGATTGTTTCTGTCGTTCCAGAAACGGAAGTAACCCCTGTCCTGAGTTTCTAATTGTTGATTAAGGTCTGGTTTTCTCATTGCTTTCTGTTTTTATGGATTCGTCCCTTGTTCGTTCTTTCATGTCAGCATTTTTCTCTATTCTTTCCATGTCCTCTGGTCAGGATGTTGTATCTGTTCACATTCCTTCTGATCAACCTTTTTCCTTTTCTGATTCTTTACAGTTTTCTTCTCTTCTAGCTTCCAAGAGGCCTTGCTCTCCTCTTTCCATTTGAACTGTTGATTCTATGGTCTCCCGTGACTCTTCTCATCTTTTTTCTTCTCCATCTCCTAATCCTTCTATTCTTCTATTCCCTAGTCGGTCAGGGCTGAGGAGATTTTGTCCAGTCAGGGTCTCTTCGGATGACTGGTCCCTGGCTCACTGGTGGATTGCTTAGACTCTTTCTCTTCCTTTTAAGGACGAGTTTTCTATAGACCTTCCTTCTTTTGTGTCGGCTCTTTCCTCTTCCAATTCTTCTCTCTTGTCTCCTCTGGTCCTTTCAATTGACAATTTGGTCATTATCATGTTAGTTTTATTTGTGAATTATGTTAATTCTAAAGAATTTATACATACATGAGAGCGTTCAGCCTAGGGTAGGTTTTCCTACCCTGTCATTAAATCTTAGTAAAATGATCTCTATTCACTCTGGAACATTCAAATCTGCATTAATTTTTAATCTAACAAGGGGTATACATACATGAGAGCATTCAGCCTAGGGTAGGTTTTCCTACCCTGTCATTAAATCTTAGTAAAATGATCTCTATTCACTCTGGAACATTCAAATCTGCATTAATTTTAATCTAACAAGGGGGTATGTCATGATTAAATCTCATGATTCTTACTCCCAAGTCAAGATGGAGACCATCTCCCAGATCATTTCCAGTCTAGATCAGGGTATGTGGTCGTTTCCATCGACCAAAATGATGCCTTTCATGTTTTCATTTACCCTTCTTTCAGAAAATTCCTGAGATTTGCTTACTAAGATCGAGTTTGGCAGTTTCACGCCATGCCTTTTGGCCTGACCACGGCTCCTTTTCTTTTTCTCGCCTAGTCTCAACCATGGCAGAAATTTTCACCATCATTCTATTCATCTCCACGTTTATATAGACGATTGGTTAGTAAAGTAAGTCTTCTTCAATTCTCTCAGGAATTCTTCCAGAGGTTTGCAGTCTGGCATGCAACCTAGGGTGGATTTTAAATCTAAAGAAATCAAGCCTAGGTCCCTCTCAAATCTTCACATATCTAGGCGTTTCTTTCGATCTGACCCTGGGTCTAGTCTTCCCCTCAGATCCAAGAATAGAGGCTTTATCAGTGGGATGTGTTCCCTCCAACGATTTTGATTCCGTTAGTGTCAGAGCTCTAGATAAACAAGGTTTTTGCATTTTCAACCAATAAAAATTGCCAATCACCCAATTAATTTTTAACATCATGAGTACTGCAATAGAAAATCACCCAATTAATTTCAGTTCTCTTGCTAATAATGTATAATAACCCAATTAAATTCCAAAGAAAGTGTGAATCACCCAATTATTGAAAAGCTTATCATGAGCTCTGGTTAGTGTTGAAGAATGTCAAAGAACAAATCTGCGAGATTCTTTTATAGCTCCTTTTTAGCCAAAGAGGATTTGATTTGTAGACCTTCTAGATCTCCTGGTAGACTTCCATCATCTTCTTCCATTCTCCCAGGATCGTCTGTCTCAAGTAAGAGGTCTTTGTCTTCATCCAAACCCAGAAATCTTCAGTCTGTGGGTTTGGAGAATATCGAAACTAAAGTCTACGAGAATAAAGTTTCTTCAAGATCTCCAGTAATTATCAATTCTTCCAGAAGAGAGTCGATCCGCAGAGTTTACAAGTGTCGACTTAAAATTTTCGGAGAATGCTGTTCAGACCAAGGTCTCGTTCCTGATTCTGTTTCTATTCCCCAAGTATTAGACTTTTTTAACATATCTTTGATTCCTTCCATTTATCAGCTAATTTGTTTGGGGGATATAGATTTTCTCTGGCATCTTCTTCCTTACCTTCTGTATGCTGATGTCAAGGACACTAAGACCTTTAATAGTCTTTATTAGAGGTCCAGGCAATATTCGTCCTCCGATAGCTACGCCTTTACCTTCATGGAACTTGGCTTTGGTTCTTCAAGTGCTGGCAGGCCGTCATTTTGAACCTCTTTCCTCTATTAGTATTAACAGCCTCTGCTAGAAGGCGTTCAGAATTCATGCTTTTTCTGCTGAAAAGGAGAGATTTATAGTTTCAGGAGACGGTTTAGTTTTAATCCCACAAGGGATTTTTTGTTATCTAAAACTCAGTTTAAACCAGTTTCCTGCTAGTCCGATCATTTAAAAATCATTATCCTCTTTTTCGCCATCCGATAAACTCTGGTGTCCTGTTAGGGCATTAAGAATGTACAAACAGCGAACTGATTTCAAAAGATTTGATCCGTCCCTTTTATGGTTTTCTTATGCGGAAGAGTTAACTAAGCCGGTCTCATAGTTTACGATAGCCTGATGGATTTGGGAGACAATTAAGCTTTGTTATGAGATTGCTTCTCCGGAACAAATTAATCTCTCCCATATTAAAGCTCACGATGTTAGAGGAATGGCTTCCTCTTTTGCACTTTTTGCCGGTTCATATTTAAATGAAGTCATACAGGTGCAGGATGAAAATCTGAATCCTCTTTTACATCCTTTTATCTGAAAGATCAGAGTGCAGCAGCCTCCTTTCGTAATATTACGATTTTAACCGAAATAGCTGAAGACGATTTACCAAGCACATCTCGCCATTTTCGTTAAGACTAAGAAATGGTGAGAGTTTATTTATCTCTAAGTTCATGTTTTCCTTATTTGATAATCACTGTGTGATTGATTTAAATGCACTATTATGTTATGTTATTAACATTTGGATAAGATTGGTTTGATTTTTATCTTTGTTGATTCTCAAATCGTCTCCCACCTAATGTTTTAAGTGGGGCACTGACCAAATCTATGGGTTTAGCAAGTAGTGATTGAACGGTAATGGATGTTTTTGCGTGTTGGTCTGTTGTTTTATTAACCACTATAAAAACATACTTACCATTCACTCTTTGTCTAATATTTGGCACTTTAATTCAGAAAAGTGAATCTGTTTCCTATTTGGGCTCCAGTGTGCATGCACAAGCATGCTTAGTGACAGGCGCCACTATGGAGTAAGTACAGACTGGTGCCAGTCTATATCAGTTAATATACTGGAGATGGACCTAACCAGTAGCATGGTTGAGGGTCCATATTTATAGGAATAGGCGTGGAGAGGAGTGTATGCAAGCATAAAAATCTTATTCTGGTAGCTAAATGCGGATAATTGATTTAGCAAGTAGTGATTGAACGGTAAGTATGTTTTTATAGTGGTTGATAAAACAACAGACCAACCCGCAAGGGGGGGGGGGGGTGGGTCTGTGGTTTTTTTTTTCAAAAACATGGCCAGAATGGCTTCTGCAATGGTCTTGAGAAATGTCCAGTTGCAGACCAAGAGAGACTGTTTTTGAAAATTTACCACTGGAATGACTGGCTTAATAACCCAGCTAGTTATTCCAGTGGTATATTTCCAAAATAATTGTTTCTTGGTCTGCATATGGATATTTTCTATGAGAAAATTAATGGTTAAAGAGTTATTGGTGATGTTTTGTACTGAAAGCGGTGTTGTTGAAAGCAAAGCTGTTGCTCACAGACAGCAACAGCTTACATCAGGAGCTTGCTATATATACATAGATGGAATTCAATGATAAATGTTGTGATAACAACGCGTTGGTAACTATCATATTGTTGAAATGTCAACAGTTCAGAAGAAATTAATTACATATTCAGAGAAACATTGTATGAACATATCCTGGTGACATTTGAGGCTTCTGAAGAACGCGATGATGATTTAATGCTTTGAATTATAGAATTAACTCTGAAAGCTTTTAACTTAAACCTTTCATGACTAAATTTGGTCAAGAAAATCAGAAAATTTCCTCAATGAAAATTCATTTGCAGGCCAAAAGAAGACTTTTTTTAATTTACCACTGGAATGACTGGCTCGGTTATTGAGCCCGTCATTTCAGTGGCAAATTAAAAAAATAGTCTTCTCTTGGCCTGCAAATGGATATTCTCCAAGAGAACTACAGAGGCTTGTTTTGCCCAGCTGCAACAGGAAGGGTTACGGTTTCAGCACAGATATATATGAAGACTGATAAAGATCTACAGAACAATTTGACTGAATCTTGTTATTGGTTATAACAGCAGAAAAAATTAATTCAAATTATCTTTCAAAACTTTTAGCGGATTTCTCTGTAGTATGTGATTTAGTGTGTTTATGGGTAATGTGATTTAACCCCTTAGTGGTCGAGACTGCTGAAGCAAATCAGAATGTTTGATTGCTCAATTTCCATTTGCCAGTCAACACCAACAGATTATTTTTGACAATGTAGTTATAATGTGGAAAGTCACGACTGAATTTCTATACCTGTGTGTCCTGAAGGTTCAGGACGAAAGTTGGATGCCTGTGTTTGTGTTTGGAAAGGTGTTTATAACATCTGGAAGGAGATGAGAGGGAGGGGGGGGGGGTCTTGTTATGAGCCTTTATCCAATATGCTTGATGCCAGTAAGCTCCATTGCTCCATTCCTGTAATCTAAATTACAGGAGCACTTCAGGCATAGAGGACAATGGAAGGACTCACCAGTAGCCTGCCACTTCAACTTTCCTAATCATAGATAGAAACACATATCCCACCGCATTACACAGGTCTTAAGAGGTGACACCCACCCCCCCCACCCCCCAATGCTGAAGCTAATACCCCAAAAAAGGTGAAAGAAGGCCTACTGGATACACCTACTACACACAATGGAGCTTACTGGCATCAACCATATTGGATAAAGGCTCATAACGAGCCCCCCCCCACCCCCCTCTTATCCCCATTCCTGACATTATAAGAACCTATTTTTGAGAATTTACCACTGAAATGAGTGATTTGCTGCAAGCCACTAGAGACAATAATTTCAATGAGCAATAACTCTTGGGCTTGCTGAATATTATGAAAATAACTTTCAGTCAATTTGTTTTCAAAATATTCAGGAGGTCAAGAGATATAGCCCCTGGAATGTGGTGTCTGCAAAACCATACTAGTCAGACAGCTGTGGCTGTGTTCACATCAGAAACTAACGTAGGGGTTTCAATTACTTTCACCAGTCTGAACACACTAATTCGACACATCTATCCAATTAGTTAATTCTAAAAATCGTCGGATTAACTGATTTGAAATAGTTAAACCAACATGAATCTATAATATAAAAGCAACATATTAGTGGGAGCCCGTTAGCGAGAATCTTACATGCCCAACCACAGTGCCCTCTTGCTGGCTAGTTCGTTTACGGCCCCTATATTTTGGAAAAGGTTTTGTATATGAATTATATGATGTCATAATCAACTATGTGACATGTATGCTGATGTTATAATCAATTATGTCATGAATGACCTAGTTAAGTTCATCGCAAACACTTAATTGAAGTTGGACTAAGCGTTGTTGTACGAATTGTATGTCTAGTTTTTTGATAAACTTTTTCTTGAATATTTTGAAACTAATTTGACTGGACACTGTTGGTGCCATAGGCAGCAACAGTATCTGCCATAGGCAGAAATAGTATCCAATCAAATTAGTTTTAAAATATTCAACAGCTTACCTGTATAATTCAGAGAGTACAGGTATCGATCGATCCCAACGATAGAAATGTACTATGGGCGAAGCGTTGGTGGAGCTCAGCTAGAGATGGACAGGGCATAGCTAAAACTGGATTTATCCATTAACACCTTCATTTAGCCATTTGATGGTCAATACAGCCGAAAGATTCCTCTGCAGTGATCTTGATCAATGTTCATTTACAGGCCAAAGGAAGACTTTAAATTTACAACTGGAATGACTGGTGCAATAAACAAATCACTTATTCCAGTTGTACATTTTCAATAATAATCTTCTCTTCGACTGTAAATGGACATTAACAAAGTGAAAATCTAAATTTCTGTGACAAATCTTGACCATTAAAGGGTTAATGTCAGTCTGTTATCTTATTTCTGTATGATCATCATTATTTCCGTAACTAGGATACACATTTGCTGCTACAGTTTATCAATAAAGATTTCATATTACAGACAAAAGATATCGAGAAATATAATGATCACTTTTATATCTTAGGCGTGTTCGTTCACATCTGTATATTGAAACAATTACTCTATTAACTAAAACTGACAGAGTGTTGTTTCGAAGTTAGTTTTCTGTCCATATTAGTGCATTTTAACCCTTTAACACTAATATCAGCCAAAAGCAGCTTCCACAGTGTTCTTGAGAAATGCCCATTTGTAAACCAATAGAAGACTATTTTTTTTAATGTATCACGGAAATGACTGGCTCGATAACCGAGCCAGTCATTTCAGTGATAAATTTTCAAAAATAGTCTTCTAGTGGTTTGAAAATGGACATTTTCTATAAGAAATTTTTTTTTCTTGAACAAATTCAAGGGTTAAAGGATTAATTCATGTATAAACTGGATTGTTTCCTCCCACATGTTGACGATGATGCCTAGATATATTACGAGTTATGGTTTCCTTCATACACATAATTTAGGAAAAAAATGTCACTGCGCTAGATTTTATATTTCTCTTGGGTTAAAAGCAGATCACTGTGGGTTCCAAATGAAACAGTTTCCAGATAATAATTTTAATGAGCCGAAACTCTTGACTTTCAACTTGACTTTGAAATATTTTGACAACAATTTGACTGAATCATGTTTGTTTGCTTAGCCATCAAGAACTTTCAGTCAAATTATTTTCAAAATATTTATTCAGTCCAGAGATATAACCCTTGGAATATGTCATCTGTAAAAATTCAGCAGCTTAATAGATATTGTATTGGTTTGTTTTATCCTTGTTTCATAATTCTGTATTTTTTTGCTTTCAGATTTGGCCGATGTTTATCAAGACGTCATCCATATATTAATATGCATACAACAGCTGCAGAACATAAACGTAAATCTTGAAAACAGAGTTGAATATCGGTAGTCTACACGTTGAGGATCCGCTAACAAGAGTTTTTTTAAACTTTACTGGTCAAGCCTGCCAAAACCGGCTGTTGAAGCGGTCTTTGGGAATGGATATTTGCAGGGCAGGAGATTATTTTTGAAAATTTATCACTGGAATGACTGGCTCAGTAACCGGTGGCAAATTTAAAAAAAATACTCTTCTCTTGCCCTGTAAATGGACATTCAAAAGGGAAATATTTAGATTTCTCGAACAAATTTGACTATTAAAGGGTTTATATTTTTGTAATCGAAACTAGACTCTGAATAATCAAAGTAATCCGTTTTCACATTAGAATCGCTATAAGGGAACCAGCTTATTGATTGCAGAAATATAAATAAATAAATAAATAAATAATTTATACAAATTGAGCACGAATATGTAATGAATCTAGAAATGGATGCCTATATTATGTATGCCCTATTGTACCTGTGTATGTTATAATCTTGAAATTGAGATTCTGGGAATTCACCTTCTAAAGGCTTAACTGTCTGCTTTCTGAATGTCAGCAAACTACATCCTCTATGGAGTTTAACTCTGAATATGCTGAATATTTTGAAAACAATTTGACTGAAAGCTGTTGGTGACTAATTTTCAGTCAAATTGTTTTCAAATGATTCAGCATGTCCAGAGTGCTCGTTGAATGTATTGTCTAGTGCCTTGCAGTAGTTAAGCAGTTAAAATTAATGTATACTTGTTAGCTCACATGGGCAGAATGGCCAAGTGAGCTTATGGCATGGCGACCGTCCGTCGTCCAGCCATCAACTTTTGCTTAAAAACGCTACTCCTCATTAACTTTTTGGCAGATTTCAACTTTTGGCTGGAAGGTACCTATGGGGGTAGGTTTTTTTTTCGGGCCCATCTTCAATTTTCCAAAAATTTGCGGGAAATCGTTTAAAACGCTACTCATTAACTGCTTGAGCAAATTCAACCAGACTTCGCTGGAAGGATAGTAGCGTGGGAGTTTTGTAACACAACAAAAATACTAAGCCACTCAATTCACTGTTTGCTAAAAGTCACCTGACTTAGATATCTCAGAAAATTTTAACCTATTCATTCCCATGGTGTAGGTTCCCTTGAAACAAGTTTAGCAGAGATACATCCCTCCATTGGGTAGTCTTGATAGTATCTCTTTAACTCTAAAGCAGTCATTGCTCTAGGGAACCGGTTCCTCTATTCCTATAGAGAACATATAAACGAGTCTGTGAGCATGCGCACTTATGCTACTATGCATGCGACCGAGTCCAAGCCGTCATTAATTAATTAATTTTCTGTATTACGGGAAACACCTAACTTTTATCTCAACAAATCCTATTCATTCCATAATCTTGTGGAGCTACATCCACATTTGCTTTTCATGAATACCACAGTACAAGTGGTCTTTGTTGAATAAGTCATAGTACTTATGTAAAATGGTTATAATTTACGTGAATATGAGCAGAAAGTTCGTTGTGACCAAGTTGAAAGAAAATGGCGCCAGCTTCACATTACAAGCCAGGTGAAGTCAATAACTCTGATCCTATTTTAGCCACGAGGCTCCGTTCCTACGAAAGGTATACTATCTACCGGTTTGGAACATCTCCTACGAAAGGTATCCTACATAACATATGTAACATACCGGTTGGGAAGTTAGTGGATCAATTAAGAGTTTTGACTAGGTACGTATTTCCGAGCGTCATTCTTTCCTACATAAGGTATACTACATACCGGTTTGGATCGAATCCTACATAAGGTATCCTACATAACTATGTAATATACCGGTTGGGAAGTTATTGGATCTATTAAGAATGTGACAGTGGTGCAAACAGGCGTGGTGGACCGGATGAACACCACAAGGATACACCACGATCATCCCCTGAAGAAAAGCGAGTGGTCCTTCTAAGGACCGTTACTAACCAACTAACATGAAACTCGCAATTACTTCATGATGATCAGTCAGTCATGTCAGTCGTATTACAATAAAGACGAGACCATCGTATTAATTCGCGATTCGGTGTTCGCTTTCAATTGGCAGCGTTTTTGCAGGCTAATTTAACATTACTAGCAATGGGCCATGAAACCTTTTTACCTTTTATTTAATATCTTATAAAAATTACTCGAGATTTTATGTTTTCTAATACCTGGCGGGGTTAGTCGACGCAAGTATTTTTTATGGCCGTAGTTTCATGAAAAATGTAAACATTGCGTTGCTATGGGATATCCTCTTTAGTGTGTCGTAAATTGGCAAATGTTGGACGATCTCGGAATGCCCGGATGTTCAAAATTACGATACTGAATTGAATCCTCGTAATCACATAACCCGCTTTTGTTAGATAGGCTATTAAGCCTGTGCCAGATTATCAGGTTCACTTGATTTGTAAATCTAGCGAGAAACTTGCGTTCACTTGATTTCTAAATCTAGCGTTAAAACTTATTATATATATTACTGGTTATATTGTAATGTGAACCTAAAATGATCTAAAACGTAATGCGATGTTCTAGAAAAATTGCATGAACGGCCGATAAGTAAACTGGGTAGCCAGCGTCTATTGTTAGCGAGCCGGACAGTGGCAAAGTAAATCTCCGTTTGGAGGCGCTGACGAGAAGCGTAGATCTCATTGCCGAATTTCCGATTCCAGGATATCTATATCCGAGTACTCGCTTAAGCTACTTCATTAAAATTTGCTTTAACCTAATCTGGTCAGATAATATCACGTGATTTATATATCATGTGATTATCACGTGATTCTGATTTATATATTATAAAGACGACATTTATGACCAAGTTAGGATTAATTTTGATGGAAAAAACAATCTTTATTAAAGGATACGCAATATTTAGGCTGCTCAATTTAATAATTTTACTTCTGCGAATGATGTTTTGAGGTATACATTAAGCATAGCCGCGAGGTGACAAGATTTGTGAAGGGTTTTTTCATGGTATCTTCAGACGTTAAGATGTTTAAAAATTCAGAGGAAAATAAGTTTTATCCTTGTATATAGTGCGCGCAAATTTTTTAGAACATGTAAATTGAGCATAAATGTGCGACCTATTTATGGATTTTTAAGTAAATACGCTACTCCCATATTTGCTGGTACTCATTCAGAGTCAACTTATTTCAGTTGCAACTTATGACTAATAACTTCGAGAGTTAAATGGTTAATATTTTGATAGTAAACGCTACAAACTTTGATGACCAAGTTTTACTATATCAGAGATGTGTGTTGATCTCAGTGTTTTAGTAGCAAGCATAGCCTTTGGATCAGGAAAGTTCTTGACTATCAGCCACTTTTATTAGCCCTAAGATGGGTTTTTTCCCTACTTAATGTATAATCTAATCTCTCATCATTTTGTAAATTCTTTCTGCGGGTACTTAACTTGGGTGAAATTGGATATATAGAGCACGTACCCAGGCTATGAGGGATCATTCTATCGGCTCTCAATCGATTAATTGTTATAGTCAAATACAACATTCTGCTTGCAAACGGACTATTACTCGTGGAAATCATCTGAAAGTCTATAAGAAGGGGAGAACTAACCTAGTTAGAAAAATTTTCTCTCTAAGGGGTGTGTAAACTGTGAAATGTTGGTCTGAACATGTTGTTTCCACACCATCTCTTAAAACATTCGAAAATGGTTTAGGTAGGCTTTGGCATAGTCAAGCCAATGTATGACTACACCGTACACGCAACCCATGACTAGAAGTGACGGCACAGGCATGGAGATAAATGAAGAAGAGATGACCATGAGGCCTAATTGTCCTGTGCTCAGTATTATTACCTAGATTATAACTCAATTTTTATGGCATAGCAACTGATTATAATTAAACTTCTGGTTTAGGTATGCCAAATCAAATCACTTCTGGTGTTTTGCTGGTATTGTTTGTTTCTAAATCACTTGACAGTTTAAATGCCCTATTTCAGGGGCTCTTATTTTGGATTCTTTAATTCTTTATTAGTTGCTCTTAGTGCAATGGCTGAACCATCCAATTATCCTCATCCTTCGAAACCTTGTGTACACCCAACTCTTCGCATTTATCTTCTAGGAATGATTTAATTTTTTCTTATGATCCTAGCAGTGCTTTTGTCGTTTTGATTTCACTAGATTTCGTTTTGCTCCTGAATCTTCTCATGTATTACACTCTAACTATCAGCCTCCATCTTTCGACTAATATCAATCTGCAAATAAGTGCGTCAGACTTTATTATTTTAATTGTGAATAGTGGTTTGCTATCTTTTAGTATCATATCTGGCCTGATTTATTTTTAACATAGTTTTTCAGTCTTTCTTTTCTGTCAGTAGGATCCCTCGCCATGATGAAGCATATCTATGGGTGAATGTAAGCTTGTCACAATAACAAAATCTTTTTTGTCTTATCAAGATTTACACCGCTCCTTTCTCGAGTTCAGTAGAAATTTTGATCTTTTTATTTGTCTAGGGATATATCTATTTCTATTATTGTCATATGGAGAGGTCTTCTCAGCCTTATCTATTCAAGCCTATTTTTTATTCTTCTAAATTCTAAATTTCCCAGGCATTATTAAATAAATTCCTCAAGGGGGCCTAACCAAGATGATTGGATTATTGCCTTTGCATGGATTGTGGAATATGGTTTTTTCCTTTCACCCTTCTGTGTAGTTTCAGTCCTTTGTCCTTATCCATCATTGATCTGGTCACAGGTTTGATGGACTTCTTTCCTGTTTAATCATCTGATAAAGATATTAACAATTGGGCTCATATCATACTAGCTTTGTTTTAAAATTAGATTTGTAAAATAAGATTCTGCAGGTTTATTCTGGTCCTAGCTGCCATGCTTAAGCGCTTCTATATAATCTCTACTCTATCAGGGGTGGGATGGGTATAGCTAGCCTCATGCATGTCTTAGGTAGCAGATTTCCTACATATAAGGTACAATCAATGTAGTCATTGAATCCCCTTTTTTTCTATCAAACCATGTTGGTCTCCTTTGACATTAGTCCTGCTTCTGTTCCTGATCAATAATTTTCTGCTCTTTTCAAGTAGGATACAGTGGAGGAATGGCAGAATCCAGACTTTAAGGATTATGAGGTGCTGGCAGATCATCTTTTATAGGGTCTCGGCTCTTATCTTCAACTCATATATTTATCCTTTTCTGACAACTTCCAAAAAATTTACACTTCATGATTTAATACTAATTCTGTTGTATATTTTGGAATTATTTTGTCTGGAACCCATGGCTGCTTTGATACTGTTTGAGACAAAAATTACTTAGTCAATCGTTTTATATTCAACTCTTTTCCTACTATGTTGTCTCAGAAATGGAGTTCATCGATGAAAGGAATAATATGGACATGGAGTCATTTTGCCTAGTCATCACTGGTCTAGTCAAGGATAAGGGACAGTGTTTTCTGATATTTCTATATATACAGAATTTGTCCTAACTTGATGTGGGTTCTTTTAATTACATCATAGCCAGTCTGGGATTCCTCTGGCTTGGAAGGTTGCTTAATTGTGTTAAAATTTGGGCCGAATGGAGTCAGTTTTGTGTACGAAGGTCAAGTCTGGTAATTCAGAATTTTGTCCCTCACCACGACTGCATACACTGCATTTTCATTCGTTGGGTGTCATCGGTACCAATTCACCAGTTTATCCATCTGCAGGTCCAGTTTGATGTCTTGTTCTTACGTGTTTGGGGGAGGGGATCTCGTTCTTGTGTCTATGGAATCAGATAAAGTAGTCTTACTACTCTCTTCCTTTTCAGGAACTAGAACAGGAACTAATACTCTAGTATTCCTCTTCAATACTCAGGAATATTGGAGAATGAAGAGATATTGTCTCTTTCACAAGCACCTATCTGCTCATGCAGTCATTTCTATAGTAGTGACCTTCATCAACAAGCAGGGCAGTTGAGGTTATCATATTTTGTCTGGAGTCTTGGTCTTCCTCCTGCGGTGGAGATGTCAGCAAAACTTTCAGCAGCTCACATTCCAGGTAGAATGATTTTCCTTGTAGCTCATTTATTACATCCCATTAAGTTTCTACTCAGTATAGTGTCCAGATTTGATGTTCATATTCTTCCTCCAGGCTAGGCTCTGGCGGTAGATGCTCTGGCCCAGTCATAGACTTCACATTTTTTTTTTATTATCTTCAATTTAACTTTCTAGTGCCAATTGTATTTAAGAACTTTTGTCAGCGGTTTCTAGTACAATTGTCTTTAAGAACTTTTGTCAGCAGAATGTATTATCCCTTTAATCACTCCTGCTTGGCCCAATGAGAGTTATTCAGTGGATCTCGTAGTCCTCTTTGTGGAAATCCAAAGCGTCTTACCAATTTTGCTGATTTTCTATCTCGTTTAACAGCAGCTTTCAGTTCATCATTCCACAAATCTTCAATATGTATATATGGTATTTTCCAAGAGACCTGTTTTTCAGAAATTGATTTTTTGTCTGAACTTTAGTATTCTTAATCAATTCAAACTATCTGTTACAGGAGAATTTACTAGAGTATATTTAAGGTTTTCAAATGGTTGTTAGAACAGCACATTATCTCGCCCGATTCTGCATCCCATCATCAAGTCATAGATTCATGGCATATTTTTTGATGATTTAAATCCCTGTATGCTGGGGTGGTGTTATCGTTTTCACTAGCATCTATCCTTCTTTGTTTTCTAGAAGCCGGTTTGAGAGTTATTAAGTATTTACATCATTTATCCATGGTACCAGTATTTTTAGGGTATAGCACAAAGGCAAATACCTATAATAAATTCCTCTATTAATTCATTCTTGGGTCCATCTGTTTAATTGTATAACTCTGAAATCATTCTTTTTGTACTAGCGGCCGCGTTTGTTAGATGGCATTTTGATATTCATATTCTTTTTGGGAATGACCTTTCCTAGGTGGTAGGAGAGCTGGCCTCATTCTTTGCCCTTGAAGAGATCTTATATATATAAAACCTAATTAATTGTTTTCAATCCTTTCCGAAAACTATGCCCAATTTAAAATATCTTTTTGAAACACCGTTCAGGTTACTTATGCAAATTTGTTTAGTAAGCGCGCATCTCATCAACTGGATTACAGACACCATTAATCGACACTAGAATGTATCTCCAGGAGACACTCAGTAAGTGTTAAGGCACACGATGTTCGTGGTATGGCCTTCTCCTTCGCATTCTATGCAGATCTACCGTTCAGATTACTTATGCGAATTTGTTTAGTAAGCGCGCATCTCATCAACTGGATTACAGACACCATTAATTGACACTAGAATGTATCTCCAGGAGACACTCAGTTTGTGTTAAGGCACACGATGTTCGTGGTATGGCCTTCTCCTTCGCATTCTATGCAGATCTATCAGTGGACGACATTATGTAAGTTGCAGTATAAATGTCAGATTCTACATTATTTTTATCTGAAAGATCAGATTCAATTCACAATCTGACATTTCTCGTTTCGCCACTCAAACCTAGGCTCAATTGCCTAGATTCTTTAGTCAGCCGTCTTCTTCACCATCTCACGGCTGTTTTTAAATTCTCTTTGCTGAGATTTTCTAATTATCACTATATTATTGTATTTTATTTCGAACATTTGTTTGTTCGTGCTATTTCAGCACTTCAGCGATTTAGTTGGTTTTAGTATTTTTGGTGATTAACCTTTCATTCCTGATTTGCAATTTACCAACCCACCTAGTATTTGGGCTCTGACCAATTCTATGTTTTAGCAAACAGTGAATTGAGTGGCTTAGTATTTTTGTTGTGTTACAAAACGACCCAGACGTATATATACTGGTCTGGCGTTTTGTTAGCTTACTAAAATACTTACCACTCAATTCACTGGGGCCCACCTCAGCCACCCCGCATCGTTAAATTGCAAATCATTAAAAATTTGTGGAATTAATTAATGACGGCTTGGACTCGGTCGCATGCATAGTAGCATAAGTGCGCATGCTCACAGACTCGTTTATATGTTCTCTATAGGAATAGAGGAACCGGTTCCCTAGAGCAATGACTGCTTTAGAGTTAAAGAGATACTATCAAGACTACCCAATGGAGGGATGTATCTCTGCTAAACTTGTTTCAAGGGAACCTACACCATGGGAATGAATAGGTTAAAATTTTCTGAGATATCTAAGTCAGGTGACTTTTAGCAAACAGTGAACTGAGTGGTAAGTATTTTAGTAAGCTAACAAAACGCCAGACCAGTATATATACGTCTGGGTCGGTTTCAAAATTTGTATACAGAATTTTTATTGATTAATTTTCCTGCCGTCCATTTTGGATTTTCTGAAAACTTCTGGAAATCACTTAAAAGTCTACTTCTCGAAAACCACTGGGCCGATTTCAATGAAACGTGGATGAAACAATCCTAGCATGGTATGCTTCAGAACTTATATACAGAATTTTGATTGGTAAATTTTTCCGCTGCCCATCTTTAATTTTCCAAAAAACGGCGGGAAATCGTTTAAAACGCTACTCCTCATTAAGTGCTTGAGCAATTTCAAACAGACATGGCTGGAAGGATACTAGACTGGTAGATTTCAGAACTTATATACAGAATTTTGATTGGTTAATTTTTCTGGCGTCCATCTTGGATTTTCTGAAAATTTGGAAAATCAATTAAACGTCTGCGCCTCATTAACCGCTTGAACGAGTTCATGCAAACTCGACTGGAAGGACCCTAAGGTAGTATGTTTCAGAGCTTGTATACAGAATTTTGATTGATCAATTTATTCAGTGGCGATCTTGAATTTTCTGAAAAATAGCTGAAAATCATCTACTCATTAACTCCTTGTCAGATTTCAAGCAGACTGGCTGGAACGAGCCAAGGCAGTAGGCTTTAGAACTTGCATATAGAATTTTGATTGGTCAATTTTTCCGGCGGCCGTTTTTGATTTTTTAAATATTTTGGGAAGTCGGTTAAAAGGCCACTCCTCATTAACCGCTTGGCCGATTTCAACCAGACTCGGCTGGAAGAATCCTAGGGCGGGACACTTCAGAACGTGTATACAGAATCTTGACGGCTTGAATTTGATGGTGGCCATCTTGGCTTTTCTGAAATATGGTAATTCATATAAAATGCTACTCCTCATTAATCGCTTGGGCAATTTCAACCAAATTTGGCTGGAAGGATCCTACTGTCGTAGCCTCTAGAATTTGTATTCAGAATTTTGATAGATCAATGTTTTGGCAGCAATATAATTTTCTGAAAGTTTTCTGGAAACATTTAAAATCGGTACTCCCTCAATCAATAACCCGATTTCAACAAAACTTGGGTGGAACAATCCTATGACAGTATGCTTCAACATATAAAACGAGAGTCTTGATTGGTCAATTTTTGGGTAACCATCTTGGATTTTCCGAAAATCATCCATCAGGAGTATAAATGCCAATGGTCCAGGTGAGCGCCACAGGCCCTTGGGCCTCTTGTTATGATAATAATTAAGCATATATACAAGAATCATTTTTTTCAAACGTTAAATTGTCTGTGGGCATGAATAATATTAAATCTTAGTCTGTTTGAAATTTAGTAAATAATTATCTTGAACAGAAAAAGAGCAGAGACAAATGAACAAGGAATTGAATTTTCACTATACCTAAAACATGCAGGCTTATTCCTTGCGTAATATTATCCCTAATAAGCTGTGCCAAAGAGAAAATCCAAATCAACTTTACAAAAGTACGCAAATTCTAGAAAAATTGTACTAATTTGATTTTCAACAGCAGTGACTTTGAGGAAAACAAGCCACTTTTCCAACTGACTGTTCTTCAATCGCAACCGACTCATCCATAATGTAATGCTTTCAGGGCTACATACCTAGACATGATGAATTAGAGATGATGCGAGAAATATTGTGTTGAATATTTGGAAGTTACGTTTACTGGATACCGTTGCAGATTCTTAAAAAAATAGCTTTGAAAAATTTCACAGGATGCCTTGTTTTGTTGAATTTAAGATTCTGAGATCTCGGAATAGAAAGGGTTAATGGCCGTTTCCACTCAGAGTGGTAGTAATTGAATTCCATGTCAAATCAAATATCAATAACACTTTTCTTACCGATTTCCTGAGAGCTAATTTCAATGAATCTAATTACGACACTGTAAATGAATACTTTGCAAACAATTTGACTACAAATTAATGCATATCATTAAATCTAATTATTTATAATGTAAGCAGCGGGCTTATGACAATATGAGGGTAATAAAATAGGGTTAACACTAAGATGTGGTTGACTACATACGCACAGTAAGATTACAGGTAATTTGTTATATTTGTAGCTCGCAGTCCCGGAACATCAATTGGTAGCATTTTATAGTGAAACGATTTATTTGATAGTTATGTGGGAATTAGGTATGGGGTGTGTGGGGTGAATGTTGGGGTGGGTTGGTTGTGAGATGTGTGAGAATTAGATAATAGTGGGTTGTTGGGCTATATGTGATGATGGTTTAATATTGGGTGGGGGCTATGTGTGATGCTTTAATCTTTTAACCCTCGAATTTGTTTTTTTTAAATTTCAATTTTCTCACAGAAAATGTCCATTTGCAGACCAAGAGAAGACAATTTTTGAAAATTTACCAATGGAATGACCGGCTCGGTTATCAAGCCAATCATTCAAGTGATACATTTAAAAAAATAGCCTTCTCTTGGTTTGTAAATGGACATCTCTCAAGACCATTACAGGAGCTGTTTCTGGCTGTTATGAGTGTTAAATGGTTAATACTGGGTGGGTTGTTGGAAGATGTATACATGTTAATTTAAGGGAGTTCGTTGTCTGAAGATGAGAGAATTAATTTACTACTGGCTGAGTTGTTGATAATTGGTGGCTTATTAGATCAGTGATATTTTGTGGTAGTGCGCATATGTCCACATATGTCTGTGCATGCGTGCGTGCATATGTGTGGGCTTGGGTGTGTGTGTGTGTGTGTGTGTGTGTGTGTGTGTGTGTGTGTGTGTGTGTGTGTGTGTGTGCGTGCGTGCGCAGTGCGTGTGTGCATGTGGTTGTTTTCGGATGATAGATGTATGAGAATTTGGTGGTGACTGGATAGGTGGGGATTTAGTAGTGTATGTGTTGGCAGGAGTGTGCAGAAATTTTGCATTGATTAAGTTGTTTGGAGATAGATGGGTGGGGGTTTGTGAGGGTGTTTGTCTGCGTGGAAGTGTTGTCAGACACGACTAGGCCAATCAATAATTGATATTAGATGGATTGTGCACGTGGATTGTTGAGTTACTTATGCTTCAAATTAGTATTGATTACTGACTGCTTTAACCATTTAATAGTTTAATATACTTGTCAGGAAAATATAAATTTTTGTTAAATAAATGTCTATTTGCAAGCCCGGGGAAGGTTATTTTTTTTAAATTGCCACTGAAATGACTCATTTATCGAGCCAGCCATTCCAGTGGAAAATGTTCAAAACTAGCCTTCTGGGCCTGCAAATGGACATTCCTGAAGACCAATGTAGGTGGGTTTTGTTGGTTTTCTCGACAATAAATTGTTACTTATCCAGTATTCCCATATGCTATGCCTATATAAATTAATGCTGATGCATATGTTCTGTTCAAGAAATTTATCTCACACATCTTTGCTCAACCTTGCGTCAGATTTCATGCGTACATTTCATAATCCGGCTAGAAATAGAAGTCGCAGCTTGAGTTACTGCTTTGTCTGATCCTCGTTATTTCAGATTTAATAGACTCTGGGAGGTGATTATGCATGGATGCCACATATGGCACGTTATCATTTATCTGTTTGGAAAATTAAACTCATCGGTTGATTAACAGTTTCTTGTGGTTTAGTTATTGATGATTGGTGGCTCATAGTACCTTGGATCTGTGTAAGAACGCATAAAGACAGGGTGTTTTCAATACGTTCAGTGACATGAAAGGCAGAGAAGATGGAAATAAAATAAAATTCACTGACTATACTGAGAAAAGTCACTTACTACAGTTAAATGTGCCTCAAATGAAATGTTGATAGAATGGTACAAATGCGAAACAATGAAGGATATCGCGTAACGATGATGAATGGGATGGAGAAAGGTCGTATACCGCGGGTCATGAGCACTAGTGCTCTGCGTCTCACTGGACATCGTAATTCATTTTGGCAAAGGTATGTTTTATATTATGTTATCTTTGTGTCCTGCTGTCCAGTCTATTCAACCAGTGTTGACTCCTCTTTCTGTGTGTATGTATATAAACACATGTGTGGGCAAGTGTGCATATCATATTCATGTGTGCGTTATGGCTTTTGTGTGATGTATGTTTTGTGATGAGCCATATGCTGTGTGGTGTTCTGTGTGACGCGTGTGGTGTGCGGTTGGAGCGTTTTGGTGTGCTATAGTGGTGTGGTGTCATTTGGTGGGGCGTGGTGTAGTGTAATGTGGTGTGGTGTGTTGTCTGAGGCGTGTGGTGTGTATGTGGTGATTAGTATGGTGATTGGAGTGGTGTGGTGATGCATGTGGAGTGGTGTGTGCGTGCGTGTGCATCCATCCATATGCATGCATATATATATATATATATATATATATATATGTTATGCGGTGCAGTGTGGTGTGGTATATGTGTGCATGTTCGTCTTTGTGCGACATATGTGTGATAAAATAATTGTAGAAATTTACTTTTAAGCACTTCGAAGTAGCAGAAAAGAGAACTGTTTATGATATAAGAATTATTCTGCTGAGTAAGCTAATTTATCTCCAGCAACAACTCCCAGTTGAATTAGTTTACAGATATTCAGATGTTAAATCTGTAACATGATGATAAATTGATGTAATTCTGCAAATAGTATTTTTATTAGCTCGTCTGGCCTGAAAGATGTAATTAGGGACTAATGGCCATTAAAGTTTGTTCAAGGGAAGTTGATGTGTCAAAAAACATTGCCACCGTGGACCAATCAAAATGTAGTGTGCTTGGCGACCATATTGGATTTTTTTATTTGATGGATTTGAATCTGAAATTGTTTTTATATGGGCTTTTAGGTATGCTGATTTAACATTTCCACTTTCGAATCTGTCAGATAAACGGTTTGCCGACCATCTTGAATCTTTTTCCTATCAAAGACTCTTATACTAAAGCAATAGGAAATTTAAAATGTCTTCTAGAGATGCCCTGGGATGATTTCAATTATATTGGACATTCCACAAGACCATAACGGAGGCAGGTTTTGGCTGGTATGACTATTAAAGGGTTAACCCTTTAATGGTAAAATTTAGCCAAGAAAAATTAAATATCTGCCTATTGAATGTCCATTTACAGGCCAAGAGAATACAATTTCTGAAAATTTATCACTGTCATTCCAGTGGTAAAATTAAAAAAATTGTATTCTCTTTGGCCTGTAAATGGACATTCGGATCCACAAGACCATAACAGAGGCCTGTTTTTGCTGGCATGACCATTAACCCTTTAATGGTCAAGCCAGCCAAAACCGGCCACTGCAGTGGTCCTGGGAATGTCAATTTTGCAGGCCAAGAGACCATTTTTTTAAATTTACAACTGGAATGACTGGCTCTATGATTGAGCCAGTCATTCCAGTGGTAAATTTTCAACAATGGTTTCTTTGACTGAAAAATTGACATTTTCTAAGAGAAAACTGAAGAACAAATTTTACCATGAAAGGGTTAATTAAAGGGATACTAAATCCAAACAGTGTTACGATTCTTTTAATGCCACGCCTACCTATACGATATTTTATTTCCCAACTAATTACTCTCATTTACAGTTAGATACCTATATTGTGGTCTTATTTTCTGAAAGGTGTCCATTTGTAGTAACCAGCCCCCTTATTGGATATCGCGAGTAATAATTGTGTCACATTGGCATGATAGATGTGGCTAGTTAGAGCTAATTCTACTTTACATTGGTTAAAGTGTTAACAAATACAGGAGATAATCTATGTGTACATTTAAAGTATATGATTGAAAGTAGCTTTGCATGAAGACTGCTATGTAAAACAAGACTGCTGCGCAAACCTCTGCATGCATGCATGTGAGTGTGTGGGCGGTGCGTGCATGCAGGTTGACAAGTTTGAATGAGTCGGCTCATGTTAATGTAGCTATGTCATATAGCTCAACATCAGTGATCTTTGATCTAGCTAGGCATGTGCTAAATGAACACTCATTATCATGTTGCTTAAAATGATGGCTGATGTTTCTACAGCACTTGTAACTGCCCATTATATATAAATCTGTATTGCTAAACTGTCAAGAGTTAACTCCCTTGCTTTATCTTGTACACTTATAATATATTTTCTTGCTACTGCCATTGTTGTCTTCTGCTGCCTGCGGTTGCTCCTGCTGTTAAATGTGGCTACTGCTGCTACCTGAAGCCGTTGCTCCTGCTGCGGCTGTTGTTGTCGTCGCTGCTGTTCTTGCTGCTATTGTTGTTGTTGCTGCTGCTATTGTTGTTGTTGTTGTTATTGCTGTTACTATTGCTGTTGTTTATGTTGTTGTTGCTGCTGTTGTCGTCTCCACCACCGTCGCTGCTGCTGCTTTTGCTGTTTGTTGCTGCTGCTATTGCTATTGCTGTTACTACTACTACTACTACTACTACTACTACTACTACTACTACTACTACTACTACTACTACTACTACTACTACTACTACTACTACTACTACTGCTGCTGCTGCTGCTGCTGCTGCTGCTTGCCTAAGGCAGTTAATGTCTCCTGTTCTAATTCTGTTCATAATATTCAACAGAACATTTCTTACATTCTGTTCAAAATTGTAATCACTAACATGTTTCTGCTTTTGTTTTGGAATCATCATCACATATTTCTGAGCTGTACTGTACTGGATTAGAAGATAGTGTTGCAGTTAGCTGTAGTAGTAGTGTCAGGATTAAAATGATACCACCTCCCTCAACTGGGCGCCGTTTGGCGATCTGTGGCCCCCACCGCCCTCCTCAATCCCTGGGCATAGGGTTGCATGTGGTTGGTGTAGGCCTCTAGATGGAGGACCCAGGGTTGCAGGTGGTTGGGGTATGCCTCAAGATGGAGGCCCCCAGGGATTGAGAGGGCAGTGGGGGGCCACCGATTGCCGAACGGCGGCCAGTTGAGAGTGGTTGTATCATTTTAATCCTGACACTACTACTAATGATACCACTGCATGGCCTGCCGGATCCGTGGCCCCCCACCGCCATCTCAAGCAGCGGAGACCACGGGGTACCACCTCCCTGGCCGCCGGATCCATGGCCCCCACGCCCTCTCAATCCCTGGGGCATAGGTTGTTGAGAGGGAGGTAGTATCACACTACTACTACCAGGGTCTGAACGCCCATTTAGAGACAAGCCTCCACAGTGATATACACCACTGATCACCACAGGGCCGGCCTCTCTCTATTCTGTGTAGGCTCAGACAAACACGTAGTCTCTGCCAGAGTCGCATCGACATGATGGGACCACCCATAGTGGCTTCCATCTACCTTGACAACACTCACCTGGGAGGATGCTAAAGTGATTAGCATTTGAACCACGGCAGACTCTGGCATGTTAACATGTTACGCAGAGAATCTGGTGCTGAGCAGGGGTGTCCAGCAGACAACCACGTCCTAACCTCTCCACCCCATAGAAGTGGCAGACTTTACATGGGTGAAAGCGGTCGTAAATGTTTCTCCGCAAGGGGTCGACCCAAGGATTGTACTGGGGGTCATCCAGGAAGTGGGCCCACTTGGCATCCAATATCATGGCAGTCTCAGCGCCCTGTGTCACTGCTGTAGACGCCAGCATGAGCAGTATGATGAGAATCATGGCTATATATGAAGAGTTAAACTGAACAGAGTGAACCCCTCGAGAAATATCTGTGCCAGATCGAGCCCTGTTCCATCCGGATCGATAGTGATCTTCATGCCATGAGGGGGCAGGGGCTAGCTGCTTCAGTCTCCCGCCGTAGCTCTAGGACTATATGAGTAATTTGTGGGCTAGTGAGTTCGACTCGCTGAAGCAGTTTAACAGCACCCTTGACTTTGGAGACATGTGACACACCATCTACCCATAGAATGCCCCCCTGGAGATTAACAGCTTATTCTGGTCCATCGAATGGACGACGCAGCAGGAGCTTTCCACATGTAACCCCGATCCGGGGACCCACCCTCGTCAGGGAGACACCTTCACCTATGTGGGTGAGGAAGGATGATCCCCGATTGTAGAGCTTTTGAACTGTCCCATCCTTTTTCACAACAGTGGAGAGGGGAGTAACCTCTATGTCAATGACTGCGGGAGGCCTATATAGGGGCAACCATGCTTGCCAGTCACCCCCATGTCCAGCGCGGTACCACACTTCATTCTTCTCAAATATGAACTGCAGGTTTTTTGCCAGGGTCAATAGCAGGCCATCATGGGCCATCAGTGGGCCACCACTCGAATAGGGTTTGACCAGATGAAAGCTGAGGTCGTTATTTAGGGTGTTGATGTCTGCCACCTCTGTATCCGAGAGGTCAATCAACGGATTGAGGATGTACTTCCTCTTCGGGAAATCGTACCGAAACACGATCGTGTTGCCATCTATGTTGCAACCAGGTGCTCTATCGACACATCCTTGAGGCCTGTGAGCAGCTCCACCCCATCACCACCAATGGGGTGGAGGGAGAATGCCTTTGAGTTTGCTTCATACTGTAGGGCGAATGACTTTCCGTCGCTCTCTTCTACCTTGGCAGCATCAACTGCGTACACATCTGCCAGGTCAGCAAGACCAGTCGAGTGAGCAAATATGGGTTCCATAGCACGCTATAGGAGGGGTTTAAACAGGACATATAACCATGCCGATTGTACGACTGCTGCTCTCCAGTGGTGAGAACGTAATCTCACCCTCTCTAGAGGGGAGACGGGTGGTACAGTACCATGTAGAATGGATCCTCTTCGAGGTGCCCCAGCGGGGCACAACATACATACATGCCGATGTGCTACATCAACCTCCGAGCAGTGCACACAGCAGCTCACTGGTAGAAGTCGGCCGGGACATGATAGAGTATCTCCCAGGTGCCAACAGCAACCTATGGAAAGCTATCAGTCCTAGCCTGTTCACACCTGTTTGACAGCCCCTCTTTTAACATATATGCCAGCACGGATGGGATATCAGATGCCCATTTAGAGTTTACACTCTTATTACTCATTGACCTGACATGATGTTACACCAGGCATATCTGACCTTTGCCGAGATGATGAAGAGCCAGCTACAGGGTTGCCCCTTCATGACCCCTGCACAGATAAAGGCCTTAAACGAACAGAGGCTCGCACTGCAACAAGAAGGAGAGCGACTACAGCGGGAGAGCTGGTATCAACAGAATGCGAGCATTGCAAGGAGGCGAAGGAACAGTGAAGGTTCCCGATACTGGCAGGCCCTCCTGGAGGAGAGTAAGTGGGACGCAGGAGTCTTGACAGATGCCGATGAGTCAGATGTCTACAATGATGCCACAGACGAGGATGAGCCAGATGCTATACAGTGGGAAGAGGAGGAGATGGCGCAGAAGTGTAAGCCCAAGAAAGCCATCCAGCGGCGGACCTACTATCTTGGTCATAAGGTGAAGTTTCAGATGTCATGTCTCAGAAAGCTACTGGCACCCGACATAGTGCTGGATGACCCCTGTCTAAGAGATGTCTGTCTCGACACCAGCAAGCTGGCATGGTTTGCCAGGCTCTCCAAAATGAACCCTTCTATGACTCATGAGCAGATTCTGCAGGTGATGTGATCTTAATCTCCAGGTATACTATAGCAAAATCAGAGTGGCGGAAGCAACCAGAACTATATCCCTCCCTGATGGCTAACGAGGGCGGTACCATCTACAGCTGGCGACTCCAGCAGATAGATACCATCAGACAGAATCCGTTGTCCGCTGCTGGGAAGTACATTGACTTTGCAATCTCGGCACAGATCCACGAGATCAAGAGCATGACACTCGAGTTCAAGCTTCAGACCACAATAGAACAGACGGTAGAGCTCCCTCAGGTTCTGAACAGGTGGGAGATTGTGCAGAGCAACAGCACCATGGACCCCACCTATGTGAACGATGAGTACCGAGTCCTAGGTCCGCTGGCTCGTGGCCCAACCCTCTATGTGAAGGGAAAGGGATACTACACTGTGGGGTGCAATGAGGGGTTCACGGAATTCAAACTACGGGCAGGTGTCGAGAAGCCTGTGGCAGTTCCACTCTTAACCCTCCACGAGAACACACGTGAATCTGGCTGCCATGCAGAATAGGCTGTTCCTCCGGTTGTACACTGAGCAGCTCGCAGATGCGACGATGAATGCTCCAAGACTTCAGGTCTGGCATGACGAGAATGACCAGGAGCTGAAGCAAACGGGTTCCAAACAGCGGATCGTGCATGTGGACCGAGAACACCAGCAGGTCCAAGCCACAAGTAACCAACGGGTAGAGCTGACATTGCAACATGGTACATCGGACTGTGTTGCTGTTGCGGTCCTGGTTCAGAAGGGAGGAGCCATCCAGCAGGTGGATAAGCTAGAGGACTTCAAGCTTGTGGTTGCTGGGACCAATGTTCTTGGTGAGGTGTGCGAGCTGGCTGATTGCCAACTCTACAGACAGAAAACTAAGTCATATGCACCTCTGTGCCTAACCAGTGGAAGCGACGACACTCGAGTCGGCATTTGAGGGCGGTCACCACCTCGGGGGGCTGGGACATCACACCTAATCAGGGTAACTGGCTCAGCTTCAACATTGGAAACCTCATAGCTGGGACTCGCTCATTAGGTGTGACGGTAGTTTACTTTGGCTATGCTAAGGTATGCGTGTCGAACACATCAGGTATTCAGCTTGAGCGTGCGTAGAGCACGACTACTGCCACCATCCCCACTGCAGCTGCCACCACTACTATAAGCTATAAACAGAGTTCACCAGGCAGATGTTCTATTCCTTCCACATGACAGAGTCTGCCGTTTGGGAACATGTAAGACCTACAAGTACATATCGCCGGTAGGTACAAGGCTGCTGTACTGCTTACAGATAAGTCCGCAAGGCAGATGGCCCAAGCATTCAGCAGTGTATGATGATCCAGAAAAGCCCCTCCAGTGGCCAGAATTGTTACAGGTGGATGAGGGTAAGGAGTTCAGGGACGAGACAGCAGCCCTCATGCGGAAACACGGTGTGGCGATAAGATGAGGTGAAGTTGGGCACCACCGTGCCCAGGCAATCATTGAGCACTGGAACCAGACTCTGGCAGAAAGACTGTTCCCACATCAGCATGCTCAGGAGATGGCGTGTCCTGGTGATCGCTCCAGGGTGTGGGTGAAAGGTTTGCCCACGGTGGTAGAGAGATCCAATGCTGTGGTTACTCGGTTAACTGGTAAGAAGCCAGTAGAGGCTATCCAACGATCCTCTGTTGCCCCACCATCCGCAGGAGCGAACAAGGGAGCGGAGTGCCTACCACCTGATGCTCTGGTTCGGTACCTGTATGACCCTGGTGAGCTGGAAGGGGGTCGACGGCGTGCAACAGACCCTAACTGGGCGATAGATGTTCACAGGTATGTGGAGGCGGATGGGCAGCCTAAATTGTACTACCTCGCTAGCGGTCCCAGGCGACCGTTTGTGCGAGAGGAGCTTCGGCTAGTCCCTACAGATACACAGCTGCCACCATCCGGAGTGCTCAAGCCCGCTGCTGTCTATTCATGAGGGATATGTCGCTCAATGGGCTCGGTATGGACACCATCTGGCAGCACATGGCGGTTATCATAGTAAGCGGCGAGTCCAAGTTTTTCCTGTGTATATGTCACCATACCCTGGTTGCGCATGTGTAGGCTTTGGTTTGTAGCTCTCTCCACCCCGCCATGTAGGGCACTGTAGAACCTCTGCTAAGAGACCTCATTCTGGCGCTTTGACATTTCCTTAGCCGAGCACTTACTTGCAGCTGCGCTCTCCACGTAGTAGTATTTGGAGCAGAGAGCGATGTCACGAGAGCCTTCGAACTCGAGCTTGAACAGTCCCGGAGTCCATCCAGACCATTTGTCTCAACCTAGCCAGTCCCGCTTATGAGCCTGGTACTCTGCTCACATCTCAGGGCGAATGACGTCGTCGAGGTTAGAGCCTGCTATAGCGATATGCGCGGAGTCAGTGTCCATCTGCAGGTACTCAAAGCTGTCACAAGCTACATAGCGATCGAGGAAGTCGTAGTAGAACTCCAGCATTCACAGCTTCGCGAGCTCATAAATGGCTATCCCCACCTAGAAGGGCCTTCGAATAGTGATTCTCGGCTTGCGACTGGAGCTCGTATGACTCAC
Source organism: Chaetoderma sp. LZ-2023a (assembly GCA_034401795.1). Taxonomy (NCBI): domain Eukaryota; kingdom Metazoa; phylum Mollusca; class Caudofoveata; order Chaetodermatida; family Chaetodermatidae; genus Chaetoderma; species Chaetoderma sp. LZ-2023a. The sequence continues at coordinate 62,455,738 of CM067369.1, read as the reverse complement.
TGATCTCCTCGAGATCTTCGAACCATGCACTACGCAGGGCCTTGTCTACCACACGTTCATCCTTCGTGAAGCTGGTATTGCTATGGCGTTCTAGGGCCTCGATGAGCTTCCCGTAGGCACTGTTGCTGAGGAGTTTGAAGAGATCTGCCAAGAGCACTTTGCTCTTATCTACATCTCCCGAGCGGCGGGCCTCCGTAACATTCTCCATGAACCACTCGAATGGCCGCTTGGCCTCGTAGTCTATGGTGCGGTATACAGCAGTGATCTCCAGACCATGTGTTATATACCACTTGAGGGTCGGGGCGTACAGCAGCCGCTTCTTGCCAGAGAGGGCAGCGACCAGCTTCTGTGTGGTGGGCCGCTTTCTCCCTGTTCGCACTAGATATGCCAGCATCTCAGAAGAGATTGCCTCTACCGGGATCTCGCGGTTATAGAAGAGAGGAGGCATTTCCTCGAACTTTGCCCACAGAGACTTGGTGACCTCTATATCCACCTCAGCAAAGCCAAACCAGCTGTCTGCTAGGAGAGCCTCCTTAAAGCTAGCTACCCCACTGGCACCGGACCAATGGCGCACTGTCTCCTTACCGCATGGCATCTCTTTGGCCATCATTGACAGGTTCAGAGCATTTGCGTTGTAGCCGAGTAGATGTTGGCAGACACGCTCACTCTGGCGGATTCGAGTCACACCGGCTTCGTGTTATCTGGTGAACACGATGCTGGAACCGCCAACAACAGCACCCTTCAGCATCTCGTAGGCTTCCTTGTCTGGTGAATAGAGGCTAACATCCGGCGTGTGCTGAGCGGTTCCGCATAGGAGGTACTGCAGTGACACACCTGGGAGAGACACCGCGTCTTTGAGGATGTCTATTTCTCGTTCTGTGTAGAACTCCCGCATCCGCTCTAGGGCTTCGATGAATGGACTGACGTCCAGGTTGTTGTAGTATTGCAGCCAGTCGGTGAATGTCCGCATTCCATGCTCGCTGAATGTCTGGTTGCACTGTTCCCACTCTGTTCACGTCAAGTGGTAGCCACCGTTGAGCTTAGATGTCCATGCTGAGTAGTCAGGAAGCCCTGGATAGTTGAGCTTCTCATGTGTGTCAAACCATTCATACGGGACCCAGCTCTTCTGTGTACACGCGTAAGCTTTGACCCATACCTCATACGAGACTCCTGGGCCGAGGTAGTTCAGCACATTGAGAAACCTTAGCTCAGATGTTATGAGGAACATGGTCTGACTAGCCTTCTTGGCGACTTTCACTGTACCTGTACTGTCCGTGAGCCCATCGACAAAGTACTTCTTGATGAGGTTCAGGTCATACCGCCCAGAGTTGAACCCCAGTACAGGCACTTGGTCACACCACTTGTTGATCAGTCGCTGCTGTTGCTTTGGGACCTTGTCCAGGTCTGTCGGTATGTGCTGTGCCCTAACCCTTGTCCGGATTAGCGATGCTCGCCGTTGGATCTCCAGCATGAACTCTCTGATCAGTTATTTGGGGTCAGGATTGCAGAGGTGAGTGGGCTGACTTGGGTTGCCCTCTAAGGAGCAGCCACCTGACACAGAGATAGGTATGTGAGTACTCTCGACCGTGAGACTCTCCGTAGGATGAGTCTTGATAGCATCTAGGAGTGCTTTGAAGTCATAGACTATGAAGTGTGGGTATGGGACAGTCCGAACTCGTTTAGGGATGCTTGGGCAGCGTTTTATACAGCACTCCCACTGTACCACAAGCATGCATCCAGAGGCTCTCAGCTTCTCCTCTCTCAGGACTGTCTTGAGGTATCTTTGTTCAGCATCCTCACCTCGCTGGTGTTGTGGACACCCGTGCGAGTGCCAGCCATGGAACTGGTAAATGGTGTTGGTGGTCGAATCATAGCCATCTACAGGAGCGCCCTCGATCCAACGCTCGCCACCATGCCCACACTCTACATGGTGTAAGTGTACGCCTCTGTTTCTCGACTCATACTCGATCCAACAAGTAGCCGCTGAACTGGATGGTTGGGCCGGATGGAAGGCTTTCTCATACGCAGACTGTGGCGCCTCAAACTTCTCGCCAGGACACACAATTTTTGTTTTGCTGCCTGTACAGTGATCAGCATGACAGTGACTGCAGACTAGTGTATGTGCCAGCTTGGAGATGTTCTTGATGTAGAAGGGGTGGTGGTCCCACACTCCGATGGTCATGGTGTCATGGTAGGTTGGTTCATACACGCGAATCCCGATCTTGGCGAAGAACTCTACCTTGTCCAGCTGATCCAGCGAGGTCTTGCAGACATCAGGTACTGTCTTGCCGTAGAACTGTGTGGCAAGCTCTCATGCAGGAGCTGTACTTCTATCAGCTCTCGCTCCTCGGTGGACTGCTAGACATCACCAGAGACACATGTTGTCATTGTAGGTGTCGAGGGCAGTCATGCTCTTCTTCTGTCGTAGGCAGTCTGGGAGGGGGCCTGTCCCAAGCAGAGGTTGGCGTTCGATGACAGCCCTGACCTCAATGTTGATTGGTCGAACGAAAGCCCACTTGGTGTTGGGTCGATCGATATTGTCTGTGTCGAGGCAGGCTTGCTCTCTTGCTGCCACCCAGTCCTGAGCTGCTCCTATCATGTTCAGCCACAGGCTCCCTGGAGCATTGTTGTGGAAGAGCATCACCTACCATCTTCATTGTTACGAATGCGATAGGTATGGGTGTAGTGGAGGTAGAAGGCGTTCTGGACAGTCTGCTGGATCTTTTGCATGATCCGGTCTGTGAGGTCTCCTTCTAGACCTCTGAAGAATGTCCAGCGTACTGACCAGTGTCCTTTATCCTCTCTCCCTTTCGCCGAGACGCTGGTCGAGAATGTGTTCGCCTTCTCATCTTATGCTCCGGGCTAAGGATTCAGACCTCGGCCCCCTTATGCTCCGGGCTGCGCTCAGACCTCGGCATTGCTTAACGATCCTGCGTTTGAGAGTTAAGCGCAGTGGATGGGCCTCCATCCGCCTCGCTACAGTCGTGGCTCGCATGCTAGCAGTCACCTTCTCGTCCAACTGACGACGCTCACGTATCCGCTGCACTTTCTTGTGGGGATTCCAAGGATCCTCTTTGGTAAGCGCTGGAAACCTTCCCATAGTCATTGCTCGGGAGAGTCGCCTCTGCCACTCCTTGGCACGGACCTGTCCGATCATCTTGAAGAATTTCGGGTGTTGTTTTATGCACTCCTAATCTACTCTAAACTTACTTTTATCGAATTCGGGAAAGGTTGTTCCTTTCTCTAATCTACTGATCAACAACTAGAACTCTTCTCACTTTTAAATATAAAACTAATACTTTATTAAACTTGTTAAATTTGCAAACACTATATAGCCGTATTGCAGGCTTACACAAAATTAACTTATATATTACTTCTGATACAAACTCAAATTACAAGCAGAATACTTCTTCATGAAAACGGTCTTTCTCTCGTAAAGGAATCAAGATGGTAAAATGATTGCACATACATGGTGCACAGGTATTATATAGGCCTTGATTTGCGTAGGCGTATGACGCTCTACAATGACGTCAAAAAGGGCTTCCCCTGTGATTCCCAACATTTCTAGTGATCTGATTGGTCACCCCCGCATCCCAATCGATCAGATTAAAGCGGCTCCAACCAGCTTGAATTTGACAAAGATTGACGGCTTTTCCAAAACACGTGTTGTTTGACAAACTCGTCAATCAAGCATTCCAGTCATAGTTTCACATTCTTTGAATTCTATTTTGTTGTGACAGCACTGCTGATGACTTTAACTCTGAATCATCATGATTGCCTTGTAGTGATGGATAAGCGTATTTAGCCACCGGGGCCAACAGTCCTCATCCATCAAGCTACACCGCAATCTGATCCCTGACCCGTCATGTGCAAATAGACGCGGTCATAGAAATCCCCTAATATTCCAGCAGTGCTTGCCAGAATTCGTCATCTCAATAATTTACCAGAAACAGAACTGGTTTTATTGAGCATGCTATTACAGCCAGCCAAATACTATGTTTGCTTCTCAAAATAATCTTTCATGTCTTTGCCTTGCAAGATACTGATATATTATATGCCGAGGAAACATCCTTAAGACATCCTCGTATCTAATCTATCCATGTCTCGCCATTCCCCCTCTTATTCTGCATCTTATGCTTAACCCTTCCTAAAGACGTAGGCCTTATTTCACACAGCATCAGTATTGGCAACATACTAGCTTAACGCGTACATTGTTCTTGGTCACAGCGACCAAATCGCTATCATTCTAGAACGGACTTAATTCAAACAGAATACTGGTACAAAGTAATTTATATTTATATGGGAATCTGCAACATAGCAACAGCATCGAACAACAGCTCACGGTAAGCTACTTTCTATTGCTATAATAATATCATGCCATTGCCTAAAACAGTCCTTCATAATTCGTCAAATAATCATCCATAACCCACGCATTAAACACAGCATTGCCTACTGTTATGCAATCGATATGTAACCATTGATGATTAACCTAATTCTATAAACAAACATTATGTATTCAGTGACTGTCCAATGTGACCAGTTACTATACTACAAAGATGGTATATGAATATTCATGAATGAGATGACGTATTTACACACGGTCAAATGTGATGTCAAGCACACGTTTAAAGGTCATAAGCAAATATTCGTCCGTGTCTCAAAAGATTCTCAAGGGTCTTTGTGGGTTTCAAGGTAGCTACTCCTTAAATCCCATATTCACAATCTGGAGCAGGTCGGCTTTCTTGGCCTTAGAGTATTCTCTAAGGCTGAATTGCTCTGCAATAGCGTGAAGCTGTGCAACAGTACTCATGGTGTATATCCCTGTGGATGCCTGCATAGGGTGCGGGGGCCACCTGCGTTGGAGAGTTAAGCGCTCCAGTGAATGGGCCTCCATCCGCCTTGCTACAGCCTTGGCTCGCAAGCTAGCAGTCACCTCCTCGTCCAACATACGAAACTCACGTAACCACTGCGGATTCCAAGGATCCTCGGTAAGCACTCGAAACCTTCCCGTATTCATTGCTCGGGAGAGTCGCTTCTGCCACTCCTCGGCACGGACCGGGTCGATCATCTGGAACAGGTCGGCTTTCTTGGCCGTAGAGTAGCCTCAGTACCTGTGGGTGGTGTATATCCCCTGTTTGGGCGTTCAGACCTATTATGTGTGGTGCTGGCGATCAGTACCTGTTGGTGGTGTATATCCCCTGTCTGGGCGTTCAGACCTATTATGTGTGGTGCTGGCGATCAGTACCTGTGGGTGGTGTATATCCCTGTGGATGCCTGTCTCTAAATGGGCATTCAGACCATATTATGTGTGGCGATCAGTACCTGTGGGTGGTGTATATCCCCTGTCTGGGCGTTCAGACCTATTATGTGTGGTGCTGGCGATCAGTACCTGTGGGTGGTGTATATCCCTGTGGATGCCTGTCTCTAAATGGGTGTTCAGACCCTATTATGTGTGGCGATCAGTAACTGTGGGTGGTGTATATCCTTGTGGATGCCTGTCTGGGTACGTAGTGGCCCCCGCACCCTATGTCCCCCGCGGTCTCCGCTGATTGAGAGGGCGGTGGGGGCCACGGATCCAGCGGCCGGTTGAGGGAGGTGGTACCCCGTGGTCTCCGCTGTTTGAGAGGGCAGTGGGGGCCATGGCTCCGGCTTGAGGGTGGTGGTATTATTAGTAGTAGTGTCTGGATTAAAATGATACAACCTCCCTCAACTGGCCGCCGTTCGGCAATCCATGGCCCCCACCGCCCTCCCAATCCCTGGGGCCTCCATCTAGAGGCATACCAACCACCTGTCTCAACAACCCTGGGGCCCTCCATCTAGAGGCATACACCAACCACATGTCTCACCAACCTATGCCCCAGGGATTGAGAGGGCGGTGGGGGCCACGGATTGCTGAACGGCAGACAGTTGAGGGAGGTGGTATCATTTTAATCCCGACACTACTACTGCTGTTACTTCCTATCACCATAACAACTTTCAGGAACACTGTTTTCGAAATGATCATAAATGATTAAGCTCTCCAAAATGGCTCTCAAGGAATGTCAATTTGCTGATCAAAGGAAGACTATTTTTTTTAATTCATCACTGGAATGACTGGCTTGATAGATGAGCCAAACTATTGAGTCGTAAATTTTCATAAAAAACAGTTTCCTCTTAGCCTGAAAATTGACACTCAATAAGCATGTATCTTTATTTCTTGACCAATCTGGACAAATAACTGTCTGTCTTTTGAATTTCTGCAGACTACATTTTCCATGGATATGCTGAATGTTTTGAAAACAATTTGACTGAAAGTTGTTGGTGGTTAAGTTTTTAAAATATTCAGCTCACCCAGAGTTATTGTCCATTGAGATTATTGTCTGGTAGCCTGCAACAATCGGACAGTTAAGGAATTAGCCATGTTAACCTTTTAACCCTCAAATTTGTTCAACAAAATTTTAATTTTCTCATAGAAAATGTCCATTTGCAGACCAAGAGAAGACTATTTTTGAAAATTTACCATTATAATGACTGGCTCAGTTATCGAGCCAGCCATTCCAGTGGTAAAATGAAAAAAATAGTCTTCTCTTGGTCTGCAAATGGACATTTCTCAAGACCACTGCAGAAGCTGTTTTTGGGTTATATGAGTGTTAAAGGGTTAAAATGAATTCCCACAAAACTGATGAGTGACTTACCAAGGAAGACTACTCTTCATAGGTTATGAACACTACAAGCAGTAGGGATAATTTACAGCAGCAATGCCATACTGCGGGGAATATCAGCAGCACCTTAACCGATAACATCAGCAGGAAGAGATTTCCAATTTTCACAAATCCGGAACCTTGGCAAGTGATAAAAGATGATGATTGATTCTGAGAGCATGACAAATAATGTGAATTTGAGTAAAAAAGGATTTGGCCAGTCACACTGTGCACATCAGAATCAATTTTAACACATCGAATCCTGAATTCCCAGAATCCAAATTTCAAAGTAACTATACGGGAAGCATTTTGATATTTTAGAAACTAATTTCTTGCTGCCTATGGCAGCAACAGCTCCAGTCAAATTAGTTTTCAAATAAGAGACTATTTATTAACCAAAGACATATTTCATACACTTAAATGACGGACCCTTGCCACTTTGGTATATTGGATCTACATCATTGATTGTGTTGAATTTCACCACAGGAGCAATGATCAGTCCATTTAATTTCAAAATATTCAGCGGTTTAATCCAGTATGTTTGGTATGAATGGATATACCGATACGTCAGCGTTAAAAATGACTAAAGATGGTTATTCTTGTTGAAATTCATCTTTCGAGATGTAACGTGTTACGTAATCTCAGTCCCATGGCATTTCCTGGCAAGTTAGCTGTAACATTTTGTTTATAGTGACACTAATTATTTTTCACATTCCAATATAGATGCTTATTTCAGGTTTTGCATTTCAGTCAGTTCAGTATAAACACAAAGACTGCATGCATAATAGTACATCCCTTTGTGTATATAATCATGTATATGTGCATGTGTGTTTGCTTGTGATCATGTACATATGCGTGTGCATGCATGCATTCGTGTGCATTTTTATTCATTTATGTATGTTGATTTAGTTGTGCGTGCGCATGCATGTGTGTGTGTGTGTGTGTGTGTGTGTGTGTGTGTGTGTGTGTGTGTGTGTGTGTGTGTGTGTGCATGAGTGGGCGTGTGCATGCACGCACACATATGTGCATGTGTGCATGCATGAGTTTATTTGTGCGTGGGTGGGTGGGTGGGTGCATGCGTGTAATGTCACATGCATGCTTAGGCATTTATTTGTGTGTGTGTGTGTGTGTGTGTGTGTGTGTGTGTGTGTGTGTGTGTGTGTGTGTGTGTGTGTGTGTGTGTGTGTGTGTGTGTGTGTGTGTGTGTGTGTGTGTGTGTGTGTGTGTGTGTGTGTGTGTGTGTGTGTGTGTGTGTGTTAAATACATTATGTAGTAAAGCTCGAGACATATTCTAATTAGGAATGCAATACTACTGGTATGCTAATTCTGTCTAAGGTCAAATAAATTTCCTTTGTCTTCATTATTAAGCTTAACTCTTACTTCTGACATTCCAATTAGGTCTCAAATTCAAGGTGAGCTTACATAAAGGCTTTTTATTGAAAATAATTTGACTGGAAATATATTATATATGTATAATCACATTAATGATATCCAGTCAAATATGTTTCAAAAGTCCTGTCTGTGTTGATTTCATATCGAGTTTTTCGACATTTTGTTGCTTGTGTATAAAAGCGTTATGTCAGCTGTACCTCATTCATTACAGTCAGAATTTACAAGGTCAACATTCTTGGATACATTCTATTTTTCCCTCCATTGGCAAATTTTCAACGCTAATGCAGCTAAAGTTCTCACAAATCAATAACGGTGAGACTCTGAAGAATAAATATACAGACAGCGCATAAATAAGTCAACGTATTTCCAAAACAAAAACAGAAACATGTTAATTAGTGTAATTTTGAACACGATGTAAGAAATGTTCTGATGAATATTTTGAACATAATTAGATTGGAAGGCAATTGTGCCTTAAATAAGGCATCAATGTCTTCCAACCGAATTACATTCACAGTATTCAACCATACATCTTATTTTGTTTTAGAAACATGTTAACTTATTTTTTAACTGAACTGTACCACATCTACAAATGGCACTGGTTTAACTGTCTCACTGCTCCAAGCTACCGGACAATAATTTCAATGGGTAATAACTGAATCTGCTGAATATTTTGAAAACAATTTGACTGAAAGTTGTTGGTGGCTTAGCCACCAACAACTTTCAGTCAAATTTTTTTTCAAAATATTCAGCAGATCCAGAGTTAACCCTTTCAGGATGAAGCTGGCCAAGACTAGCGCCTGTAGTGGTCTTGAGAAATGTCCATTTGCAGGCCAAGAGGACTATTTTTGAAAATTTATCACTGGAATGACTGGCTCGATAACCAGGCTTCTCTTGGCCTGCAAATGGACTTTCAATAAGTAAATATATTAATTTTTATAAAAATTTAGTCATTAAACAGTTAAACGCAATAGAAAATGTTGTCTGCAGAAATTCAGTATTCAGGCAGTTAAGTTAGTTAAAATACGCATAAATCAATAAATATCTTAAGTGAGATATATATCACTTACTGATCTATGAAAAGTTGAAAACATAGATCTGATTTACAATTTAATAAAAATTCTGTTGCATAAATGAAGCTAAATTAATCTAACTGTGAGCTGTTGCTGCTAAGGTTTCAAAATACTGAACGGGTTGCCTGTATTGTCGCAGTGAATATTGAGATACTGAGAATTTATGGTGCAAAGTGTTAAAATTGTGCGTACAAGGGGGTCTGTACCCGGCTAGATATGGGCAGGGCATAGCTAGAAATGGGAGGGTCATAGCTAGAATAGCTGAATTTCTACAGACTACATCTTCCATGGGATGTGGTTACATGTGATATAATGCGGCAAACCACAGCAAAACATGATTAACTGCTAGCCGTTTACCCGCAATAGATTAACCAGTGGTAGCTAACTTAACCACACTAGGAGCGTATATAAGCTATTTTACAAACCAGAAAATTGCATCTAGACTCTACTGAAACACAGTACACATCAGGCAAAGACCCGAGTTGAAGTCTAGCAATTTCTTTGCATTTTCAATGAGTTTTAACTCTGAATATGATGAATATTTTAAAAACAAATTGACTGAAAGTTGTTGGTGGCTTAGTTTTAAAATATTCAACACGTTCAGAGTTATTATCCATTGAAACTCTTGCCTCATGGCTTGCAGCTATCAAACAGTTAACTACCTAGCCTAGCATGTATACAGTATGATCTGGCTTCAACAGTTTCCGGCTCCAGAACATGTCATGATTTCTCTGTAATATCCATTCACTTCATTTCAGGACTCAATTCTTAACAAGTATGCTCCGTTTCAATTTACTTTTTACCTTTTTCTGGCTTCCTATGACTTCTGAAAGGCTTCTCATCAATCAGAAAATGAAGAGAGGACATCACCAAGAAACGGGCCTCCCTTTTAATCAGGTCACACTGTCTACATTTCCTGACTGTACTCTCTCTCTCTCTCTCCATGACTATTATGAAATTCTCATTCATATTTATATGGTGACAGTCAATGGCTTAGGTCCATGTGTATAAGAATTTTGGAATACATGAAATTAATTAGCTATCCATATTCCTATCGAGAGCCATATTTAAACTAGCATTCTTTCTGCTGGGCTATTAACATGACACTTACAAACTTTATATGTAGTAAATGGTACACAACGTTGCTACCCTAAATGATCTTTCATCCTTTTGTTGAAAAGACAGTCTTTGTCTCATATAGAATATCAATTACCACATGGCTTCTGGCTAAGATAGAAGAATTTAGTGACACTTAAAGTCAACAGCCATATGAGTGAGAGGTATTAGTGCTGCAGGAGGGATCCATTTCTAGCTATAAGCTCCTCCCACTTTTTCGTATGTGTTAGGATTATTTTTGAACCCATCTTTCCCAGATCTTAAATTTTAAGGGAACACTAGATGTAAGTTGTTGAATATTTTGTAACTGATTTGACTGTATGGTGTTGCTGCATAAAGCAACAACAGCACCCAGTCAAATTAGTTTTGAAATAATTCAGCAAAATGTTTATTAATTTATAAATTCATCAAAGCTGTACAATCTGTACACGTCATGACAGACTTTCAAATTTTCATTACAGAGTTATGACGCTAGCTCATTAGTGAAGTAATTTAATTATGACGTCAGATAATTTAGTCACAGATCGGATCCCTCCATTAGTTAACCTAGAAAATAACATACCTTAATCTTATCAAAGTCAACCATGTCCCTTAATTAGAACTGCTAGCACTATTCATAAAATAACTAATCTCATATACATTGGCAAATACACAAAAATTGTAATAGGTCAGTCTGGTTTTCTCTGGACAGACCTCTAAGGGAGATTTGGAGCATTATTGATTATCTATCAATGTACAATGTAGACAATGCGTGTATTCACACATTGTGTATGTACCAGGTATATTGCTGAAACCTTTAATGGTCATACTAGACTATGTTATGGTCTTGTGGAATGTCCGTTTACAGAACAAGAGAATACAATTTTATAAAATTTACCACTGGAATAACTGGCTCGCTAACCGAGGCAGTCATTTCAGTGATAAATTATCAAAAATTATATTCTCTTGACCTATAAATGGACATTCAATAGGCAGATATATCAATTTTCTTGACCAAATTTAACCATTAACGAGTTAAAAATTACATCAGGTATGATTCAAGCCTTTAAAGTTATCCCGAAGCAGGAAAATTAGTAGGACATTGTTAGAAAAATTCAGTGACATAATAGTCCACCTAGAAGCCACAATTTTAGATTTATATTTGGAGCCCACATTGTTAGGGATTCTATTGTTCTTGCTCTTGCGCAATGCTCAATAACAAACCATTCCGGCAACACTAATGATAGGGATTGTAGCATTGGCTTCCGAGGTTTATGGCAGAGTTGCATAGATGTCGCATAGTAAGAGTATAATTATTCAATTCTAATTGTGTATGTACTATTCTATAGGTGCAATGTGCTTAAAGCTGAATATATTTAATAAGTTGACTGAAAATTATTTCTGCCAATAGCAGCAACAGCTTTCCTTCAAATTATTCTCAAAATCAACAATGCTGTAATCTTTTCAAACAGAACAGAAAGGTTGTTAGCCAATTAAAAAATGACAAAACAATTATGATTAAAAAGCTGATAACTGGTAAGCCACTGTTCTTCGGAGTCCTATAGACAGGAAAGGAAGCCATCAAACAACTCGGTGATAGCACCTATTATGCCAAACAAACATGTAATCTTACCACATATGCTGAAAAGTGGAAACTGCCATCACTGACATGCCACAGTGCATTTAACACTCAAGTCAACCAAAAATGGCTTCTGTTGTGGTCTTGCAAAATGTCCATTTGCAGACCAAGAGAAGACTATTTCTGAAAATTTACTACTGGAATGACTGGCTCGATAAACGAGCCACTCATTGCCGTCGTAAATCTTCAGAAATATTCTTCTCTTGGTCTGCAAATGGACATTTTCTTCGAGAAATTTGGAATTTTCTTGAACAAATTTAAGGTATCAAATCAGGGACACAACTTCCTAGAATAAGGATGCCCGGGAAATGTTTCACCACAAACACTACTATAATTACTCAAAATTGTTCTCACTCAATTTTAATTTACTAATATCCAGAACTGGAGGTGCAGCCCATGTGAACCAAAGTTAAGCACTCACCTATGCCATTATCTTCATGTGCCAATGGATGAAGCCAGTTTTAGTTTTGTGCCGCCCATCTCTAGCTAAGCTCCGCCCACGCTTTGCCCGTGTTGGGATCGACATTGTAGTAGTATATGTGATAACTTTTGCCCTGAACAAGATTCTGTTACTCATGGAGAATTCGACAAACTTAACAAATTCTTCCAAACTATATGTATGTGATGGATTATTATGTGCTGGTAGAGAGAGGGAGGGAGAGTGAGATCGCATTAACTTGGACAGTGGTAACCTTCTGGCTAAGGTTAACCTTCTGATAGCCTCTAATGAGGTGTTTACCAAGAGGGTGATTGGAGCCAAGCAAATTACAGTACAGGTCAAACAAATGTGAAAAAAAATGTGACAAAACAAATACAATGTAAATAACAAAACAAAAACAAAGACAACAATTTTATATTTACAATGCAGGATTTTCTAGGATTTTTATTTTTTATTTCCTTTTGTCTTTGATTTGTTTTTGTGTTTAGTTTGTCTCTGTTTTTTCTTTGTTTTGTTTTGTTAATAGTTTTCCTAAAGCAATTGGATGTTTATTCTGAGCTGTACTGTGCTCATAAATAAGTTAACATATTTCCAAAACAAAGACAGAAACATGTTAATTAGTACAATTTTTAACATGATGTAAGAAATGTTTTTGTTGATTACTTATGAACATAATTGGATTGGAAGACCCAATTATATTCAAAATATTCAACAGTACATTTTATTTTGCTTTCGAAATATTTAAAGTTAATTCTGAGCTGTAGCATACACTAGGTTGAGAAGTAATGTACAGGGGTATGCGTACATCAATGATTCCTGTGGCCATGGTGGTTCCAGGGACCAACACCCTGAAATCTGTGGGTCCCAAACTGAAAATATGGGTGTCCAATGGAGATTTTCTCATCCATGCTAAAATTAGACGGTACCGTGGACATGCAGCTAATTCTGGGGGTCCCATGCTAGATTTTGTGGGTATTTTTGTGCAAAAACCTATAAACTAATTGATATTTAACAATAAGGTGAGAGTCTTAAGGGTCCCAAATGACCTCTGCCACTACTTATATACCATCAGAAAGACCCTTATGAGAATCACTGCCTGTGGTTAACATGTCACAAAGCACAAGACATCAGGTGGACAAGTGCTGCGCTGGTCATCCAAATTTAAGTTAGCCATATCGTGATCCTCTGACGTGTCAGATCTGGACTGCAAGCCATTCTGCCATTGATTTTGAATTTGCTGTCATTTGGCAAAGGTCCAGAAATGTCCAGACTCCTTGAATTTCCTTGGAAATGTGCAATTAATCAGAGCTGTGCCTGACAGTGTAATTTCAGAGAAACCCTAAGATTAGCACTGCCACAGTGGAGTGCACAGCATGCAAGGTGTGTCCTGTTAGTTGCAATATTTACCCTAATTACGCACGTTATCAGGCCGGTAATGGGCCAATACCGGGCCCAGCAACCTGCGTTATCTGCAGGGTTAATAAGCAGGACACAAATCAGCAAATTAGCATTGATTGTACCTTGAGCAATCCTTTAATAGTCATGGTTGGTCAAGAAAATTTAATATATTTTTTGCTGAATGTTCATATGCAGGCCAAGAGAAGAATGTTATTGAAAATTCACCACTGAAATAACTGGCTTGGTTACAGAGTTGCATAGTCCTCGTAGTTAAAGGAGGAATCCAATTTTAGCTATTTCCCACCCATCTCTAGATAAGCTCCACCCATGCTTTGCCTGTGTTGAGTGCGATCAATCCCTGCATGCTCGGAATCTCAATTTCCAGAAAACTATACAGGTAATCTGTTGAATATTTTGAAACTAATTTGACTGGGCACTCTTGCTGCCATAGGCAGCAACAGCATCCAGTAAAATTAGTTTCAAAATATTCAAAGGAATGTTTATTAAATAGTAAAGCCATACAATTTGTACAACAATGCTTAGTCCGTCATCAAATAAGCATTTGTGACAAACTTATTCATTCATTCATGACGTTATTGATTATGATATCATCATACACATCATGTAGTTGATTATGACATCATATGATTGAATGAGAAAGTGGAATCCTTCGTTATAAAAAATGTTTTATTGGCCTACACATAGTCATTCTTCGACTTCATGACTATTCCAGAAGTCATTTTGCCTGGCTTGATAATGAAATGGTTAAAGAGATGTGTGATTTTTCCTTTGTGGGCATGCACATAATTTCAAATTATAAAGTGTGTGTGTCATATGAAAGAGCCTTACTTTGAGCCTATTAGAACCATTCATTAGATCAACATTTAATTCTTGGTTGCCACGGCAAGCTAGGAGAAGTGAAGATATTCATTCCTCTGAAGTTAATTCTACCATAGTACATCTGATTTTACTTCACCCGCCCCCATGGGGCAGAGATTCTGAGCTGATGAGTCTCTTGACTATTTTGAACATACCGGTAACTGAATTGGAAGGCTTAAGCTGCTATAGTCTTCCAATCCAATTATGTTCAAAATAATCAACAGAACATTTTATTAGCTCACCTGGTCTGAAAGGCCAAGTGAGGTTATGCCATGGCAACCATCCATCGTCTGTCCGTCATCCGTTCATCGTCCGTCGACATTTCCTTTAAACGACTTCTCACGAACCACTTGGCTGATTTAAATTATATTTGGCAGGAAGCATCTGTAGGTCATTAGGGATTCAAGTGTGTTCAAATGAAGCCGATCGGCCAATATGGCCGGCAGCCATCTTGGATTTCAGCCGATTTTAGGAAACTTCTTTAAAAATCTTCTCCGAAACCACTTGGGGAATCAATTCCAAACTCATGAAACATCATCTAAGGCAAGAGGTAATCCAAGTTTGTTCAAGAGGACTTGAATGACCAAATGGTTCGGCAACAATCTTAGATGACATAGTTTTCCCGAAAACGACTTCTCCAGAACCGCTGAAGGGATCGGGCCAAAATTTGGGAGATATGATTAGGGCCTAAGAGCCATTAAAGTGTGTTCAAGGGAAGTTGATCCATAAAAAAAAATGGGGATGGCTGACACATTTTAATTTCAAATTTCCTAAGCGATAACCTTGACCTTTGACCCCAAAATAATGAAAGCTGTTTAGGAACCCAAGGGTAACATCCTTTTTATGCACAGGAAAGCAGTTCTCTCTAAAACCCTATACCGGATCAAAATTCTGTTCAATAGCAATACAGGTCCTATGGCGTCCTAGATGAATTCAAAGCTTGGACATTATCGGCTTAAATCTCTACGAGGAGTAGCATTTGAAAATATTCCCGAGTTAAAACAATACTCTGTGCTTGCACGTAGATTTACAATAACCAGCAATCCATGCTCGCATTAACTCTGGCGTCTAGTTGAGCGGGTAAAAACAACTACTGGACTGAAAGCTGTTTCATGTTTAGCTGTTTTCAAAATAATCAGTAGGTTTCATAATTGGATTTTCTAATTTTAAACCAGGAGCCAATGCTGACCATGTTTTGCTCTTTCAGGTCTAAAGACAATCTAGAAAGAGAATCTTTACAATTTAAGAAATATTTTGTTGAATATTTAAAAAAATATCTGTGTCAATGGATATCAAGGTAAATAAATTTCAAAATATTCAACATCTGTGCCTTAGTTATTGCATTTAATTGGTGATACCTGTGTAGTATAGGCAACATAGCACTAATTTACACTTTAACACTTAAATTCCAATATCTCAATTTCATCACAGTCATATAGGGAGCTGATGAATAATTTGAAACTAATTTGACAAGAATGCACAATCTATGGCATGCCATCACAAATCCTCATGTTCTCACTAATGTTTATTGTTCTCTTCCCCCCACTACACTGCCCAGCACCATGGAGTGAAGCCTAACATAAATGTTGTTTTGCAGTCTCCAATGGGTAACTTACATGACAAATATGATTGAAATCCACCAATTTGTTTCAGAGGAGATCGCTGGATAGATGGATGGTCGGAGGCAATTGCAATATCCCCTCTATTTTTACAAAACGTGTGGGAATAATTATTCAGCATATTGTTCCCTACATCACACAAAATTTGACTTTTCTGGTTTTTGAGGGCAAAAGGTTTCATCATGCTTAAACATAGCTGTAACCATAATAAATAAGTTGCAGAACCGTGACCGAAAAAAACTCCATCACATCAAAGGGAGACAAGTAGCGTGTAGTATTCATGTCAGCCTCAGTAATATAACTGTCTGCTGAATTTCTGCAGACTACGTTTTCCATGGGGTTTAACTGGATATGCTGAATATTTTGAAAACAATTTGACTGAAAGTTGTTGGTGGCTAAGCCACCAACAACTTTCAGTCAAATTGTTTTCAAAATATTCATCAGCTCTAGTATTATTTCCCATGGAAATTATTACCTAGTGGCTTGCAGCAGTCAGATAGATAAGAGGTGTCTGAGAAAGCCATGCGCCTTTTGTTTATTTACTATATGTGTTTACATCTTCAGTCATGCAGCTGATTTGACTGTGATTATTTTAGCATTGCCCGAGTTATTTATTCAACACAGTAAATTCTGTTTAGATCGGTGTGACAAGAGAGTACAATTAATCTGTGTTAGTCAGTTGAGAGTTTTAGACAAATTTTTGCAGTTGACGATTTGGTGGCGCCAATTATCCTAGTTGATGTATACATTTTTAATCAGTGTTTTCTAAAATAATAAAATCGGTTCAAGAGTTTTTCGTATGCAGTAATCAAACTGACTGTATGCATGCATTGTAGGCTCAAATGTAATGTAGAAAAAGTAGGTCAGTGGGTCAGTGTGACCTACTTTTCATGATTCACCCGCAGGTACAGAGATTCTATCAATGTTGTTAAATTTATATTGGAATGCCTGCCCGAGAATTGACCCAGTCATTCCTGTGGTAAATTTTCAAAAATTGCCTGCTCTTGGCCTGCAATTGAACATTTATAAAGGACAAGCTTAAATATTCTTGACCTTTAAAAGATTAAAATTAATTCCTGCTCCTCGTAGTAGTGTCTACGTACTGGATCAGTGCATTGCAAGATAAAAATCTACTATCATCCATTCCATTGACAATTGAATCAACACACAATCGGGAAGCAACACTCTGCATCATGTTTGGCGCATTATCCTGTCATTAACAACATCTAGCCGTTTGAGCGTGTAGCTTTGCAAATATATGGAGGTGCTTTTTGCTGTACATAGCTGCGGACTCGGTCATGAAACGTGTCTTATGCGGATAAAGTAGTTAGTATGATCGGATTGTCGTCTGCTGCTGTGTGTCAGTTGAGGCAGAAAATATAAATTACCTGGTGGGATGTGAAGTTTGCCTCCCGCAGGCACACTGTAGAGAGAAATTAGCACACGGCTTTAACATGGATGGACAGTTGATGCGAACTGCGGCTTGTCAAGCGAATTAGTTTGCGATTGTGGCTAGTCTGATCCGTTGGTGATCGCTGCGTGTCTTGGACATATTTGTGTCACTTAATGATGCTGTACGGTTGTCAGTCTGCCGCCTGACCTTTCATTGAAGCATGCATTCTTTGGAGTTCTTTGTCCTCTCTTGCTAACCATTTCCATGAAATACACATGTCAAACTCAGCAATGACAAATTGTAAATTTTCTCATTTTGTGCTCATATTTTTCTGATAGTTGTTGTTCATTTTGAAAACACAGTTTTGATATAATCTCCTGCCATCACTGTCATCATTTTCAAAAATAAGAAATATGTTTTTTCAACACTGACATAGATATCATGGGTGCGTGAATATTTTCAGTTCCCCAACCATTTTATTCGGTCACATGGTAGGTTCACTCATAGATATCTCTGGCTTTCTTGGGCGGACTGATAATTGTTTCTATAGCAGATAATTGAGGGATCTGTTTCTGACTATGCCCCACCCATCTATATCTAAGCTCTGCCTATATTTTATGCATGTTGGAATCGATGTGATGCTCTGAAATTCAAGGTAGCTATGCAGGTATAACAGCACTAACTCCCAGTCAAATTAATTTCAAAATATTCAACAAAATGTTTATTAAATAGTAAATTTATCAGAGACACAATTTGTAAAATTTTTTAATTTTCATGACAGAACTACGTCACTTTTATTGTGACATCAGCTAACATGTGAAGTATTTGATTATAAGGTCAGATACTTGAGTGACTGATCTGATCCCTCTATTGATATCGCTTCTGTTATTGCATTTGGGTCTTCACATCCACTTGTCTGGACAATCCTGTTTTCACAAAAACTATCTATTTGATTGAACTCAAACTTTAACTGGATTTCCAATCTGTGCACCTGATGTAAAGAAATAAATGAAAGTTTTTAGGGTGGGCAGTCTTTGCTCGCTTTTATTCTCATTTATTTTTGCTGTTAACCATTTAATGGTCAAATTTGGTCAAGAAAGTTTAAATGTCTGTCTATTGAATGCCCATTTACAGACCAAGAGAATACAATTTCTGAAAATTTATCACTGGAATGACTGGCTCGGATATCAAGCCAGTCATTCTAGTGATAAATTTTCAAAAATTGTATTCTCTTGGCCTGTAAATGAATAAGACCGCGTTTTGACCGTTATGACCAATACAGAGTTAAATCCATCTCCAAATCTAGATTCCTGAATACACAGGAGGATAGATAAAGCTTATTGCAATACTAACTGAGGTGTTCTACCCTAAAGGCACAGGCCTTTGAATTTCTGCCCACCCATCCTACTTAACATATGTTATGGGTGGACACAAATTCAATGGCATGTGCTTCAGCTGGTAATACATACTAAATGTATAGACTACACAGAAAGCTGGCCACAATAAACACAATATTACAAACACAATGGGTAAGGTCAAGTCTAAGCGTTATCTCAGTGTTAGTGTTGCACTAATACCAACACTAACACGGAGACTTGACCTCACGTATTGTGTTTATAATATCTTTATGAATAGAGGCATGAGAGTAATATATTGATTGACTGGTTATCTTATCTTACTGTGTGTGGTGTGAGGTGGTGTGTGTGTGCGCGTGTGCATGCGTGGGGTGTGGTGTGGTGTGCATGGGTGTGTCCATGCATTTATGCAAGCGCATATGTGTGGTGTAGTGCAAGTGTGGTCTGCTAGTGAGTGTGTGTTTTATGTGCAAGTGTAAAACTTCAAACAGTCAAATTAGTTTCAAAATAATTAACCAATTATCTGTGTGGTCTCATTGATATTAAGATATCAGAGTTCACACATAAAAATTTCATTCGGTTTATATATAAATGTGATTTCTCATGTCCTGACCCCAACAACTACAAATCCCCCCAACCCTTGCCTTTTTCTCCTTTTCTCTTCATGCATCTACTTTATCTGTAGTTTTTGATGTTTGTCTATCTGTCTGTGTGATGGATGCTGCTTATATCTGCACTAAGTTTGTGTAACACCTAGGTGTATTCATTCATAAATATGTGCACTCTTAACCTGTCTAAATAAAGAATTTATTGTTATTATTATTATTGCTCATGTTTACATGCATATTCCGCATGAATGCAGACACAGACATGCATGCACGTACATACACTCACATGCAGGGAGGGAGTGGGAGAAACAACTGCATGCACACACAATAGCGCACAAATTGTCTATTTCACTGCTCTATCAGCCACACTGTTTTGTTTGCAACTAGCAATATGAACAGCAATTGATGAACCAGGCTGAGTTCACTTTTGCGATTGCGCAGTCTGTGTGCTGGTGCTGGTTCTATGAATACATATATACAAGCATTGGTAATATGACTTCTCTGACTTCGACAGTGAAAGCCTATTGACAACCATGGACAACCATGGAATGGGTATTCGCTATGGAGGGGGCAAATAAAAAGGTGGTGGGTGTGTGGACATTCTCGTCCTCTCTGACTTGATAAATTATTGATCAGTGTCCAGACGCAGTGTGGCAATGGCAGAAGTTGGGGTGATCTGTGCGTATTTGTGCTAACACTAGCAGCCTGTCACTACAGCTCCCAATATCATGCTAAGAAGACTTGGATAACTATTCTACTACAATGTATAGATAGCTAAGGATTGATTTAGTGGTACAGTGTTGTGTAAATCTTTTAAATATTTTTTGGCAAAGGAATTTATAAAGTAATTTGCTTAATAAGTGTCAGTTACTCGACCATAAAAGTGTTAGGTATTTGGCTTGCATACTGCATTTTATGTTAACAAATCGGTAAGAATGATACATGTCAACCTGTCCCATTTACAGGTAGGAATATCTGACAAAGTTTTGCACAACAAAAAATGGCTTCTGTTTATAGATCTTCTGAGAAATGTCCATAATTGTAGGCCAATGAAGGAATGTCTTTGAAAAGTTAACACTGTCATTGAGCCAGTACATCTAGTGGTACATTTTCAAAAATATTCTTCACTTTGCCGGCAAATAAATATTCTCCATTAACAAAATGTTTATTTTCCGTTACCAATCTTGACAAGTAAAGTTTTAATCGCACTCCAACAGAGATGCAGTGTATAATGTTTTTCTACAGCTAAATTTATCAACCTACATCGTGTTACACAAAAAGATGGCTGATGCTTTTCTCTTCACAAAATGCAGTTTAGACTTAACCTTTAGGGAGCCCGAGAAAACAGACACAAAGTTCTGCGTGACGGCACAGTGTGTTTCTGTATTTTTACACCAACATATATTTGGTAACGAAGACATAAATGAGTTTTGTTCTAAAATATGATGATATGCTTTACTTTGAAAAGCATAAAACCTGCTCTTATGGCACATTGCCTGCTGCTGCAGCACGAATGTGGCTATGTATATTGCTATTTGAAGGTAGACAAGAAGTTATAAAGAGCTGAGACAACGTCAGCTCATGCGTGTTCAGAGGCGCTGGAGAAGCTGAGATCGGGAGGAAAGATGTGCATCCTGTCAAAGGGTTTCGTTTCTATGAGAAACAATGATTACTCAAAACATTCTGTTTTGTCTCAGTTGCTTCAGGATCAACCTTTCAGGAATGTTTCAAGAAATATTTCATGTTTTTTTAAGAGATACACTATCTTAGAGTAGTTTTACATTGTTAATAATATATTAGTGAATTTTCTTGCTAATATTTCAACACTGACATGTATTGGTGGTACAGTTTTAAACACACCTTTATCAGACTAATAGGCATTTGCGCATGTCAAAAGTTAATATTCGTTAAGAAATATGTTATTATCTGAAAATTTGTGTGGAAATGAAGGATCAGTATTTGTTTAAAATCAGTGATGAATGTTAAGTGTACAATATATAGCCTACTTGTTACTGTGATAAATAAAAATATGCTCATCAAATTTTATGCATGACATAAAACTAGAAAAAATATTCAACAAATTCTCATGTACGCAAGATACAGACTGTGGTAGGAATAATTCCATAATTTATACTTGTTGTACTAAGAACAAATGGATGATGGATTAAATGATATAACACCACAGTTGTTGTTAAATAAAAATTCCTACATCTCCAATACTCCTGCAAATCTGTTAATTCAAGATACTGGTGTTCAGTATTAGTCTCAGACACTCACTCCCAGTCTGTATGCTTGCACAACCATGCAGTATCTGTCACCAACTCTCGCGCGCAATGGCACGACTGGGCGTGGTGGGGGTGGACAACCCGCCACTAGGAGACGTAATTCACTTTGTTTTCATCCTGGTCAACATTACTCACCTTCTACTCCTCATTCCAGGCATACCGAGGATATAATCGTCACACCATTTGCACAGATACTGGCCAGTCTACGCAGTGTCCGCATGAACTACATTGCTGTCACTAATATCAGCGCACCAAAGGAAAGGTAAGCACTTATAGCATATATAACACCTATACTTATCTGCTACTGTACTCATTCAGGAAACCTCATTAACTAATTATGCTCCAAGTAGCTACTACTACTACTACTACTACTACTACTACTACTACTACTACTACTACTACTACTACTACTACTACTACTACTACTACTACTACTACTGCTATTACTACTACCACTACTGCTACTACTACTGCTACTACTACTCTCGCTGCTATTCCTGCAACTAGTACTCCTGCTCTTACTGCAAATATAACTACTACATACTATCATCATCATCGTCATCATCATCATCATCATGTCATCGCCCCGACATCTTGGATTTTGGCCGATTTTTAGAAACGTTTTGAAAAATCTTCTCTGAGACGGCTTGGGAGATCGATTCAAAACTCATTAAACACCTATGACAAGAGGTGAACTAAGTTTGTTCAATGGAACTTGATTGTCCAAATGGTTCTGCGGTCATCTTTGATGACATAGTTTTCGCGAAAACGACTTCTCCAGAACCACTGAATGGATCGGGTTGAAATTTAGGAGATGTGATTAGAGGCTAAAAGCTATTAAACTTTGTCAAGGGAAGTTGAAATGTAAAAAAACCAACATGGCCACCATGAACCAATCAAAATGTAATATGTTTGGTGGCCATATTAGATTTTTTTATTTGATGAATTTTGAAGCCAAAATTGTTTTTATATAGTTTTTAGGTATGCTGATTTCAAATTTGCCACTTTCGAAAGTGTTGGGTAAATGGTTTGGCAGCCATCTTGGACCATTTTCTGGCAAATGCTCCTATACTAAAGCAATAGAAAATTTCAAATGTCTTCTAGCGAACCACTTTACCGATTTCAAGTATATTTGGCAGGAAGCATCGTTAGGCTATAGAGATAGAGGTTTGATCAAACGAAGCCGATTGGCCAATTTGCCCAGCAACCATCTTGGATTTGGCCGATACCACTTGGCAGATTGATTTGAAACTCTGGAAGCCTTATTTATGGCAAGAGCTGAACTGAGTTAGTTCAAGAGAACCCGATGGGTCGATTTGCTTGGCAGCCATCTTGGATGCCATAGTTCTTGTTGCAATTCTGGCCAAAACCTTCTACTTAGATGCGATGCCCTTTCTAGCTGAAATGCCTATATTCAAGGTGATCGATACAGGCCGTTTGAGTTCTTGTTTGTATACAGTACCCAAGCTTGGTATATGAATGCATCATAGCTTAAAGGTGTGTCGTGTACCAAAAGTAGATCAGCAAGACCTACTTTTCATGGTTCACTGAACATCAGACGTTATGTCTTGTCTGGGGTGTAGTTTTAAGATTTCTTTGTACACAGTAACCAAACTTGGTGTATGAATGCATTGTAGGCTATTTTTGTGCGACATCAAAAGTAGTCAACCTGAAGTACTTTTCACGGTTCACTGAGTATCATAGACGAGTCTTGTCTCGGCTTTTGTTTGAATCTTTTGTCTACATTAACCAATCTTGGAAGATTTTGACATGTAATTAAGCTATTTTAATTCAAACCTATGCTACAATAGAAGTATCCATCTCTAGCTATTTCCTGCCCATTTTGAACTGGGCTCCACCCAGGGTTTCCACTACTGGAAGTCCGGGAATACTATACTCCCAAATTTCATGGTTGGACTCCCAAAAAACATAGCAAGGAAGTCCTGGACTTTCTGTTTTTTGGCACTGACATCTCTAAAACCAATGATTTAAAGCAAATTATATGTATTTGAACCATTTTAGACGTGCATGTTTTTTGCTTGGACTCCCAATAGCATTACCCAGGAAGACTTCCCAGACTGTTTAGAAATTAGTGGAAGCCCTGGCTCCACCCATTTTGTTTGTTTGGTTTGAATAAATTGTAATGCTTTTAATATTCTGGTAATTGTAGCCTAGTTTTAAAATATTTAACAGTATGTTTATTAAGTTGTAAATTCACTTACGAGAACAAATTCTGACACCTTCATGACAGACCATAGCCACTTTCGTGATTGACTACGTCATTTTGATTGTGACATCAGGGAATGAATGTTATTTGATTATCATGTCAGATATTTGAGCAACAGATCATATCCCTCCAGTATGATATCTGTCTAATATGTGATTTTCAATAAAGGTTTGACATGAAATTTGAATCTGAATGCTGCAAGCCTACTAGCAAGAATTTTAATGGGCAATAACTCTGACCCTACTGAATATTTTGAAAACCATTTGACTGCAAAAATTCAGCAGGCATACAGTTAATATAGCCTCAAAGAGGCTCATTAGATTAAATAGTTGATATATTATTGTGTGATCTGTGAATTTTGTATGAAGATTTCAATCAATTGGTACATTCAGATGTCAAAGTGTGAGCTCTTTGACTGCTAAGTTGTCGCTATGAAGTGTCCCAGTGCGATCAGCAGCATAATTAACCCTCCAATAACCACTTGAAATTTCAGTGTCTCAGGTTCAAAACACTTATACAGGAAAGCTGTTGAATATTTTGAAACTGATTTTACTCGGATCTTTTGCTGACAGAATATTCCTTACATCATTTCTGGTCTGTAAGGGTTAAATCATTAACCATTTCACAGACAAATCTCTGAAAAAGTAAATTGTTTACGATATAAAACGTATTCTGTTGAATATTTTGAAATTAATTTGACTGGAAACTTAGGTAGCAACGGCTTCCATTCAAATTAATTTCAAAATGTTCAACAGTTCTCCTGTATATTTGTCTTGAAAATAAGATATGTGGAATTCATCTGTCAAACGGTTAACATATCATTCAGTGTGCATGGCAACTCTGCACCCTTCGTTAACCCTTTAACTCTTGAATTTGTTTGAGAAAATTTAAATTTTCTCATAGAAAATGTCCATTTGTAGACCAAGAGAAGACTGTTTTTGAAAATTTACCACTGGATTGTCTGGCTCGGTTATCGACCCAATCATTCCAGTGGTAAATTTTCAAAAATTGTCTTCTCTTGGTCTGCAAATGGACATTTCTGAAGACAACTGCAGAAGGCATTTTTGGCTGATATAAGTGCTAAAGGGTTAATAGATTGCTGGTTGTAATATGGGTGATGTTGCAAGCCATTATGTTGCATTTATCATGCAGAAAGTAGTCACATTTTGAATTCTCTGCAATTTGAATTAGGACTAATCATGAATAGTTTCCAGATTTTAACTATGCCTTTCTGGAACCCCTAGGCAGATTGTCTTCCAAACTTGTATACACTAATTTAATTATCTATTAGGTTTGTGGCCATCTTGTATTTTCTGTCAAAGATTACTCACCATGGACCGCTACTACGATTTTTGCTAGACTTGTGTAGATTGACCGAGATATTATGTGAATTGTTGGTGACATAATCACATATACTCATTTTGTCCTCCTTTGGAAAAAAAGTATGGTATTTATATTTTTTACAAATTTCCATAGAGCACCCCCTTAATGGAGTTGGCAGACATAAATATGGCTGGACATAAGAGTAGCTTGGACCACATCTAAATGTCATCTTAGACTCAGAAAGGGACAAATAAACAAATTGGACTATTACTTGAAAAATATACACATTTTGCTAAAATCAAAAAATCCCTTCACAATGCATAACTTGTTTAACTAATTTAGACTTTGATTATGCAAAGAATTCCTATTCCATCACCAAAGTAACACAATTTTTTGTCCAACTTTCTACAGTTTGTATTAGAAAATGTCAATGCGGATGATTTAATTGTCTATGGCACACACAGCAATTGATAGAATATGCTGATGGCCACCATTCCTTGTGCGTCAGTCACGTAAGAACTGCGTAATGCGCATACATATTCTCATCAATAGACGGACATTACCAAACAAATTGTTGTCGCTCAGTGCATCCCCGTGAGATTTTGGATTTGGATTTTTATACTGCGATGTTTGATGGTGAATAATCACGTACCATGTGTGACAGGCTAGCAGTATGCCGAGTCATTTTCAATATTTTATGATCTCGCATGATCTTCCACGCTGACATTTATTTGTCCATTTCTTCATCTTTGTTTTTCCGATGAACTGTCATGATCCATTATTCCCCTCCAATTAGCACGAGAAATGTTAGCCCGTGTCTAATTGGGCTAAAGAATAATGGTGTGTAGTGAGTGTAAGGCCATCGCAGAGCAGTTTCTGAAAACAGTTCAAGCTATAAGATTTTGCTGTCAAACACACATGTTTTAAAAATGTACTACAACCAACAAATTATCAAGATTATGGAAAACTTTATTCCTTCAAAAATGTTCATTTCAAAACAGGTGTCTGAGTATTCTTCTCATGAAGAACCGTAATAATTTGAGTTGTTGAGAGTGTCAGCTGTTATATGGAGCAGAGAAGTATGGGGTGTGTAGGGGATTCGATTGCTCAGCAAGTCCTGCAAGTCTTTTCTTGCCCGACTTCCCATCAGCATTAACGTACATAATTAAGTGTCAATTTCTCTTGACATGCAAGTGGTCACTCACTAAGCACAAATTTCAATCGACTAGTCGATCATATGGATGGAGCTGGTAAGTGGATGCCCACATATGCGGGAAAGAAGATACGTAAAATTAAACTATTAAAATAAAATCCTTAATGCTAGTAAACATTTTTTTGTAAATGCAGAAAAGTAATTTTCATCTGTGTGTGCTGATCAACAATACCGGTATATTGTACAATTATCACCAACTCAAGAAGGTGTCTTCTAAAAAACAAGATTTCTTTTTCCAATGTGTAGTCATTCACAGAATGAAAATCAGCTCATCTGTTTTCTTGAGAGTTCCACTTTTGTAAAAATAAATTTTTAAATCCCCATTTGTGCTCTCTGAGTCTGAGCATAATTGATAAAAACCTAAGCATAGTCAAATTATATATTAAGCCATAAAGTACTGACAACTTGATGGTGTCAGCATTTGAAGTCTGGACGTTTGCGCTGATATCATGTACAGACTTAGTGTTAATTGATGGATCTTATATGTCACTCAAGTATGTGTCATAATGAATTACGTCACATATAGGTTGATGTCACAATCATAAGTTATGGGCAATGCTCAGTCACGAAGATGGAAAAATCTCTCAAGTGTATGCATTGTATGTCTTTGATGGATTTACTATTTAATAAACATTTTGATGAATATTTTGAAACTATTTTTATGAGGCGCAGTTACTGCCATAGAGAGCATCAGCACCTAGCTAAATTGGTTCCAAAATATTCAACAGCTTACCTGTATAATTACTGTGATAATGGCATTCTAGGAAATCAGGGTGAAAAGTATATAAAGCAATCTCAGCATGCACAAAACAAGGGTGGAGCTTAGCTAAAAATGGGCTGGGCATAGCTAGAAATTGGTGGGCCATAGTTAGAAATGGGCTGGGCATAGCTCAAAATGGGCGGGGCATAGCTAGAAGTTGATCCATCGGTTCAATAGATGTTTTCTGGTTTACATTCTACTGTTGATAATACGTAAGAGGCAGAAATTATAGATAATCTATCAGCAAAATAACGAAGATGGTAGTAGCTCACGCTTAATGTTGATTATTCTTAAAATAGTATCACATCAATCACCAAGACAATTGTGCAAGTTTCACAGCTATAATAAGAAGGTTCACTGATGTTGTTGCCAAAGACTTACTGTGCATTCTACACTTATCCTCCATTAACTCATTAATGATCAATCCAGCCAAAGCAGCTTCTGTAGTGGTCTTGAGAATTGTACATTTGCAGGCCAGGAGAAGACAGCTTTTGTCTCACCTGCATAGCAGAAAGCGAGACATTGGGATCACTCATTCTGGCGTCATCGGCGGAGGTAGCAGCGTCGCACTAGAAAATCTTTTGGTTAAGGATTTCAAATCAATTTTTTTCAACAATGGCTTATATGACTTTAATGAACCCTTACAGAAGTATTCTTATACAATACAGAGATGCGATCTGCATCATTACTGATATCATTTTGTGAGTTTTTTACTACGTTTTGAAATTGTCTTTGAAGGTTTTGAAATCAACAAGTGATCATCAGATTTCAAGGAAACTTTACAGGTGTGTTATTTGCTATACAGGGAAGCAATCAGCAGCATCACTGGTTTGAATCTTTGGATCTTTTCCTATTTTTAGCTCACCTGGCCTGAAAGGCCAAGTGAGCTTATGTCGTGGCGACCGTCCGTCGTGTGTCCATCCGTCAACTTTTCCTTTAAAACGACTTCTTCTCAAGAACCACTGGGCCGATTTCAATTATATTTGGCAGGAAGTATCCCTATGGCATAGAGAGTCAAGTTTGTTCAAATGAAGGCGATCGGCCAAAATCCAAGATGGGCGCCGGCCAAAATAGCCGATTTCTAGAAACACTAAAAAATCTTCTCCGAAACCGCTGGAGGAATTGATTCAAAACTCATAACACATCATCTATTGCAATGGTAGACCCAATTTGTTCAAGGCAACCTGATTATCCTATTTCCCTGGCGGCCATCTTGGATGACCTAGTTTTCGTGAAAATGACTACTTCTCCCGAACCGCTGAAGGGATATGTCTGAAATTTGATAAATATGTTTAGGGACCAAGGTCCATTCAAATTTGTTCAAGGGAAGTTTGTACGTTAAAAAACATGGCCACCATCAACCAATCAAAATTTAGCGTTTGTTGATCATATTGGCTTTTTTGTATTTGATGTATTTTGATGGCGAAAATTGCTTTATATATGCTTATCAGTGTGGTGAGTTCAAATATGCCACTTTCAAGACTATCGGATAAACGGTTTGGCTGCCATCTTGGTTTGTTTTCCCGCCATAGGCTCCCATAGTAAAGCAATAGGCCCATAGTAAAGCAATGGGGAATTCTTTAAACGACTTCTTCTCAAGAACCACTGGAACAATTCCAATTATATTTTGGAGGAAGCATTCATAGGGCATAGAAAGGAAGCGGATCGGTCAAAATCCAAGCTGGCCACCGGCCAAAATGGCTGATTTTTAGAAACACTGTAAAAAAATCTTCTCGGAAACTGCTGGAGGAATTGATTCAAACCTCATAACACATCATCTGCGGCAGCAGTAGACCCAAGTTTGTTCAAGGCAACCTGATTGTCCGATTTGCTTGGCAGCCATCTTGGATGACCTAGTTTTCGCGAAAATGACTTCTCCCGAACCGCTGAAGGGATAGAGCTGAAATTTTGTAAATATTCTTAGGGACCAAGCACCTTTCAAGTTTGTTCAAGGGAAGTTTGTTCGTTAAAAAACATGGCCACCATCAACCAATCAAAATTCAGCGTTTCTAGGTCATATTGGCTTTTTTGTATTTGATGTATTTTGATGAAAATTGCTTTATATATTCTTATCAGTGTGGCATTTTCAAATATGCCATTTTCGAGACTGTCGGATAATCGCTTTGGCTGCCATCTTGGTTTGTTTTCCTGCCAAAGGCTACCATAGTAAAGCAATGGGCCCATAGTAAAGCAATGGGGAATTCTTTAAACAACTTCTCAAGAACCACTGGGCCGATTTAAATTATATTTGGGAGGAAGCATTCATAGGGCATAGAGATCTAAGTTTGTTCAAATGAACCCGATCGGCCAATTTGTCCGGCGGCCATCTTGGATTTAGGCCGATTTTTTATTTTTTATCTGCTCAATGGTTTTCGAGCTACCCACCTTTTCGTGGGCAAAAAATTCACATAGAGAATGTATAGGAAATTTCAGGATGGATTTTTGAACTGCGACTATGCCTACAGTTTTTAGCTTACCTGACTTGAAAGGCCAAGTCCGTCTCTCCGTCCGTCCATCAACTTTTCCTTTAAACGACTTCTCACGAACCGCTGGGCTAATTTCAATTATATTGCAGGAAGCATCCTTAGGGCATAGGGATCCAAGTTTGTACAAATGAAGCCGATCGGTAAAAAAAAAATAGGCCGGCGGCCATCTTGGATTTTGGCAGATTTTCAGAAACGTCTAAAAATCTTCTCCGAAACCGCTTGAGGGATTGAAGGAAACCTCATGGAATATGATCTAGGGCAAGAGCTCAACCAAATTTGTTCAAGGGAACTTAATTGGTCAAATAGTTTGGCAGCCATCTTGGTTGACCTAGTTTTAATAAAAATTACTTCTCCATAATCACTGAAGGGATCAGGCCGAAATTTGGCAGATATGATTAGGGACTAAGGGCCAGTAAAGTTTGTTCAAGAGAAGTTGATCCATCAAAAAACATGGCCACCGTTGGCCAATCAAAATATAGCATGTTTGACGGCCATATTGGATTTTTTTATTTGATGGATTTTGAGGCCGAATTTGGTTTTATATAGGCTTTTGGGTATTCTGATCTCAAATTTACAATTTTCGTAACTCAGATAAATGGTTTGGTGGCCATCTGGGATCATTTTCCCCAAAAAGCTCCCATCAATTTAAAATATCTTCTCGAGAACTGCTGGGCCGATTGAAATTATATTTGACATGAAGCATCCTTAAGGCATAGAGATTCAAGTTTATTCAAATGAACCCGATCGGCTAATTTGGCCGGCGACCATCTTGGATTTTGGCCGATTTTTAGAAATGTTTTTAAAAATCTTCTCCTCCCAAACCATTTGAGGGATCGATTCAAAACTCACGAAATATGATCTATGGTAAGCGCTGAATCAAGTTTGTTCAAGGGAACTTGATTGACCAAATGGTTCAGCGGCCATCTTGGATGACCTAGTTTTCACAAAAACAACTTCTTCCCCAGAACCGCTGAAGCGAACAGGCCAAAATTTGTGATGTATAATTAGGAACTAAGGGCGATTAATGTTTGTTCAAGAGAAGGAATGACTGGTTCAATATTAAAGTGTGCCAGTCATTCAAGTGGTAAATTTTTAAAAAGTAATAATCTCATTCTTAGTGGATAATTTTGCATGTTTTTGTTATAAATTATCAATAATTTTGAACCTGACTTAATATTTTTAGTTTAATTTTACAGAAAATTAAATAAACTTACATATATTGAGGAAATATTTTCTGGCCATGTGACTGTTTTATGAGCATATGTAATTGAGGGTACAGTCAACACCATTGTAGCACTCAACTCCACCTCCACACCGCCAGAACCGGATTGCTAGTAGAGTGGCTTTAAATAGATGTTTATTTTTAATCTGCAAAGCTTGTAAGAGTACTTCAGACTGTATGTATACAGGAACATGTGGAGTCTGGATTTATTATAAATGTTAAAGTATATATTCAAGATATAGGCCAGTTTATTTTGGTACCAGAGGCAAACAGAGATAAATTCCTTCACATTTGAAGTCAGCGGGATCTGCAGTATTCATATTGCTTTGGCTGAGAGAGTATTTTAGCCCCTAAATATTAATTTTAATAAATCACTGAAGTTAAATAAATACATTTTTCTATGTCAGTGTTATCTTTTGCGTTTTGTTTGCTATGTGTTTCCTTATATTTTAAGAATTATATATGATACATTTTCCACTAAAAATTGCTACAATAACAGTAACTATTGAACATAGGCATTCATATTAGTATCCATATGACCTTAACTCTTTAAAACTCAAATTTGTTCAAGAAGATTTTTATTTTCTCATAG
Source organism: Chaetoderma sp. LZ-2023a (assembly GCA_034401795.1). Taxonomy (NCBI): domain Eukaryota; kingdom Metazoa; phylum Mollusca; class Caudofoveata; order Chaetodermatida; family Chaetodermatidae; genus Chaetoderma; species Chaetoderma sp. LZ-2023a. The sequence continues at coordinate 62,424,063 of CM067369.1, read as the reverse complement.
AAAATGTCCATTTGCGGCCTAAGAGAAGACTGTTTTTGAAAATTTACCACTGGAATGACTGGCTCAGTTACCCAGCCTGTCATTCCAGTGGTAAATTTTTAAACATAGTCCCATCTTGGTCTGCAAATGGACATTTCTCAAGGCAACTGCAGAAGTAATTTTTGGCTGATATGAGTGTTAAAGGGTTAATTACATTCATTTTGCAATTATCAACACAGAAACGAAATGTTTCATTGTATTGCGCAAACCAAGTGCAGTCACAGATATGAGCCTAAACTATAGTCATGTGGCCTACCAAGCGTCATGGTGAAGGTTTCCAGACTACTCAGTACTGTCTATGGCCACAGGCCCAGCACTGATTATGGCCTAACAGCTCACTGTGCGCTGTCAATCAAAGATCAGAAGAGATCCTGTGGTATGTTGGCCCACTCCTCAGTCACAGCCTAACCAGGCTCCTAGGGGCTGGTGGGTTGTACTGGCCAAACTGAAACAGCTGTTTACAGAAGGTCCCAAGCATGTTCAATGTGATTCAAGCCTGGGACAGAGCTGGTCATTTCATTTGCTCAATAGTCTCATTTTCCAATTAGAGCTTCACGACCCTCGCTCTGCGTGATCGCACATTATCATTCATAAGAATAAACACATGCGCTAATTGCACCAGCATAGGGCATAACAATTGGATGGAGAACTTCGTCCCTTTACCTCACACCATTCAGACATTCTGGATGCAGATAGGTCTGTATAGTCACCAGCACTAATGCCAACCTACACCATGACTAAACCTACAGAATAAGGGTCATGGTCCAGCAGGTTCTCATCAGCAAATCTTTTATTTGGCATCGCCACACATCAACACATCCATTGTAAAGGTCCAAGCAGAATAAGGACTGGTCTGTAAACAGGACAACTTCCCATTAACTCTCTAACCCCTGATTTTGCTGAAGAAAATTTAAATTTTCTCATAGAAAATGTCCATTTGCAGACCAAGAAAACGCTATTTTTTATTTACCACTGGAATGACTGACTCAGTTATCGAGCCAGTCATTCTCGTGGGAAATTTTCAAAAGCCTTCATTTGGCCTGAAAATGGACATTCCTCAAGACCACTGCACAAGCCGTTCTTGTGTTAAAGGGTCAATGAGCAAGAGTTCTTAGACCACTGTTGTGCAGTCTGTTTCTAATGGTCTGAATAGATATCGTCAACCCTGTCGTGGATATAAAGTGGTTTCGCAATACTGTATGTAGCATTAGTGGTTTGGTTTCAGAAGGCAGAGATGACAAGGAACCTGTCCTGTGGTTGTCTTGTAGCACTTGCATGTCTGATTCCACCATGACATCTGTTCACTTAACTGTTCTCGTGATATCAGTTCTATGCCATGGAGATTACTCTGACTGATTCCATGGGCAACATATATGCTGTGCTGTGTTCAGCCGCTTTACAGCAAATGTTCAAATGATGCAATCATTCAAACGACATCTGCGTAGCATTATTACACAAAAAGCATCAGAAAATTCCTTCAAATTCAATGAGATAAGAATTCTATTGTCTTCTGTGGGAAAACATGTCAGTAGACTGCACTTTCTATGCCCAATGCTGGCAAGCAGCAGTATAGACCACTAATGGTTGACTGCGCTATGCCAATTGTACTGTCAGTTTCTTTAATCACATACGGATTAGGTTAGGATTGCTTTGGGGTAGGAAAATTTAGTTTTCTGGTATTTATGCATATTTATTTAGAATATTCTTAGCAATTTTTTGTAGTAATAGAGGCTAAATAGGTTCAAGAGCTTGTGTTTTAGGAAGGCAGCCATCAAGGACCTTTGGCCTCTGGTTTCTTCACATCATACGTTACTGCAGACTGGTGACTGCCCGGTGGAGTTTTGAAATTACTGTGGTTGTCTGTAAAAGGCAATGCTGTGACAACATGTCATAAGTGGCACAGCGTAATCTGCTCAACCAGTTCTAATCAATAGATAGTTTCATTCCTAGCTATACCCCATCCATTTGTAGCCAAGCTCTGACCATTTTGTTCACACACACTTTAATTGATTTCATCATTTTGACTACTGAATTCACAAGGGTTTAAATTTCAACGTATCTATACAGGTAAGATGTTGAATATTTTGGAACTAATTTTACTGAGTTCTTGCAACAGCTCCCAATCAGATTATTCTCAAAATATTCAACAAAATGCTCATGAAATTATAAATTCACAAAATGCATACAATTCAGATGGTTACTTTTGTGTCGGACCAACATCATTTGATTATGACATCAGCTAACAAATGACATATTTTAGTTATGACATCAGAGACTTAAGTGACAGATCAAATCCTTCCATCCTGATCAATGTTAATCCAGGTAATTATAGGAGATTGACATGTCCTATTCGTACTACAGCTGCAATGTGTCTAAATAGCCAGCGATTAATACGAATAGCGGGTATAGAGAATTCGGTCAGCAGGATTTTGGTAATCGAAAGTTGACCTCAACAGAGTGTTGTTTTTCATGGCTGGCTATTCAGCATGGTTCGTGTAATTAATGTTGTGTAAATATTCTGGATTTGGAGGGTGTACTAATGTTATTGTGCAAATATTTGATATTGATTTCTCTGTGTATGCATGCTTACTGGTGCTTGATGGGCACACTAACAGTTCTAACAAACCGAGTACTAAAATACAGATTTCTTTGTTTTTTATTACGATTTCTCTTAATCCTTTGAACCTCAAAATCCCAGAATCTCAATTTAAATATAAAATTGGAAGTAATCTGTTGAACATGTTAAAACTAATTTGACTGGTAGCAGTTGCTGCCTATATGGCAGCAACAGCTTTCAGTCAAATTAGTTTTAAAAAGTTCAACAGAATGTTTATTAAATTATAAATCCGTCAAAGTCATACGATTCGTACAATTTTGTGACCGACTTTAATTTTCATGACAGAACTATGTGATTTTGATTGTGACATCAGCGAACATGTGGCATATTTGATTATGATGCCAGATCCTTGAGCGACTGACCAGCTCCCTCTATTGAACAGTTTACATACGCCATCATTATCCCTGGTGCTTACACTATAGATGATCAATACAACTAACCTCATCAGACACTGATGCTTTTTGTTGACTACGACGTCAGAGGAAACGTCTGAATAGTGATTATCTTGGAAGACAGTTGTTAAAATCAATAAGCGATCTGTTCCCCTGGTGATTACGTAAATGTCTAAAATCAAGCATGCTCGTTTGCTAGATATTCCAGATTTTGTCTTTGCCTGAATGTTTTTTAGTTGCCTAAGGCTTATGTACACCTACAATTTTAGAGTAAAAATACTACATTGTCACTGACAGTGATAGAATGAAATTTGAAGACAATTGTTCTGCACAGCTATCACTATTGTCTTATGTGAAGATTTTCTATTTTCTCAGTTGTGTCCCGAGTCATGTCTTCTAGCATCAGAGGTTGATCTTATAGAGCTATTGTTTTCTATGAGCTTTAGTAATTTTCTATCCATCCCTTTTCAGTCTTCATAGAACTTTATTTATTAGCTGGCTTTTGAATTTAAGTTTTTCTGACACTAAAAGACTTTTGTCTTAATCCTTTGAACCTCAAAATCAGAGAATCTCAATATGGCAGCAACAGCTTCCAGTCAAATTAGTTTTTAAAAATATGGGGTAGTAAAATCACATTAAGTCACATGCTCTAACTTGTTCATACTCAATGCGCAACAGTTTCTTAACCCTTTAACACTCATATCAGCCAAAAATCTCTTCTTCAGTGGTCTTGAGAAATGTCCATTTGCAGACAAGCGAAGACTATTTTAGAAAATTTACCACTCAACCGAGCCAGTCATTCCAGTGGTAAATTTTCAAAAATAGTCTCTTTGTCTGGAAATGGACATTTTCTATGAGAAAACTGAAATTTTCTTGATCAAATTTGATGGTTAAAGGGTTAAAGAAAGAGCAGGAGTATCATCTGTCCTTCACATAGGGCACCTAGTCTTCTTCTCGTCATACCCATAACATGGTGGTGTTTTGTGAGGTGCTGTGGTTTGTTAGAGGACACTGGTAGTGATCGCCTATAAGCAGAAATTGTATAAGAGAGCATTTTGCTATCAGAATATTCAGCCAATATAGCTGCCGCAGGAAAAGCATCCTTCTGCAATAATTAATACCAGTTAGGTTTTATCCTGCCAAGGGTTGTCAAGATTTAAATGAAATTTAATTACATTGTCAATGAATTGGAAATTTTGGAAGACACATTTGTCCTCATTCCATAATTCTCAGTAGAAGACAGATTCTTAGAAGTTGTGGCATTCTGGGAATGCATCACGAAAGATTTGTACGTACCGCAATCCAAAATCTGTGAATCTTGATAGATTTCTACCATTCAGTCTTTGACACTGCTAGTTAGATGATTGTATAGGATCCACTTAAATGAATCAGAAAAATTCTTATATAAGGCACATGTAATTCTCCTGTGAAAAAAAGAAAGCATTTGTCATTGGAGAATTGGCTGTACAAATGTATCGACGACCCTGAGTTGAAGGTGATTATTGCAACAGGTCTAAGGATGGGAATGTATTCCATATCAGATATGATTTCGAAAGGTTTGTTAGATTCATATTCAATGGACAAGATTGGTATTTGTATCTTCCATTTGGTAGCCAAAAAATGACTACAATATTTTTTAAAGTTTACAACTGGAATGACTAGTTCAGCAACCGAGCCAGTCATTCCAGTGGTAAAATTTAGAAAATAATCTCTTGGACCATCAATAAGCCCAAATATTTAATTTTCTTGCCCAATCTTGACCATTAAAGGTGCATATTCACAGCAGATTGCTATAAAATAAAGGTATTGAAATGCTATACTTGTAGAGGCTTAAATTGTGCACCTAGAAGTAATGAAACAAAATAAATCTTAACATGTGATGATTTCTGTTTGTCAACCAAAAAACTATAATAATTTATACAGAATAAAATGATCATATGTTAAGATTTATTTCGCTTGATTACATCGAGGTACACAAATTAAGCCTCTAAAAGTATCAAATGTAAAACATTTTTAAAGCAGTTTGGTGTGAATATGCACCTTTAAATGTTTAAAAGGGGTAGTCATCTTATGTCTGATAATGGATTGATCCGATATATCACTCAAATATACAACGTCTTAATTAATTTCATCACAGGTAGCCTAATGTCACAATCAAAATGCATAATAAATGACATATTTAGCTCTGTTATAAACATTGAATAGACCGTCAATGACATATTTAGCTCTGCTATAAACATTGAATAGACCGTCAAGTGTACAAATTGTATGTCTTTACTATTTAACTCTTACCATTATGATGTCAATATTCTATCTTTTACTGTGGCAATAGCAACAAAACTGGTGTACATTTGACAGCAACATCTTCCACCAAATTTGTAGAAAAATTAACACCAGTTCATCTTTTAATATAATTTTAAAATGTTCAATTTTGACATGATTCTGCTAAGGGTGAATAAAGTCTGTTGAATATTTTGAATCTAATTTGACTGGGCGCTGTTGCTGCTTACCTATATAGTTGCCTTGATATTGGGTTTCTGGGAATTCAGAGTTTGATTGATCCCAACAGGTGCAATTCATGGGCAGAGCTTAGATATAAATGAGCATAACATAACTAGAAGTTGATCCTTCTATAGGAAAGGAAAGTGATTGTTCAGCTGATAGGGTGTGTGCATATATCCATGTGCACAGTCTCTCATTGATCTCCATTTGTGTGCGTGTGTGTGGATGCGTGTGCGAGTGGGCGTACATGCGTGTGCCTGTAAACACAGCCTCTCAATAATCGCCATTTCCTACATGAAATTGTACTATGAAGTGTGAAGATCAATTCGCTCTGTTCCTCTCTAAGCTGTGAATGTAGTCACTATGAAGATAATGGGAATGAATTACCTAAATAGGCCAGTATTTATAATTACAATACCTATGATTGCGTATTGTAGTCGTGATGTGCATTGCTCAATACGTCTTGCTTGTATATCACTAAAACCGCCTAATGATCATATTGATTATTCATGGGCAGTGGAGCACATTAGTTACTGGTTTAACACATGGTAGTGTAAATGACCACGCACGCATGAACAATAGCTATAACATACAGTTGGTAAATTCCTGTTGGATTATTTTGAGAACAAAGTAGCTGATGGTCATAATTTGTGGGTATAGAGAAGAATCACTATGCAAATTGTTTTAGACTATTCAGTAGGTGCCTCGTATATATTCCTTTAGGTGAATGATCCAGTGAACTGAGAATAGAATAGGTTCCCTATGGACGAATACAGACACAGTCAGCTGTAGCTTTTGTACAGCATTTATTTCTCTACATGACCATTGCTCATTCTGGACAGTGATGGATGGTCAAGGAATTAGAGGGAAATGGCCTTGTCAGTTATCTTATTGACTATTTGTTCTCACTGCTGGTATGTAGGAACTGTTGATATAGTCTGGGATTGCCTAGGTATGCATATAGAGATTGTCTGGGTATGTAGAGATTATAATGAGGCAGATCCAGAGCCATATCATCCCACCCTCCACCCCACCCCACTTATATGGCTCATGGTTATAATCTTTCTTATCACATGATATGTGGGTACTCCGATCAATTGTCGCAATATCCAAATAATGAACAAAGCGAATAACTATTATCAGCTTTGTATCATTTGTCTACAGCCAAGAATGTAGTCAGACTCTGCTCGACATATCTCAACCACCGGCCCTGTGACAGATATTTGGATAGCCATCATATCTGTCCAAGTATCTGTCATAGGGCCAATTGCGGTTCTCGGAGAGCTGTCTCGGACTACAAATAATTCCAGTATTATTTATCACTCTGAATTCAGAAATTGATATATCAGGTCATCTAATTTTCAATTTTCTCATGTAGAGGATTCCTGGTTTCCACCCAACCCCATTCCACGTGGGAGGGTGAACCCTCACAAACAATCACCAGACCACACCAACCCCTAAAATAAATCTATGGTCATCTCTGCATGGCCAGCGTGGGTGCCACAGGAGCAGCATGGTACTGTTGTAGCACGTTTTGAGCTAGCAAGACCCCACCCCTCCTTCCCTTTATGGAGGAAGAGGGACATCCATCCTTGAGCCTCCCCTGGTCATGACACTTTTTGGACGGCCACTCCTGTTGATATAGTCTGAGATTTGCCTACAATATTTGCCTATTGTATGTCAAATTTGTTGATATATCTGACAAAGCCTATGTCGCAACTGTAATGAGGCACACTTGTTTGTATCATTTGTCTACAGCCACGAATGTAGTCAAGAATTTGGGGGTTTATAGCTTGTACTTTTTCGATTTACTAGCCAGCTGGTACCAGTAGGTAAAATTGTCCAGTAATCAATGGCATTCATTGTGCCTGATCAGACTAACTGACTGCGTTGACAATCCTATCCTGATGTTTCTAATACAATGATATCTCTATTATGAAAAGATTACTCATTATTTGGTCGTCATAATATGAGAAATTGCTTCTCAATTCCAGCCAGCCCCTGGTATCCACACATAAAGAATTTGTGTTCTCATTTCCAATTATTTACAGCTTTTGGCGAATAGGCTATTATGAAAAGGAAATCTGCTTTGGAAGGAAACAAAATTTATCCTTGTGGAGGGAAAATGTCAAAGATCTAAAGCCAGCCGTAAGCACGTAAATCTAGAGTCCTGTCCAGCATAATATCAGAATTCTTAAGGGATTTTTTATAACACATCCGATTCAATTCCGCATTCTTGCCTATATATTATCTAAACGTATTTCTTCATTTTGTGTATTTGCATAGATAATAGTTTAGAATAAAGTCATCGTCATATTACTGTGCTCTTTCCTGTCTAGCTGGTGTAGTAGAATGAAAGACATCATAAAAGACTCATGCTCTTTTGATCAAAGTTTTTAATCTGTCCATTGCGGGCGTCTGTCCATCAGCTTTCTCGTTAAATAACTTCTCATGAATCACAGTTGTTATTACACCACAAAAACATCCATTACCGTTCAATCACTACTTGCTAAATCAATTATCTGCATTTAGCTACCAGAATAAGATTTTTATGCTTGCATACACTCCTCCCCATGCCTATTCCTATAAATATGGACCCTCAACCAGGCTACTGGTTAGGTCCATCTCCAGTATATTAACTGATATAGACTGGCACCAGTCTACTCACTCCATAGTGCCGCCTGTCACTAAGCGTCCTGCGCACTGGAGCCCAAATAGGAAACAGATGCACTTTTCAATTATTCTGCAAGGAGAACAACTGCACAAATATTATCAGAAAGTTTTTATAGCTTTGCGCTGTCAGCTTATTATTGAAGGACTTCCTCACACTAAGATATGCCTACTATGAAGTCTATCCTCCCAAAATTATGTTTTTGGAAGTATTTTGTGGTTATATTGAACTTTATAACTATTTATATAAAAATGTTACCGGTTTTCATGGGTTTCGTTTTCATGGTAACAACTTTAACATGCCTAAGTCATCATCATATAAAAAGACTCTATTACTCCAGTCAGCCCTTAATCACTTTCAGTTTAAAAAAAAGAAGAAAAAAAGTGCTTTACAAGGAATTACATTTAATTCCCCATGAGAGAAAACAATCTTGAATTTGAACTTATCCAGCCTTTCTTTGAAAGGCATTTGCATGTTTTTTAGACTCCTTTTATCAAAATTCTAAGCTGTATGCTTCTTTCGTAATCTTTTTTCAGTTTTTAAGAGTGTGTTAACGACTGATAAATCAAGTGCACGTCCTCAATCTGTGAACGAGTTCACTCTGTGGAGTATGGAGGACATTTCTGTTTTAAGTGCACTACGTGTACCGCCACATCGATGTGCGGGTTTTGCATAGGGTGGTCTGCGTTCGTATATCTAAGTTTCTTTAAGGATTATTCATCCTTACAGCGCTGCACTATGGTCGTCCTTCCCCTTCCTCCATTGCTAGTAGACAAAAGCTGTGTCTTTTGCAATATTCTAATATGTCTAATCCAGCAGCAACGGAGGAGGGGGGGGCTTTTTTGGCGAATTCGGAAGCAGTGATAGCTTTATTTGCGAGATTTGAATCCTTCACTGCAGTTTTGACTAAATCTTCAGACGAAAGAATATCTTCTGCCATCATGGAGGCCAAGAAACAGGAAGTGTCTTCTGATTCCGACGATAGCCCGAGGGCTAGCCGCCATTCCCGCAAATGGGGGAAGCCGATTCCTCTAACGTCAATGCAAGTATTCAGGTCTCCTAAGCAGAAGTCTAGAGCGACTAAGCTCTTGAAGGTGGGCTCGTGTAGTTCACCGGGTCAAACCCACATTAGACTTGAGGGTGACGGGCATAACCCTCAAGCAGTGGTGGCGGAGGCGGAAGCTGACGTCCATAAGCCTGGTGCTTATGCTAATGCCAAAATTTGTGGTCACACCGGTCATCAAGATTCTTCATAGGTCACCTATAGCCATAGTCTGCAATCTAGTTTTGCTAGTTCTTCCGCTTCCGTTGGGGTGGATTCGGGACTCGGGTTTACTTGCGTTTTCCGGTGCTACTTCCATTCCGACCATTTCCGGTATGTCTTCCGGGTTTGCAGGACATCCAGGTCTTCGAGATCCGGTTCTTACTTCCGTTCCGACCGTTTCCGGTATGACTAATAAGCTCTTCCGACTTCCGGTTGGGATGTACTTCTGGGCTAGTGAATGAATCAAGAATAGAGAGCAAATAATTAGAGCAAATAAGCTCTCGAAGGTGATCTCGAGCAGGTCACCGGGTCAAACCCACGTGAGTCTTGAGGTTGTAAATAAGAAGAAAAGGCATGACCTTCAAGCAGTGGTGGCGGCGGCGGAAGCCCCCGTCTTTAATATATATGCCAATGTCATTGTCTTAGATCAGTTGTAGTGGATTCAGGTCCTCAGGACAGGGGTTACTTCCGTTTCCGTATCTACCTCCGTTTTTTCCGTGTCTGGCCTGACTTCCTGTTTGCGTATTTCCGGTTCATATGCTTATTCTGGTTTTTTAATGTATATCCGGGTTCAGTTTCCAGTTGTCTTCTGTTTTGCGCATTTCCGTTTCCTATTTTTACACTTCCGGATTCGTACATCTGGGGATAGGGTCATTACCGGTTTTCATGGTGTTCCATGATTAACTTCCGGTTCTGTCTTCCTTTTTTGGATTTCCGGTGATAGCTCTTACTGAGATTCCAGGTTTGTCTTTCCTAGGATCTAGTCATCATTTTGTCTATGAGTTAGTCTTATTTCAGTAACTGCTTTTAAAATCGGAATGTTTAATCGCTGAAAATATTAATTCCGAGACATTGCCAGTCTTGAAGTCTCTCTTGGAATTGTAGATATTCAGCATTTATTCTTTTATCAGTCAAACATTTCAACGTAATTAAAGACTCTTCCGACTGGTTGTCGGATGTTTTTTTTGTTGCAGTCGATAAGTCAGTCTGTATTCTACGCATTATCGCTAGATGTCGCAATTAAAATTAATTTTTAATTTCATCCAACTTTAGATGGCCAGTTGTCTTCGGGCCGTTCAGCCTTTTTTCGCGCTCTTTTTTCCTCTTATGTCGGTATGTTGACATATTTATTTTAACCAAGGGAATTAATTTCTTGAAGACAATTCCTGTTTCTAGCGTAATTCTTAGTCTAATTCTGACAGGCGCTGAAAGGAATAGATTCAGTAGTGGATTCATATGGAAGAGAATGGCTCTAAGATTAATGATTACAAGAGCAAGAAAATGCTGAGAATAGAGAAATAAGATTAGGGTGAAGGAAGAAGGAATAAAAGCCGAGTTTTTTCTTCTGCCTTGTCACAGTCATGGTTTAGGTGAGTCTTTTTGCTTAGATTTTATATAATATTGCCTCTGTTTTTCAGCATTTTGTTTCGTGGTTCATCCCGTGGTGTTTAATCATAATCTAGTATTAGTGTTTTGTGTATTTAACATCCAGCTGTTTCCAGGATTCATTATCATTCTATCAATCATTCATTTTTATTAGCATATCAAACTCAATGACATCCGTCTTTACAAGATGATAATATTGGTTCTAAGACTTTAATAATAATAAAAATAAGATACGTATAGGTCTCTTCCTTCATCCTCTGCCCCTTCTAAAGTTTTCTTCTAGTCATGGTCTCCTTCCTCTCTCTCTATTTCTGTCTTCTTTCTTTTTTCCCTTCTATGGGGTTTTCCCGTATTTCATCTATCAATCCTCTCAAGGGATCGTCTGGTCCTGTTCTTTCCTCTTTTCTTCCATTCTTCTTAATTCCTCTCTTCCTCTTCTTCCTCTTTTGATCATCTTGATCCGATTGGTTCTGTCGTTCTCTCTTTTGAGCTTGAGTTTCTAATTGTTGATTAAGGTCTGGTTTTCTCATTGTTTTCTGTTTTTAGGGATTCGTCCCTTGTTCATTCTTTCATGTCAGCTTTTTTCAGACATTTGAACTGTTGATTCTATGGCCTCTGGTGTCTCTTCTCATCTTTTTTCTTCTCCATCTCCTAATCCTTCTTCTATTCTTCTATTTCCTAGTCGGTCAGGGCTGAGGAGATTTTGTCCAGTCAGGGTCTCTTCGGATGACTGGTCCCTGGCTCACTGGTGGATTGCTTGGACTCTTTCTCTTCCTTGTAAGGACATGTTTTCTATAGACCTTCCTTCTTTTGTGTCGGCTCTTTCCTCTTTTAATTCTTCTTTCTTGTCTCCTCTGGTCCTTTCAATTGACAATTTGGTCATTATCATGTTAGTTTTATGTGTGAATTATGTTAATTCCAAGGAATTTATACATACATGAGAGCGTTCAGCCTAGGGTAGGCTTTCCTACCCTGTCATTAAATCTTAGTAAAATGATCTCTATTCACTCTGAAACATTCAAATCAGCATTAATTTTAATTTAACCAAGGGGGTATGTCATGATTAAATCTCATGATTCTTACTCCCAAGTCAAGATGGAGACCATCTCCCAGATCATTTCCAGTCTAGATCAGGGTATGTGGTCGTTTCCATCAACCAAAATGACGCCTTTTTTCATGTTTTCATTTACCTTTCATTCAGAAAATCCTTGAGATTTGCTTACTAAGATCGAGTTTGGTAGTTTTGCGCCATGCCTTTTGGCCTGACCACGGCTCCCTTTTCTCTTTCTCGCCTAGTCTCAACCATGGCAGATATTTTCACCGTCATTCTATCCATCTCCACATTTATATAGATGATTGGTTAGTAAAGTAAGTCTTCTTCAATTCTCTCAGGAATTCTTCCAGAGGTTTGTAGTCTGGCATGCAACCTAGTGTGGATTTTAAATCTAAAGAAATCAAGCCTGGGTCCCTCTCAAATCTTCACGCATCTAGACGTTTCTTTTGATCTGACCCAGGGTCTAGTCTTCCCCTCAGATCCAAGAATAGATGCTTTATCAGTGGCAATGGAAATCCTGTCTTCTTCCATGGTCTGAGCAAGATTTCTGCTAAGAGTGATAGGTTTGATGGTCAGCGTAGAGAATGTTATTCCATGGGCGGCGCTGATGAGAAGACCTTTCCAAATGTAGTTAATGTCCCTTTGGAAGCAGTCAGTTCACTCTATTTACCATCAGATTCCCATCAGAGAACACTTGATTCCTCTTCTAGATTTTTGGAATGACCATTCTCTGCTTCTGATGGGTATTCCAGTGGTAAAGTCCTCCCCTCAGCCGATTATCTTCACAGACGCTTCTCAGGAGGGATGGGGAGTGGGGTGGGACTCCCTGTCGGTTTCCGATCTTTGGTCCCTGGAGGAGTCTGCAGCTCATACCAACATTCTGGAATTGTGTGCTGTCAAGAAGGCTCTCCTTTCATGGTCAGATCTTGTGCTAGGGCTCAAAGTCTCGATTCGGTCAGACAATTCGACAGTGGTCTCTTATATCAACAGGCAGGGTGGTACAAGGTCATTCATCCTTTGTCTAGAAGTGTGAAACCTTCTCTTATGGTGTCGCAAGAATCAGATTCTTCTAGTGTTTCCTCATGTCCCAGGTAGTCTGATTTTTCTTGCGGACCAACTGTCACGTCTCAGCAAATTCTCCCACACAGAGTGGCAGTTAAAGAGGTCTGTTGTCAAAGCAGTTTTCAGTCTTATGGTTCGTCCTCTGGTAGATCTGTTTGCGACATCGCTGAATGCTCAGATCTCCTCTTACATGTCTCTTTTTCCGGACAGTCAAGCCCTGGCCGTAGATGCCCTGTCTCAGTCCTGGACAGGAATGTTCGTCTATGCGTTCCCTCCAATGATTTTGTTTCCGTTAGTGTCAGAGCTCTAGATAAGCAGGGTTTTTGCGTTTTCACCCAATAAAAATTGCCAATCACCCAATTAATTTTTAACATCATGAGTACTGAAATAGAAAATCACCCAATTAATTTCAGTTCTCTTGCTAATAATGTATCATAACCCAATTAAATTCCAAAGAAACCCAATTTACAAAATTGCTAAGAGTGAATCACCCAATTATTGAAAAGCTTATCTAAAGCTCTAGTTAGTGTTGAAGAATGTCAAAGAACAAATCTGCGAGATTCTTTTATAGCTCCTTTTTGGCCAAAGAGGATTTGGTTTGTAGACCTTCTAGATCTCCTGGTGGACTTCCCTCTTCTTCCATTCTCCCAGGATCTTCTGTCTCAAGTTAGAGGTCTTTGTCTTCATCCAAACCCAGAAATCTTCAGTCTGTGTGTTTGGAGAATATCGAAACTAAAGTCTACGAGAATAAGTTTCTTCAAGATCTCCAGTAATTATCAATTCTTCCAGAAGAGAGTCGAACTGCAGAGTTTACAAGTGTCGACTTAAAATCTTTTGGAGAATGATGCTCAGACCAAGGTCTCATGCCCGATTCTGTTTCTATTCCCCAAGTATTAGACTTTTTTAACATATCTCTTTGATTCCTTCCATTTATCAGCTAATATGGTTAGGGGGATATAGATTTTCTCTGGCATCTTCTTCTTTGCCTTCTGTATGCCGATGTCAAGGACACTAAGACCGTTAATAGTTTTTATTAGAGGTCTAGGCAATATTCGCCCTCCGATAGCTAAACCTTTACCTTCATGGAACTTGGCTCTGGTTGTTCAAGTGCTGGCAGGCCGTCATTTTGAACCTCTTTCCTCTATTAGTATTAACGGCATCTGCTAGAAGGCGTTCAGAATTCATGCTTTTTCTGCTGAAAGGGAGAGATTTATTGTTTCAGGAGACGGTTTAGTTTTAATCCCAGAAGGGATCTAAAACTCAGTCTAACCGGTTTCCTGCTAGTCCGATCATTTAAAAATCATTATCGTCTTTTTCACCATCCGATAAACTCTGGTGTCCTGTTAGGGCATTAAGAATGTACAAACACCGAACTGATTTCAAAAGATTTGATCCGTCCCTTTTATGGTTTTCTTATGCAGAAAAGTTAACTAAGCCGGTCTCAAAGTTTACGATATCCTGATGGACTTGGGAGACGATTAAGCTTTGTTACGAGATTGCTTCTCCGGAACAAATTAATCTCTACCATAGTAAAGCTCATGATGTTAGAGGAGTGGCTTCCTCTTTTGCGCTTTTTGCAAGTTCGTATTTCGATGAGGTCATACAGGTTGCAGGATGAAAATCTGAATCCTCTTTTACAACGTTTTATCTGAAAGATCAGAGTGCAACAGCCTCCTCCTTTCGTAATATTACGATTTTAACCAAAAAAGCTGAAGACCATTTACCAAGCACATCTCGCCATTTTCGTTAAGACTGGGCGTCTGTAAGAAATGGTGTGAGTTTATTTTGGTTTTTATGTATCTCTAAGTTCAAGTTTTCCTTATTTGATAATCATGGTGTGATTGATTTAAATGCACTATTATGTTATGTTATTAACATTTGGATAAGATTGGTTTGATTTTTATCCTTGTTGATTCTCAAATCGCCTCCCACCTAATGTTTTAAGTGGGACACTGACCAAATCTACGGGTTTAGCAAGTAGTGATTGAATGGTAATGGATGTTTTTGTGGTGTAATAACAACCCCCCACAGACCCCCTTGCGGGTTGGTCTGTTGTTTTATTAACCACTATAAAAACATACTTACCGTTCACTCAGTACGACCCAGCCTCAACCACCCCTCGTGGAATTGATTTGAGAATTTGCCTATAATATTGGGCACTGAAATTCAGAAAAGTGAATCTGTTTCCTATTTGGGCTCCAGCGCGCATCCACAAGCACGCTTAGTGACAGGCGTCACTGTGGAGTAAGTACAGACTGGTGCCAGTCTATATCAGTTAATATACTGGAGATGGACCTAACCAGTGGCGTGGTTGAGGGACCATATTTATAGGAATAGGCATGGGGAGGAGTGTATGCAAACATAAAAATCTTATTCTGGTAGCTAAATGCAGATAATTGATTTAGCAAGTAGTGATTGAACGGTAATGGATGTTTTTATAGTGGTTAATAAAACAACAGACCAACCCGCAAGGGAGGACTGTGGGGGGTTATCAATTATATTTAGGGCATAGGGATCCATTATCTTCCAAAAGACCAGGCTGAGGTGGACTAAGCGCAGCCCTGAATAGGATTTCTTGGTTACATGGACTTTGGTATCATACTGAGGTCCCTTACGTTTACCAAATATGGACATGCTGGTGTCAGTTTTGACCACAGCGAGACTGCCCATATTAAGAAGTATGGGTAACAAAAATAGATATAACTTTCGATACAGACATAGCAGACTAGCAAATGAACACTAAAAAATAGTGTAGTTTTGCCCTTTATCATTTCCTACATGTCATCATTGCATTTTTTCATGACCCCATAATTGAATTTTTCTCCTTTGAGAAAAATTGATTTCTTGCCAGTTTCCATAGTAACACAATTCCATGAAATAACAACTTCATTGGCCCTTTAGATTTGTCGGACATTATACTCAATGTTCAAGAAGTTAACATTAAAATATTCTTTCATTAGCACTTTGTCAGTCACAACAGTGTACAGTTCAGCGATTTTAGCCCTTTAACCCTCAAATGTGTTCATAGAAAATTTTCATTTGCAGACCAAGAGAAGACTATTTTAGAAAATTTTACCATGGCAATAATTGGCTCGGTTATTTTAATTATTAGCACTTTGTCAGTCACAATAATGTGGAGTTGCCTGATTTTAAGCGGCTGACAAATTTTGTGACCTTTTGAGCTCTTATGACCTACTTCCTCAAATTATGTTGCAATTTACAGTAATGAAGGGGGTGGGTGGGTTACCTGTCAGCATGGATAATGCCGATTGGGTCCGTAGTAAGTAACTGATGGATCTAATAAGATTCACATTCCTTACACCGTAAGGAACATGAATCTTATTTGATCCATCAGTTGCTTACTATGGACCCAATCGGCATCAACCATGCTGACTGGTAACCCCCCTGCTTTACTACAAGTATCAGCATTTATTAACTAGGTTACTTTATCCTCCCATACCAGAGAGGTTACAGCTATGATGTCACACACCTTTCACATCACACTCCACAATAATGTCATGCTGGCATTTGACATCACACTGCAATGGGCGCATTCTATATTTGCTGTTGAGTAATGGCAACTAAATATTCAACACATGCCTACGAAGCTTTGCCAACAAAACAGGTCTCAGTCGCCATATCAGGGAAGCACACCATAAATCTTTGTTGTAGTCATGTGGCAGGTGTGGTAAAACCATCCACAGGAAAGCGGATCTCCGCAGACACCTACGCGTACAAGTGTACAGCTGAAAGCACGGATATCACTGCACACTTCTTTGCAGACATACGGGTCGTACCAGCTGAACGACTCACCACTTGGCAGTCCCGACCCAGGACAAGGGCTGTATCCAGGGTTCGAATCACACGATTCTGGGCTTGATTCAGATTCCTGGATCTAGCACCATTTCGGAGAGACAACCCAGGGACATCCCATACCCACCCAATCTTCCCCTCCTCTCCCGCATCCCCCACACTGGAGGACAACTGTCAACAAAGTGTATCGCATGCCTGCAGTACACATTACTGTAACAACAATTGACAATGATCCAAAGTCCAAGATGGCCGCCAGCCATCAGTGTAAAGGCCTAAAATGGAAGGTATTCAATGGGAATACATTATAATGTTAACTATTGTGAGGACAACTGCGGACAACCACTGCATAGGCTGCGGACAACAATACACAGACATGTAACCAACTGCAGCCAACCCCTCTACATGCGGTCAATTGTCAATCTCTCAGGCCTGTAACCATGTGGCTAACTGCGGCCAACCACATTATATGTGGCCAACCCTGAATATAATTCATTAAATGATTTGCACATAGCATATAGGAAATGGTAGATGGCCATAAAAGCAATATTTTGAGTGGTCATTAACTAGTCTACTCTGATTGTATTGAAAGTTTGTCCATTTATGCTACTCATAACCCATAATATGGGCGAACTCATTGTGGACCAAAGCTGACAAAAAGATGTCCATTTTGGTAAATACAAGAAGTCTCAGCATGATAATAAACAATTTTCATCAGGGATGGTCCCTGTAATCAAAACTTAAGCTTAAATGGGGTTACTTCACTCTCAGCGTGGCCTATGTGCTTATGGAGGAATCCAGTTTTAGTGATTCCCCATCCATCTTTAGCTAAGCTCCACCCATACTTCGCCAATTTTGTGATCGATCAATCCCATACCTCTGTGACTATCAATTTTCAGAAGACTATATACGTAAGCTGTTGAATATTTTGAAACTAATTTGACTGGGTGCTCACAGTTGCTGTCTATGGCATCAACAGCACCCAATGTAATTAGTTTCAAAATATTCAACATCATGTTTATTAAATAGTAAAGCCATACAAATTGTACAACCTGACATACTATTAAGCATTTGAGATGGACTAAATTGAGTCATTCATGATGTAATTGATTATGCCATCAGCCTACACATCACATAGTTGATTATGACGCCATATGATAGACTGAGAAACTGGATTCATCAATTGTGAAGCAATTCAAAATTCTATGACTCCAAGGGTAAAACCAAGCTCAGTAACATATATTTACGAATCACCAACATTTATAATTTGTATTTGAACAAGCCATTGTTCTGTTGCTGTCTAATAGAAGTTTCCATTTCTAACTATTCCCAGCAGTCTGACTACATTCTTAGCTGTAGACAAATAATACAAAGCTTTCTAGGCACGCCCCCTTTGTGCAGGTTTTCGAATTAATTTTACCGGTTTGAAAACTTAATTCCAAAAATTTATATTTCAAGATAACAATACAGGTAAGCTGTTGACTATTTTGTCACCAATGTCACTGGGAGCAAATACTACTGAAATTAATATCAGAAATAGTCAATGAAAGATTTAATAAATTGTAAATTCACCAAAGACATACAATTTAGATGATTACTGTTGAGCCTTTTCCACTTTCGTGTCTGACTTATGCCATTTGATTGTGATGTTAGTCAACAAGGGATGTAATTTGATTATGATGACAGGTACTTGAGTGACAGATCAGATCCCATGGTTATAGCACATGATGTTCACAGTATATTTCTAATTGCATATCAAATGAGGTAATGAAGAAACATATTTTAGAGAACTTACCACTGCAGTGACAGGCCCCCTTAATGTCAACTGCCACTTTTTTTTTATTCTGCAAGTTTTGAAAACAATATATAGGATATTGTGATTGCCTTTTCCATCCATCCATCTGTCTGTCCGTCTTTCAATCGCCTCCAAAACCGTTTGGTGTAATTAACCCTTTAACACTCATAACAGCCAAAAACAACTTCTGCAGTGGTCTTGAGAAATGTCCATTTGCAGGGCAAGCGAAGACTATTCTTGAAAACCTATCACTGGAATGATGGGCTCGATAACCGAGCCAGTCCTTCCAGTAGTAAATTGTAAAAAAATTGCCTTCTCTTGCTCTGCAAATGGATATTTTCAATGAGAAAATAGAGATTTAAAAAAAAAAGATTTGAGGGTTAAAGCTAATTTGTTATGTGAGTTACCTATATGCTTATTGATTGCGAGACGGTATTTATATTGCGCCCCATCTCATGGCTGACTATGAGGCTGGGTCAAAAGTTTGAAGTTGGTTAAAGTATTTGCAATGGTGTGTAATTGACTGCACATTCAATTAGTATCTTCTTCTCTTGGTCTGCAAAGACATTTCTCCTGATCACTATAGAAGCCATTTTGGTCTGGCTGGCCCATTAATTTAAGGAGATAAGATAAAAAGCTATCACTGTTTTAGTGATTTCCTTTAATTCTTGGACAGAAGAACCAATAGATGAATTCACTTTTAGCCAACTAAGCTCCACCCATGCTTTGCCTGTGTTGCGATCGATCCAACTCTGAATTCTCAGGGTCACAATATCAAGGTAGCTAGATATAGGTAAGCTGTTGAATAGTTTGAAACTAATTTGATGGGCTACTGTTGCTGTCTATTATTAAATGGCAAATCCATCAAAGAAGTAAAATTACTACAACCAAACAGACTATACCAGGTTTATGATGGAGTATTTCTGTCACTTATGATTGTGACATCAGCCTGCATGTGACATAATGGATCTTTCCAGTTTTAGCTATGCCCTGCCCACCTCTAGCTAAGCTCCACCCACACTTCGCCTATGGCAGCAACAGCGCCTAGTCAAATTAGTTTTAAAATATTCAACAGAATATTTATTAAATAGTAAAGACATACAATTTGTACAATGCATTTCCGACTTCAAATATGCGTTTGTGATGTACTTATCTACGTCATTCATGACATCATAGGTTGATTATGACATCATATGATGGATGGATAAAGTGGAAAGGACCATTGCTTATGACATCATATGCTTGATTGACAGATTTAGATTCCTCTATTGTAGATCTGCTTGTGTATTGCCTGAATGTGTGGCATCATGTAATTGTGCAGTGTGTACAATACACACGTTACTTGGAATATTGGAGATACCATTCTGATGTATTTAGTAGATATCTCATATTCATTGATCTAGGGATTTTTTTCCTGTTACTTTGGAAATTCTGCTTTCTCTACTAACTATTGCGCTGTAGTGAAAATTGATTGTGCATCTTAGACAGCTTAGATTCCATCCCGCTTTAAGAATGATTAACTGCTAAAGAATATTCATAGAATTGTCATCGGAATAGCGTCTCCGCTGATCACTCACCCTGTCCAAAATTGAGAGAAATGACGTACATTCCATTTCCTTCGCAGTCGCACCTCAGATAGCCTCTAGAAAATTTCTGTCCATTGTAAATCTCAATGGATAAAAAATTTGTCGATAAAACAGTGTCTATTCCTTCAGGACTCATTACGCAATATTTAGCTGGAAGTAGGTGCCATTGAATAGATTTTTAATTGGTCTTGTCACAGGAAGTGAATTACCGTTTTCTCAAAAAGAGCCCAGGAGGCGAAGGCAGGTTTGGGAGGTTTGGGAAGGTGATGCATTGAATGAAAATGAATGACATAGATGGACATAATAAAGGTTTGCGTGATTATACATTTGCTTAATGTGAGTCACATGGGTTGTTTCGTCATCATGATGGATTCATAAACGCGATATATGTATATATATATATATATATATATATATATGTATATGTATATATATATATATGTATATATATATATATGTATATATATATATATGTATATATATATATATGTATATATATATATATGTATATATATATATATGTATATATATATATATATATATATATATATATATATATATATATATACTGAGCCAAAAAGGTAACAGTGAAGTTTGGTTTGTTGTATTAAAACTATGCGTCCATTTATAACCAAATTTGCAGGCCTGTTTCGTCAATGTAATGTCTCGCTGATCATGAAGAAATGCAAATCATTTCTTGCATTTCTCGGCCACACGCTTACTGCATGTGAAAATGCATTTTTCATGCACTGGCCCACATTGGCGGGTAGCGAAGGCAAAAATTCACCATATTGCAAAAGCAGATAACGAACGTTAACAGAAAACACTTAAAAGTTTACCCTACCAAACATGGGCCGCCGTCCAGGGCTACCCGAAAATCAGCGCCATGAAGCAATGGGAAGACTCGCTGCTGGGCAGAGCGTTCGCGCTGTTGCTCGACATTTTAATGTTCGCGCCTCAACCATTTGCGGTCTCCACCAACATGAGCAGGAAACTGGACATGTTAATGACCGACCACGATCTGGCAGACCGAGAGCAACAACACCACGAGAAGACCGCTACTTAGTGATGTCATCACGACGTCACAGGTTTGAGACTGCGCCGTGGCTGTCCCGTAGTTTGCACACCGCTACCGGCACTACAGTGCATCCACAAACTGTGGAACAGACTCCATGATGCTGGTCTGCATGCGCGTCGTCCACTTGTTGCTGTTCCGCTTACAGAGTGTCACATCGAGAATCGGTTTGCATGGGCAAGAACTCATCAGCGATGGCGTGCTCAACAATGGAGCCACGTTTTGATGAGTCGAGGTTTTGTGTGGATGTAGTGGATGGTAGGCAACGCGTTTGGCGAGGTTTAGGAGAACGGTATGATGCAGCCAACATCATTCAGCATGACAGATTCGGTGGCGGCAGTGTCATGGTGTGGGCTGGAATCCATGAAAATGGCAAAACGGATCTTTTCACGGAAATTTAACGGCTCAACGTTACTGTGAAGAAGTTGTCGCCCCTGTTGTCATCCCTTTTATGCAGCATCATGCAGACTTTATGTTCCAGCAAGACAACACCCGTCCTCATTCAGCTAGGGTCACCAGTGATTTCCTTGGGGCTAACAACGTTCCGGTGTTGGACTGGCCAGCGCGATCACCGGACCTATCTCCTATCGAACACGTGTGGGACATTCTTGGCCATATGGTGCATGAGAACCATCCACATCTTCACAACGTGCGGGAGCTGGAAGCTGCACTGCTCCAGGAATGGGATGCGATTCCTCTTTGTGACATCAGATGCTTAATTTGAAGCATGAGAAAGCGATGTACGGCGGTGGTTAATGCGCGCGGAGGTCACAACCGGTATTGACAGCTCAGTGTCATTATTTAAATTGGACCCTTCCATTGAATGATGCCGTGTTAAAGGCGTGATGCTAGCATTACAGTAACAAGAGACTGGACAATGACCTATCAATTAAATAATATATTTGAATCAATTTATTGTTTTTGTTAAATAACATTTATACACTAATATTCTCAGTGTTGCTAAACTTTTATATATATATATATATATATATATATATATATATATATATATATATATATATATATATATATATATATATATATATATATATATATACACCTGTGCAAAAGTTAAGCACCAGCAAAAACAATAGAACGTAGAAACATGATGGTACAACTAGGCTGCCATACTTTTTGTCCCCGCGTTAGCTGACATAATTCCAAGTACGAAATGCACATGCATGCATGACTTCACGCCGCTTGATGTCCGTGCGTGGCGGGAAACGGCACACGTGTTCAGTTATGTAAAAGTCCAGTTTGAGGTGTAGAACATTACATACAGATTTAGGCGACAAGATTAGGAATTTTGTGTTCATGACCGTGGTTTATTTGTACAGAGAGAATTAGCTCTTGATTGTGAACCGCTATGGCAAGACGAAGGTTAAGTGATCGTGTGAAATGGCAAATCATAGGCATGCATACCACTGGTATGTCATGCAGAGAGATTGGCAGACAGCTGAACATTAACCATACTGTAATCAGTCGTTTGATTGCAAAACATGGGCAAACTAACGAGGTGAAGGACAGGCCTAGATCTGGAAGACCGAAGAAGACTACTGCCCGTGATGATCGAGCCCTAGTACGCCTTGTTAGGAGATCTCCATTCACCAACAGCAGAGTGCTCAGCCAGCAATGGGAAACGCGCAATAGAGTGTCAATGTCTACCGTCAAAAGGAGACTGTATGCTGCTGGCATGAAAGCTAGGAGACCTGTCAGACGTCCTCTCCTCACTGCACACCACAAAGAGGAGCGTCTGAGGTGGTGCAACGAAAGAAGACACTGGAACATGAGATCCTGGAGACGGGTACACTGGTCCGATGAAAGTCGGTTCCTGCTTCATGCCACAGATGGTCGAACTCGTGTATGGAGGTCCAGACGCACGGCGTACGACCAACGTAACATCATGGAAGAAGTTCCATTTGGTGGAGGTTCCGTTATGATATGGGGGTGCATCTCATTTGATTGTAAGCTGGATCTGTTGACTGTACCTGGAACACTATGGATTCACTTAAAATAATTTAATGAAACTTTGCAGGTGGCTTCTTTATGATTTACCTTCCATAGGTCCAAAATTTGGGGGTCAAAATTGTCTTTTTAATGCAAAAACTTAGAATTTTGGTAAATTTCCCTATTTTTGTTTTTAGCTCACCTGGCAAGAATGGCCAAGTAAGTTTATGCTGGGCCGACTGTCCATCCATCTGTCCATCCATCTGTCTGTCTGTCCATCAACTTTTTTCTGTAAACGACTAATTCTCAAGAACCACTTGGCCAATTTCAATTATATTTGGGAGGAAGCATCCTTAGGGCATAGCGATTGGAGTTTGTTCAAACCAAGTCAATGGGCCTATTTGCCGGGCGTCCATCTTGGATTTCCGCTGATTATTTAGAAATGTCTAAAAATCTCTGAAAACGCTTGGTGAATCTATCATGATCTAGGGCAAGAGGTAAGCCAAGTTTGATCAAGGGAACTTGATTGACCAAATGGTCCGGCGGCAATCTTGAATGACCTAGTTTTTGTTAAAATGACTTCCAGAACTGCTGAAGGGATCAGGCTGAAATTTGCAAGATATGATTAGGGACTAAGCACCATTAAAGTTTGTTCAAGGGAAGTTGAAAAAACATGTCTTCTGTAGGCCAATCAAAATGAAGGTTGTTTGGTGGCCATATTGGATTTTTTTATTTGATGGATTTTGAGGCCGAAATTGGTTTTATATATGTTTTTAGTATTCTGATTCCGAATTTGCCATTTTCGAAACTGTCGGATAAACAGTTGGTGGCCATCTTGGATCATTTTCCCACGAAAAGCTCCCATACTAGAGCAATATACAATTAAAAATATCTTAAAAACTACTGGGCCAATTTCAATTATATTTGGCAGAAAAGAAGCCGATTGGTCAATTTGGCTGGTGGTCATCTTGGATTTTGGCCGATTTTTAAAGATATCTTTAAAAACCTCCAAAACCACTGAGGGCATCCATTCAAAACTCATGAAATATGATCTAGCTGAATCAGGTTGGTTCAAGGGAACTTGCTTGGCCAAATAGTTCAGCGGCCATGTTGGATGACCTAGTTTTCACGAAAACCACTTCTTTTCCACAAATGCCAAACGGATCGGGCCAAAATATGGCAGATATGATTAGGGACTAAGGGCCATTAAAGTTTGTTCAAACGAAGTTGATAAGTACAAAAATATGTCCGCCATGAACTAATCAAGATGTAGCGTGTTTGGCTGCCATATTGGATATTTTGATTTTGAAGCTGAAATTGGTTTTATAGAGGTTTCTAGGTCTTCTGATTTAAAATTTTCCATTTTCTAAATGGTCGGATAAATGGTTTGTCGGCCAGCATGGATCTTTTTCCCGCCAACACTCATACTAAAGCAATGGGAAATTTAAAATGTCTTCTCGAGAACCGCTGGGCTGATTTCAAGTATATTTGTCTGGAAGCATCCTTACGGCATAGGGATACAACTTTGATGAAAGGAAGACGATCGGTCAATTTGGTCGGCGACCATCTTGGATTTTGACCAACTTTTAGAAGCATCTTTAAAAATCTCCGAAACCTCTTGGGGCATCAACGCAAACCTCATGAAATATGATCTATGGGAAGAGCTGAACCAACTTTGTTTGAGGGAACTTGATTTATCAAGTGGTTCAGCGGCCATCTTGGATGACATAGTTTTTGTGAAACAACTTCTTTTCCAGAACCGCTGAATGGAACGGGCCAAAAATTGGCAGATAAGATTAGGGCCAAAATAAAAATAAAAATTTGTGTTTTCTTCTCGTTTTGTTCGGTTGTGCAACTGGCCAATAATTCCAGGTGAGCGATACAGGCCCCTTGGGCCTTGTTTATTTTTATTTTAAAATAATATGAAGGCTTTGAATAAAATTGCTACCTACTGCATAGAGAAAGGTGTTTTGACTCATTGTGGGGCCCTCTGAGTCAAACGTTTTCTAGTTTACAAGAAAATTTTTAATATTCTAGAAAATGTCCATTTGTAAGCTAATAGAAGATCATGGAGCCAGTCATTACAGTGGTAAATTTTTTTAAATAGTTTTCTTTTTTACTGTACGTGGACATTTCTCACAACTACTGCAGAAGCCATTTTTTAGGCAGCTTGGGTGTTAGCAGCTTGGTTAATGAAATCATATCTAAGCCAATCTGGCATTCCATTTTAGAAAAACATTTCAAATGCATTTAATGTTCAAGAAAATTTAAATTAAACTTTTTGTTTTGTTAATGTTTATTTGGTGGGCTAGAGAAGATAATTTTATAAAAGATGGATGGTTTCTTAATGACAGGGACTGGCGGCTCATACAAAATACCTTTTCTCGCTACAAGACTGGTCTAAGAGACCTCGCTTACACATAACCATTTAGTGGTCAAACTAGTCAAAACCCACCTCTGCAGTGGTCTTGAGGAACATCTATTTACAGGCCAAGTGAAGACTACTCGTGAACTTTTACAACTGGAATTACTGGCTAGATATCCGAAGAAGGTTGAATCACTAAATCTGTACCATATACATTCATATTGTGGTTGGCTAGAGCGAAAATTTTGTTTCAGTTTCAGTTCAAAAGTTCAAATGTTGATGTCACAGTGTCACTTAGTGCATATCAAAATCCACATTTTTATACCCCCGATACGAATCGCTTTGTCTGTGCATCCGTCCATGCATCTGTCCATCCGTATGTGCGTCCTTCACAGAATTTTTGTCCGGACCGTATTTTCCAGAGTTTTTCATGTATAGTCACCAAACTTGGTGAATGCTTCATATCGTAAATGTGTGTCATGTATCAAAAGTACTTCACGGTTCACTGAACATGATAGGTTATTCTTGTCTGGAATGTAGTTTTAGGAGTTTTTTGTATACAGTAATCAAACTTTGTGTATAGATGCGTCATAGCCTAAAGGTGTATCATGCATCAAAAGTAGGTCAGCATGACCTACTTTTCACGTTTCACCGAACGCCATAGGTTATTCTTGTCCAAACTGTAGTCTCAATAGTTTTTTGTATACAGTAAGCAAACTTGGTGTATGGATGTGTCATCGCCTGAATGTCTGTCATGTAATAAAAGTAGGTCAGTGTGACCTACTTTTCATGGTTGTCTGAACATCATAGTCTATTCTTGTCCGGGGATGTAGTTTCAAGAGTTTCTTCGCACAGTAACCAAACTTGGTGTATGGATGCATTGTAGGTTATTGTTGTGTCACATATAAAAAGTTGGTCAACCTAACCTACTTTTCACAGTTCACTGAGCATGATAGACAATTCTTGTCTGGGCTTTAGTCTGAGTATTTTGTTTACATTATCCTATCTTGGTGTATGGATGCATCTACTTGTAACTAATATAAATTCATGGTTCGCCTAGCTTCAAGCCTAATTCAACTTTCCAGGGTATCCATCCATCTTCTGACCTCGTATGAAGTCATAATCATCTCAGTGCGCGTATGATGATGTCACAATAATTACGTCACAAATGATTCCATATAGACCGTCACCAAATCTCAAATACTCTGACACGGTGTATAAATTGTATGTCTTTGTAATTCTTTGCTATTTAAGAAACATGCTGTTGAATATTTTGAAACTAATTTTACTGGGTGTTGTTGCAACAGCACTCAGTCAAACTAGTTTCAAAATATTCAATAGCTTACCTGTATAGTTTTCTTGAGATCGATTGTCAGGGAGTTCAGAGATCGATCGATCCGAACACGAGCGAGGTGTGGGTGGGGATTAGCTAGAGATGGGCAGGGCATAGCTAAAAATGGAAAGGTCCATTGTATGCGTCCAGCGAAAGGTAGGGTTCAGCAAAAGGTGGGGTTCTCCTTT
This sequence comes from Chaetoderma sp. LZ-2023a, assembly GCA_034401795.1. Classification (NCBI taxonomy): domain Eukaryota; kingdom Metazoa; phylum Mollusca; class Caudofoveata; order Chaetodermatida; family Chaetodermatidae; genus Chaetoderma; species Chaetoderma sp. LZ-2023a. The sequence continues at coordinate 62,396,977 of CM067369.1, read as the reverse complement.
ATGGTGCACTGCATGACTAAAACTGTAGTTATTGATAAGTTTGCAATGCACGAAGGTAGAATCACAAAATCTGTAACATACATCATATTCTAGTTGGCTAGACCAAAAGTTTTAGTTTCAGGTCAAAAGTTTAAATGTCAAGGTCAGGGGCCTCCACATAGTACATTGTCAAAGCCGAGAGAAAAGGCGTGAATCAGCATCTCCCTCGAATGCAATCTAGCCTTAATGTCTTTAATTGCTCCTAGTGTACATGCATATATATTTATAAGCTCACCTGGCCTGAAAGACCAAGTGAGCTTATGCCATGGTGGCCATCCGTCGTCCGTCCGTCATCTGTCCATCCGTCCATCAAATCGTGTCTTCTTAATGGTTTGACCGATTTCAGCCAAATTAGGCTGAAATGATCCTAAGCTGCTACCCTCCAGACTTTTTTTTAGAATTTTGATTGATCAATTTTTTGGCTGAAAACCTTGAGATTTTATGAAAAACTTACCGAAAATGGTCAAAATGCTACTCCTCCTTAGCTGCTAGACATATTTCAAACAAATTTGACTAGATGCATTCTATTGTGGTAGGCTCTAGAACTTCTTTTCAGAATTTTGATTGATAAATTTTTTGGGTGAAAATCTGAGATTTTATGAAGAATCTGCTGGAAATGGCAGCTTTTCACAATCTTTATTAATCAATTTTTTGGGTGAAAATCTTAGATTTTATGAAAAATCTACCAGAAATCGGCAAAATGGTACACCTTAGCTGCTTGACATATTTCAACCAAATTTCACTAGATGCATCTTATGGTAGTAGACTCTAGTTAATTTTTGTTTTTGACAATTGTTTGATTAACAATTATCCTATGCCAACTTTTAGCAACCCTAGTGTACATCTACCCCTGAAGCATCCACTGATATATGCTACTGAACTCGGGCACTTTGGATTCATTTCCGCATGAAGGGGAGTAGGTGTCAATGCATTTGGAAAATCTGTCAGTAAATTAACAACACTGATGACTTCTGAACTCCAGTTTGTCATGGCAGCTTGAAATTATTTGTCAGTCATTGGGACTAAGACTAGGAAAAAAAAATCATGTTATGCATAATGGCTGGTAAGTTGTGACGTACGAAATGGGACTGTGTGTGCCAGTTGACGTCAATTGGCGACTAGGCGGCCTCAGCCGGTGCACAATTACTTTGAGGCGATATAGCGCTAAATCAGATGGAGATGCTACTATTGCTACTGCAGCTTGCTAAAGATGAGAGTTTCAGTTTGCCCGCCCTGCTGCTTGCTGGCTTCTGTGAGGGAGAGTAATCAATAATGCTTCTTTTCCCCCTTGGCTTCTGTTTGTGAGACTGATGTTGCCGCAGTGGCGACCTGTCAGGGTATGTATAGGGTTTGATGGGGTTTTGTGTTACAGAACTTATGCTCATAGCCAAGGGGTAAAAATCAGAAGTTTGTATCTGAGATGTTTCTGGTTTGTTTCTACTTATTTGCTCTTCGCTACACTTTGTTCCACATTCTCCATCATCTGATTTCTCACATCGTATTCCCTTACATGGTTTGCCAATAACTTTGTCAAGTGACTTAAGTTGAACCTTCAGTGGTCAAAGTCGGTTGAGAAAATTAAAATATAACCTCTTTAAATCTCCATTTGCATGCTAAAAAATTAATTTTTTAGAATGTATCACTGGAATTATACTTGCTCAGTTATTAAGTCATACATTCCAGTGGTAAATTTTCAAAAATTGTCTCTTGGTATGCAAATGTACATTTCTTAAAACAACTGCAGACGCGGATTTTGACCTCCTTGACTATTAAAGTGTTACCACACTATATGCTCAATAGCACATGCAGTGAATGAAGTCAAGATAAGCATGAGGCATTGCATATGCACCAGTTGTATGACAGAATAAGTAAGACAAGCTCACAAGCAAAATGATATCTATTAGAATAGTTATTCTTTGTGAAGAAGATCTACCCGAGGGACAGATGTAAAGCCTACAGCAGTACACTGTGAAATAAGGAATCAATTCTTTCCGAGATCTGCTATAGAAAGAGAAACAGTATACCAGTAGTAATAAGCCGTTAACCCTATCAGCGATGAATTCCCCATATATCTCAATTTTAAGACAATAATATTACAGGACAGCTGTTGAATATTTTGAAATTAATATGATTGGAAGCTGTTGCTGCTTTAAGCAGCAACTGCTTCCAGTCATATTAACTTCAAAATATTCAACAGAATATGTTATAAACTGGAGGGAAATTTATTTTTCAGGGATTAGTCTGTGAAATGGTTAATGGTCAAGCCGAACAAAAGACCCCAGCTTCTAGTTACAGTCACCGTGACAAAATGTCCATATGCTCCGGTAATCTTACGCTACAGGGAAGCGTAGAATTTAGTGTTTTTGTTGATGGTGTTAAATCATCTGACCTCAAATAACCAAGCACCAGAGAATAATAATTTACAGTGCATGACGTATTATGTTACTAATTGATCAATCCAATCTATTACTCAAGTATATGACATCATAATCAATTACGTCACAAGTAGGTTGACATCACAGTCAAATACATAATGAATGACATAGCTAAGTCTCTCAGGTATGTTTAAAAGTCTGTGAAGTGTATGAATTGTACCGGTATGTATTTACTATTTAATAGACATTCTGTTGAATATTTTGAAACTAATTTGACTGGGCCAGAATTCTCGCCTTTCGGGTTATAATTTATAGTTTCTCACGGACACCACATTTCTGACCTATCAAATTCAATAAATAGGGTGATATATCTGTGTCATGGACCACATCCAGATCATACTAGTCAGTGATGTCTCCATTCTTCAATGTGAAAGCGTAGAGAAGATCGGTCCATGAGCCTTCTTCATCATGTGATATAATTTTCAAATACCTAGTGTATGGGGCCCAGTAGAGAGACAACCAAATACATTTTTCCCACATTGATGTGATTACAGTGGAATTCCCCTAAATCAACACTCAGAGCACCACTACTGGCTGATAACCTCAACAATAAGCAGCTAACCCACATTGAGTTACTGTTGTCTGTTGCGCTAAAATACAGCACAGTTAATAGGCCATTCCTATGCTAGACTAAAATCACAATATTATTCATATATCATTGGAAAGTGTGTGAAGTTGTCTAAATATTAATGTATTACTTTTTATATATTTTCTCAAATTTTCGCCATGTTTGCATATATAAAATACACCATTATACCCAGGTTCATTAAATCAAGCGGGCAATGTAGGAGGTATTATAAAATTACAATTAACGGGATAACATTTTACAAAAATATAAAAACTAATATATAAATGTATAGAAAATTGGCATAGCTCTCCAATGATGTATGAATAATTTTGTGATTTTAGTTTAAGAATGATGTAAGAGTGTTGTATCTGAGCCTAATTGTAAAGAATACTGTTCCCGCATTGCTCATCCCATTTACCAGCCAGAAGTGTTGAGAGCAATGCGTTGTGGGAAGGTATTTTCCCCAAATACGCCAATGCGGTAAAGGTCTATTTGGTCTGGTATGTGGAAGATGTCTCAAAATTGGTCTGAATACATAATGCTATATGCCACCAGGAAGCTATGTGGACGATTGATTTACATGCATGACCTCGCTGTTGCGTCAAGAGAATAATCCTAAGCTACGGAAATTCATTGGATATAGTAAAGGAAAGAACAATATCAAAATTGGGTGGAATGTTAAATCCAATATGGATGGGAGGCAGCCAACTTGAAAATCAGTTTCCACGCAACAGCTTTCCGCATCTTTGACCAAATGATTAAAAACTATGAAAATCTATTTGGTGAGATATGTGGGGGAGGATCCCAGTTACAATTGGTCTTGATGCAAAATCCAATTTGTCTGCAAGGTGGCCATGTATTGAAAATAATTTTTGTCTTTGCTCTGTTAATTTGACAAATTGTATAAAAACATTAGAAATAGCTTGAATAACACAAAGAGGATCCCTAGCAAAATTGGTCTGGAACTCTGGATGTGAGATACAATATGGCACCAGGAGGTGTCCTCTTAATTCTTTAAAAATCAGTTCCTCTATGATAACTTAATTTTAGAAATCCATTGTGTGTGTTGAAATTGGTCCATGTGTGACACCATAGAGTTGTCCACACTGACACGAAGGATTCTGGGCCAGCGTCTTTTACCATACCTCTTTCATAAGATTAGAAATCATTGAATAACTCAACATAACCCCTCCCGAAAAGAATTTGACTGTCTAACGAGGGAAGCAAGAGCGCCTGAGTTACCATTTCCAACAAAATTTCATTTACGGTTACACAAACCAATTAATGGTTATACTGACACAAAATCTGGTTGTAAATCCGTAACCTTCCCCATGTTAACTGTTACAATTCAACATTTCCAATTAGTTGCATGTAATCAGGAATTTTTAGACGACTACACCAGTAGAGCATTGTAACTGGGAGCCAAACAGTTTAAGAACAGCTGTGAAACAAAACACTGAATGAGTTTAGACCCCTAGTAGATTAGCTACTTGAGTTACTAGCGTTGCGCCTAAGCGCCTAGTGTTCGTACATATACCTAGTTGAGGCTACCAACCTATGAAGTGTAGTTTGCATGTTTGTATTAAAAGCAGTGTAATTTAAACACGTGGTACATCTACCTCATCTGTCTGTGGGTAGATGATTTACCCTAGCATAAGGTACACATTTTTTTAACCTAAACACGATGTTTGGATTTTAACCACATGTATGTATCAGCATCAGAACAAACACTAGAGAGTTGACCAAGACCTGGGTATCAAAACTAAAAGTTATTCTACATTATTGAGTATAGTATATCGTGTTAATGTCCAATTTGGGTGACATGTCTGTGTCATGGACCACATCCTGGTCATACTAGTCAGTGACTTCAAAATTCCTCAATGCTATCAGTGTTTTGACACAATCAGTCCTTGAGCCGTTTTAATCATGTGACATAACTTTCAAATACATACTGATGCTCTGGAGCCAGTCAAGAGACAATTCAATGGATGAATCCAGTTCTAGCTATGCCCCGCCTATCTCTAGCTAAGCTCTGCTCACACTTTACTAGATCGATCCCAACACTTCCTGAATTTCAACTTCCAGAAAACTAGATACCTAGGTAAGCTGTTGAATATTTTGTCAACAATAGCGCCCAGTCAAATTAGTTTCAAAACATTCAACAGAATGTTTATTAAATCATGAAGACATTCAATTCGTACAACTTTGGCGGACTATTAATCATTTATGGCGGACTTATTCACGCCATTGATGATGAAATTCATTTTGACGTCAGCCTACACGGAACGTTGTTGATTATGACATCATATGATTGATCGATGAACTGGATTCATCAATTGGGTGTGCTGTTTGTAAGATGTCTCTCACAATTGATCTGAATATGTAATCCAATATGCCACTAGGAAGCTATGTTGACAATTTATTTGCGTGAGTAAACTCAATTCAATGCATGTGAGCCTTATTAATTCACCTTTTCAGAGTATCCATCTATGCATCTGACGTCATAATCAGCTAAGTGGTGTGTCATAATCATTACATCATAAATGATTCTGTTTGGCCCGTCTTTAACTCTTAATAGTCAGACACATTGTAAGAACTGTATGCCTCTACTATTTAATAAGCATGCTGGTGAATACTTTGAAACTAATTTTAATTATGGCAGCAACAGCGCCCAGTCAAATTAGTTCCAAAATATTCAATATCTTACCTGTATAGTTTTCTGGAAATTGATAGTCAGAGAGTTCAGAGATCAATCGATCCTAACACGAGTGAGGTGTAGGCGGATCTTAGCGTAGAGATGGGCGGGACATAGCTAAAAATGGAATGGTCCATAGGCTTTTGACAAGTCCAGTTACTAAAGGACCCAACAGTTTTATTTCATGAATACCATGAGAATACTAAAAAATTCAATAATGTTTGCTCTTCGCAGTGGCTGGGGTGGGGGATTTCAGCTTAAAAGGTATGCCAAAGAAAAATTACAAAAGTAATTGAAGGTCCCACATGACATATGTACCTGTAGCTTTAGCTGCAGTCGAAACCATGGTAACTCATTCAGGATAGATAAACATAACAATGTTTCTAATACGTTTGTTCTATCAACCCTTTCATTCTGACTTTACTTCTAAACAAGCAACATTCCTCATGTATTAATCCTTCTACTTCTGAATTCACAGAGTTTGTAGTTAGCTAATGAGTTGTTGACAATTTTGGATACAATTTAATCGATCTTCATTTCTGCATATGACAATCAGTCAAATTGTTTTCAAAATGATCAGCATCAGTATGACTATATCAGGTACATTGTTTCTATCATCTACACTGGAATACTATGATTAGCACATGTGTACCATAATTCTTGCGTTTTTTGCGTCAGAACTAATTAGCAAGGAGAAAATAATATATTGTGCTTTATTGCCGTGACATTTACCGAAATTCTATGTATGCTTCCGGTAAACAGGAAATAATTTATTATTTATTTCATCACCTGCAGTGTTAAAACATCATCCTCTTCTCATAGCTGGCTGTCTGCCTTGCCTTCATGCCTGCCTGCCTGTATGCACCGGCCAGTTGGTCAGTCAGTCACACATAAGCTCCATTTTATCTTATATGGTTTATGTAATTTAGACTTTATCCACATGTCTCTTCAGTACCATGATTACATAATAAATTTGATTGAATGCACCTAACGGTTTTGCAGGACAAAGCCAGACAGATGGATGGATGGACAGACAGACGGATGGATGAACAGGTGGACGGATGTGATTACAATACCCATTCCATTTTTAGCTCACCTTCCCAAGGGCAAAGTGAGCTTATGCCGTGGCCACCATCCATCAACTTTTGCTTTTAAAACACTACTGCTCATTAACCACTTGGCCGATTTCACCCATATTTGGCTGGAAGTACCCTATGGTCGTAGGCTTCACAATTTCCATTCAGAATTTTGATTCATAAATTTTAATCTAAATCTTAGATTTTATGAAAAATATACCGGAAATTGTCAAATTCCGTCTTCTTACCATTCTGACAGATTTCAACCAAATTTAGCTGAAAGGATCCTATGTCCATAGGCTCTATAACATGCATTCAGAATTTTGGATTCATCAATTTTTTTGGTTGAAAATAGTAGATTTTATGAAAAATGTACCGAAAAATGTAAAAATGCTTCTCCTCCTTAGCATTATGAGCAATTTCAATCAAATCTGGTTGACAGGACCCTATGGTCGTAGGCTCCAGTACATCTTTTCAACATTTTGATTCATAAATTTTTGGATGAAAATCAAGATTTTATGGCAAATGTACTAGAAATTGTCAAATTGCTTCTCCTTACGATTCTGAGCGATTTCAACCAAATTTGGCTGAACGGATCCTGTGGTGATGGGCTCTAGAATTTCCATACAGAATTTTGATTCAGTAATTTTTTGGGGTAAATCTTTTTATTTTATTTTAAATCTATTGCAAATTGTCAAATTGCTTCGTCTCCTTACCATCTTGACCGGTTTTAGCGAAATTTAGCTGAAAAGATCCTATGACCATATGTATGATTAATGTATTCTGTGGCTGTAGAAACATCCTACAGCTGCAATCAGGCACTAGAAAATCCTTTCAGAATTTTGATTGATCAATTGTTTTGGTGAAAATCAAATTGATACTGCTCCTTAGCAACATGACATATTTCAACCAAATTTCACTAGATGGATTCTATGGTGGTAGGCCCTAGAAGGTCTATTCGGAATACACCTTTCCCACATTAGCGTATTTTTGGAAAATAGTTTCCCGGAGTGCATCACGCATGCCACTTCCAACTGGTAACCACGATAGCCGACGCGCAAACAGCATTACTTTACTATGGGAATCGGATACAGTGCAATTTAGGCAGACCATATGAAAAACTATGTTCATAATATTTTTGAAGTAATACATCATTGGAAAGCTAACCCAATTTTCTATGCATTTCTGTATTAGTTTTTATAGTTTTGTAAAATTTAATACAGTTCATTGCAATTTTAAAATATCCCCTATTGTCCACTTGATCTAATGAATCTAGGTTGAATGGTGTATTTTATATATGCAAATAACTGAGTGAAAACGTTACAAAAACATAAAAAATAATGCATTAATGTTTCGGCAATCGAATGCGCTTTCCAATGATATATGATTTAAATAATATAATGATTTTAGTGTATCATAGGAACGGTTTAGATTGCGGTGTATTTTAGTGCAAAAGTAACTAAACACGGGTCAGCTGCTTGTTGGCGGCACTACCAGCCAGTAGTTTTGCTCTGAGCGTGGATTTAGGGGAATCCCGGCTTAATGATGTCAATGTGGGAAAGGTGTATTAAGATTGATCAATTTTTGGGTGAAAATCTTAGATTTTATGAAAGATTTACCAGAAATTGTCAAAATGCTGCTTCTCTGTAGTTGCTTGACATATTTCAACCAAATTTGGCTAGCGTGACCCTATCATGGTAGTCTCTAGAACGTCAATTCAGAATTTTTTGGGTGGCCATCTTGGATTTTCCGAAAATTATCCATCATATCTATTTAAATGCAAATGGTTCAAATGCTAATGGTCCAGGTGATCGCTGCATGCCCTTGGGCCTCTTGTATAAAACCATGTGGAATCAGTCCCTCCACGCTGACATGCCCACAGCATTGTCACTTCTCAACATGGTGCGGGTAGACAGTAACCCTTTAACCCTCAAATTTATTTAAGAAAATTTAAATTTTCTCATAGAAAATATCCATTTGCAGACCAAGAGAAGACTATTTTTGAAAATTTACCACTGGAATGACTGGCTCGGTTATCGATCTGCAAATAAACATTTCTCAAGACCACTGCAGAGACCAATTTTGGCTGATATGAGTGTAAGGGTTAATGATGGTGCATATCTTGACCTGCTCACATAATCCTGAAGCCCACTCTTATCTCTATAGTGATAATAGGAAAGAAACAACAGACTAGGTGGGGTGGATGAGATTAGAGAACTATACATTTATTTGCAATGCCCAGTGTGCATCAAATTTTGATCTCTTTGAAAGAAGATCTGATATGAATTCAGCACAACTTAATATGAATGTGATCATTCCTGTCAAAATTGTGAGCTATCATTTTTAATGTGATCACTGGCCTGATAATGCACCACATTGACCCTGTAATGGTCAGACCAACTAAAAACCAGCCTCTGCAGAGACTAAGGAATGTCCATTTGCAGGACAAGACATAACAACCCTGCTTTCCTGATCACGTCCAAAACATGAACAATTATGGTCAGTGGACATGGTCAAACTGTGTTCTAACCACGGTTGACCATGAACATTAAGTGGCACCATGGTCAGAACATCATCAACCGTGATCATACTGAACATGGTCAATCATGTTCAATCGTGGTTAGGTTGAACATGTTCAGATTGACCACGATCGAACACATGCTCACCCCATCATCCAGTGTGACCCTAGAGACATGGTCAACTATGGTCTGACCATTGTGCCATTTAACACACATGGTCAGAACATGGTCGATGACCACAGTCAAAACATGGTCAACCACATTCTATGACCATGGCCAAACATGGTCGACCATGGTCAAAACATGGATGACCACATTCTATGACCATGGTCAAACATGGTCAACCATAATAAGGAAAAATTAGTTACCTCTCCGGGATGTAGAAATTGTTTGAGTGTAGCTTTCGTGACCATCTCAGTCACTTCTACAGCACTAACTGACGGTCGCTGGCAACGTCACTCTGGTCAGTTCTTGTGGAGTCCCGTGACAGCATGGACTGGTAGACTGCTGGTATACGGTATCCCTCGTGTCTGTTCATAGTTGGTTGATGCTTGTAGATTTCTATGGCCTCTTTAACCTTCTGTTTGAATAAGTTGGTCTCAATGTTGATGACCGAGGCACTGCTGGCGGGGATGACGTTGCCAGTGGATTCTGTATGTTCTGCCACAGCTGAGTTGGAATTGATTTTAAGATGTTCTTTGACTCTGGTGCTGAGAGGCCTTTTGGTTTCACCTATGTATGTCCCCTCACATTGGTCACATTCGATCTTGTAGATGACTCCAGAGCATTCATCTGTGGTCAGTTTATCTTTGGGTTTTACTAGTTGTGATCTTAAGGTGTTGATGGGCTTGTGGTAGGTTTTGATGTGGTGTTCTCTGAAGAGTCTGCCAAGGTGTTCTGATAGGCCTTGGATGTACGGAAGTCCGACTAGTGGAAGTTTTTTTACATCTGGTGGTTTATTACGAGGTGGGGGGGTTGGGGGGGGAGGTGTTCTCATCCACGAAGTGTAACTGTTAGCTAGGAGAGACTAAATTGGATGTGATGCTGTTCTTCTTTTTTGTCTGATGTTTCTGTGATGATGGAGTCTGCGCGGTGAAATAGAGTTCTGACGACTGACCTTTTGTGTTCCAAATGGTGATTAGAGTGAAAATTTAGATATTGATCTGTGTGTGGGGGTTTTCTGTACACGGTAAGTTTGGTGGTTCCAGAATCACTGACATGTATCAAGACGTCCAGGAAGGCCATCTGGCCATCTTCTTCGACTTCGCTGGTGAATTGGATGCATTGGTCGATGCTGTTGAGGTGATCAGTGAAAGATTGGATGTTGTAGAGGTGCAGGCATGTGAAAGTGTCATCCACATATCGGTACCAGAAATTTGGGGGGTCTGTGGCTGTGCTAAGTGCTTGTTGCTCGAAGGATTCCGTATAAAGGTTTGCGATCACTGGCAACACTGAGGAGCCCATAGCTTCTCCATGAATTTGGTGGTAGAAGTAGCCATTCTGAACAAAATAGGTGGTGTCTAACACAATTTTCAAAAGGCTGATAATTTGGGTTGGAGAGAGGCTGGTCCGGTCTTTCAATGAGGGGTCTAAGTCCAGAACTCTCTGGATGACTGGAAGAGCCTTGTCCACTGGGATGCTGGTGAAGAGTGAAGAACCATCGAAGAAAACTAATTTGTGTGTGGGTGGGACTTCAAAAGACTGGATTTTGGTGGCAAAATCTTTGGTGTTTTTGATGTGGTGCTCTGAGTGGCCAACTAGTGATTTCAGGATCTGGGTGAGATATTTCGAGCCTTGAGATGTGATGCATCCAATGCTGGCAATGATGCATGCCAGTAAATAAGATTTAGTCTTAAATATTTGTTAAAAGAATAGGCAAATGATATACTGTGATTAAAAATAAAAAACAAAAACCAGTAGCAAAGCAACCACTGCGCTTTGAATATTTTTCTGTTATACAATCCAGTTTCTGTCATGTGTTAATCTAAGAACAGCGGTTGTTTTGTTACCGGCTTTCATTCATAAGTCTCACTCTCACAGCAGCATATATACGAAAGCAAAAATTTTTCAAGCCGAGTTGTGTCAAGTTTAGGAGTGCACTATACACGCTAGCAGACTAGACTATATTTGGGAATGTACAGTAGTACAGTAATAAATTGTTGTACCATATTCTAAAAGTTCTGTTGTACACTATGACTGTTCCTGCCCCTTCGCCTGAATGGATGACTTAAACATAGTACATACACAACATGAGAAATCATACGAAATAAATATTGAAATAGCCAGGTCATTTCAAAACAGTTTGCCTAAATTATGAAAACTGCCTTATGTTCCGTAAGAGGTGCAAAAAGCTATTCTATACGGAATGATAATGTTTCAACAGAGCACTCCCCAGCATCCTTTGCACAATACGCTTATGACATAATATATCCCTATATGACATCAAAACATGTATTTTTTTGGCAAGTCACCTCGAAACATGTTTCGTGAAATAGCAGAGCTCGAACAAAACATATTGTTCTATAGGAGAAACCTTTTCTAGTCGGTTAATCTAGCAAAGCGCTTTGGAAAGTTTTCCTTATTGAGCACAAGGCAGATGCCACAAGACAATTGCACAGAAAATATTAGTATTATGATTACAATTTATAGGTATACAAACTGCACTGATAATCATTGTGTTGTTAGCTCACCTGGCCTGAAAGGCCAAGTGAGCTTATGTCGTGGCGACCGTCCGTCCATCATCCGTCAAATTTTCCTTTAAACAACTTCTCAAGAATTGCTGGTCGATTTCAATTATATGTGGCAGGAAGCATCCTTAGGACATAGGGATCAAAGTTTGTTCAAACGAAGCCGATTGGCCAATTTGGCTGGTGGCCATCTTGAATTTTGGCTGATTTTTAGAAAAGTCTAAAAATCTTCTCCGAAACCGCTTGTTGGATTTAAGCAAACCCAGTGACATATGATCTAGGGCAAGAGCTGAACCAAGTTTGTTCACGGGAACTTGATTGGTCCCATGGTTTGGCGGCCATCTTGGGTGACCTAGTTTTAGCGAAAACCGCTTCTCCAGAACCGCTGAGGGGATCGGGCCAAAATTTGACAGATATGATTAGGGACTAAGGGCCATTAAAGTTTGTTCAAGGGATGTTGCTCCATCAAAAAACCTGGCCGCCATGGGCCAATCAAAATATAGTGTGTTTGGTGGCCATATTGGATTTTTTTATTTGATGGATTTTGAGGCTGAAATTTTTGGGTATTCTGATCTGAAATTTGCAATTTTCGAAACTGTCGGATAAACGGTTTGGTGGCCATCTTGGATCTTTTCCCACCAAAAGCTCCCATACTAAAGCAATGGGAAATTTAAAATGTCTTCTCTAGAACTACTGGGCCGATTTCAATTATATTTTGCAGGAAGCATCCTTAGATGGTAGAGATTCAAGTTTGTTCAAATGAAGCCAATCGACCAATTTGGCTGGTGGCCATCTTGTATTTTGCCCGATTTTTAGAAATGTCCTTAAAATCTTCGCAGAAACTGTTTGAGCGATTGATTCAAAACTCATAAAATATCATTTAGGGCATGAGCTGAAACAAGTTTGTTGACGGGAACTTGATTTACCAAATTGTTGGGCGGCTATCTGGGATGGCATGGTTTTCATGAAAGCAACTTCGTCTCCAGTGCCACTGAACGGATTGGGCCGAAATTTTGAAGATATAATATTGATGACTGAGGGCCATTAAAGTTTGGTCAAGAGAAGTTGATACATAAAGAAACATGGCCTGTGGTGTCTTGTTACAAGTCTGCTCAATTCATTAGAGTTCTACTTATTGTTAATAACCAGTCTAGTTGAGATGCCTATGGTCCAGGTCAGTGATACAGGCCCCTTGTTATTGTTCAGATGGTTACATACATGACTAAAATTACATAACAAGGTTATAATATGTATATTCTATAATTTGTAGATACGGGCTTTGCTGAGATTTACCAAATGAAAAAGGGAGATAACATCTTATTTTAGCACTAGACCCCCCCCCCCACCCTTGAGGAGCAACTCTTTATCAGAGTATTGACTAATACAAATACTGCCAAAAAAGGTAATTACGCAACTGATGACCTATGAGATCGCTAACAAGGCTAATGAGAAATAAAAATAAAATATTTATGAAAATAACTCTATCATTAGAGGAAATAATTTGTAAAAATAATTTTCTGCTTTCAAGTAACTATTCTTACACCAAACCGTATCTACATGTCTCTAAGTAAAAATGTTCTAGCCCCTAGAAAATTTTACCAAGAATTCTCTCAAAATGATATCTTTTTTTTTCTTGCATAAGGGTCATTCCGTATAAGATGGACCAATGCCCGTCAACTCATAGTCACGGATTTCCTTCAAACTTTCTCAGTGTGAGCATATGGATGTTTTAGTTGAGCATGACAATTTTTTAACTGATATGTGAAATACTTTTTGAAAAATGCCCTCTCAAAGACCCCTATGCTAAAATTGACAAAAGTTTCAAGTACAAATCCAATGTTTGAGACATCATATCTCATCCAATATACTGTTTACAATACTAGATCTTTTCATTCTAATGCTCTGGTCAGCATACTTGAGGAAAATAACAAGCAATATGTGTTGACTTGTTTTGGGTGTGTTTTAGGTGTCACCAAAAACGTTAAAAACAGCTAATTTTCCTGTTTCAACAAAATTTGGTGATACAGTAAAATGTATATTATAGTTGCTGTAACTAAATGATTTCTACCCAGTTCACTAGAGCTAATATTAGCTTAGTAATATTTACTGACTAACAGCAAGGTTTGCTCATCAAAAAATTTTGGGGCCCCAATGCACCACCCCTGTTCACAAAAGAGGGCCAACTTCATCGCCTATTAAGTCAAAATAACCCCTTTCAATTTTTATTTTATTTTGGTGAATGGTAGATATATGGTCAATAGTTACATGGTTAAAAGTTGCACTCTTACATTTGTTCCCTTTTGGAGCTATGGCATATTAGAAATGTGATATTTTTGTAAAACTTGTACGATATTCCATTTTTGGGGGTTAATAATTTTAAAATTATAGGACCTAGAGGCATGAAACAAGCGATACAACCAGTTCTCCTGCTATATTAGAAGAACCAATCAGCATTCCCTGGTTATATAATACATAAACATCGATTTTCTAGACCCAAAGACCTGACTCTGTTAAAATTTGACATTTTTCGCCACAATCTAATTTGTTTTAAAAAGTTTAAAATATCTCCACTTTAGCATTTTAGATACTTTTTCATCATAGGTGGACATTGAATGGTATATTATGGTCATATTAGTACAGCTACATGGACTTCTGTGGCCATTTATAGACAATTTTGACACACTGCGACCAGGCCAATTTGTGTAATCTCTCATACTAAAGTATGCCTAAATGTCACCCATTTCATGGAATTATTTAATAAACTGAAACAGGCATTGGTTAATACACATGATATAATATAAAAGTGTTAAGAGATAGTACATAATACTACATACCTCAGCAATAATTGATGATACGGTACATGATCCAGCATATACCGCTCCTCCAAATTATTTAAATAGTCCATTTATAAAGTCGATATCAGTTTGTGGAAAAGTGTACTGCCGGCCAGTTGCTGTCAATGGTGTTGACACCTTACTTAGAATGTCACAAAAAGGAACCCAGCACTGGTCTGTGCGCCTTGGCCAACTAAAGGATCGAGCTGGTCCATGCGGCTTCATAAACGAAATGAGACAGTCCTCATTTTCTAGACTAATTTCTAACACTATGCCAAACCACCAATTTGTGTCATACAATGCACCAAGATAGTCACTCAAAGACACTTCCATAGGGATATTTAAATTCTGAATCTCTGATGACATACCAGGTTGTGTGTTCATACAATTCACTAGCATTTCGTATAAGCGCTGTTTGCAGACTAGCCCTTGCGGCTAAGCGCTTCACTGTGCCACCGATACCGTCGCAAACACCTTTACCATGGCTGGTAGCAAAGAAATGTCATTCTGCCTTAATATCAAAATCTGAATAATGATGGCAGACATTAATAAAGTTTTTGAAGTTCTTGTATTGTCCTGCACACCCATCACTAAAGTATTTAATTATATGAATATTGGGATACTTTTCCTTCAAATATCTTGTAAAAATCTCCTGAAAACAGTACACAGTATTTGTTTCGTGTTTCAGACACTCAGAGATGAAGCATACATTTTCTTCATTCAACTTTCCATAAGCCTTAACATAAAATGCCAAAGGATGTATCGTGACTTGAGAATTGTTCCAATAAAATCCCTGTACACAATCTTGCACAATAATGCTGTAATTTTCAGCAAAGTCGAGAACAACAATGGCAGTAGTGTCATCTAAATCATGTTTGCACGCTTTCAAGAATTCACTTTGAGATTTCGCTATGATGGAATGTGGTGTTAATTCTTGGATCCGTTGACATAATATAGAAATAAAATCTTCAACTGATACTTCTCGGCGCATGATTTTAATTCGGGCTGTGGATACCCATTCATTGAATTTAATGATGTCATCCTCATCCAAGTAAGTTTTGAGAAATGCAGTTCCTGAACACTTTTCACATCGTTGCAGCATGCACTTTCTAGAACTACTGTCACATACAGATTTGTCAATTAGGTTATGATAGTCTTCAGAGATAACATCCACCATAAACTTTACATTTTGGTGTTTTTCGCATACACAAACATTGTGGCTGCCGCTAGAAGAAACAGTTACACACCATTTGGGTCTTAACTCAACAAATTTAGAGAAACCAATTTTAAGTCCAGTTTCTGTTTTGAAATTAGCATGTACTTCCTTCAAATTTGTCAGGATTAGCCGTTTTTGCTTATGTTCTTTGGTACCACAAATTCTTATAGTAACAAAATCATTTTTCCCGGGTAATAGTCTAGATACAGTATCATCTTGGTAGTAGTTAATAACACTATCTAGTGTATGCTGATCAAGCTTATTTCTTTTAAAGGTTTCACGATCAGCGAGTATTCCATCATTCTGCGCAAGTTGTCTGGCTTGTTTCACCATATAACGTGTAACACCACATGCCTGAAAAACCTGAACAGTTTTATCTATCGACCATGATTTAGGTGTAATAGTCAATACTTGTATCTTTTGATTTCGTGATGACGCAGACAGTTTTTCATTCATGTTCGATACCAAGTAGTCCACATCTAACTTAGAATCACATGTACATTCAGTTTGTGAAGTGTCAGCAACTAATTTATTAGGTGGAAAACCTAGGTGGGATGCCACGTGACTTGTTGTTGCTTCTGCCATTTGTTTGATTTTTCATTTACCATATGATACTTTCCTTTCTGAATGGACACTCTTTAGGGGAGAAACTCCAACTGCTGAGAAACTAGAGTTGAGGCATTCAGCATTACTGTACAAAGTATCTGCTATGGCCATTGATTCCGGTTCACTGTCACTACAATCTGTCAGGTTATTAATTTTCTGCAAACAATGATTGCAAATCTTTTGGCCAGGTTGTTTTCTCTCTCTAGTTTTCGACTGTATTAATGCCACAATTTCTTGATCTATATTAACTAGTCCCTTTTTAATAAGCTTTTTGTGAACTTTTAGGGGATCACAACATGAAGTGTTCTGCTTCATCATCGGGAATATATGCAGATAGTGTTTCTTGTGGCAACAGCACACTGTTTCTAAACTATCCTCACTCTGGCCGCTTCTCATTGCAACAAGTGTTTTATCTGTAGCCGTCAATTGTACAACATCATTTACAGAGCATTTATCTGTAAACTTATGACATTTATCATTAGTGAGACGTCCAACTGAACAAAATGTCTCTGGTAATTCAGCCATTGTGCAACGTGTCCTAGTCAAAGTTTACACTTTTCAAATTAAAAGGCCTAATTTATCATTAAAATGTATAGTGAATTATTAAATTTCTAAAGTAAATATCTAAACATTTGTGTATCAGCAACAATGTCAATGTTTCAAAGCAGTAATTATTAAACACTTTCACTGGTCATGCTGCCTAATCTTGATCACTTAAAATGCTTGACTGAACGACCCAGACGTATATATACTGGTCTGGCGTTTTGTTAGCTTACTAAAATACTTACCACTCAATTCACTGTTTGCTAAAAGTCACCTGACTTAGATATCTCAGAAAATTTTAACCTATTCATTCCCATGGTGTAGGTTCCCTTGAAACAAGTTTAGCAGAGATACATCCCTCCATTGGGTAGTCTTGATAGTATCTCTTTAACTCTAAAGCAGTCATTGCTCTAGGGAACCGGTTCCTCTATTCCTATAGAGAACATATAAACGAGTCTGTGAGCATGCGCACTTATGCTACTATGCATGCGACCGAGTCCAAGCCGTCATTAATTAATTCCACAAATTTTAATGATTTGCAATTTAACGATGCGGGGTGGCTGAGGTGGGCCCCAGTGAATTGAGTGGTAAGTATTTTAGTAAGCTAACAAAACGCCAGACCAGTATATATACGTCTGGGTCGTTTTGTAACACAACAAAAATACTAAGCCACTCAATTCACTGTTTGCTAAAACATAGAATTGGTCAGAGCCCAAATACTAGGTGGGTTGGTAAATTGCAAATCAGGAATGAAAGGTTAATCACCAAAAATACTAAAACCAACTAAATCGCTGAAGTGCTGAAATAGCACGAACAAACAAATGTTCGAAATAAAATACAATAATATAATGATAATTAGAAAATCTCAGCAAAGAGAATTTAAAAACAGCCGTGAGATGGTGAAGAAGACGGCTGACTAAAGAATCTAGGCAATTGAGCCTAGGTTTTAGTGGCGAAACGAGAAATGTCAGATTGTGAATTGAATCTGATCTTTCAGATAAAAATAATGTAGAATCTGACATTTACACTGCAACTTACATAATGTCGTCCACTGATAGATCTGCATAGATTGCGAAGGAGAAGGCCATACCACGAACATCGTGTGCCTTAACACAAACTGAGTGTCTCCTGGAGATACATTCTAGTGTCAATTAATGGTGTCTGTAATCCAGTTGATGAGAAGCGCGCTTACTAAACAAATTCGCATAAGTAATCTGAACGGTAGATCTGCATAGAATGCGAAGGAGAAGGCCATACCACGAACATCGTGTGCCTTAACACTTACTGAGTGTCTCCTGGAGATACATTCTAGTGTCGATTAATGGTGTCTGTAATCCAGTTGATGAGATGCGCGCTTACTAAACAAATTTGCATAAGTAACCTGAACGGTGTTTCAAAAAGATCTTTTAAATTGGGCATAGTTTTCGGAAAGGATTGAAAACAATTAATTAGGTTTTATATATATAAGATCTCTTCAAGGGCAAAGAATGAGGCCAGATCTCCTACCACCTAGAAAAGATCATTCACAAAAAGAATATGAATATCAAAATGCCATCTAACAAACGCGGCCGCTAGTACAAAAAGAATGATTTCAGAGTTATACAATTAAACAGATGGACCCAAGAATGAATTAATAGAGGAATTTATTATAGGTATTTGCCTTTGTGCTATACCCTAAAAATACCGGTACCATGGATAAATGATGTAAATACTTAATAACTCTCAAACCGGCTTCTAGAAAACAAAGAAGGATAGATGCTAGTGAAAACGATAACACCACCCCAGCATACAGGGATTTAAATCATCAAAAAATATGCCATGAATCTATGACTTGATGATGGGATGCAGAATCGGGCGAGATAATGTGCTGTTCTAACAACCATTTGAAAACCTTAAATATACTCTGGTAAATTCTCCTGTAACAGATAGTTTGAATTGATTAAGAATACTAAAGTTCAGACAAAAAATCAATTTCTGAAAAACAGGTCTCTTGGAAAATACCATATATACATATTGAAGATTTGTGGAATGATGAACTGAAAGCTGCTGTTAAACGAGATAGAAAATCAGCAAAATTGGTAAGACGCTTTGGATTTCCACAAAGAGGACTACGAGATCCACTGAATAACTCTCATTGGGCCAAGCAGGAGTGATTAAAGGGATAATACATTCTGCTGACAAAAGTTCTTAAAGACAATTGTACTAGAAACCGCTGACAAAAGTTCTTAAATACAATTGGCACTAGAAAGTTAAATTGAAGATAATTAAAAAAAATGTGAAGTCTATGACTGGGCCAGAGCATCTACCGCCAGAGCCTAGCCTGGAGGAAGAATATGAACATCAAATCTGGACACTATACTGAGTAGAAACTTAATGGGATGTAATAAATGAGCTACAAGGAAACTCATTCTACCTGGAATGTGAGCTGCTGAAAGTTTTGCTGACATCTCCACCGCAGGAGGAAGACCAAGACTCCAGACAAAATATGATAACCTCAACTGCCCTGCTTGTTGATGAAGGTCACTACTATAGAAATGACTGCATGAGCAGATAGGTGCTTGTGAAAGAGACAATATCTCTTCATTCTCCAATATTCCTGAGTATTGAAGAGGAATACTAGAGTATTAGTTCCTGTTCTAGTTCCTGAAAAGGAAGAGAGTAGTAAGACTACTTTATCTGATTCCATAGACACAAGAACGAGATCCCCTCCCCCAAACACGTAAGAACAAGACATCAAACTGGACCTGCAGATGGATAAACTGGTGAATTGGTACCGATGACACCCAACGAATGAAAATGCAGTGTATGCAGTCGTGGAGAGGGACAAAATTCTGAATTACCAGACTTGACCTTCGTACACAAAACTGACTCCATTCGGCCCAAATTTTAACACAATTAAGCAACCTTCCAAGCCAGAGGAATCCCAGACTGGCTATGATGTAATTAAAAGAACCCAGATCCAGTTAGGACAAATTCTGTATATATAGAAATATCAGAAAACACTGTCCCTTATCCTTGACTAGACCAGTGATGACTAGGCAAAATGACTCCATGTCCATATTATTCCTTTCATCGATGAACTCCATTTCTGAGACAACATAGTAGGAAAAGAGTTGAATATAAAACGATTGACTAAGTAATTTTTGTCTCAAACAGTATCAAAGCAGCCATGGGTTCCAGACAAAATAATTCCAAAATATACAACAGAATTAGTATTAAATCATGAAGTGTAAATTTTTTGGAAGTTGTCAGAAAAGGATAAATATATGAGTTGAAGATAAGAGCCGAGACCCTATAAAAGATGATCTGCCAGCACCTCATAATCCTTAAAGTCTGGATTCTGCCATTCCTCCACTGTATCCTACTTGAAAAGAGCAGAAAATTATTGATCAGGAACAGAAGCAGGACTAATGTCAAAGGAGACCAACATGGTTTGATAGAAAAAAGGGGGATTCAATGACTACATTGATTGTACCTTATATGTAGGAAATCTGCTACCTAAGACATGCATGAGGCTAGCTATACCCATCCCACCCCTGATAGAGTAGAGATTATATAGAAGCGCTTAAGCATGACAGCTAGGACCAGAATAAACCTGCAGAATCTTATTTTACAAATCTAATTTTAAAACAAAGCTAGTATGATATGAGCCCAATTGTTAATATCTTTATCAGATGATTAAACAGGAAAGAAGTCCATCAAACCTGTGACCAGATCAATGATGGATAAGGACAAAGGACTGAAACTACACAGAAGGGTGAAAGGAAAAAAACCATATTCCACAATCCATGCGAAGGCAATAATCCAATCATCTTGGTTAGGCCCCCTTGAGGAATTTATTTAATAATGCCTGGGAAAGTTAGAATTTAGAAGAATAAAAAATAGGCTTGAATAGATAAGGCTGAGAAGACCTCTCCATATGACAATAATAGAAATAGATATATCCCTAGACAAATAAAAAGATCAAAATTTCTACTGAACTCGAGAAAGGAGCGGTGTAAATCTTGATAAGACAAAAAAGATTTTGTTATTGTGACAAGCTTACATTCACCCATAGATATGCTTCATCATGGCGAGGGATCCTACTGACAGAAAAGAAAGACTGAAAAACTATGTTAAAAATAAATCAGGCCAGATATGATACTAAAAGATAGCAAACCACTATTCACAATTAAAATAATAAATTCTGACGCACTTATTTGCAGATTGATATTAGGAGAATCGAAAGATGATTGATTCCAATTTTTTGAGAGAACAGGTCGAAAGATGGAGGCTGATAGGAAGAGTGTAATACATGAGAAGATTCAGGAGCAAAACGAAATCTAGTGAAATCAAAACGACAAAAGCACTGCTAGGATCATAAGAAAAAATTAAATCATTCCTAGAAGATAAATGCGAAGAGTTGGGTGTACACAAGGTTTCGAAGGATGAGGATAATTGGATGGTTCAGCCATTGCACTTAGAGCAACTAATAAAGAATTAAAGAATAAAAAATAAGAGCCCCTGAAATAGGGCATTTAAACTGTCAAGTGATTTAGAAACAAACAATACCAGCAAAACACCAGAAGTGATTTGATTTGGCATACCTAAACCAGAAGTTTAATTATAATCAGTTGCTATGCCATAAAAATTGAGTTATAATCTAGGTAATAATACTGAGCACAGGACAATTAGGCCTCATGGTCATCTTATTATATTTGACTATAACAATTAATCGATTGAGAGCCGATAGAATGATCCCTCATAGCCTGGGTACGTGCTCTATATATCCAATTTCACCCAAGTTAAGTACCCGCAGAAAGAATTTACAAAATGATGAGAGATTAGATTATACATTAAGTAGGGAAAAACCCCATCTTAGGCTAATAAAAGTGGCTGATAGTCAAGAACTTTCCTGATCCAAAGGCTATGCTTGCTACTAAAACACTGAGATCAACACACATCTCTGATATAGTAAAACTTGGTCATCAAAGTTTGTAGCGTTTACTATCAAAATATCAACCATTTAACTCTCGAAGTTATTAGTCATAAGTTGCAACTGAAATAAGTTGAATCTGAATGAGTACCAGCAAATATGGGAGTGGCGTATTTACTTAAAAATCCATAAATAGGTCGCACATTTATGCTCAATTTACATGTTCTAAAAAATTTGCGCGCACTATATACAAGGATAAAACTTATTTTCCTCTGAATTTTTAAACATCTTAACGTCTGAAGATACCACGAAAAAACCCTTCACAAATCTTGTCACCTCGCGGCTATGCTTAATGTATACCTCAAAACATCATTCGCAGAAGTGAAATTATTAAATTGAGCAGCCTAAATATTGCGTATCCTTTAATAAAGATTGTTTTTTCCATCAAAATTAATCCTAACTTGACATAAATGTCGTCTTTATAATATATAAATCAGAATCACGTGATAATCACATGATATATAAATCACGTGATATTATCTGACCAGATTAGGTTAAAGCAAATTTTAATGAAGTAGCTTAAGCGAGTACTCGGATATAGATATCCTGGAATCGGAAATTCGGCAATGAGATCTACGCTTCTCGTCAGCGCCTCCAAACGGAGATTTACTTTGCCACTGTCCGGCTCGCTAACAATAGACGCTGGCTACCCAGTTTAATTATCGGCCGTTCATGCAATTTTTCTAGAACATCGCATTACGTTTTAGATCATTTTATGTTGGTCACTCACATTACAATATAACCATGCAGTAATATATATGATAAATTTTATCGCTAGACTTAGAAATCAAGTGAACGCAAGTTTCTCGCTAGATTTACAAATCAAGTGAACCTGATAATCTGGCACAGGCTTAATAGCCTATCTAACAAAAGAGGGTTATACGATTACGAGGATTCGAATCAGTATCGTAATTTTGAACATCCGGGCATTCCGAGATCGTCCAACATTTGCCAATTTACGACACACTAACGAGGATATCCCATAGCAACGTAATGTTTAAATTTTTCATGAAACTAAGGCCATAAAAAATACTTGCGTCGAATAACCCCGCCAGGTATTAGAAAACATAAAATCTCGAGTAATTTTTATAAGATATTAAATAAATGGTAAAAAGGTTTCACGGCCCATTGCTAGTAATGTTAAATTAGCCTGCAAAAACGCCGCCAATTGAAAACGAACACCGAATCGTGAATTAATACTGATGGTCTCGTCTTTATTGTAATATGACTGACTTGACTGATCATCATGAAGTAATTGCGAGTTTCATGTTAGTTGGTTAGTAACGGTCCTTAGAAGGACGACTCGCTTTTCTTCAGGGGATGATCGTGGTGTATCCTTGTGGTGTTCATCCGGTCCACCACGCCTGTTTCCACCACTGTCACATTCTTAATAGATCCAATAACTTCCCAACCGGTATATGACATAGTTATGTAGGATACCTTATGTAGGATTCGATCCAAACCGGTATGTAGTATACCTTATGTAGGAAAGAATGACGCTCGGAAACACGTACCTAGTCAAAACTCTTAATTGATCCATTAACTTCCCAACCGGTATGTTACATATGTTATGTAGGATACCTTTCGTAGGAGATGTTCCAAACCGGTATATAGTATACCTTTCGTAGGAACGAGCCTCGTGGCTAAAAAAGGATCAGAGTTATTGACTCCACCTGGCTTGTAATGTGAAGCTGGCGCCATTTTCTTTCAACTTAGTAACAACGAACTTTCCGTTCATATTCACGTAAATTATAAACATTTTACATAAGTACTATAACTTATTCAACAAAGACCGCTTGTACTGTGGTATTCATGAAAAATCAAATGTGGATGTAGAGCCACAAGATTATGGAATGAATAGGATTTGTTGAGATAAAAGTTAGGTGCTTCCCATAATACAGAAAATTAATTAATGCCGGCTTGGACTCGGTCGCATGCATAGTAGCATAAGTGCGCATGCTCACAGACTCGTTTATATGTTCTCTATAGGAATAGAGGAACCGGTTCCCTAGAGCAATGACTGCTTTAGAGTTAAAGAGATACTATCAAGACTACCCAATGGAGGGATGTATCTCTGCTAAACTTGTTTCAAGGGAACCTACACCATGGGAATGAATAGGTTAAAATTTTCTGAGATATCTAAGTCAGGTGACTTTTAGCAAACAGTGAATTGAGTGGCTTAGTATTTTTGTTGTGTTACAAAACTCTTGTTGATAGCAATACTTGCATGCAGATCTCTGAGAAAAACTGAGACCATGTGACTAATCAATATCACCTCACTACCGATGTCTATTACAGCAATTGACCTAATTATATACAAAGCTCTGAAGGTTGAGTTATTTTCTCTAGATATGAAATCTCTGTCTTTATTAACACTGGATAACTCAAGACTGAGTGATGAGCTGTTGCAGCTCGACCAGCTTACAGGACAAACTCTGTACCTGGTGTATATTTTGAAAATGATTTGACTGAAAATTATTGATGGCTAAGTCAGCAACAACTTATAGTCAAATTGTTTTTTAAATATTCTCCAGGCAATATGTTATTCCCATTGAAAATGTTGTTGAATAATGACTTGTAGTTTACCCACAAAAATGTCAAATTTTAACAAAGTAAGGTTTTGACATCTCTAAAATCCATGTTTATCTATTTTGTAAAAGGGAAATGCTGGTTGTTTCTTTTAATAAGGCAGGGAAACGCGCTGCGTCTCTTGTTTCATACTTCTAGAGTGTATACTTTTAAAATTATTAACCCCCCAAAATCGAATATCATACAAGTTTTTGAAAAAATATCAGATTTTGTATTTGCCATAGCTCTAAAAGGAAACAAATGTAAGAGTGAACCTTTTGGCCCTGTAACCATTGACCATATATATAACATTCACCAAAATATTAAAAAAATTGAAAGGGGTTACTTTGAAAAAAGATGTTATGAAGTCACCCCATTTTGGCGAACAGGGGTGGGGGTATGGCTCCCACAAAAATTTTGCGGAGCATATCTTGCCATTAGGTAATAAATATCACTAAAGTAGCAGTAGCTCTAGTTAACAGGATAGAAATCATTTGTGTAAACCAAATACAAATACATTTTACGCCATCACCAAATTTGGATTAAAATATGAAAAATCAAATTTTTTGGCATTTTTGACGACTCTAATACATGCCTAAAACAGGTCAGCACAAAATGCTTGTGATTTTCTCGAACTATGGTGACCAGACTGTTAAAATAAAAAGACCTAGTATTGTGAGCACTGTAGTCGGTGAGATATGAAGCCTCAAACATAGAAATTTTGTTACAAATTTTTTTCAATTTTAGGCAGGGGGTATTGGATAGGCCAGTTTTCAAAAAGTATTTGACCTTTCACTATAATACTTGGAGTGTCCTGTTAATACATACATATGCTTACTCTGACAAAGTTTGAAGGAAATCTGAAATTATGACTTGACGGATTTCAAAAATTTTGGTCCTGCTTATATGGAATGACCCATAATGCTTCTGAATTTATTTGGTAATGCTCTGTCATGGTCAGCCGTGATCTAAAAAAACTGACGTATAACTGATTATGAATTGAGCCATGATATCATTGTCAATAGTAATAACATTAAAGTTTGTAGTAACCATAGTCAAACATATTATATCTTGGTCAGTCTAACCATGAATATTTAAAAACTGACCATGTTAACATGATCATTCAACATTATGGTCAATTGAGAAAAAAATGATGGTGGACCATGGTCAAACTATGAATGACCATGGCAGACCGTGATGTCATAATCAGCAGGAAAGCAGCAAATTTAAAAGAATTTACAACATGTCAATGTTCTATCTTTTACCCTGTCAAAAGCAAGGGAAACTGGTGTACATTTTTCAACAATTTTTGTGAACGATGTTGCTGTCTTTGACAGCACCATCTTCCACCAAATTTGTTGAAAAATATAAACCAGTTCATTTTTTAATAAAAATTTGAAAATTTAAGATTCTGACATCAGTGTGTTAACGGTTAAGCAACTCTTTATTTTCTTCAACCAGCCTTGACCATTTAAGACTGGTTAACGTCAATGATCGATACATTGATACATCGATACATCAGACATGTGATATATACATCTGTGGTGTACAGATTCCACCATTCCGCGAAACATGTGATAATCACATAAGCCACTATTGCTAATTTTTTAAGTAGCCCTACATTGCACAGAAATCCTCTACTCAAGTAGAATCTGCTACTAATTTACCGTTTACTTGGAGACTTGGCTGAATGCAGGAATGCCAAGTCATTGACCTGGAAACCTGGAAATGCTCACATAAATAAATGTCCATTGTGGCAGATAGGCAATAAAAAGTAAAATATGTCACAAAAATATGGAGAAAGTATGTCAGCACATGTATATTATATTTGTGGAATGAATGTACTGTAAGTATTTCTTGACCGTTACATATACTATTCTACCTGCTTTGGTATAGCACTTTCTTGACCCGATTCTTAAGAATTCACATAAATAGTGTTTTTATATGCGGCTATACGTCTGACATGCACGCACGTGATGCACATGCATGCACACACCGAAAAAAAATTTCATTGTAAGAAATAATATGTTGAATATTTTCAAACTAATTTCACTTGCAACAGGTTCCTGATAAATTACTTTGAAAATATTCAAAGAATTAATTATAGGTTTGTCTTGAAATTAAGACTCCAAAACTTCAGGCTTAAGAGCGTTATAATACAACATCTCGTGGGTTTTTTTAGAATAAGTTGCCTGACTGCAAGTCGTGGTTAAGTATTTAACTCTACTAATCAAGCCGGCCAAAAATGGTTTCTTCAGTGGTCGCATAAATGTTTATGTATAGAGAAATAGAAAACCATTTAAAAATAAAGTTACCATTGAAGTCATTCCACTCATGGCCTTCAAATGCACATTCACTGGGAATAAATAATAATTTTCCTGACCAATTTTAACCATCAGGTCACTGGGGTACGAATCATTACAGTCCAATGGAGGAATTCAGTTTTACCTATACCCCACCCATCTCTTGCTAAGCTCCACCTAGTGCTTTTCCAGTGTTGGGATCGATCGATCTATGCATACTCTGAATCCTAATTTCCATAACACGATCCATGTAAGCTGTTGAATATTTTGAAACTAATTTGACAGGGTGCTGTTGCTGCCTATAGCAGCAACAGTGCCCTGTCAAATTAATCAATATATTCAACAGAACAGTTACTTATTAAATAGTAAAGACATACAATTCATACAACTTGACATACTATTAAGTGTTTATGACTGAGTAAATTGCGTCAATCCTAACATAATTGATCATGATATCAGCCTACATGTGATGTAGTAGATTATGACATCATATAATTGATCGATAAACTGGTGTCCTTAATTATTCTCACAAAGATCAAGAGAAGTTTATCCGCAGTAAGCAATAAATATTGATGATGCGCCTGACAAATAGCTTACGGTAATATATGAGTGTTATTTCACGATGCTAAAAAGCTTGCACATTCTGTTCTAGTATGTCATAGATTGTGCATAGTGCATACCACCATTGATATAATACATCCTACTAATTACGTTTGAACATAAGAAATTTTACTGACATTTGTTGTTAGCTGGTAGGTTAATGACACTGTCTACATATCTCTGCTTCCGCATATTTTCTGTCATTTCGTTTGTTCCCTAATACATGATCTAAGCTGCGGATATTAACTCTCTGGCTGCATGCCACCAAACAATAATTTCAATGCATCACCAACAACTCTGGACTTGCTGAATATTTTGAAAACAATTTGATTAAAAGTTGTTGGTGGCTTGGTGGTTTTCAAGATATTTAGCCTATCCAGAATTAAACCCCATGGAAGATGTCCCTACAGGAATTCAGCAGGCAGCCACTTAACCTTTTAACAGTCAAATTTGTTCAAGAAAATGTAAATTCTCTCATGAAACTGTCCTTTATGAGATCTAAGAGAACAGTTTTTGAAAATTTACCACTGGAATGACTGGCTCGGTTATCGAGCCAGTTATTCCAGTTGTAAATTTTTGAAAAAAAAGCTTTGTCTGCAAATGGGCATTTCTCAAGACACCGCAGAAGTCGTTTTTGGCTGATATCGGTGTTAAAGGGTTATCCCTTACCACTCCGAAGTCAAAATTCTATTTTTTTATTGGTTCAACAGCGAAGAATCTGGTGTACATTTTTCAACAATTTTGGTGGGCGATGTTGCTGTCTATGACAGCACGATCCCCCACCAAATTTGTTAAAAAATGATCACCAGTTCATCTGTTAATTTAATTTTAAAATTTAAAACTACGACATCTTTATACATTCATTTAAATCTATGTTAAACACTGATAGTTGGCATTAACCATTTCACTGATTAATTCCCCATATCTTATTTTCAAGGCAACGATAAAGGTAAACTGTTGAATAGTTTGAAATTAATTTGACTGGAAGCTGTTGCAGCAATGGCTTCCAGTTAAATTAATTTCGTAATATACAACAGAAATAAGTTTTATATTGTACAGAATTTACGCCTTCAGGGATTTGTCTGTGAAAGGGTTAATGGAGCTTTCTTCATGCTCTAAATATTTCAGCAATAAAACAAGAATTAAAAATTTAAATCATCTACTAAAATAGAGTATCACTTTCAAAAATCTAAAAATTTCATTAATTACAAATACCTTAGTGAGTAATAAAAATACTATTATATAAGATTTGTCATTTGATTGTGAGGTCTCGCTGTGACATATTGTGATTATGATATGAGATACATGAGAGACATATTTCATCCATGTATTCCTCATGTTCGCTCGCGATATCATGCATGATCATGGCCATATAAGGCCAATGGTCAAATGTCACCACCAATTTTTTTTAATGCCCAATCATATAGCAAATATTTATCAATATTTTAGCGGACAGTTGTAGACCATGAAGCAAATGTAACTGGAATGAAAATGAGGTCACCCATCAACCTCATTACAGTTAGGAATGTATAGATCTGATCTAGCACGCATGTATATGATGTCATAATCAATTACATCACATGTAGGCTGGCGTTGCAATCAAAATATGTATCCAGGTCCATCATAAACATTTGATAGACATTCAAGTGTATGAATTGTATGTCTTTACTGTTTAATAAACATTCTGTTGGATACTTTGAAACTAATTTGACTGGTCGCTGTTGCTGCCATAGAAATTTGGTAAATGCCTAAATGGTGTCTATGCCAATAAAAATTTAGATGCAGAAAAGTTAATTTTCTGCCAAATTCAAACTTTCCCAAAATGCAATGGACCTATTTTCATAGTAGTTTTCGTGGATCATTTACTAATCCTTTACGCCTCAAATTTGTTAAAAAATATTTCCCTATGCTATTTTCTCACTGAAAATGTCCGTTTGCATACCAAGAGAAGACTAATTTTGAATATTTACCACTGGAATGATTGTCTTGGTTATCGAGCCAGTCATTCCAGTGGTAAATCTTCAAAAATGGTTTTCACCTGGTTTGCGAATGAACATTTCTCAAGATCACTGCAGAAGCCGTTTTGGCTGATATGAGTGTTAAAGCATTAAGCCACGCTCACATCACTGACGTGCTATGTGTACACAAACTTCTTCACAAAGTTATATATAACCAAGTCGAATACACATTTGATGAATATTTAACATGGTCTGAAATCTGTGAAGTCTTGTTCTTCATGCAACTTCACACAAATTGTAATAGGAAATGTGCTTCACACGCTATGCATTTATCTAAAAAACTAGCATCCAAATAAGCTCATTATGTCAAAATATTAAAGGAAGAGATAAAGGAACATCAAATGCTAGTTTTACTACCATAGGTATAGAAAGGTTACCAATCAGCGTGATTGATGCTTATTGGATCCATACAACGTAGCTGATGTATCCAGAATTTTTCGCTCTCCTTGCGGAAAGCAGTGGCTTCCGTGCTATCAGGATCGTGATGTAAAAGCCCAATAATTCTGTGATTAATATCTGTATGTCCGTGGTTGGGAAGATTAAAATGTTAGTGCTACATGTGTGTCTTCATTGTTTTTTATATCCCTTATCTGTTCTTTGATGCGCGCCTGAAATTCTTGTTTGGTTTCACCTACATATTGTTTTGTGCATTTGTAGCAGGTTAATAAATATATGTCATTCATTGTTTGACAAAATGTCTTCATTTTTATATAGTATATTAGCCCTGTATATGAGTTTTTTAAACTGTTTGTTCTGTTCACGTGAAGACAGAATATGCAATTTTTTCTTGGTGTATAGGGTTTGCTATACTTTTTCCTTGTTGACCAAATTTCTTTGGGTCTAAATTTAGCTGTGGCAAGTGTGTCCTTAAAGGATTGGTTACGTCTCTGTAAATGTGGCCCAACATGCTGGACTGGACTGTAGTTGTGGCCAATAGCATTTGATTATTTTTTTAGCTAGTTTGCTGCGCTGATGAAAATATGTGATACATGGTATCCTAGTGTTGATTTATTTTGTCGGTTTTGTTCTATTGCTCTGTTTAAGCTGGAAATTTAGTCACTATGGGATATCCTCTAGAGGTGTAGTGGTGTACCATTTCATGTGCATTTTGAGAAAATCTGTTTCTCTGCTACAGATTCTCCTAAGTCGCAGGAATTGTCCGTATGGGCTGCTTTCTTAGATGACTCGGGGTCAGCTGATGAATAGGATAGATATACGTGTGTATAGGTATTTTTTTTATAGATCGAAGCCCAGGTGTCTATTTGGGAGAATAAACACTTTTGTGTCCAAAAAAGTGATGTATTCTGTGGACTGTTCTAGTGTAAATTTAATCGTAGGGTGTTATGAATTCAGTAAGTGAATCTGACCCCTCTGTCTAGATCATGAACATATCATCGTTATAATGGTAGTAGATGTTGTGTTGTTTGTTGGCTGCATTGAGCAGTTTTTCCTCTAGCTGAGCCATGAAAATTATAGCATAGCTGGGTGTTAGTTTAGTACCCATAGCTGTACCTCTGATTTGGAGGTAATGTTCTTCATTGAACTCAAAGTTGTTACACGTGAGTACAATCTTGAGTAATGTAAGTGGTCTGGGTGGTGTTAGCCGTCCCGGCTACACCAGTCACCAGTTCCAGCTACACACACAACCGATCCGGCTACGGAAACACTTAATCCCGGCTACATAGCTTGAAAATTTGGCTACATAAGACACAATCCCGCTACAAATTGTCTATCCAGGCTACAAGACTTATTGCGGTCACACCCTCTGTGTAGCTGCATCTGGAAAAGTATAAAAGAATGGCCCAAACTGTGTTTTGGCATCCAGACATAAACTTACACACAAGTTCGCGTCAAGACAAAAATAAGCGCAATCAAGCTTCCTGAAGAAGTGAACTATCAAATGCGGTTGATTACTAACATCAGATTATAATAAAGATATTATTACTGGTAAAAAGGTGAACTAAATGTCAGAATAATATATTTAAAGGCAGCTAGCCCTGTTTAAGCATCATTTATGTCACTCTGATGGATATGATCATTTTTGTTGAACTTGAACCAGGTAGTCATTGACCCTATTCAGGCCTGTGTTCTCTCAGTCAGGTTTGCTTGAACTGGAACCTGTTCATGACATCAGCCAGGACCTTGTGCTCTTAGTCAGGCTATGCAGATTACATGACTGATATATAAGTACACATGTTATATAGCTGATCATAGAGTCACTGTTATATTTATATAAAGGTGATTAACCACTACTTCCTAAGGTACACTAATGATTAATTTGAAAATAATTTGATTAAGCTTCTTGTGCATTCATGTTTGGACCCTGGATACCAGCAACCGATGGAGAGTGCCATCAGTAATTTAACCCTTTAACCCTCGAATTTGTTCAATAAACTCAATTTTCTCATGTCCAAGACCAAGAAAAAACTATTTTTAAAAATTTAGTACTGGAATGGCTGGTTTGGTTATAGTCTGCAAATGGTCATTTCTCAAGACCCCTGCAGATGCCGTTTTTGGCTGATACCGGTATGAGGGTTAAAGGGTTAACAGTAGCAGGAGAATTGCCCGATGCTATTTATATCAATAAAGAATATTATTTTCACTATTAGTTAGTTTAGTGATCCCTTGATCCACATATTTGCGTCCAAGGGAACAATTGACATCACTAACTGCTAATTGAGGTAAAATGGCGTAACTAGCTCATTAGATAGCTCACATTAATTGTATTTAGATGTTCATTTCAAATTATTCTGATTCATGGCTATCCTTTTGCTAATGGTTGTACTCAATTAGTACTATATCAAGTTGCCATTAACAGCATTTGACAGCTCCCTTGTGTTTTAACAGCAATGTTTCTTGAAACAAATGTCATTAATGAAGAGGGGCCATTTAAACGTGCAAGTATTCACACAATATTTCCGGATAGTACAGTATCTAATTATTTGCACTCTTACTTCCATGCATTACTACTTTGAATAACACCAATTAGCAGCTGTCATCATGACTCCCAGAAGAATAACATTGACATTTTACAGGTGCTAGTATTGTAGCTATGCTATTAATCCAAGAATGACTGGTGGTCCATTCCATCCCACCCCAGCAAATGAAGATAGTAAGAACAGATAACCCTTAGCACACTGATGTCAATATTCTATCTTTTACGGTGTCAATAGCAAAGAAACTAGTGTACATTTTTCAACAATTTTGGTGGAAGATTTTGCTGTCTACGACAGCACCATCTTCCACCAAATTTGTTGAAAAATTACCACCGGTTTATCTTTTAATTAGTTTGAAAATTGAAAATTAAAGACTGACATCAGAGTGGTAAGGGTTAAGGGTTGGTGGGTGACGTATGAAAAGCCAAAAATGTATTGTTGCCATTAACTGGGCCAAATGAGCCCCCAAATAGTAATAAAGAATATGTTACCTTATTAGCTCACCTTGCCTGAAAGGCCAAGTGAGCTTATGTCCTGGCGACTGTCCGTCGTCCATCCGTCTGTCCGTCAACTTTTCCTTTAAACGACTTCTTTTCAAGAACAGCTGAGCCAATTTCAATTATATTTGGCAGAAAGCATCCTTAGGGCATAGGGATCCAAGTTTGTTCAAATGGAGCTGATCAGCCAATTAGGCCGGTGGCCATCTTGGATTTTGGCCAATTTTTAGAAACGTCTTTAAATATCTCCGAAACCGCTTGAGGGATTGAAGGAAACCGTATGGAATATGATCGATGGCAAGAGCTCAACCAAATTTGTTCAAGCGAACTTAATTGGTCAAATAGTTTGGTGGCCATCTTGGTTGACATAGTTTTAGCGAAAATAACTTCTCCAGAACTGCTGAAGGGATCAGGCCGAAATTTGGTAGATATGATTAGGGACTAAGGACCAGATCCGTCAAAAAACATGGGCACTGTGGACCAATCAAAATATAGCATGTTCGCGGCCATATTGGATTTTTTTATTTGATGGATTTTTAGGCCAAAATTGGTTTTATCTAGGTTTTTGGCTAGTCTGATCTCAAATTTTCAATTTTCGATTCTGTCGGATGAACGGTTTGGTGGCCACCTTGGATCATTTTCTAGCCAAAATCTCCCATACTAAAGCAATGGGAAATTAAAAATATCTTCTCGAGAACTACTGGGCCGATTTCAATTATATTTAGCATGAAACATCCTTAAGGCATAGAGATTCAAGTTTGTTCAAACAAACCTGATTGGCCAGTTTGGCCGGTGACCATCTTGGATTTCGGCCAATTTTTAGAAATGTCTTTAAAAATCTTCTCCTCCCAAAACATTTGAGGGATCAATTCAAAACTCACAAAATATGATCTAGGGTAAGCGCTGAATCAAATTTGTTCAAGGGAACTTGATTGACCAAATGGTTCAGTGGCCATCTTGGATGATCTAGTTTTCACAAAAACAACTTCTTCCCCAGAACCGCTGAAGCGATCAGGCTGAAATTTGTGATATAAATTAGCAACTAAGGGCGATTAATGTTTGTTCAAGAGAAGTTGATTCGCCAAAAAACATGGCTGTGGTGGACCAATCAAAATATAATGTGTTTGGCAGCCATATTGGATTTTTTTATTTGATGGATTTTGAGGCCGAAATTCGTTTTATATAGGTTTTTGGGTATTCTGATCTCAAATTTGCAATTTTCGAAACTGTCGAATAAATAGTTTGGCAGCCATCTTGGATCATTTTCCCGCCAAAAGCTCCCATACTAACGCAATGGGAAATTTAAAATGTCTTCTTCTCGAGAACTGCTGGCCCGATTTGAATTATATTTGGCAGGAAGCATCCTTATGGGATAGAGATTTCATTTTCTTCAAACAAAACCGATCGGCCAGTTTGGGCGGTGACCATCTTGGATTTCGGCCGATTTTTAGAAATGTCTAAAAATCTCTTTCTCCGAAACGGCGTGGGGAATCGATTCAAAACTTATGAAACCTCATCTAGGCAAAGAGGTAAGCCGAGTTTGTTCGAGACAGCTTGATTGACCGAATGGTTTGGCAGCCATCTTAGATGACCTAGTTTTCCCAAGAACGACTTCTCCAGAACCGCTGAATGGATCAGGCCAAAATTTGGGAGATATGATTAAGGACTAAGGGCCATTAAAAATTCAAGGGAAGTTGCTCCGTCAAAAAACATGGCCGCCATGGGCCAATCAAAATGTAGCGTGTTTGGCGGACATATTGGATTTTTTTATTTGATGGATTTTGAGGCCAAAATTAGTTCTATGTATGTTTTTGGGTATTCTGAGCTCAAATTTGCAATTTTCGAAACTGTCGGATGAATGGTTTGGCGGCCATCTTGCATAATTTTCTCGTCAAAAGCTCCCATGCTAAAGCAATGGGAATTTTAAATGTCTTCTCGAGAACTACGAGGCCGATTTCAATTATATTTGGCAGGAAGCATCCTTAGGGCATAAGGATCCAAGTTTGTTCAAATTAACCCGATCGGCCAATTTGCCCAACGGCCATTTTGGATTTCGGCCAATTTCAGGAAATGTCTTTAAAAATCTTCTCTAAAACCACTTGGGTAATCTTCATCTAGGCCAAGCGGTAAACCAATTTTGTTCAAGAGGACTTGATTGACCAAATGGTTCAGCGACCATCTTGGATGACCTAGTTTTCACGGAAATTACTCCTCCAGAACCGCTGACGGCATCAGGCGGAAATTTGTCCACGGGAAGTTGATCCATTAAAAAAACATGGGCGCCATGGGTCAATCAAAATGTAGTGTGTTTGGCGGCCATATTGTATGTGCAAAAATGTCCACAAACTCATTTAAAAGACTGCTAACCACCCACCAACAATTTTGATAAAAAATTGATGGTGCTCCAGGTGAGCGACACAGGCCCCTTGAGCCTCTTGTTTAATATTCAAGCCAGCCAAAACCGCTCTAACAGAGAATATTTACTACAAGCATCTTTCTAATGTACGTGATACGTACATACCACACTAACCAACATTTGAGCCGTATCAATACTCTGCATCTATCTTAGGCACAGTGTCAGGCTGTCCTTAAAAATAATGTTGCTTAAGGTAAAAAAAACCAAAGTATTTTGAAATTGGTTAGAATATTAGGTAAAGAAATTTGTTTTCTTTTATTCCTATCTTTGATTTTTACAGTCAAACATTTCGTCAAATGCCTGATTTTCATGGACAAATGAAGAAAAATATGCAATTTATTAGGATAAAAAGAATTAATTTTATGAAATGCTGACAAACATTTTTTGAGATAGAATTTTTAGTGTTGGGTGGGTTACCCCAAATGAAGAAGTTTTTTTAAGGATGGGCCCTATAAATGATCACTTTGTGTAGTGACAGAAATGATCATTAGGACACAGTGTGTCTTAATACGTTAATGATCAAACCAGCTAAAAATATCTTCTGCAGTGCTTCTGAGGAATGTCTATTTGCATGCCCAAGAGAAGGCCATTTTGGAAATGTTACCATTCAAATGACTCAAAAGCTGAACAAGTTATTTTGGTGTTAAATTTATAAAAAAAAAAAATTTTCATTTTTGCAAATGGACAGTTCTTCTGATATATCTTTTGTTTATCAATTTTACCATTAAAATTTTAATATAAATAGTTTGATCATGGAACCAATTTCTTAGCCCTTTAATGATGCATATTTTTCAAGAAAAATTTAAAACTGCTCAGTGAATGTCTATTTGTAAGGCAATAAATGTTTCTTTTCAAAGGTTTACCACTGGAATGGCTGGCTTGATAATCTAGCCAGCCATTTCAGTGGTAAATTAAAACAAATATTTTGCCCTGCAAATGAAGATTTTTCCAGACAGCTACAGTGGCCGACCGTAGCCATCTTGACCAGTAACGGGTTCAAACCACTCGTTTTCTCAGTGATTTATTAACTTTCATGTATTTGAGTGTTTATCCAATAATTTTTTGCGCACCATTTTGCTCATTTTCTACTGTCATAAAAAGCACATCTGATTGGTGTTTGTTATTTTCAAAGCGATATAATATTTGCGTCTAATGACTGGCAGTTTTGATTATATAAGCTTTAGCTCATGAAGCTGACTCCTTGATCATTATCCGCTCAGAAGTCATAAAAACACAGGCTAATGATGCGTGATCAGCAGCTGTCTCCGGCACTTTATGACATCTATAATGTATTGTTCAACCACATCCTTGCGCATATACACTCGTTGTTCGTTAGTGCTGGAGACAAACACCAGATCCATCCTTATAAGTGCTTTCATGTCAAAATATCAGTATCGCTGGCAGGCGCATCATTTGTTTCATTCCTCTGTTTTCAGCACATTATCAATTATATGTTTGATGCCACTAGGGGGGAAGAGAGACATATTTATGATGCTATGTGGAATATATTCCGTAAAAAAGGCTGGCTTTGACGTCATAGCTGTGAAATAAAGGTCATTGTCATTCAACTGATGTGACCAGTCTAATCACTTACTCATCATGATCTCCTTCTAATATGCTAGGATCAATGTTACGATTGCCTTTCATTCAGACATTCAGACCATTATTGCATCCAGTGGCCAATACAGAGTGGGTTAATTTGGCATGGTAGTTTGGGGTGGGGTGGGGTGATCTCCCCACTCCAATGGTTTGTGGCTGTAATTTCTTTTCCTACTACATTTCTTTTTGTGCTCCATCAATTAGAGGAATATCCAATTACACAGAGCAGAGCAAAATGTATCAATGTTATCAGTTTTGCAGCTTACAAATAATGTAGCCCAAGTCTGTACTGACCCTTAGCCTCCCTCTGACAAATATTTAGATAGACATGACTGGCTGGGTAGGCTCATCATATTGATCCAAATACCTGTCATGGGAACATTTGAAGGTCAGAGCTTACTCAGCTACAAATAATGGTGTTGTATAGTAATCAGAATGAAGGAAATGGGTGCTGATAATCTAATTTTCAATCTCCCAGGTATGTGTGAGTCAGGATGCACTCCTCATAGAAAATACGCTGAGTGGTGCTTCCCACCCACCCATAAGTCTAGATCCACTCCTTCATAAAACCCCACAACAGATCTATGTATTTGTTTACAATGCAATACATGCAATGGAGGAATCCAGTTTTAGCTATTCCCCGCTCCACCTATGCTTTGCTCATGTTGGGATTGATCGATCCCTGAACTCCCTGAATCTCAATTTCCAGAAAACTATACAGGTAAGCTGTTGAATATTGTGAAACTAATTTGAGTGGGTGCTGTTTCTGCCTATGGCAGCAACAGCGCCCAGTCAAATTATTTTAAAAATATTCAACAGTATGTTTATTAAATAGTAAAGACATACAATTCATCCAACAACATCGGTCATCAATTAGGTGTTTGTGACAAACTTATCTACATCATCCATGACGTCATCCTACACATTACATAGTTGATTATAGCATCATATGATTGATGGATAAACCAGAAAGGTCCATTGCACTATTCACCCGGATAGCAAAAGATGGTATTGCATCCATATCTGTTTGTTGTGCATCAAGGCATCTATGTGTTCAGAACAGCAATGTGTTAAAAAACTAGTGATTCTATTTGGTTCAAATTTTACCACAACACGATGCTTTACTAGCAAGAGGATTACTGACATTAGCCATGATCTCGATAAAAAAGGCTGGATCAGGATCAGATATTTTTTTGGATCTATTGGTATCACAGAAACTACAGGTTCGATTTGGCACAAATTTTAGCACAAGAATTGTAGTACGCTATGATGCTCTTGAATGATAGCTTTATATATTAATCAATCTCTAGCCACCAGTAAAAAACAGAAATAAATCACAATAATTTGAAAAAAGCAGCTAAATACCATTTATGTCACTCTGGCGGGAACCAATTAGTGACACAGCTGGTCCTATGCGCTGGTGAGTATGCCAAGTGAATAAATATTATCCCCTACACCTGGTCATATAAGCTCAGTTATATTCGCCTTAGGCTAATTAACCACTACTTTCTACAGGTAAAACATTGTCTAATTTTAAAACAATTTACCTATAAGCCGTTGTTTCCTTCAACAGGATATACTTTCAGTCACACAAACTTTAAGATAATCAGTAAGTATCATGTCGCGACCCTGGATACCTGCAGTGTTCTTTAAAAATCATTTTGACTGAAACTTGTTGCTTCCACCAGAAAAAGTGACTTTCAAATATATTGTTTTCAAAAGTGAATTAACAGTAGCGAGTTAATCGCTCTACATCGGTGCCTATAGAGAATACTATTCATACCTCTTACGAAACAATATATTCAGGTTTGCTTTTGTTATATTTGAGTATGCGGTATACCTGCACACACAGTAGACAAACGGCGGAGTGCGAAGCACCAGCGATGTCACTAATTGGTTCCAAGTTAAGCCCTCCTAGATTTAGTAAAGGCTCTCTCAAATAATCTGTTGTAATTTTTTACCGGTGGTAGTTTATTAATATTGTATGAAATTACGAATAAACATCATTTGTTATTTCTCTTTTCCCTTCATTTAAAAAATCTGGAAAATCAAAGTTGTTATTACACCACAAAAACATCCATTACCGTTCAATCACTACTTGCTAAATCAATTATCTGCATTTAGCTATCAGAATAAGATTTTTATGCCTGCATACACACCTCCCCATGCCGATTCCTATTAATATGGACCATCAACCAGGCTACTGGTTAAGTTCATCTCCAGCATACTGACAGCTATAGACTGGCACCAGTCTATACTCACCCCATAGTGACGCTTGTCACTAAGCACGCTTGCGCATGTGCACTGGAGCCCAAATAGGAAACAGATTCACTTTTCAATTATTCTGCTTGCAGAACAACTGCTTAAAATATTCATCTAAGTTTTTTGTGCATTGCGCTGTGTCAGCTTACACTTGAAGGACTTCCTCACGCTAAGATATGCCTATTATGAAATCTCTCCTCCCAAAATTATGTTTTTGGAACTATTTTGTGTTTATATTGAACTTTATAACTATGTATATAGATGTTACCGGTTTTCGTGGGTTTCGATTTCATGGTAATAACTTTAACATGCCTAAGTCATCATCATATAAAACACTCTATTACTCCAGTGAGCCCTTAATCACTTTCAGTTAAAAGAAAAAATAGTGCGTTCTCGTTTCGTGCTAACTTAGTTACAATGCCTATATCTTCATCATCATCATAACAATTCTCATATTAAGACTAAGCTCTCGAAGGTGGGCTCGTGTAGTGCACCGGGTCAAATCCACCTAAGACTTGAGGGTGACGGGCATAACCCACAAGCAGTGGTGGCTGAGGCTGAGTCCATAAGGCTGGACCTTATGCATATGCCAATTTTTTGATTGTACCAGTCGTCAAGGTTCTTTCTAGATCGCCCATTGCCAAGAATTTGATTTCTAGTCTTGCTAGTTCTTCCGGTTCCGTTGTGGTGGACTCGGGTCCTCTGGACTCGGGTTTACTTCCTTTTTCCGTTTTAACTTCCGGTTTAGCAAGACATCCGGGTCTTCAGGATCTGGTTCTTTCTTCTCTGGCATCCGTTTCCGGTAGGACTACCGGTTTGGCAGGAAATCCAGGTCGTCAAGATCCGGTTACTACTTCCGTTCCGTCCGTTTCCGGTATGTCTTCCGTTTTTGTAGGACATCCGGGTCTTCAAGATGCGGTTCCTAGTTCTGTTTCTGGTTTTGGCAGCGCTTCCAGTGATGCCGGATATCTGGGGTCTGTGGACTCCTATTATTTTTCGTCTTCTGGTAGAAGCGCTTCCGCTTCCGGTTTGGATTCCTGTCTGTACACTTCTGCTTCTGTTTCTAGAAGTGTACTTCCAGGTCGTTCAGACTCGGATAGACCTCCGTCCTCTGGACAGGGGTTACTTCCGTTTTCTGGATCTACCTCCGTTTTTTCAGTATCCGGTCTGACTTCCGGTTTTGCGTATTTCCGATTCCTTTGTTTATTCTGTTTTTTTACTGTACATCTGGGTTCAGTTTCCGGTTGTCTTCTTCCAGTTTGCGCATTTCCGTTTCCTATTTTTTCACTTTCGGATTCGTACATCCGGGGATAGGGTCATTACCGGTTTCATGGTGTTCTATGATTAACTTCCAGTTCTGTTTTCCTTTTTTGGATTTCTGGTGATAGCTCTTACTGAGATTCCAGGTTAGTTTTATTTCAGTAAGTGCTTTTAAAAATCGGAATGTTTAATTGCTGAAATATTAATTTCCGAGACATTGCCAGTCTTGAAGTCTCTCTTGAAATTGTAGATATTCCGCATTTATTCTTTTATCAGTGAAACATTTAAACGTAATTAAAGACTCTTCCGACTAGTTGCCGGATGGGTTTTTTGTTGCAGTCGATAAGTTAGTCTGTATTCTACGCATGTCTAGATGTCGCAATTAAAATTAGTTTTTAATTTCATCCAACTTTAGATGGCCAGTTGTCTTTGGGCCGTTCAGCGTTTTTTCGCGCTCTTTTTTCCTCTTATGTCGGCAGGTTGACATATTTATTTTATCCAAAGGGAGCTATTTTCTTGTAGAAAATCCCCATTTCTAGCGTAATTCTTAGTCTAATTCTGCCAGGCGCTGAAAGGAATAGTTTCAGTAGTGGATTTATAGGGAAGAGAATGGCTCTAAGATTAATGATTACAAGAACTAGAAAACGCTGAGAATAGAGAAATAAGATTATGGTGATGGAAGAAGGAATAAAAGCCGAGTTTTTTCTTCTGCGTTGTTGCAGTCATGGTTTAGGTGAGTCTTTTTGCTTAGATTTTATATCGCCTCTGTTTTTCAGCGTTTTGTTTTTTGTTTTCATCCCGTAGTATTTAATCATAATCAAGTATTAGTGTTTTGTGTATTTAACATCCAGATGTTCCCGGGATTCATTCTCATTCTATCAATCATTTCTTTTACTAGCATATCAATCTCAATGACATCCGTCTTTACATGATGATAATATTGGTTCTAAGTCTTTAATAATAATGAGTAAGATAAGTATAGGTCTCTTCCTTCATCCTCTGCTCCTTCTCCTGCTAAAGTTTTCTACTAGTCTTGTTCTCTTTCCGCTCTCTCTCTCTTTCTGTCTTTCTTCTTTTTTCCCTCTGGGTTTTTCCCCGTATTTCATCGTCTATCTATCCTATCCAGGGATCTTCTGGTCCTGTTCTTTCCTCTTCATCTTCCATTCTTCTTTATTCCTCTCATCCTCCTTCTTCCTCTTTTGATCATCTTGATCTGATTGTTTCTGTTGTTCTCTCTTTTGAACTTGAGTTTCTAATTGTTGATTAAGTTCTGGTTTTTTCATTGTTTTCTGTTTTTAGGGATTCGTCCCTTGTTCGTTCTTTCATGTCAGCTTTTTTCTCTATTCTTTCCATGTCCTCTGGTCAGGATGTTGTATCTGTTCACATTCCTTCTGATCAATGTTTTTCCTTTTCTGATTCTTTACGTTTTTCTAACCTTCTAGATTCCAAGAGGCCTTGCTCTCCTCTTTCCATTTGAACTGTTGATTCTATGGCCTCTGGTGACTCTTCTCATCTCTATTCTTCTTCATCTCCTAATCCTTCTTCTTATTCTTCTATTCCCTAGTCGGTCAGGGCTGAGGAGATTTTGTCCTGTCAGGGTCTCTTCGGATGACTGGTCCCTGTCTCTCTGGTGGATTACTTAGACACTTTCTCTTCTTTTTAAAGAGGAGTTTTGTATAGACCTTCGTTCTTTTGTGTCGGCTCTCCTCTTTTAATTCCTTTTTTCTTGTCTCCTCTGGTCTTTTCAATTGACAATTTGGTCATTATCGTGTTAGTTTTCTTTGTGAATTATGATAATTCTAGGGAATTTATACATACATTAGAGTGTTCAGCCTAGGGTAGGTTTTCCTACCCTGTCATTAAATCTTAGTAAAATGATCTCTATTCACTCTGAAACATTCAAATCAGCATTAATTTTAATTTAACAAGGGGGTATGTCATGATTAAATCTCATGATTCTTACTCCCAAATCAAGATGGAGACCATCCCCCAGATCTTTTCCAGTCTAGATCAGGGTATGTGGTCGTTTCCATGGACGCTTTCTTTCATGTTTTCATTTACCCTTCCTTCAGTATATTCCTGAGTTTTGCTTACTAAGATCGAGTTTGGCAGTTTCACGTCATGTCTTTTGGCCTGACCACGGCTCCTTTTCTTTTTCTCGCATAGTCTCAGCCGTGGCAGAAATTTTCACCGTCGTTCTGTCCATCTCCACGTTTATATAGACGATTGGTTGGTAAAGTAAGTCTTCTTCAATTCTCTCAGGAATTCTTGCAGAGGTTTGCAATCTGGCATGCAACCTAGGGTGGATTTTAAATCTAAAGACAT
This sequence comes from Chaetoderma sp. LZ-2023a, assembly GCA_034401795.1. Classification (NCBI taxonomy): domain Eukaryota; kingdom Metazoa; phylum Mollusca; class Caudofoveata; order Chaetodermatida; family Chaetodermatidae; genus Chaetoderma; species Chaetoderma sp. LZ-2023a. The sequence continues at coordinate 62,354,000 of CM067369.1, read as the reverse complement.
CAAGCCTAGTTCCATCTCATATCCTTACACATCTAGGCGTTTCTTTCGACCTGGCCCGGGGTCTAGTCTTCTCCTCAGATCCAAGGATAGAGGCTTTATCAGTGGCAATGGAAATCCTGTCTTCTCCCATGGTAAGAGCAAGATTCTTTTTAAGAGTGAAAGGACTGATGGTCAGTGTAGAAAAGTAATTCCTTGGGCGGTGCTGATGAGAAGACCCTTCCAAATGTATTTAATGTCCCTTTGGAAGCAGTCAGTCCACTCTATTTAACATCAGATTCACATCAGAGAACATTTGATCCCTCATCTAGATTTTTGGAGGGATTGTTCTCTGCTTCTGATGGGTGTTCCACTGGTAAAGTCCTCCCCTCAGGCGATTATCTTCATAGACGCTTCCCAGGAGGGTTGGGGAGCAGTCTGGGACTCCCTGTCAGTTTCCGGCCTTTGGTCCCTGGAGGAGTCGACAGCCCATATCAACATTCTGGTTTTTCATGGTCAGATCTTGTGATAGGTCTCAAAGTCTCGATTCGGTCAGACAATTCGACAGTGGTGTCTTATATCAACAGGCAGGGAGGTACAAGGTGGTCTCCTTTGTCTAGAAGTGTGGAATCTTCTCTTGTGGTGCCGCAAGAGGCCAATTTTTCTAGTGTACTCTCATGTCCCAAGCAGTCTGAATTTTTTGGCGGACCAACTGTCATGTCCCAGAAAGTTCACCCACACAGAGTGGCAGTTAAAGAAGTCAGTTCAGAGCGTTTTTCAGTCTTATGGATCGTCCTCTAGTAGATCTGTTCGCGACCTTTCTGAATGCCCAGATCTCCTCTTACATGTCTCCTTTTCCTGACAGTCAATCCCCGGTGGTGGATGCTCTGTCTCAGTCCTGGACAGGAATGTTCGCCTATGCCTTCCCTCCAACAATTTGATTCCGTTAGTCTTGAAAAAGGTCAAGGACCAAGATTGCGAGGTTCTTCTGATAGCTCCCTTTTGGCCCAAGAGGATTTGGTTTATAGACCTTCTAGATCTTCTGGTAGACTTCCCTCGTCTTCTTCCAGTATCCCAGGATCTCAAGTAAGAGGTCTTTGTGTGCATCCAAATCCAGAAATTTTCAATCTGTGCGTTTGGAGAATCTCGAGTCTGAGGTCCTCGAGAACAAGGCTTCTTCAAGGTCTCAGGAAATTATTGACTCTGCCAGAAGGGAATTGACCTGTCGAGTTTACAAGGGTCGACTTAAAACTTTTTGGTGAGTGGTTTTCAGACCAAGGTTTCTATTCCACAAGTATTAGATTTTTTATCTTATCTGTTTGATTCTTTTCATTTGTCAGCTAATACGGTCAGGGGATATAGATTTTCTCTGGCATCTTCCTTTCCTTGTCTTCTGAATGCTGATGTCAAGGATACTAAGACTCTTAATAGTTTTATTAGAGGTCTAGGTAATATTCGTCCTCCGATTGCTAAGCCTTTACCTTCCTGGAATTTGGCTTTGGTTCTTCAAGTTTTGGCAGGTCGCCATTTTGAACCTATTTCTTCTATCAGTATTAAGCTTTTAACTCTCAAAACTGATTTTTCTTGTTGCTGCTGCCTCTGCTAGAAGGCGTTCGGAGATTCATGCTCTTTCTGCTGAAAAGGATAGATTTATAGTTTCAGGAGACGGTTTGGTTTTATATCCCAGAAGGGACTTTATCTAAACTCAGTCTAACCGCTTTCCTGCTAGTCCGATCATTTTAAAATCTTTATCGTCTTTTTTGCTATCCGATAGATTTTGATGGGCTGTTAGGGCATTAAGAACCTACAAACAGCGAACCAATTTTAAAAGAGTCGATCCATCCCATTTATGGGTTTCCTACGCGGAAGAGTTATCTAAGCCGTCTCATAATCTACGATTGCCAGATGGAATTGTAAGACAATTAAGCTTTGTTATGACATAGCCTCACCGGATCAAATTAACCTCTCCCAGATTAAAGCCCATGTGTTAGAGGTATGGCTACTTCTTTCGCTCTTGACGGTTCGTCTTTAGATGAGGTCATGCAGGTGGCAGGATGGAAATCTGAATCCACTTTTACATCCTTTTATCTCAAAGACCAGAGTGCAGCAGCCTCATTCTTTCGTAACATTACTATTTTAACTAAAAAAGCCGAAGACCATTTACCAAGCACTTTCCACCATTTTCGTTAAGTCTGTGAGAAATGGTGAGTCTTATTTTGTTTTTTATTTCTTTAAGTTCCTTATTTGTTAATCACGGTGTGATTGAGTTAAATGCACTATTATGTTATGTTATTAACATTTGGATAAGATTGGTTCGATTTTTATCCTTGTTTGTTGATTCTCAAATCTCTTCCCACCTAATGTTTAAATGGGGCACTGACCAAATCTACGGGTTTAGCAAGTAGTGATTGAACGGTAATGGATGTTTTTGTGGTGTAATAACAACCCCCACAGACACCCATTGTGGGTTGGTCTGTTGTTTTATTAACCACTATAAAAACATACTTATCATTCAATCACTACGACCCGGCCTCAACCACCCCGCGTGGTAACATTTGAGAATTGGCCTTTAATATTTAGCACTTAAATTTAGAAAAGTTAATCTGTTTCCTATTTGGGCTCCAGTGCGCATGCGCAAGCACGCTTAGTGACAAGCTTCACTATGGGGTGAGGATAGACTGGTGCCAGTCTATAGCTGTCAGTATGCTGGAGATGGACTTAACCAGTAGCCTGGTTGAGGGTCCATATTAATAGGAATAGGCATGGGGAGGTGTGTATGCAGGCATAAAAATCTTATTCTGATAGCTAAATGCAGATAATTGATTTAGCAAGTAGTGATTGAATGGTAAGTATGTTTTTATAGTGGTTAATAAAACAACAGACCAACCCACAAGGGGGGGTCTGTGGGGGGATTTTTGTTAAACAATTAAAAAAAATCTACGGGTCTGCAATCTCTGATTTCTCTTGATTCTGATATATGTTCACTGTTGCGTGATATTCATGATTTAAACCTGTTTCATGTTGGCCAAAACCCGCCTCTAGTTGTCTTGAGGAATATCCATTTGTAGGTCAAGAGACTAGAATTCTAGTGATAAATTTTCAGAAATGATGTTTTTTTGGTGTGCTCATGGAGAGTTTCTATGAGAAAAGTTTTCTTGAACAAATTTGGTGATGGTAGTGGACTATTTGCTCACCTACCTGACAGACCATGCAACTGTATACTATATTATGGTGCCTGTCATTCACTTGTCTTGTCTGTCCAGTGTTTTTATTTAAATGACATTTGAAGAGCCCCTGGGCTGATATTAGCCAAGTTTGGCAGGAATCTGACATCCCTTGGTCTTAGAGACAGATAGATCATGTGTGAAAGAACCTGTTTCTAGACACACCAAATGGGTCTTAACAGGGAACTGTATGTGTATACCAATACCATCATTAGGAGGGAAAAGGTTATACTTTATCCATTTATTCCAGATTGGAAACTGACGCATAGAAATTTAACACTTCTCAATTTGATTTATAAATCTAGGCAATGAGCGCCATTGTTTTCTTTTTGTTTAGAGACTAAATGTTTGCATTTTGGACCCTACATTTCTGATCATCATCATCATCATCATCATCATCATCATTATCCATGATCGTCATCATCATCAGCAGCGTCAGCATTAACATGATTATTATCATCATTACCACCATCACCAGTAACAACAATAATGACCGCAGTTGCTATCGTCATCTTTGTCATTGTCATCATAATCACCGCCATCATGATAATAATTATGATCATAACTAAATGAATATACTGTGCTGTTGTATTTGCAGGGTAAGACGTGGCTCAACTGTGATCCCTCAGCACAGTCATAGCCACCATCAACATTCACTATCCAACTCCGCTCAACCAACCACTAACACCAACAACCCTGCTTCCAACCAACCCAGCACGCCAACGCCAAACAATAAATCTTTATCAGGTAAGGAGAATGAACGGCCATTAGCTGTCAATAATCTTTTAATGGTCAATCTGGCCAAAACCAGCCTCTGCAGTTGTCTTGACAAATGTCCATTTATAGGCCAAGAAAAAGATATTTTAAAAAATTGTGCTCTGGAATGCATGCCTTGATAATCGAGCCATTCACTCCAGTGATAAAATTGTCAACTATAGTCTTCTCTTGGCGTGCAAATGGACATTCAATAACCAAATATTTAAATTTTCTTGAAAAAATACTTGACCATTAAAGGGTTAATCTAATGATATCTTGTATGACAAAAAATGGAAGGGCTTTATTTGACACCACACTATGAAAAGGTAAATGTATAATTTCTACAGAATATTTCACCGTTCAATAAAATCAAAAATTTGTGCTTATTAAATGCCCAATTTCAGATCAAGAGAAGCCTTTCTCTTTTAAACATACAACTTTAATGACTTGGTTATTGGCCGGTCTTGGTCAGCAACTGGATATTTGTTAATAATAAACCGGAAGCCGGCTTGGCCGTTAATGGGTTAAATTAAACTCTAAATCTGACATGTTAGACAGCTGTATGTCAAAACTCCTGCCTGAGCTGCGTCTTTCCTTCAGGTGGGAATGTTAGTGAAAAAATATTTAAACATCTTTAAAAATATGCACAGAATTGAAATATCATGTCAATAAACTGTAGGCAATTACTATTGCAGTGTCACCTCAGCGTATGTCCAATAGGTCTGCTGGAACAGGGATATTGCTGAGACAGGGTCACGATCAATATATTTTATGGGAACTTTGCTGCACATTATGCATTTAGTTAATTTTTCTTATGCAAAATCTTGAATTATAGATAATGGTTTGCTGGTTATTCTGTAAGCTTTTAATGGTCAGATTTGGTCAATAAAAGTCAAATTTTCTAAAACAAAATATCCATTTGGATCCAATTGATATTCGTCAAAGCCATTGAATAGAGCGGTTTCGACCAAATTGACCTTTAAAGGGTTAAATTTGTATTGGCTACATTTGCAAGTCAAGAGAAGACCATTTTTGAAAATTTACCAATTGAATGACTGGCTCAGCTATTGGTTATCGAGCCAGTCATTCCAGTGGTAAATTTTTTAAAATATTCTTTGGCTTGCAAATGTCCATTACTAAAGACCAGAGGCCGTTTCGGCTGTCTTAGCACCATGAAAGGGTTTTTAAAGTACTGAAAGTTGTTGCTGCTCACAGCTGAAACAACTTTTATTGAAATAGTTTGCAGATTTTATATTTAATTCTGTTAAACCTTTAACACTCAAGCCGGCCAAAATTACTTTTGCAGTGATCTCGAGAAATGATCATTTGTATGTCAAGAGGAGACTATCTTTTTTAATTTACCACCTGAGTGAAAGGTAAATTTTCAAAAATAGTCTTCTTTTGGTCTGAAAATTAACATTTCCTATGAGAAAATTAAAAAGATTTTAGCAAATTTTCTGTTTAACACTTTAACACTCTTATCTGCCCAAAAATGGCTTCTGCGGTGGTCATGAGAAATGTCCATTTGCAGACCGAGAGAAGACTATTTTTCAGTCAAATTAGTTTCAAAATATTCAACAACTTAAGTGTATTGGTTTAAAATTGATATTCTGGAATTTTAGGTTTTAAAAGCTTAAGTATTTTCGAAACATCTTCATTGTTATTTCTCTTCCCCCATATCAAGGAACGTTTTTCAAGATTATACGCAGTCTCTTCTTTTTTGCAGTACAAGGTTATCTCCCTTAACCCATTAACCCTTGAATTTGTGAAAGAAAATTTAACTTTTCTCCTAAAAGAATGTCCATTTGGTAGACCAAGAGAAGGCTATTTTTGAAAATTTACCACTGCAATGACTGGCTCAGTTTTCGAGCCAGTCATTGCAGTGGTAAATTTTCAAAAGTAGTCTTCTTTTGCTCTACAAATGGATATTTCTTAACCATTATTATTACTGCATAAGCCGTTTTTGGTTTTCTGTAAATGTATATCATTAAAGCACTTGGTCACCCATGAACATTTCGAATAGATGTATGATGTGTGTATGTATGCAAAAAATAAAACCTACATTGTTATTATCTTTATTTAAATGTATTATGATAGCAATAATATCATGATAGCAATAATTCCCATTCCAAAATCCTGGTTTCACGCTTACTAAATATGATAACAATCTTCTGACTTCATGTCAATTCTATCAATTCAAATTTCTTTATTTGGCAAATTGTACTAAGCCGATTTTAATAATATTTGGTATATATTGTGGTTCCGCTGATAACCTCAAGTTCTATCGTGACACTTCTGATGCATGGTGTTGTGATAGATCACTTCACTTGGATCATGGAAAGAAACTTATTATTTTGGTGTCAAACATTCAAAGGTCAATATCACCTGATTACTAAATCATAATTTTTAACATTGCTAATATTCTACCAAATGAGTTTCAATAACAGCGACCAGTGACAGGATATTCTGTATTATATCATCCAATTATTTTATTTGAACAGAAGATGCAGCCAATAAGCTGGCAGTGGAGACGCTTGAGGAGCTGGACTGGTGTCTGGATCAGCTTGAATCCATACAGACTCATCGGTCTGTCAGTGATATGGCCACTAGCAAGGTCAGTTAATAATAATAATAATAATAATAATAATAATAATAATAATAATAATAATATTGATGATGATGATGATAACTCTAATAATAACTGATCAAACCTGTGGAATTTCACACTAACTGCAAAATACTCATTATGCCAAAACTATTCTGGGTAGTGGCCATGAGTAAAGCCCATTTGCAGGCCAAGAGAGGAGTATTTTTGAAAATTTACCACTGGAATGGTTGGCTCAGTTACCGAGCCAGTCATTCCAGTTGTAAATTTTCAAAAATAGTCTCTTGCCCTGCAAATGGACATTTAATCAGCAACTATTCTGACCAAATTTTATCATTAAAGTTTTAACTTGCTACTTTTTAATGTGTTTCTGCACATTTCTCGCACATATTGTAAACATTCTCTATCTTTGTCATTTTGTCATTCATAATAAGCATGCACCAATTGAACCCAGGAAATTCTAACCCCTCAAGTCTGATATCAGTTCTCTTTCTGATTTATAAATAGATTTTCTGCTGTAGGCTATACATCATATTTCCACCATCCTATAGGAGAAATCATGATAATTATTTTGACAATAATTTAACTGAAATGTGTTTAACTGCCTGTAACATTAATAATATTCAGTCAACCCCCCCCCCCCCCCCCTGCCACGCACACAAGGTGGGGAAAAAATGTCTGGAAATAAAAATAAATATCTGTGGTTCAGATTCCGACTTTGTTACATAGGGGTTAAGTACATAATCTGACAGACAATTCAGCGTATTGATGTCAATCTCATCTATGCAGGTGAGAAGAGTGGCTGCTGGAGGTGAGTGGGTTTGGAGTAGGTGGAGTGTGTGTGTGTGTATGTGGGGAGTGTGACATCAATCCTGAACATTAATTTCTATACAGTGAACTAGACTGTACCCAATAACCCATTCTCTCCTTTTGATCATCAAGCACAGTAAGTATTTATTGCTCAATCCAGACATAAGGATACTGCAAAACAGATACCCCCAAAAAAATCCAACCAGACAAAACTGTACAATACGACTATACAAAGCACAAACATCTGCTGATGGCTTTTAAGACCATTGAAGACACCAGAAAATGTTTGGTGGAGTGGTTAGGTGTAAGAGAGAGATGGGTTGGAAGAGCATACTTGGAAGAGGATCTGGGAGTGTCTTTTCCCTTCCAAGGGGTGTGTGTGTGTGTGTGTGTGTGTGTGTGTGTGTGTGTGTGTGTGTGTGTGTGTGTGTGTGTGTGTGTGTGTGTGCACGCGTGTGGTGGTAATTTTCACGAATCCACCCTAAGAGACTATTAGATGCTCTGAGAAGCTATTTCCTGCATTTTTAGTGATAAACAACATCTTTATTTTCCGCTCTTAATCCTACCTTTATTTATGGAAATCGTTCATTGAGTTATTGCGCAGCTAGAGTGGGGGCATTTGCCCCAATGTGGTGCTACCCATGGTTAAACAAGTATCGTGCCCAAGAAATATTTGACTATATTATAATATTGTTTATATTTAATGTAAAAATAATTTTATCAAAAAAAAAACCCCATTGTGTACAGTCTACACTGGTTTGAAGTCAGTGGCACTAAGCAGCTCATCAAGAAACAATAGCATATTTACATGGACTTATTACCAGTTATTATTGAACTGTTTAATTGTTAAATAATCTGCTAGTTCTACAGACCACCAGCTACTAAGTCATTAATTGACCCATTGTGTTTGAAGAAACATACAACCAGCACAGGAGTGTATTAACCCTTTGAGCCTTACGGCATACATATATGTATTGCAATTTATGATGTTATACTTATTCTGCTGAACATTTGGGAAATGATTTAATTGAAGGTTGTTGCTGCCAGAGGCAGCAAACATTTTCTGTTAAATTATTTGAAAAATATTCAATAGTTGCTTTGCATGAATGTTATAAAAAGTAAATACAATTAGTACAGCATTGGAATGAAAGGGTAAATCCTCATACTATGGATATATTTTAAATATAGAGATTTAACCATTGTACTGCTGAACCCAGATATTAGCAATTTATAATTATAAAATGGAATCCATATTGCTGGCAGACCAGTCTGCCTGCAATAATAATTTAATTCAATAAATGCAGCATTACAATGGTTAAGTAGCTACATGAGGTTTAAGCCTGATATTATTAAGGATTGTATTTAATTGAATATATTGCTGAAAATTCATGTTTTTACAAATTATTGAACAGACCTGTTTGAATGGTGAAAGTTTGTTTGCCTGGAAACTAGTATGCTATATATGTGTGAAATTAATTTAAAGAGGAAAAAGTTGAGAGCGGGAGAGCATGTCAGTGAGTAAGTTTGTAAATGCAGAGAGTTATGTAGAATTTCGAATATATAAAGTTGCTATGTAAAGTTATTGAAGTTGAATTTGAAAAACAAAGTACAAGTTAAGACTGCGTTGTTGTCGCTCTCTGGAATAATTATAGTCAACCTTCAGAATAGAGAAATTAACATCGGTCTATCCAGTAAATAGTCTAATAGACAATCAGTCTGTCCGTCTGTCACTCCATCCGACAGAAAGTATAGTCAGAGGCTCGCCCCCAGAGCTACAATACAAACCCCGGTTACCTTACAAGGCAGATAGAATCTTGGTAGCTGCAGGTTTGAATTTTCTAGATTTTTTCGATCACACCCAAAGCTGTGGAATCCTATTGTATTGTCACACCCTTTCCTGCATTAAAACCTGAGCCAAAGCAAACCCTTAGTTTGCCGAGTCCATATATCCAGTATTTGATCCGATCCTGATCATAGGTTCTTATTCCGGATCACGGCCAAAGTCTGGAAGTACTCTTGCACGGGAAGTTCCTTTATTGTGTTAAACAGGAATTAAATGTGGCTGTCATAGACATCTGTACATCTTTTACTAAGTAATGTCTTTATTTAGTGTTTGGGTTTGAATTGCTTTTAAGGTTCCAAAATTTTATTCAATAGTAACAAATCTGAATACTTCAACAGTTCAACTTAGCATTACTCACTCCCATTCTTCATTCTAACTGATTTTCACACTGAGAAGATTTTTTACTACTCTGTTCTCATCACAATAATTTAAGCAAATTTGTATTCATTTATTGCCATCCCCTCACCCCCACCACACGCCACCCTCGAGGCATCAATAACTATCATCAAAACTAGATTAAAAATATTCAACACCTTAGCTGTATACTTGCTTTGAAATGAAGGTTCTGGAATTCTGGATTGAGCATGGTAATTGGCTTTTATCCTGTTGCCATCACATTCTTCCACAACATTCTTTAACAAAAATGGTTAAATTTGGTCAAGAAAATTTTGATTTCCTCATAGACAATCTCAATTTGTAGGTCAATGGAATACTTTTTGGAAAATTAACTAACTTTTGAGTGACTGTCTTGAGTATTGAGCCAGAGATTCTAATGATAAATTTCCAAAATGAGTTCTTTTGGCAAATGATAAAAAGGCAGTAACTGAAATGACATCATTGATCACATTAACAACAGCTTTTGTAACAGCATATTCATGATGGATGCTGATTACAGTTCTAAATGGAGCAGAATGATGCAAACTAGATAAGACCTAGTTCAGAGGGTTAGAAACTGTTGGATTAACGAGGTTATTAAGTGCTTTGTAAGCTATTCACGTCATGCTCGTAGCATGCATAATTGAACTGAGTCCATCTTGAAAATGTTCCGCATATCCTGTTTGCTTTTCTTAAGCACTGCGTCACAGTCTCATTTGAAATGTTACATCCTTGTAGTCATGACGGATTATCGTTAAACTCTGTTACTCTTCATTTGACTTTGGCTTAGTTATGTAGCTGGAGCTGTTACTAACTAGTTGTATGCTTTTCTTAGAACATACTCACGGAACTGGGATTGGGTGGGTGGGTGGGTTGGGTTTTATAGTTTTACAGCCAAAATTGCATGCTTTTTCACATCCGATAGAGGTTTTACAGCATCTGTCGATATATTACAGCATCCACAGGAGATGTACAGCATCTGTCTAATTAATAATATTAATAATTATTGCCCATCCCACTGACGAACAATTAGTATTGAGGCAAGAAAGGTGACATAGGATCATGGGTGAAGTAGGAAAATATGAAATATTGAATATTTTATCACTTACTCATTGGTATTGATGGCATGTGGACATTGTTATCCTCTGGTGGATGATATAAAATGTCCGTCTGATGCGAGAAAACAGGTGGTCCTCCATCAGATATGATTTCAGCTGGAAAAACTATACCCATTGTTATACTGGTACACTTAAATACCTCTCTTCCGCATAGCTCTAATAATCACTACCAAGGCAAACAAATTTTATGAAATTAATCTCAGCGCAAGCTGTAAAAGGGCTTTTAGAAGTACATTTCCTTATCCCTAAACTGACTCTTAATAAATCTTATTAAATTAGCGACTTTAGCAGATGTAACCAGTAATGTATTAACAGAATCTTTTGAAATGTGTGGTCTTGACACGAAATATCAGTTGTGATTACGTGATAAAATCACATTTGACCTGGCAGTGACAGACACATACTAATCGGTGAAAATGAGGAGTTAGGCAATCAATCAATGCTGACTTTTAGGAAGCATAGCAAAATGACTATAATTGTCATGTTTATTACAGTAATTATCAACAACAGAAAGGTCAACCATTTCAAAATACACTGTATCACCATATTAACTGGCTTTTTTAGCAGTGAATTTTAAGCTGTTTTGCGGGTGTTTAATGGTTTATGGCGCAGTAATTCTCTCCTTGACTACCTGCTTCTAGTCTGCGGTCTGGAGATAATATTTCCGGTGCCAGGTAGTGGCAAGATGAAAGGTTTTTGGGAGTTTGAGCACACCAAATGAACTGTAATCAAGATCATGTTAATAACATTTTCTATTAATTTTAACAAAATATAGAGCTACAAATATGAAAAATAAAAACACACTGCAACATTACTTTTGACATCTGGAGCATATTTTAAAAGATTTATATCTATCTAAAATTATCTCCATATCATATTGTATGTTATTTATGTGATATATAATGGCTATCAATATTACTCCAACATTCACACTAACGTCATCACGAAAACAAAACCTCAATGCCTATGTTTAGGATGTTTAAGGTTGGGCATAGATTCATATTGTATTAGTTTTAAATATGAAAAATATAATAATTTGTTTTTAATAGTTTTTCATTGTTATTCTCAATTTTGATCTTAGAATAGTTTGATACACAACTAAGGTTTAGATGTCATTATTTTAAGCATGCACACAAATGCCATGTATCAATCAAAAGTCTAGATCAAAAAATATAATTTGCGAAAAAAATCCAAAGATATTTATTATTTGGGAATGCAATAAATCATCACATGGAACATCTCAGTTTCCATTGTAGTTGCAATGGATGAATCTGACCTGTCAGTCAAGTATATGACGTTATATTCAATTACGTCATGTATAGGTTGACATCACAATCATAATTGACAGAAATACTCTGTTATTAACCTGGAATAGTCTGTCAGTTGTATGTCTTTGATATTAATAAACATGCTGTTGAATATTTTGAAACTAATTTCACTTGGCGCTTGTTGCTGCCATAGGATGCAAACAACCCAAATTAAATTAGTTTCAAAACATTCAACAGGTAACAGTAATAGCTGTGTAGTTACCATGGAATTGAGATTATGGGAATTCAGGATTATAAAGTATATAAATCCATCTCAGCATGCGCAAAGCATGGGCGGAGCTTAGCTAGAGATGGGAGGGCCATAGCTAAAAGTGGATTCATCCAATAGCCATTTGTATACGCTGGTATTCCACAGCTACAGGGCAAGTAGTAACACATTTCAACAAAATTGTTAGCTAACTGTCTGACTGCTGAGTTTTTTGCAGATGACATATTCCATGGGTTATATTGCTAGACCTGCTAAATATTTTGAAAACAATTTGACTGAAAGTTGTTGGTGCCTACGGCTCCAACAACTTTCAGTCAAATTGTTTTCAAAATATTCAGCACGTTCAGAGTTATTGCCCATTGAAATTATCATCTGGTGACTTCCAGCGGCGAGACGGTTAAGTGACTTAGAACAATGTATAAAGAAGGAATATAAATAAAGTCTCCATCCAAAGCGCATACAAATTTTAATAATAGAAACACAGAAATATGTATTTTATGTATACTGTCAACAAATTTTCATTGGGATTAAGACTGTCTATACAATAAATATAAAACATTATTTTGTAAATGTAGTATAAGATGGTGTGTCATTCAGTCAATAAGTCAAACTTTTGACATTTCTGACAAAAGCACCTATATCACGCTGATTAGAATGCCCACATGTTAGGCATGCTCAGTTCATGTTAACTGATTAGATAACTGCACTGAATAGAGTATAGTTCGACTGAAAACCTAAGGCAACAATGAGCATCATGTGAGTCATCTTCATAGCTCAATAAATGTCCTGGAATAAATTGAACTAACTACCTTTGCCAAAATTGAACTTCGGAAAGATTCTCCGTTGCTGTTAATTCAGTTCTTTCTTTAAATTTATTGCTCAGTATAATTACCAAACCAGACTGATGATGTAGGTGAATAATTTCTCTCTTAAAGTTTCATCTCCAGTCGCAACGACATTACATGCTGAAACCTCTTTGCGAGATTTCATCTCCTGGGAGAATTTGGCAGAAAATATGAAACACTCAATCAATTCTGCTTAAGTTACTGTCTCTGTCTCTCTATCTTCGTCTCCGGTTATTCGTGATATTGGATAATACTTGGCAGATATTTTAAATAATGTCTCTCCTTTCTCCTCTCCTTCCTTCTCTCCCTCCCTCCTCTCTCTCTTTCTCTCTGGTGGAGGAAGGCAACTTTGGCGGAATTCAACCAAAATTGCAATGCAAGTTACTCATATCATTGCAGATTGTGAGGCAATGATTAAATTATGCTCTGCCCCATGTGGGATAGGGCAAGTGAGGGGGGATTGGGGAAAACATCAAAGGTGACAAAAGCGTGGGGTTTGTGACAGTATGCCATTGACTGCACATTTCAGTTATGATTGTGATGTCAGCTAACTAGTGACATAATTGATTATGATGTCAGATACTTAACTGACAGATCGGATCCGTCTATTGTCAACTCAATCTGTAGCATGGCCACGCTTGTTAGTTGTCTGTTTCATTTCCTTTTTGGGTATATTGTGGGTCTTATAATAGTTTATTCACCTGTGTTAATAGTACAATATATTTATTGTCAGGTATCTCGATTTCAAGTATTCAGTACATCTGAACTAGGTCGCTTTAATATCTAATAGAAGACAGAATTAAGGACATTCAAATTATGATTAGAGCGACCGAGAAATAAACAGTTTGAAGCTTTTACCACACATTTCCTTTAACGCTGATATCAGCCAAAAACAGCTTCTGCAGTGGTCTTGAGAAGTGTCCATTTGCAGACGAAGAGATTATTTTTTGAAAATTTACCACTGGAATGACTGCGTTGAGAACTGAGCCAGTCATTCCAGTGGTAAATTTTCAAAAATATTCTTCTCTTAGTCTGCAAATGGACATTTTCTATGGCTAAAGGGTTACCATATTTCGCTTAATTGTAGCCTATGCTCTAATTGAAGCCCACCCCCTAATTTTGACATATGAGCTCCAATGATTTCTTAGCAGTTTCAAAACGGCAAAACTCTGTATTAGAAGCCCACCCCCTAATTCAGCAGATTGTATATGAAAATTTTTTTTAGGAGCAAATTTGTAAGAATAGCGTGTATAATAATAACAATCATCCACACCGATCTCTGCCATGATACATTTCCGGCCCCTCTAGAAGTCAATACAGGCCTCGGATTTGTAAATCTCGACCACCTATTAGATTAATATTAATAGTAGGCCACGTATGTTCAAGATATAATAAAGTTTATTTCACAATTTTCTAGTCAAAATGCACGTAATACAGTCTTGGTGTGATTAAATACCTTCCTTGTTATAAATATATTTTAAGACCAAATTTATGTACCAAACAGGCACGGGAGAAAAGTGCATCAATTTTGTAATGCCGATCAACATTAAATGATCCAAATTGAATTATTACGAACGACAATATAGCCGGCTTCTTAAGTTGGAGAGCTGGTGGCTCTTTTGGGATGGGAGGCAACCATGTTCTCGCGAGATATTATACGCTAACGGGAGTTTATCAAACGGGTACCCATTATTCAGATCAGTATAATACTCAGTTCCTATCGCGCAATGATAATATATAGAAATTCCCGAGTTCCGAGTCCTCGATTCCAGAATATTTATATCCGAGTACTCGCTCTAAAATAAACTCTTCAATTGGAGGCGAATCACGTGATTTGTATTTTTTGGCGACGCCATTTTATATGAAATTGTGGATTAATTTTGATGTAATAAACGACCTTTATTAAAGGAAACGCAATATTTAGGCGCTCAAATCAAATAATTTCACTTCCCCGGTGATGTTTTGAGGTATACATTAAACATAGGCGTAGGCGGTGGGAATTTTTACGGAAGAAAGTGCGTTGAGTTTCTATGGTATCAGTTTTAGAAGATTTTTTGGGGAAAACTCTAATATAAGCCGACCCCCATCTCAGAGATGTTGGGTTGGAAATTGAAAACCTCTTGTCCTAATAGAAGCCTAGGCTTCAATTAAGCGAAATACGGTAATATTTTTCTCCACTGCTGTTGCTGAAAGGTGCTGCTGTGTTAGCTTAAATACACATTTCCCATTCCATAAACACCATTTTCAATATAGCTAATGTGTATGTATGTTCTTTCCCTATTTTACAGTACAGAGATTACAAATTCCCAATCAATTAATAAATATTATGTTGAATATTTTTAGCTTTTTAAATATTTGACTGCAATCTTTTGTCGCCATCAGTCAAATTATCTTCAAATTATTCAACAACTGATCTGTAGTTGTATTGTTGCGTTGAGATGTCAGGGAACCATTATGATCTTAAAGACACATGCGCACACACACGCACACACATACACACATTTCTCTTATCAATCACACCCAGTGATGCCATTCATGCAGCACAAAAAACCACTAATATTAGCTTGATATCGTTGGACGGATTTGTTGACTGGCAATTTAACATAAATGTAGAATCTTATGGCATATACATGTACAAGGCATGTTCAGTGCGATCCAGTTTTAGTTCAGTGTCTTTCATGTCATAGTGGTGAATGTTCTCCACAACCTGGTCCTTGGAAGAGGATGTTGATTATCTGTCCCATCTGGCATATTCTTTATAATATAGGGAATAGCCTGTTGAATATTGTGACCTAATTTAACTGGGAGTTGTTGCTGTCTTAGGCAGAAACAACTTCCTGTCAAATTAGTTTCAAAATATTCAACAGCTTCCCTGTATAATTATCTTGAAATTGAGCCACTGAGGGTGGGTGAACCAAATGTAAATGTCCCTTTGCACTCCCCAATCATATGGGTATCTCACATATCAAATTTTGTTGGATTCTGTCCACTGGTTTCGGTAAAGTTGCATTTCAATCAATTTCTTGACATTTTTACCCCTTCCCCACCCCTTGGGGCGGAGCCAAACATGAATGTCATCCCATAATGTGCAATCATATATGGGTAGCACATGCACCAGATGTGTGTGAATTCCACACAGAGGTTTGGTAGAAGATAGCGTGAACAACAGGTTTTTAGGATATTTGATCTTCGGACCCCTGCCTCTGATGCCAAGGGATGGAGACAAACGTAGTTGTTGTTACCCAATCCGTAATTATATGGGTAACCCACATAGCAAATTTGGTTGAATTCCACCTAATGGCTTGGGAGGAGATAGCAAGATGGACAGTTTTTAGGATATTTAACCTTTTGACCCTGACCCTGATCCCCAGAGGATGGAGCCAGATCTAAATGTCATCTTGCAAAGCTGAATCATATAGGTAACCTACAAACCAAATCTGTTTGAATTCCACCCACTGGTTTGGGAGCGATAATAGAGTGATGGACAGATGGGTGGACAGACAGCTGAACTTAATATCCCCAACTTTTTTTCAAAATGTGGGGATAATAAAACCTGTCTTCCAATCAATTTATGTTCAAAATATTCAACAGAACATTTCTTTCTAACATATTTCTGTTGTTCTTTTTAAACATATTACCCTATTTAAAATGAGCTTTTACCTGTGCGTACTAATGGCCCTGGTCTGGTGTGAGTTGGACCTGAAATATACATCTTTTCCCCCATCAAATCAAACAGTTCTTTCTCACCAGATTTTTAGTCAGACTGATAATAAACCTAATATACTACCAACGTTGACTACATCCTAAATTTCTTCATCCACTATTTCTTTGTCATTTTATAATCATAAATTTGTAGTGTGTTAGTATCATCAGCTAGAAATAGCTATAAAAAAGATTTGATTGCTTCCCAGAATAGTCTAATGAACAATACCGTATATTACCCCATTACACTCTGAATTCTCAAGGTATATTAATTCAGTATGGGGCTAATTATGAGAACCATTTAATATTTTGAAAGCATTGCGATTGAAACTCATGACTCTCATTGGCACCAGGGATGTTTTAGTTAAATAACTTTCAAACTAATCAGCCAAGTTTTAATTTTATGTTTTGTTTAATTGCTATGTGGAATATGGAGAAAAATGTTTTAACCCTTTCATGGTGAAACCAGCTAAAACTGGCCTCTAGAGTTGTCTCGAGCTATGTCCATTTGCAAGCTAAGATAATATAATTTTTTTTAATTTACCACTGGAATGACTGGCTTGATAACCGAGCCAATCATTCAAGTGCTAAATTGTCAACAATAGTCTTATATTGGCCTGCAAATAGACATTAAAAAAAAAAAATTCACATTCTTGAGTAAATTTAGCCATTAAGGGATTAATCTTTCTGCTATACAATGCTTTGAAATGACTGGACAATAAACATTTGGCAAGATTAACTGCCACTGACAAGCGCAGCTGTCTTTATGGCCAATTTATAACTGTCTACAGGTACCAACTGGATCTATGATGCTAATTTCCTGCCCATAGCCGGATAATGAATGCCATAACCTTCAACCTTCATTAGAAGCTCCCATAGCACTATTATTACTTCTTGATCATTAGCAGCTGATTCAACTATCCTTGCCTTATTTGTAACTTGCCTTTAACACTAAAATTTATATTCCGGAAAATCTTTGATCTCATTGAAAATGTCCATTTACAGACCAAGAGGAGATTATTTTTGAAATTTTATCAATGGAATGACTGGCTCGGTTATCGATAATCAGGGATACATTTTCCAAAATAGTCTTCTCTTGGTCTGCAAATACATATTTCCCAAGAAGCGGGGATTTTGGCCTGCTTGAGTGATATGGGTTAACCATTGTCATGCTCAATGGCAGACATGTGATTTTCACAAATATAAATGCAATTGTAAAGCGTATTTATTACTCTGTATATGCACTTCAAATGATTGTGGTCAGTGGAAGTTGTTGCTGTCCATTATATTTTAGTAAAGGCTTTATAAATTTTAACTAGCAACGGTAATTTTGCCTTTTTACTTGCGTTTGAACTACTTAAAACATACAGGATAAAATGTCAACAATTAATACTCAAGGAAGGTAATCCAGCATCTTCTTCTTCTTTTCGTTCGCTGATCATACCGCCAGTCCTGTAAGTGACTATCGACATGATCATAAGCGTTAAGTGCGTGGATCCATGGTTTATTAGAGTGCGCCGTGCGGCCTGGAACCTCCGTCTTCAGCACTCAAGGTTTCTGTCAGGGTTACCTCACCCTTACTTCCTTTAGTCACCTCTTACGACACGCAGAGGATACGGAAGGTGTATTCTAAGCCCCACCTACAGGGCAGTAATCCAGCATCATGGAGGAGAATACATAGAAATCTTATATAGATAATATATATCAGTTGTTATTACACCACAAAAACATCTTGACCGTTCAATCACTACTTGCTAAATCAAATACTCTGCATTTAGCCACCAGAATAAGATTTTTATGCTCGCTTACATATCCCCTTATGCCTGCCTATACCATCACCATGCATGCATACCCTTAGCCAGGCTACTGGTAGGGTATACTCCCAGCATAAGCCCTGATAGAGACTGGCACCAGTCTGTACTCACTCTTTGGTGACGCCTGCCTCTTAAGCATGCCCACGCATGCGCAATAGATCCCAAATAGGAAACAGAATTCACTTTTCAAATATTCTGCAAGCAGAACAGTTGACCAGCTATCCAGCTTAAGTTTTTATAGCTTTGCACTGAAGTTCAGCTACATATTTAAGAGTTACTGATACAGGAATCATGCCTACAATGAAATCTATTCTCCCTAAGTTATGTTTATTGTATACTTAGTGGTGTTTTTGAGGTTTTTAACTCTGGTTTATGAGTTACCGGTTTTCGTGTCAGTACCCCCGTTTTCGAGGTATTCTATCCATGCCTAATGTACTATCATCATCAAACCATGCTTTAAAAACCCTTATTACTCACTTATTTTATAATAGTTTAGTGCCTACATAAAAACATTCTTACGAAACATTGTGAAATCCTTTGGTCTTTCAGTGAGATTTCAAATCTGTGTTTTTTCCCGCCTTTTGTATAGAGGCTGTGTATTCTTTAGCTGATTCTCCTATCTAGAGAAATATTATTAGTTTTTCTGGAGCTGTTGCTTCATTCTCCTATTTATTTTAATTTTAGGAGTCAGTTTTATCATCTGAGAGAGTGAAGTGTACTTCCACCAAGTGCGATCGTCAACATGCTAATGATTTTGGGGGACACGTCTGTCTAAAAAAGTGTACCTCTTGTACTCTGCTCAAAATGTGTGGGATATGCAAGGGCTGGCCTTTGGTTATTTCAAATACTTTTTTCAAAGATTTTATGACCAAGCCCTTTTTGCCTTCCGATCGCTCCCCCTCTGTTGTCCACTGGTTCGTCTGCGCCAACAACGGAGGGGGATCTTCCTCCTCAAATTCTGATGCCGTGATGGCACTTTTTGCTTGGTTCGAGTCCTTTGCAAATGTTCTTGCAAAATAGATGAGCAGGTTTCCTCTGCCATTCGTGCATCTAAAGAGGATTCGTCTGAATCAGACGACAGTCGTAAGTCTTGCGGGCATACTCGCAAAAGGGGGAAACCCACATCCCTCACAACTAGGCAGGAATTACGTTCACCGAAATCTAAGGCTAAAGAGTCTAAGAAAAAGCCTGTAAAAATGACTTCCGGTAAGTTTAAGACTAAAAACCACATACGCCTTGAGGGGGTTGAGGGTGTCATTACCCTCATGTAGTGGCGCCGGTGACGGAAGTTACCGATAATTCATCCCATGCAAATCTCCGTTGTCTGGGCAAGCGGGTTCTAAATCCGGTATGTCTTCTGGTTTGACCGGGCATCCGGATATGAGCTCTGTGATTGTTTCTGGCTTGGCTGGACATCCGGGGTCTCAAGATCTTCCGTTTCCGGTAACGGCTCATCCATTTCCAGTTTAAGAGGTGCTTTTCTGGGTCTGTTAGATCCGGCCAAACATCCGTCTGCCATTTCCGGTTCCGGTTTTTCCATGTCCGTTTCCGGTAGTAGTGTATCTGCTTCCGGTCTGAGAGGTGCTTTTCTGGGTCTGTTAGATCCTGCTAAGCATCCAACTTCCATTTCCGGTTCCGGTTTTGCTGCATCCGCTTCCGGTAGTAGCGCTTCCGCTTCCGGTTTGAGAGGTGCTTTTCCAGGTCAGTTAGATCTGGCTAAACATCATACTTCCATTTCCGGTGTATCGGTTACTTTTTTCGGCCTTGGTTTCTCAGGAATTGATTTTGGACAATAATAATAATAATTTTGTTAGATCTGACTCAAATTATTTTCGCGCTCTTCTAGATCTTGTTTTAGCTAGTCAGAATTTTGATCATTCTTTGTCTCTTTCTCAGTCTGTTTCCGTGGTCTGTTCTGATTTTGTCCACCTCCTTCCTTTCGTGATGTGTTATCTCATGCTCCCTCCTCTGTTTCTGGGCCTTCTCCTCATTCTTCTTCGTTAGTTAAGGGAGATAGTTTTCTTCCTTCTTCTTCCTCTTCTTCGTTGTCTGCTCGAGATTTTTCTTCTAGTCATGTTTTCAAATCTTCCTCTGTTTTTCAGTCTTCGGCTATCCCTCCTCCTATGGGTTTTTCTCACCTTCCTTCATCTGTTCATCCTAATCTTGTTTCTTCGGACCATGTTTTCTCTTCCTCTTCCTCCTCTTTTCCTTCTAATTCATCTCTTCCTCCTTTCTCTTCCTCTTCTTCTTCATCTTTTGATCATCTAGATCCTATTGTGTCTCTTTCTTTCTCCGGAACTAGAATTTCAAATTGTTGACTCCGGTTTAGACTTCTCTTTGTTTTCTGTAGTCCGTGATTCCTCGCTCAGTCGTTCTTTTGTTTCAGCTAGATTCTCTATTCTATCTAGATTTTCTGCGAGTGGTTTAGGTCCATCTTCTTTATCCTCTAGTCAGAGAAATGATGTTGATTACATTCCTTCTGATCAGGTTTCGGATCCCTTGTCTGTCTCTACTCCTCTTAGTTCTAGAGGTTTAGGTTCTCCTTCCTCTTCGAGGAATTTGATTCTTTAGCTTCTTTGGATTCTGAGCTTTGCCCTCCTCCTTCTTCTCCCTTACATTCTTCAGCTAATTCTATTCCTAGATCTGTCAGGGCCAGGGATCTGAGGAGGTTTTACCCGATCAGGGCCTCTTCGGATGATTGGTCCTCGACTCATCAATGGATAGCTTTTTGTCTATCTCTCCCTCTTCAGGATGAGTTTTCGATTGACCCGCCTTCTTTTGGGTCTGCTCTTTCCTCTTCTGATCCTCCTTCTTGTTCTCCTCGTGTTCTTCCAGTCGATAACTTGGTAATCGATATGTTAGACTTTTACGTGAATGAGGTTCATTCTAAGGAATTTTCTCTGACTCCTAACATAGATTCTCCAGTTCAGTTTCCCAAGGAGGATTTTCTTAGAGTGGCCTCTGCTCAGTCTCTTAATGGTCCTGCTTGGGAGGTTCTTTCGTCAAATTTGAAGGATTTCGCCAAAGTTGAGTCTTCTTCGGACCTTTTTAGATGGGAATCTGTATGTAAGGCACAGATTAAATCCACTAATTTTCTAGCTCTTCTTTCGGAAGCTGTCCTTAAGGCTCAGGAGAGAGGTGATCATGTCTCTCCTGAGGTTTTTCGTTCTGTGGCCGACGTCTCTAGAGGCTCTCTGAACTCAGTTTGTAGGTCGTTAGGCTTCATTACCTCTAAGAGAAGAACTAGAAAGATGTCCGAGGTTAATATTTTGAATAGTCCTAGGAGTAATCTTATATCGGCTCCTCCCTTTGGCCTGGATGTGTTTGGTCAAGCTTATTCCAATAGTCTTCGGGCTGAATCTGACCGTCTTAGATCCGCCAGGGATCTTCGAGATCAGATTTCTGTTTTGAAGTCTTCCGCGAAGAGAGACTCTTCCTCTGTTAAGAGTCCTAATTCCTCCCCCAAGAGGAAGAGTCTCAGGCCTGATGAGTTTGGCGCTTATCCTTCTAGGATAATTACCAACTCTATCATTTCTTCTGGTTCCCAAGCCCGATCCACGGAGTAGGATCGATTTGACCTTATTTCTTCTCATCGTCCTCGATCCCAAGTCTGGCAGGCCCCTCCTTCTCAGGTGAGAAGGGGCCAGTCTTATTCCCGTGGACCTAGATCTAGTTCTAGAGGTCGTTCCTTTAGAGGTTACCAGTGTTAAAGAGTTTGAAGGGATTGCTTTAGCCCGGGTAGGCCTATCCCTTCCTTTTTTCCCAGTTTTATCCCTTTCTCTTCCCTTGCCTTTGGATCCATCGGTGCAATCCATTTTTCCCAGTGTGCCAGTAGGAGGGCATCTGTCTCTGTTTTGGGAGACTTGGCAGGCCCTCGTTGAGGACTCCTGGCTCATAGATCAACTCTGCTGGGGTTACGCACCTTCCTGGATCTCTCATCCTCCTCCTCTGTCCTTCCTTCCCAAGTGGACACAGTTCCTTCCAACCCGGAGAAGCTGGGGACTTTAGAGGACGAGTTGGAGTCGATGATTTTAAAGAATGCCATAGAAGAGGTTTCTCTATGGAGAGTAGACCCGGGCTACTACTCAACTCTTTTCCTTGTCCCCAAGAAGATGGGTGGATGGTGTCCGATCATCAATCTGAAGAGGTTAAACCTTCTAATCTTAACTCCAAAATTCAAGATGGAGACCATCTCTCAGATTATTGCCGGTCTGAATCCAGGCATGTGGACCGCTTCCATAGACCTAAAAGACGCCTACTTCCATGTTCTCAATCCACCCTTCGTTCCGAAAATTCATGAGATTCACTTTCAAAGGTCGGGTCTGGCAATTTTGAGCCATGCCCTTCGGCCTGCCCACAGCTCCTTTCTTCTTCACTCGTCTAGTGTCAGCCGTGGCAGCCACGTTCACGTTTATATAGACGATTGGTTAGTAAAAGCAGAGTCTCAATTCTATCAGGAATCATTCCAGAGGTATGCAGTCTGGCATGCAGCCTAGGTTGGATTTTAAATCTAGAAAGGTCAAGCTTAGTTCCCTCTCAGCTTTTCACCCACCTAGGCGTTTTATTCGATCTGGCTCTGGGTCTAGTTTTCAGACCTAAGAGTGGAAGCCATCTTAGTAGCGATACAAATTCTGTCTTCCTCTTCCATGGTAAGAGCCAAATTCTTTCTCAGGGTGATAGGCTTTATGGTCAGCATCCAGAGTATCATTACTTTGGCGGCGCTGATGAGAAGACCTTTCCAAATGTACCTAATGTCCCTTTGGAAACAATCGGTTCACTCCATTTACCATCAGATTCCAATCAGAGAACACCTAACTCGTCATCTAGATTTTTGGAAGGATCGTTCTTTGCTTCTGTTGGGTGTCCCTCTGGTCAAGTCCTCTCCTCAGGTGATTATCTTCACAGACACTTCCCAAGAGAGATGGGGAGCGGTCTTGGATTCCCTGTCTGTTTCCGGCCTTTGGTCCCTGGAGGAGTCATCAGCCCACATCAACATTCTGGAGCTGTGGGCTGTCAAGAAGGCTCTCCTCTCACATGGTCGGATTGAGTGAAAGGCATCAAAGTCTCGATTCGATCGGACAATTCAACAGTGATCTCTCATATCAACAGACATGGGGGTACGAGGTCGTCCCTCCTTTGTCTGGAAGTGTGGAACCTCCTCTTGTGGTGCCGCAAGAATCCAATTTTTCTAGTGTCCTCTCATGTCCCAGGCAGTCTGAATTTTCTTGCGGACCAACTCTCGACCCAACAAGTTCGCACACACAGAGTGGCAGTTAAAGAGGTCAGTTGCCAAAGCGATCTTCAAGCTTATGGATTGTCCATACATAGATCTTTTTGCGACCTGTCTGAATGGCCAGATCTCCTCTTTCATGTCTCCTTTTCCAGACAATCGGGCATTGGCTGTGGACGCCCTGTCTCAGTCCTGGACAGGAATGTTCGCTTAAGCGTTTCCTCCAACAATCCTGATTCCTTTGGTCTTGAGGAAGGTCAGGGACCAGATCTGCGAAGTTCTTCTGATAGCTCCCTTTTGGCCAAAGCAGATCTGGTTTATAGATCTCCTCGATCTCCTAGTAGACTTCCCTCGTCTTCTTCCAGTCTCCCCAGACCTTCTGTCTCAAGTAAGGGGCACGTGTCTTCATCCAAACCCAGGAATTTTCAGTCTGTGTGTTTGGGGAATATCGAGTGTTCGATCCCTGAGATTAAATTTTCTGCAAGATCTCAGTAAATTATTGATTCTGCCAGGAGGGAGTTGACCCGCAGAGTTTGCAAGCGTCGACTTAAAATTTTTGGAGAATGGTGTGCAGACCATGGTTTCTTGCCCGATTCTGTTTCTATTTCCCAAGTGTTAGATTTTTTATCTTATCTCTTTGACTCTTTACAGTTGTCTACTAACACTGTCAGAGGTTATAGATTTTCTTTTGGAATCTTCGCTTCCTTGCCTGTTGAATGCTGATGTTAAAGATACAAAGATTCTTAATGGTTTCATTAGAGGTTTAAGCAATATTCGTCCTCCAATAGCTAAACCTTTGCCTTCCTGGAATCTGGCTCTGGTTCTTCAGCTTTTGGCAGGCCATCATTTTGGACCTATCTCTTCTATTGGCTTGAAACTTTTAACTTTTAAGATCGTTTTTCTGGTTGCATCAGCTTCTGCTAGAAGACGATCTGAAATTCATGCTTTTTCCGCTGAGAAGGACAGGTTTATCGAATCTTGGGATGGTTTAGTCTTATATCCTAGAAGGGATTTTTTATCGAAAACACAATCCAACCATTACTCAGCTAAGCCAACTATTTTAAAATCTTTAACTTCCTTTTCACTGTCTGACAGAGCTTTAAAAGTTTACAAGCGTCGTACTGATTTTAAGAGATCCGATCTGTCCCATTTTTGGGTTCTGTATGCGGAGGAGGTAGCCAGACCAGTCTCTGTACGTCTGCGTGAAATGGTGAGTCTTTCTTTGGTTTTATTTCTTTCTTTAAGTTTAAAGTTTTCATTGTTTGATAATCACTGTGTGATTGATTAAGATGCACCATTATGTTATGTTATTAACATTTGGTTATGTTTTGTTTGATTTTTATACCCCGCTAAAAACTTTGGCAGGGTATTATGTAATGCCGCCATCCGTCCGGGCGGGCGGGCGTGCAGGCAGCAGAGTTGTTTCCGGATGATAACTCCGTTACCGTTTGTCGGATCGCATTGAAACTTCATAGCGAGGTTGGACTTGGTCTTGGGAAGAAACCTATCGAAATCGATGGATGATCCGAAATCCAAGATGGCCACCAGCCACTGACGTCCATCTTGAAAATTGGTTTCCAAATGATAACTCTGTTACTGTTTGTCCGATCGCATTGAAATTTCATGAAGTGGTTGGACTAGGTCTGGGGAAGAAGCCTATCAAAATCGACGATGATCCAAAATCCAAGATGGCCGCCAGCCACCGGTGGCCATCTTGAAAATTGGTTTCCAGATGATAACTCCATTACCGTTTATTGGATTGCTTTGAAACTTCATGGAGTGGTTAGACTAGGTCTGGGGAAGAAACCTATCAAAATTGACAATGATCCAAAATCCAAGATGGCCGCCAGCCACCGGTGGCCATCTTGAAAATTGGTTTCCGGATGATAACTCTGTTACCATTTATCACATCGCTTTCAAACTTCATAGAGTGGTTGGACTAGGTCTGCGGAAGCAGCCTATTGAAATCGACAATGATCCAAAATCCAAGATGGCCACCAGCCACCGGTGGCCATCTTGAAAATTGGTTTCCAGATGATAACTCCGTTATCGTTTATCGGCTCGCTTTTAAACTTCATCGGTGGTTCGACTACCTCTGCTGAAGAAACCTATCTAGATTGACAATGATCCGAAATCCAAGATGGCCACCAGCCACCAGTGGCCATCTTGAAAATTGGTTTCCGGATGATAACTCCGTTACCGTTTATCAGATCGCTTTGAAACTTCATAGAGTGGTTGGATTAGGTCTGAGGAGGAAACTTATAGAAATCGACACTGATCCAATATCCAAGCTGGCCACCAGCCACGGGCTGCCATCTTGAAAGTTGGTTTCTGGATGATATCTCCTTTACCATTTATCGGATCACTTCCTAGGGTCGTTGGAATATGTCTGGTGAAGAAACCTATCAAAATTTACAATAATCCAAAATCCAATATGGCCACCAGTCAGCGGCAGCCATCTTGAAAATTGGTTTCCGGACGATACCTCCTTGACCGTTTAGCGGATCGCTTTGACACTTAATAAGGATTACTGGTCTGAGGAAGAAATAAATATTTTCTGATAGCTGTCATTTATTAGTTTGTCATCATGGCGGGGTATTATGCGCCGTTTGTGGAGCTCTTGCTTTTCTTGCTTATGGATTCTCAAATCTCCACCCACCAAGGGTTTACAGTGGGACACTGACCAAATCTATGGGTTTAGCAAGTAGTGATTGAACGGTCAAGATGTTTTTGTGGTGTAATAACAACCCCTTAGAGACCCCCCCCCTGGATTGGTCTGTAGTCTTATTAACCACTAAAAACATACTTACCATCAATCACTACAACCCGGTCTCAGCCACCCCGCAGGGGATTGATTTGAGAATCTAGTCCGGATATATGGCACTTAAATTTAGAAAAGTTAATC
The DNA here is from genome assembly GCA_034401795.1 of Chaetoderma sp. LZ-2023a. Classification (NCBI taxonomy): domain Eukaryota; kingdom Metazoa; phylum Mollusca; class Caudofoveata; order Chaetodermatida; family Chaetodermatidae; genus Chaetoderma; species Chaetoderma sp. LZ-2023a. Next base: position 62,327,261 of record CM067369.1, on the reverse strand, counting down.
TGTTTCCTATGTGGGATCTATTGTGCATGCGTGGGCATGCTTAAGTGAGAGGCATCACCAAGGAGTGAGTAGAGACTGGTGCCAGTCTCTATCAGGGCTTATGCTGGGAGTATACCCTACCAGTAGCCTGGGTACGGGTATGCATGGTGATGGTATAGGCATAAGGGGGTATGGAAGCGAGCATAAAAATCTTATTCTGGTGGCTAAGTGCAGAGTATTTGATTTAGCAAGTAGTGATTGAACGGTAAGTATTGTTTTTATAGTGGTTAATAAAACTACAGACCAACCCACTAAAGGGATGTCTGTTGGGGGATTTCTATATGAGAATACAATTCATTCTCTCTGCAGAGAAAAATATGTAACATTATTAGTTTCAACTTGCAATTAGTTTGTAACTTTTTCAAGTCTGTCTGTCCCTGTCTGTCTGTCTGTCCCAGTCAGTCAGTCAGTCAGCCTGCCTGCCTGCCTACGTGCCAGTCTGTGTGCTTGTCAAATTAATTGATATTTCTGACAAAGCTGCTGACGTCATAATAATAGCATGCCACTCTTGTTACTATTTTAGACCATATAACTTGTACTTGTTTGGTGAGTCCACCAAAAATAATAATGGCAGCGACTCAAGAGAATCATCTCTTAAATTAATCATGACGTTATTAACCATTTCAACCTCAAACCACAGTATTGCCATTATAAGACAAAAATACAGGAAATATGTTGAATATTTTGAAAATAATTTGACTGAAATCTGTGCTTGCCAATTATATCGCAACAGCTTCCAATTAAATTAATTTCAAATTATTAAAGAAAGAAAGAAAGGTTTTGTAAATAATTTGTCCTGAGAGGAGTGTGGGTGGAAATGGGCATTAAGCACACAGTACTGTTACTATTTGAAATGCATATTAGCCTCTCTAAATGAAATAAATGGATATTAAATTTCTATGCCAAAGTCAGTTATCTCCCATTTATATCGTGAATGAAAGTGATGTAATGTTGATAAATTCAAGCCCCTACTGCCATATATTTAACGAGATATCTCATACACTTAATAATTTACTATAGCTGTCACTAAACATTGTCAACTGATTAATTATAGTATACTTAATTAATTAGTAATTAATTTATGTAATGGATGATAATCAATTTATTCAGGTAATAATGATCAGACTTTGTTTTTTACATCTGTCTTAGTGCATTAATTGTGTACTTGCTTATTAACCCATTAACACTCATATCAGCAAAAATGGCTTCTGCAGTGGTCTTAAGAAATGTCCATTTGCAGATCAAGAGAAGACTATTTTTGAAAATTTATGCCTAGAATGACTGGCTTGGTAACCAAGCTAGTCATTCCATTGGTAAATTTTCAAAAATAGTCTTCTCTTGGTCTGCAAATGGACATTTTCTATGAGAAAATTTAAATTTTCTTAAACAAATTTGAGGCTTAAAGGATTAAATGTCCATTTGCAGATGGCTATTTTTCAAAAGGTATTATTGGAATGACAGAAACACACCTAAATTGACTACCGTGGCAAACAATAATCATGAATGGGATTCATGTCATCGGAGAAGATTATGGCCGTACTATAATGAACTACCCACTCCAATTTGAGGAATAATGAAGAATTGTTGTCATGCTCCTATAATTGTTATCAGTGAATGGCACTAATTAACGATTATTAATTACCAATTGGGAGGTCCACTTCTAGCTATGAGACTTTCATTTCTAGCTAAGCTCCACCCACTTCTGTATTGGAATCGATTTATATACTTTGAATCCTAAATTCCCATAGCGCCATTTTCAAGTTAATTATACAGGTTCTTCGTTGCATACTTTGAAACTACCTTGACCGAGGGCCGTTGCTGCCTATGCTTCTGCCTAATTAATTTCAAAATATTCAACAAAATGTTTAGTAAATTGTAAATTCATCAAATACATACAATTCGTATAATTTCCTGATGAACTTTTCAACTTTTATAACAGAGCTACATCATTTTGAATACGATGTCAGCTAACATGTGATGTATTTGATGTCAGATAAATGAGTGACGGATCAGATACCTAATTACACAGTAGTAACTATTTATTTGTACTTTGTTTCCAGTTTAAACGCATGCTCAATAGGGAACTGAGCCATTTTGCAGAGTCAAGCAAATCTGGCAACCAGATCGCTGAGTTCATCTGCAATACATATCTCGGTAAGTAATACTAAGTATGCAGCATATTATCATGTACAGCTTCCGGGATTCTGAGAAGCATAGATATATTCTTATGAATAATATGAGAAATCTATTTCTAGCTATTCCCCGCCTCTTTCTGGCTTAGCTCCGCCCACTTTGAATGCATATTTTAATTAATTTTAATACGTTGAAGCCTGAATTCCCAGAATCCCAATTTCAAGGTAACTATGTAGGTAAGCTGTTGAATATTTAAAAACTAATTTGATGGTAGGCTCCGAGTCAAATTATTTTCAAAATATTAAACGGAATGTTTCTTAAATTGTAAATTGATCAAAGACATATAATTCAAACACTTTCGTAACAAACCTATATGATTTTGATTGTGACATTTACCTAACAAGTGACATGCCTGATTATGAAATCAGGTACTTGAGTAACAGATAATATCCTTCCATCGATAACCGAGCCAGTCATTTATTTCAGTGGTAAATTTTCAAAAAATAGTCATCTCTTCGTCTGCAAATGGACATTTTCTAAGAGAAAATTTGAATTTTCTTGAACAAATTTGAGGATTAAAGGGTTAATCCTTGATTCCCTCTTTGCATGACTACTCTGACAATTCTACTGAATGAATGGAGGATTTATCCATCAATCATATGACATCATAATTAACTATGTAACGTATAGAATCCCGTCATGATCAATTACATAAAAAATAACATGGCTAAGTTCATCATGAATGCTTAATTGATGACAGACTAAGCATTGTTGTACGAATTGTGTGTCTACTCTTTAATAAACATGCTGTTGAATATTTCAACCTATGACAGCGCAGTCGGATTAATTTCAAAATATCCAACAGCTTACCTGTATAGTTTTTGGAAATTCATAGTCACGTAGTTCAGGGATTGATCGATTCCAACATGGGCAAAGTGTTGGTGGAGCTTATGGCAGCAACAGCGCTTAGTCAGATTAGTTTCAAAATATTCAATGAAGTGTTTATTAAATAGTAAAGCCATATGATTCGTACAACTTGACAGATTATTAAGCGTTTATAATGGACGTAATTATGTCATTCATGATGTAATTGATTATAACATCAGCCTACATGTGACGTAGTTGATAATGACGTCATATGATTGATCGATAGATTGGATTCATCTCATGATTTGGGCCTCAAAGGTGAAGGATGTGATAATACATTTGCCGAAATCACATTTCTGGATGATGCCTCATGTTCTTATGAATACACTGTTCTGCAAGTTGCCTTGCCTGCTTGATGAAATCAAGCTTGAAGACGTTTTGCTAAAAAGATCAATGGTCAGACATGGTGGTAAATCAATTCCAGAAATCACATTTATGAATGATGACGTGAGTTCAACCAAAGATATTTTCAGCACTCTTGGTCTGCCTTCCAGAAAGAAATTGATTGATTTTTTCAGCCATAAGGTCACTGTGGCTCAATTATGGAGATTATATTTCCGGACGATGACCCAAGTTTTATTGAAGTGCTCTTCATCAAATTTGACCTGAAGGCTGCCCTTTGGGAAAACCTCAAATGTCAAGGTCATAGAGGCTGAATTATAGAAACTTAATTTTGTGTGAGAATTCAAGGTCTACTATATGGATCTTCACATCTCTTGGTTTGCAAGTTACCTTTAACCTTTCAAAGCGCTCTTTTGACTTTATTGTGCAAGGATAGAAATCTGTGACATATTTGATTGAAATTGTATGTGCTAATGAGAACCCAACTTCTATTGAACAGATTTGATGCAGATTAGTTCTGCATATTGCTGCTTGACTTTGTGAGGTGTCATGGCCATGGTGACTCATTATATAGAAATCTGTAAAGATAAAAACCCTTGCTGTTGCATAGTCTAGGTGTAGTACCAAGCAGGGATTCTCATAAGGGTCCTTTTGAGGGTATTATGACCCACAAAATCAGTGGCAGTGGGTCCCATGCGAGCAGTAAAAATCTTGTAGGATTATTAAATAGTAATTAGTTGAATACTAGGTTTTTGCACAAAAATACTTATAACCTAGCATTGGACACCCCATAATTCATAGCTGTGAATCCTTGGTACATTCTAATTTTTGCATGGATGAGATTAACTGCATTGAACCCCACATTTTCAGTTTTTGGACCCCTGGGTAGGATTATTAAATAGTAATTAGTTGAATACTAGGTTTTTGCACAAAAATACTTATAACCTAGCATTGGACACCCCATAATTCATAGCTGTGAATCCTTGGTACATTCTAATTTTTGCATGGATGAGATTAACTGCATTGAACCTCACATTTTCAGTTTTTGGACCCCTGGATTTGAGCCTGGGACCCCCACATTTCAGTGTGTGTGTCCCAGGGACCTCCAAAAAATTTAGATAGCACGATAAACACTGGTACCAAGTCTCTTTAATGTGTCCGTTATAAAAGTACGACACCGATACAAGTCAACGAGGAAGTGATAAGTAGCAATAACATTTCTGTCAGGTCATACCTGTACGTCGTCATGATGTTCTGATGTCTGCATAACTTAAGTATGACTAGAGTCTTGCTGGGTAATTACTGTTACATCTCTGATTCACAAACCTTTCTCGTAAGACCACCTGACATTGGTAAGTCCAGGGCTTGCGGAAAATCAACTGGCAGTAATTAGTTTGACAAAGATTTGCTGAATAGCCACGTTAGGTAACAGAGACCTCAAAGGAAATGAACAACTTTGTATGGCTCATGACAAATTTTTTCATTCTTGAGTAGAAAGAAAAGTGAAGTGAAAATGAAGGTCTTGAAATGTAATGTTAACATAAAATAAAAATAACGTGCTCTTGTCAGAATACAGTAGAGCTCAGAAATAGCTTGAGATTACATGTTTCCAAAACAAAATAAAACATACTGTTGACTATTTTGAACATAATTGGATTGGAAGACACTGCTGCCTCAGCAGCCATGTCTTCCAATCCTATTATGTTCAAAATATTCAACAGAACATTTCTTACAATACATCATTTTTCAAATTGTATTAACTAACATGTTTTTTTAGCTCACCTAACCTGGCCATAATGGCCAAGTGAGCTTATGCCATGGCGATCATCCGTCGTCTGTCCGTAAACTTTTGCTTTAAAACGCTACTCCTCATTAACCGCTTAGCGGATTTCAACCTAATTTGACAGGACACACCCTAAGGAGGTAGGCTTCAGAACAAGTATACAGAATTTTGATTGGCCAATTTTTTGGCGCCCATCTTGGATTTTCAGAAGGTTTTGGGTAATAAGATAAAAGCCTACTTACTCCTCATTAGCCGATTTCAAGTAAACTTGGCTGGAAGGACCCTAGATTGGTATGCTTCAGAACTTGTATACAGAATTTTGATTGGTAAATTTTCCTGGCCGCCATCTTTAAATTTCCGAAAAATGGCGGAAAATCGTTTAAAGCGCTACTCTTCATTAATTGCTTGGCCAATTTAAACCAGATTTAGTGGCAAGAATACTAGGCTAATAGGTTTCAGAACTTGTATACAGAATTTTGATTTGTCAATTTTTTCGCCGCTCATCTTGGATTATCTGAAAATTTCTAGAAATCAGTTAAAAGCTTACTCCTCATTAACCACAGGACCGATTTCAATCAAACTCAGTGGGAAAGACCCTAGAATAGGATGTTTTAGAATTTATCTACAGAATTGTGATTGGACAATTTTTTTGCTCGCCATCTTGAATTTTCCGAAAATTTGCGCCAAATTGTTTGAAATGCTACTCCTCATTAACTACTTGGCTGATTTCAAGCAAACATGGCTGGAAGGACCCTAGGGGTGTGTGCCTCAGAGCGTGTATGCAAAATTCTGATTAGTCAATTTGTTTGGTGCCATCTTAAAATTTTCTGAACAATGGCTGGAAATCGTTTAAATGGCTACTCCTCATTAACTGCTAGGGCGGTTTCAATCAGACGTGGCTTGAAAGACCATATGGTGGTAGAATTCAGAAGATGTTTACGGAATTTTGATTGGTAAATTTTTCCAGTGGCCATCTTGGATGTTAAAAATTTTTTTGGAAATCATTTAAAAGGCTACTGCTCATTAACGACTGGCCAATTTCAACCAAACTTAGGTGGACGGACCCTAGTCTGCTACACTTCAGAACTTGTATACAGAAGTTTGACTGCTTGAATTTTTTGGGTGGCCATCTTGGATTTTCCGGAAAATGGGAATTTGTTTAAGATGCTATTCTTCATTAAACCCTTGGACAATTTAAACCAATTTTAGCTGGAAGGATCCTATAGTGGTGGCCTCTAGAAATTCTATTCCGCATTTTGATAGGTGATTGTTTTGGTGGCCATCTTTTAAAAATGGTACTCCTTAATCAATAGTTTGATTTCAACAAAACTTGGGTTGAACGATTGATTATATGACTGTAGGCTTCAAAATGTCAAATGAGAATCTGGATCGGTCTATTTTTTTTGCTGACCATCCCAAAATTATCCATGTTTATTTAAATGCAAATGGTTAAAATATTAATGGACACGTGAGTGTCACAGGCCCTTGGGCCTCGTGTTTGTTTTGGAAACATTTAAAGTTATTTCTGAGCAGTACTGTAGCATGATTCAAGAATCAGAAAGTTTTAGCACCTTTACTGCTATATTGTAAGCTTATATTTAACCATTTAACACTCAAGCCAGACAAATGTCCATTTGTAGGCCAGGAGAAATGTTTTTTTATATTTACCACTGAATTCATTGGCTTGATAACAGAGCCAGTCGTTTCAGTGGTAAAATTGAAAAATAGGCATCTTTGGCCTGGAAATTGTCATTTACTAAGGACACAGTTTAATTTTATTGACAAATCTTGAACATTAAAGGGTTGATTTAGTTGCACTTACATACAATTATCTTCAAAATCTTCAACATAACTTTTCTTACTAACTAACATGTTTCTGTTTAGGAAACATTGACTTATTTTACTGCTGTATTGTATGTTCAATGTGTGCGCAGTGTTCATGAAAGTTATGAGTAAGCATTAATCCATTTACAGGTCAAGATAAGACTATTTGTGAATAGTTATCACTAGAATGACTGGCTCAATTATCGAGCCAGTCATTTCAGTGGTAAATTTTTTAAAATAGTCTTCTGACTTGTAAATGAACATTCACTCAGCAAAATCTAAATTTTCTTGACCAATCTTGACCATTAAGGGACTAATGGCCAAGATCAAGAAAATTAAAAACAGTTTGACTAAGGTGTTGGTGGCTAAGCATTTCAGGAAAATACTATTTCTGAAAATTTACAAGTACAATGACTTTCTTGGTTATCAAGCCAGTAATTCCAGGGGTAAATTTTCAAAATTACTCTTCTTGTTCTACAAATGTACTTTTCTCACCACCACTCCAAAGGCTGTGTTCTTTGCCCAGCCTGCTTGACCATCCAATGGTTGATCTGTTAACTTTAGGATATATCTAGATCTTGTGAGATCTAGGAAATAGTTGAGGATGGGATTGACTTCATCCTCGACCTCATCATCGGCAATGCATGACAGAGCGCTCACGCATGAATATTAGCATTTTCTATTCCATCATGGGTTACACTGGCTATCAGCATTCACTCACTCAAATATGAAAAGCTCCCTGTGGTTGGTATTCCAGTGCTTGCTGGCCTGAGCGGGAATTCTGTACCATAAATATTCTTGTGATATATAGTGTCAGTGGAACTGGAGCATATGCATATGTTAACCTTGTTTGACTGCTGCAAGACACCAGACAGTAATTTCAATGGCCAATAACTCTAGACTTGCTGTATGTTTTGAAAACAGTTTGACTGAAAGTTGTTGGTGGCTTAGCCACCAACAACTTTCAGTCAAATTGTTTTCAAAATATTCAGCATACCCAGAGTTAATCGTTATGGAAAATGTAGTTTGCAGAAATTCAGCGGGACAGTTAACCTTGTTTGTAAACTTTCTGTTAGTTTGTTGTAAGTTATGGTTGAGGCGCGCGCTCACTAATAATCAAGTGAAATATGTGCTGTTGTCTTGAGCCATCCACAGCCACTACTTGAGATTAACAATCAGACAGGAAGCTTTAAGCGCATTGACGTCAGTCCATATACTTTTATTGGAAGTTTTAAAACAATGTCGATTTTGAAGTAGTTTCATACTAATGAATGGATGCAAGTGCATCGTTTTACTCGTCACATTTCCTGTTGGCTTACATAGATATTTAGCTTCCGAGTGTGGATAAAAATTACTATGAGGCTATTGAGTTAAATAAGTATTTATTCAGAGTGAATGTATTGCATAAAAGTCTATCTTAGTCGTTATTAAACCAACAACTAACAGTCTATCTTGAATTACTTACTTAATATCTCCTATAATACGATATAGATGACACACAATATTGAAAATGGAATGTAAACGAATTTTGCATTTTATTCATTTGGTGATTATTGTGTAAGTTAATCATTGAAATAGTAGAACAATAAATGGAAACATTAACAGAATGAGAATGCTGCTAGTAAATCTTTTTAGAACTTGCCATTCATTCAGTTGATAAACAGCATTATTTCCGTTTTATATTCCATGCTGTTTCTCGGTAAATATATAAAGAAAAAATTCTTCAACAATTTATTTAACCCTCAAATTTATATTTTCTCATAGAGAATGTCCATTTGCAGACCAAGATAAGACTATTTTTGAAAATTTAGCACTGGAATGACTGGCTAGGTTATCGAGTCAATTATTCCAGTGGTAAATTAAAAAAAATTGTCTTCTTTTGATCTACAAATGGACATTTCCCAAGACCACGGCAGAAGGAATTTTTGACTGATATCAGTGTTAAAGGTTTAAGAAGAATCGAGACTCGCCTCAGATGTTATCTTAGCAGATCTTGAATTTAAATGACATTATGATACTGTGTTGTGGAATTAAGTTGGCAACTTCTTTGAATTTCGAATGGCACCCGCAATGGGTGATGATGCGTAAGAAGAAATTAGAGCACATTCGTTCGCATAAGAAGTCTACAGCCAAGAAGTTAGGGCGATCAGTTAGTATGCTGGTGAAAATGCAAATTCCACATTTAAGCAAAAGGCGTAAAATGATTGGTACATTTCTAGATTCGTCACAGACAGGTACGATTAATCGTCATACTTTAATGCACATGATTGGTCAAGAAGATTGAAATTCTAGCCTAATGAATTCCATTCACAGCTTAAGAGAAGGCTATTTCTGACAATTTTATCACCGGAAAAACTGGATCAATTATTGAGCCAGTGGTAAATTTTCAAAAATTGTCTTCTTGTTTCTGAAAATGGACCTAACAAGGCCATGTTTGACTGGCTTTACTATTAGCTGTCTGACCTCTGCAAGACACCAGGTTATCAAAATGAACACCAGTTAAATTAAATTGTGACTGAGAAACACCATCTTGCTTTTAGAGCCATAAAGATGATGGCTTTTTAACCTTTTATCCTTAATAGACTAGAAGAAATAAATTCTTTATGATGTAAGAAATATTATATTTGATATTTTGAAAAGCAGCAACAAGTTCCAGTCAAATTAGTTTCAAAATATCAAGAGTTTTCCTTTATTGTTGTTTGGAACATGAGATGGTGGCATTTTAAGGGTTAAAGGATTTAAACAGGTGGTCAAGAGATGAGTCTTTTGTCTACAAGAGAATATCCAATATTATGCAAGTTTAACCCTTTAATGGTCAAATTTGGTCAAGAAAATCCAAATATTTGTTTATTAAATGTCCATTTGCAGGCCGTGAAATGACTACTTTTGAAAGTTCACCACTGGAATGACTGGCTCAGTTATCGATCTAGGCATTCCAGTGGTAAATTTTCAGAAATAATCTCTTGGCCTGCAAATGGACATTCCCCAAGACCACTGCAGATGCCGGTTTTGGCCAGCATGACCATTAAACCGTTAAAACTCTTTATCAGCCCAAAAACGGCTTCTGCAGTGGTCTTGAGAAATGCCCATTTGCAGACCAAGAGAAGACTAGTTTTGAAAATGTACTGCGAATGACCGCATCGATAACGAGCCAGTCATTCCAGTGGTAAATTTTCAAAGATAATCTCTTGGTCTGCAAATGGACATTTTCTATGAGAAAATTGAAATTTTCTTGAATAAATTTGAGGGTTAAAGGGTTAATAAGATATCATTTTGAATGCGCTTTAATGAGTTCCAAACGAGTGTGATAAATGTGATATGATATGGCAACGAGTGTGAGATTCTATTTATCACAGAAGCTATTACTTTGAATTTACACGCTGAATGTGGCCATTTTCTTGACTTTGTACAATATCTTTTCTTTATCATTGTAGCGCATCACTACTGTGAGTTCATACCAAAGCAAAATATAGTTACAAATCCAACATCCTATTGTCACTAGGTCATAAATGTATTTTTAATTGATCTTTTTAAATTTCTGATCTTTCTATTAAGATCTATCAAAATGTTTCATTCCACAACATTTTAACATTAGCAGAATAACGTTACGACTGGTATTGTTACATCATCGCTGCTGGGTGACACCAGGCACAGTAATATTTTGCTGGCAAAGTGTGTCACTAGCGTGCATCTTTATTACACTAGTGGCATCTAAAAGGATATATGACTGGTACCCTCAAATTTGTTCGTGAGAATTTCAATTTACTCATAGAAAATGTCTATTTGCACACCAAGAGAAGACTATTTTTTTTAATTTGCCACTGGAATGACTGGCTCGATTATCGAGCCAGTCATTCCAATGCTAAATTTCCAAAAAATAGTCCTCTCTTGGTCTGCAAATGGACATTTTTTAAGACCATTGCAGAAGTAATTTTTGGCTGATATAGTGTTAAATGTTTAATGACTGTTAACCAATGGAAAACAAGCCTGCTTGTGTGATAAAACAAAATACCCATATTAATAGGCCACCTGTCTATATTGACTCATTTAAATTTTTAATCTCACTGATCTATGGGTTAACGTATTCCCTTTAGAATCACAGAAATGGAAGAGCTTTAGCAAATATTTGGTCTTCAGCGAATATCCCATAATGCATTGCGCTTACTACTGCTTAACGTAATAACGTTAACCGGAACACCATTCCTGGTACAGGTTCTGGTTAACGTTAAGCAGTAGAAGTGCAATGCATTGTGGGATATTGGCTGAAGACCGAATTATTGTAAAAAGGAATATGTTAAATAACTTAATTTACTAAACCCTTTAACACCCAAGCAGGCAGTAGTCTTGAGAAATATCAATTTGCAGAACAAGAGAAGACTAGTTTAGAAAATTTAACATTCGTATGACTGGCTTGATAAGAAAGCCAGTTATTCCATTGATAAATTTTCAGAAATAACCTTGTTTTGCAATGGCTGAATCTGATCTGTCACTCAAGTATATAACATGATACTCAATTACGCCATGTGTAGGCTGATGTCACAATCATAATTGACAGAGAATACTCCATCAGGAAGCTGGAATAGTCTGTCAAGTATGCAAATTGCATGTCTTTGATGAATTTACTATTTAATAAACATTCTGTTGAACAATTTGAAACTAATTTAACTTAGCGCTGTTGCTGCCGTAAAAACAGATATTATGGTTAAAGGCTTAATATAATGTATCTTGAGTCTTGGCAATTGATGTATGTTATTAATCAATGAGATTAATATCTTGTCTCTATTAGAGTTAACGCTTTCACGAGCAAAATTCCTGAAAAAATATATTCTTTACGATATAAAGCTTATTTTGTTGATTATTTTGATATTACTTTGCGTGGAAGCTCTTGCTTCCTTAGGCAGCGCCGGCTTCCCATCGAATTAATTAAGAAACATTCAACCGTTTTCCTATATGGTTGCCTTGAAAATTATATATGGGAATTCATCAGTGAAAGTGTCAAAACATCACATAGCTGTTTAGATTTTCAAGACTACAACGCGGTAGCCTTAACTTTCATACCCCCCTTTTAATTGAACGCATGCTAATAGTAGTGGCATGCCTGTATATGTAATACAACAGAATTGGATAATCTCAGTGGTGGGCATGGAGGGAAATTTGTCCAAAACAAGGACACCATAACTAAAGAAAACCCCGAAAGATTTCCTAAATTGATGAGAAAACAGTCAAGGAAGCTCCATTGGTTTGATGAAAAATGTGATGGTCTCGAAACGGCTCTTAGAATAATCGGACATAGAGCGATAAAAGGATTGCCGCAAGCCTTGGTCTTAAGATAGTAAAGGAGAGCAAAATGAATACAGCGACCAACACCATGCAAACGTAATTTGACTGGAGAAGCTAATACACTGTAATATGTAACTGTTTGCTGCAAGCCACTGAACAATACATTAAACAACCAATAACTTTAGACTGGCTGACTGTTTTGAAAACAATTTGACTGAAAGTTGTTGGTGGCTAAGCCACCAACAACTTTCAGTCAATTTGTTTTGAAAATAATAAACATATCCAGAGTTAAATTCCATGGAAAATGTAGTCTGCAGAGATTCAGCAGGCAGACACCTAAGTGACTTATCAATCCATTAGACTGCAGTAACTCTGATAGAGGATCTAACATCTATAGTATATGAATACCACAAGAAAACGACCCAGACGTATATATACTGGTCTGGCGTTTTGTTAGCTTACTAAAATACTTACCACTCAATTCACTGTTTGCTATAAGTCACCTGACTTAGATATCTCAGAAAATTTTAACCTATTCATTCCCATGGTGTGGGTTCCCTTGAAACAAGGTTAGCAGAGATACATCCCTCCATTGGGTAATCTTGATAGAATCTCTTTAACTCTAAAGCAGTCATTGCTCTAGGGAACCGGTTCCTCTATTCCTATAGAGAACATATAAACGAGTCTGTGAGCATGCGCACTTATGCTACTTTGCATGCGACCGAGTCCAAGCCGTCATTAATTAATTCTACAAATTTTTAATAATGATTTGCAATTTAACGATGCGGGGTGGCCGAGATGGGCCACAGTGAATTGAGTGGTAAGTATTCTAGTAAGCTAACAAAATGCCAGACCAGTATATACGTCTGGGTCGTTTTGTAACACAACAAAAATACTAAGCCACTCAATTCACTGTTTGCTAAAACATAGAATTGGTCAGAGCCCAAATACTAGGTGGGTTGGTAAATTGCAAATCAGGAATGAAAGGTTAATCACCAAAAATACTAAAACCAACTAAATCACTGAAATGCTGAAAGAGCGCGAACAAACAAATGGTCTAAATAAAATACAATAATATAATGATAATTAGAAAATCTCAGCAAAGAGAATTTAAAAACAGCCGTGAGATGGTGAAGACGACGGCTGGCTAAAGAATCTAGGCAATTGAGCCTAGGTTTGAGTGGCGAAACGAGAAATGTCAGATTGTGAATTGAATCTGATCTTTCAGATAAAAATAATGTAGAATCTGACATTTATACTGCAACTTACATAATGTCATCCACTGATAGATCTGCATAGAATGCGAAGGAGAAGGCCATACCACGAACATCGTGTGCCTTAACACAAACTGAGTGTCTCCTGGAGATACATTCTAGTGTCAATTAATGGTGTCTGTAATCCAGTTGATGAGATGCGCGCTTACTAAACAAATTCGCATACATAATCTGAACGGTAGATCTGCATAGAATGCGAATGAGAAGGCCATACCACGAACATTGTGTGCCTTAACACTTACTGAGTGTCTCCTGGAGATACATTCTAGTGTCGATTAATGGTGTTTGTAATCCAGTTGACGAGATGCGCGCTTACTAAACAAATTTGCATAAGTAACCTGAACGGTGTTTCAAAAAGATCTTTTAAATTGGGCATAGTTTTCGGAAAGGATTGAAAACAATTAATTAGGTTTTATATATATATAAGATCTCTTCCAAGGACAAAGAATGAGGCCAGATCTCCTACCACCTAGAAAAGATCATTCACAAAAAGAATATGAATATCAAAATACCATCTAACAAACGTGGCCGCTAGTACAAAAAGAATGATTTCAGAGTTATACAATTAAACAGATGGACCCAAGAATGAATTAATAGAGGAATTTATTATAGGTATTTGCCTTTGTGCTATGCTCTAAAAATACCGGTACCATGGATAAATGATGTAAATACTTAATAACTCTCAAACCGGCTTCTAGAAAATAAAGAAGGATAGATGCTAGTGAAAACGATAACACCACCCCAGCATACAGAGATTTAAATCATCAAAAAATATCCTATGAATCTATGAATTGATGATGGGATGCAGAATCGGGCGAGATAATGTGTTGTTCTAACAACCATTTGAAAACCTTAAATATACTCTGGTAAATTCTCCTGTAACAGATAGTTTGAATTGATTAAGAATACTAATGTTCAGACAAAAAAATCAATTTCTGAAAAACAGGTCTCTTGGAAAATACCATATATACATATTGAAGATTTGTGGAATGATGAACTGAAAGCTGCTGTTAAACGAGATAGAAAATCAGCAAAATTGGTAAGACGGTTTGGATTTCCACAAAGAGGACTACGAGATCCACTGAATAACGCTCATTGGGCCAAGCAGGAGTGATTAAAGGGATAATACATTCTGCTGACAAAAGTTCTTAAAGACAATTGTACTAGAAACCGCTGACAAAAGTTCTTAAATACAATTGGCACTAGAAAGTTAAATTGAAGATATTTAAACAAAATGTGAAGTCTATGACTGGCCCAGAGCATCTACCGCCAGAGCCTAGCCTGGAGGAAGAATATGAACATCAGATCTGGACACTATACTGAGTAGAAACTTAATGGGATGTAATAAATGAGCTACAAGGAAAATCATTCTACCGGGAATGTGAGCTGCTGAAAGTTTTCCTGACATCTCCACTGCAGGAGGAAGACCAAGACTCCAGACAAAATATGATAACCTCAACTGCCCTGCTTGTTGATGAAAGTCACTACTATAGAAATGACTGCATGAGCAGATAGGTGCTTGTGAAAGAGACAATATCTCTTCATTCTCCAATATTCCAGAGTATTGAAGAGGAATACTAGAGTATTAGTTCCTGTTCTAGTTCCTGAAAAGGAAGAGAGTAGTAAGACTACTTTATCTGATTCCATAGACACAAGAACGAGAGGAAATTCTATAGCGATCCCCTCCCCCAAACACGTAAGAACAAGACATCAAACTGGACCTGCAGATGGATAAACTGGTGAATTGGTACCGATGACACCCAGCGAATGAAAATGCAGTGTATGCGGTCGTGGTGAGGGACAAAATTCTGAATTACCAGACTTGACTTTCGTACACAAAACTGACTCCATTCGGCCCAAATTTTAACACAATTAAGGAACCTTCCAAGCCAGAGGAATCCCAGACTGGCCATGATGTAATTAAAAGAACCCAGATCCAGTTAGGATAAATTCTGTATGTATAGAAATATCAGAAAACACTGTCCCTTATCCTTGACGAGACCAGTGATGACTAGGCAAAATGACTCCATGTCCATATTATTCCTTTCATCGATGAACTCCATTTCTGAGACAACATATCAGGAAAAGAGTTGAATATTATAAAACGATTGACTAAGTAATTTTTGTCTCAAACAGTATCAAAGCGGCCATGAGTTCCAGACAAAATAATTCCAAAATATACAACAGAATTAGTATTAAATCATGAAGTGTAAATTTTTTGGAAGTTGTCAGAAAAGGATATATATATGAGTTGAAGATAAGAGCCGAGACCCTATAAAAGATGATCTGCCAGCACCCCATAATCCTTAAAGTCTGGATTCTGCCATTCCTCCACTGTATCCTACTTGAAAAGAGCAGAAAATTATTGATCAGGAACAGAAGCAGGACTAATGTCAAAGGAGACCAACATGGTTTGATAGAAAAAAGGGGGATTCAATGACTACATTGATTGTACCTTATATGTAGGAAATCTGCTACCTAAGACATGCATGAGGCTAGCTATACCCATCCCCACCCCTGATAGAGTAGAGATTATATAGAAGCGCTTAAGCATGACAGCTAGGACCAGAATAAACCTGCAGAATCTTATTTTACAAATCTAATTTTAAAACCAAGCTAGTATCTTCTTCTTCTTTTCGTTCGCTGATCATACCACCAGTAAGTGACTATCGACATGATCATATGCGTTAAGTGCGTGGATCCATGGTTTATTAGAGTGCGCCGTGCGGCCTGGAACCTCCATCTTCAGCACTCGAGGTTTCTGTCAGGGTTACCTCACCCTTACCTCCTTTAGTTGCCTTTTACGACACGCAGAGGAACGGAAGGTGTATTCTAAGCCCCACCTACAGGGCAGACAAAGCTAGTATGATATGAGCCCAATTGTTAATATCTTTATCAGATGATTAAACAGGAAAGAAGCCCATCAAACCTGTGACCAGATCAATGATGGATAAGGACAAAGGACTGAAACTACACAGAAGGGTGAAAGGAAAAAAACCCATATTCCACAATCCATGCGAATGCAATGACCCAATCAACTTGGGTAGGCCCCCTTGAGGAATTTATTTAATAATGCCTAGGAAAGTTAGAATTTAGAAGAATAAAAAATAGGCTTGAATAGATAAGACTGAGAAGACATCTCCATATGAAAATAATAGAAATAGACATATCCCATGACAAATAAAAAGATCAAAATTTCTACTGAACTCGAGAAAGGAGCGGTGTAAATCTTGATAAGACAAAAAAGATTTTGTTATTGTGACAAGCTTACATTCACCCATAGATATGCTTCATCATGGCGAGGGATCCTACTGATAGAAAATAAAGACTGAAAAACTATGTTAAAAATAAATCAGGCCAGATATGATACTAAAAGATAGCAAACCACTATTCACAATTAAAATAATAAAGTCTGACACACTTATTTGCAGATTGATATTAGGAGAATCGAAAGATGATTGATTCCAATTTTTTGAGAGAACAGGTCGAAAGATGGAGGCTGATAGGAAGAGAGTAATACATGAGAAGATTCAGGAGCAAAAGGAAATCTAGTGAAATCAAAACGACAAAAGCACTGCTAGGATCATAAGAAAAAATTAAATCCTTCCTAGAAGACAAATGCGAAGAGTTGGGTGTACACAAGGTTTCGAAGGATGAGGATAATTGGATGGTTCAGCCATTGCACTAAGAGCAACTAATAAAGAATTAAAGAATTAAAAATAAGAGCCCCTGAAATAGGGCATTTAAATTGTCAAGTGATTTAGAAACAAACAACACCAGCAAAACAACAGAAGTGAATTGATTTGGCATACCTAAACCAGAAGTTTAATTATAATCAGTTGCTATACCATAAAAATTGAGAGTTATAATCTAGGTAATAATACTGAGCACAGGACAATTAGGCCTTATGGTCATCTCTTATTCATTTATCTCCATGCCTGTGCCGTCACTTCTGGTCATGGGTTGCGTGTATGGTGTAGTCATGCATTGCCTTGACTATGCCAAAGCCTACCTAAACCATTTTCAAATGTTTTAAGAGATGGTGTGGAAACAACATGTTCAGACAAACATTTCACAGTTTACACACCCCTTAGAGAGAAAATTTTTCTAACTAGGTTAGTTCTCCCCCTCTTCTGGTAGACTTTCAGATGATTTCCATGAGTAATAGTCCATTTGCAAGCAGAATGTTGTATTTGACTATAACAATTAATCGATTGAGAGCCGATAGAATGATCCATCATAGCCTGGGTATGTGCTCTATATATCCAATTTCACCCAAGTTAAGTACCCGCAGAAAGAATTTCCAAAATGATGAGAGATTAGATTATACATTAAGTAGGGAAAAACCCCATCTTAGGGCTAATAAAAGTGGCTGATAGTCAAGAACTTTCCTGACCCAAAGGCTATGCTTGCTACTAAAACACTGAGATCAACACACATCTCTGATATAGTTAAACTTGGTCATCAAAGTTTGTAGCGTTTACTATCAAAATATTAACCATTTAACTCTCAAAGTTATTAGTCATAAGTTGCAACTGAAATAAGTTGAATCTGAATGAGTACCAGCAAATATGGGAGTGGCGTATTTACTTATAAATCCATAAATAGGTCGCACATTTATGCTCAATTTACACGTTCTAAAAAATGTGCGCGCACTATATACAAGGATAAAACTTATTTTCCTCTGAATTTTTAAACATCTTTATGTCTGAAGATACCACGAAAACCCCCTTCACAAATCTTGTCACCTCGCGGCTATGCTTAATGTGTACCTCAAAACATCATTCGCAGAAGTGAAATTATTAAATTGAACAGCCTAAATATTGCGTATCCTTTAATAAAGATTGTTTTTTTCCATCAAAATTAATCCTAACTGACCTAAATGTCGTCTTTATAATATATAAATCAGAATCACGTGATAATCACATGATATATAAATCACGTGATATTATCTGACCAGATCAGGTTAAAGCAAATTTTAATGAAGTATCTTAAGCGAGTAATCGGATATAGTTATCCTGGAATCGGAAATTCGGCAACGAGATCTACGCTTCTCGTCAGCACCTCCAAACGGAGATTTACTTTGCCACTGTCTAGCTCGCTAACATTAGACGCGGGCTACCCAGTTTAATTATCGGGCGTTCATGCAATTTTTCTAGAACATCGCATTACGTTTTAGATCATTTTATGTTGGTCACTCACATTACAATATAACCAGTAATATATATGATATATTTTATCGCTAGATTTAGAAATCAAGTGAACGCAAGTTTCTCGCTAGATTTACAAATCAAGTGAACCTGATAATCTGGCACAGGCTTAATAGCCTATCTAACAAAAGAGGGTTATATGATTACGAGGATTCAAATCAGTATCGTAATTTTGAACATCCGGGCATTCCGAGATCGTCCAACATTTGCCAATTTACGACACTAACGAGGATATACCATAGCAACGCAATGTTTAAATTTTTCATGAAACTAAGGGCATAAAAAATACTTGCGTCGAATAACCCGCCAGGTATTAGAAAACATAAAATCTCGAGTAATTTTTATAAGATATTAAATAAAAGGTAAAAAGGTTTCACGGCCCATTGCTAGTAATGTTAAATTAGCCTGCAAAAACACCGCCAATTGAAAGCGAACACCGAATCGCGAATTAATACAATGGTCTCGTCTTTATTGTAATACTACTGACATGACTGATCATCATGAAGTAATTGTGAGTTTCATGTTAGTTGGTTAGTAACGGTCTTTAGAAGGACCACTCGCTTTTCTTCAGGGGATGATCGTGGTGTATCCTTGTGGTGTTCATCCGGTCCACCATGCCTGTTTGCACCACTGTCACATTCTTAATAGATCCAATAACTTCCCAACCGGTATATTACATAGTTATGTAGGATACCTTATGTAGGATTCGATCCAAACCGGTATGTAGTATACCTTATGTAGGAAAGAATGATGCTCGGAAATACGTACCTAGTCAAAACTCTTAATTGATCCACTAACTTCCCAACCGGTATGTTACATATGTTATGTAGGATACCTTTCGTAGGAGATGTTCCAAACCGGTGTATAGTATACCTTTCGTAGGAACGAGCCTCATGGCTAAAATAGGATCAGAGTTATTGACTTCACCCGGCTTGTAATGTGAAGCTGGCGCCATTTTCTTTCAACTTGGTCACAACAAACTTTCTGTTCATATTCACGTAAATTATAAACATTTTATATAAGTACTATGACTTATTCAACAAAGACCGCTTGTACTGTGGTATTCATGAAAAATCAAATGTGGATGTAGCTCCACAAGATTATGGAATGAATAGGATTTGTTGAGATAAAAGTTAGGTGTTTCCCGTAATACAGAAAATTAATTAATGATGGCTTGGACTCGGTCGCATGCATAGTAGCATAAGTGCGCATGCTCACAGACTCGTTTATATGTTCTCTATAGGAATAGAGGAACCGGTTCCCTAGAGCAATGACTGCTTTATAGTTAAAGAGATACTATCAAGACTACCCAATGTAGGGATGTATCTCTGCTAACCTTGTTTCAAGGGAACCCACACCATGGGAATGAATAGGTTAAAATTTTCTGAAATATCTAAGTCAGGTGACTTATAGCAAACAGTGAATTGAGTGGCTTAGTATTTTTGTTGTGTTACAAAACTGAAGGGTAGCCCTTAGTGAGCAAGCTGATAAATTATCTTAAATTAAGGCTAATTGGAAACCTAGGCTTATCTCGTCACACTTTCATGGTTAGATACTTCTATTGTGAGTCTTATATCTAGGGTTTTCAACCTAAGATGAAACCTTGGGTATATACCCGTAAAATGGCATCTATCCAGGCCTACTGATACCCTGAGCATGTGAGTTGCTGTCTGGATGGTAATGCATATGGATCTAATCTGTCACTCAAGTATCTGACGTTATAGTGAATTAGGTCACTGTTTAGTCGACGTCACGATTCAAAACATTCTGATGGATATTTGAAACTAATTTAACTGGGAGGTGTTGTTGCCATAGACAGTAACAGCCCGCAATCAAATTAAGTTCAAAATACTCAACTGCTTACCTGTATTGGTACTGTGATATATAGATCATAGGAATTCACGTTTAAAAGTTTCAAATCGATTCCAACACATGTAAAAAGTTGGCGAGGAATAGTTATATATGTGAAGAGAATAGCTATATATGTGAAGGGAATAGTTATATATGTGAAGGGAATAGCTATATATGTGAAGGGAATAGTTATATATGTGAAGCGAATAGTTATATATGTGAAGGAAATAGCTATATATGTGAAGGGAATAGCTATATATGTGAAGGGAATAGCTATATATGTGAAGGGAATAGCCCTATATGTGAAGGGAATAGCTATATATGTGAAGGGAATAGCTATATATGTGAAGGGAATAGCTATATATGGGCAGAGAATAGCTATATATGGGAAGGGAATAGCTATATATGTGAAGGGAATAGCTATATATGTGATGGGAATAGCTATATATGGCCAGGGAATAGCTATATATGGCCATGGAATAGCTATATATGTGAAGGGAATAGCTATATATGGAAGGGAATAGCTATATCTGTGAAGGGAATAGCTATATATTGGCAGGGAATAGCTATATATGGGCAGGGAATAGCTATGAAGGGGAAAGGAAAATCTATGGGCAGGCAATAGCTGTAAAGTGGCTAGGAATAGCTATAAAGGGGCAGGGAAAGCTATGTATATGGACAGAGAATAGCTATATATGGACAAGGAGTAGCTATAAAGGGGTGGGGAATAGCTATATATGGGCTAGGAATAGCTATAAAGGGGCGGGGGTGGGTGTGAATGGCTATAAATGGGCAGAGAATAGCTATCTATGGGCGGGGAATAACTATAAATGGGTGGGGAATAGCTATAAATGGATGGGAATAGCTTTATGTTGGCAGGAAATAGCTATAAATATATGGGGAATAGCTATAAATGGGTGGGAATAGCTTTAAAAGGGAGTGGAAAAGCTATAAAGGGGCAAGGAATAGGTATAAATTGGTGTGGAATACCTATAAATGCACCCCTCTCTTTTCTTGCTCCCCTTGAATGTTTTTAATACATATTTGGTGTGTTTTCTATTTTGCAGATAAACAACAAGAGTTGGATGTACCGTCGTTAACAATCGAAGACACTGATGCACCTAAAAAAGAACAAATCGAGAAAAATACGGAGAAACCACGTCCCATGTCACAGATTGTGGGTGTACAAAAATTAAGTCACAAAACCAGTTTTTCCGGAATTGTGCCAAAATATGGAGTTGAAACACCACACATAAACGAATTAACAGAGGTTTGTTCTCATTGATGGAGGAAGAGAGGGTGGGGGGGGGGGGGGGGTGGGTGGGGGGGGGGGGTAGAGGAAGAAAGGGAGAGAGATATTGGTGGCCAGGGAGGGAGGGAGGAGACCTGGTTGAGGATAAGCTAAATTGCCATTTGGGTATGGATGTGAAGAGTTGCACTCTTTGCTAATGAGGATAATCCATAACTCAATGAAATATAAGCGTAAAACAATGATTTGTACACAACATACATTTATGCTGGACAAATAACGCAAGAGTTGGATATATTTCTAAATTTATTAACATATTTACTTTGGGAATAAGGGGCAGACTCAGCTTGACTATTTATTAGCACTCACCCTCAGCTCAGTTGTGGTAGATTGATCTTTGAGTAAGTTTGATTTTTGAATGCCACAAAAACTGAGAATCTGTACTAAAAATAACATTTCTTATTTGTCAGAACCTCATCCTTGGTTAGCAGCAGACCATAATTGCAGTTAGATCAGAGGCAATATAGCCAATGGTGTTCTATAAGATATGAATATGGTATTGGTCTTCAAGAACAGTAAAGGTGCCACTAAGCAGAAGATGAGCACTTATCAACTAGAGCGCCGGCTGTACTGTAGTTAGATAGTGCTACAGTACAGTAGATGGCTAGATGGAAGATGAGTGAGACAAGCTCCTCTATTGAATTTTTGGGGGAATTTAATAATTTATTCCCGAATGAATGATTAAAAAGGCCAAGACTCGGGTAATGATGACCAAGAAATTAGCTGAGTTGCCCCAAAATGTCCTTGATGAAAGCCTCCAAAACCTATGGAACCTGAGGCATCTGTAAATAGATTCAAATCATGTGAGCTTGAAACATGTACATTATAAAACATGGATATTCCATTCCAATGGGATAGAAAATAAAGCCACATTTTAATATCTTCTCTGCACTCGCTATTAAGCTTCACATGGTGATGCAATGATGTAACTGTTGTAGACAAAGCAATGAGGTGAGAAACAAATGAGCGACCATGAATAACAATTCTGCTGGCAAAATTTAAATGGCCTAAAAGTTGTAGCAGCTCTCTTTTGGTGCAAGACTGGCGAGCTGAAAAAGACAACAAAAATTGTGTAATTCGGTCAAGTTTGTCCTTTGGCAATCTCGCCTCCATTCTCTTGGAATCCAGGATGATACCCAAATATTCCATAACTGTACTTGGTCCACAAGTCTTATGTTTAGCCAAAGGAATATTTAACCTGCGAAAAATAAGATCCAACAAGGCCATGTTACGCTCGCCACAATTTCCTGGATTATCGAATGTAATAAAGTCATCAAGGAAATGCAAAATATATTGAATGCCATAATTATTCTTCGCTATCCAGCACACAGCTGTGGATAAAGTATCAAATATTTTGGGGCTGGAACGGCAACCAAAGGGGAGCTTTGTGTAGAACAAATAATTTCCTTGCCAGCTAACACAAAAAAGATTCCACTGCTCTGGCTCAATGGGAATTAACTTAAAAGCATCCGAGATATCGGTTTTGCACATAGTGGTACCTGAATCCAATGATTGTATAACTTTAATGGCATCGTCTATAGTAACATAAGAAAGAGAACAACTTGTCTTGTCAATTAAATCATTGACACTAGGATGATCGCTGTTGTTATGTGGAGATGAAAGATCAACTATTAATCGTGGCTTCCCCGAGTACTTGCCTATTGCCACCCCTATTGGGCTCACTCTGTATTCTTCGAGTGGCAAACTGGTGAACGGACCTTTTAAAAAACCTTTTTCCACTTGTTTCTTAATCAAATCGTCAACTATATCTGGTTGTGTTACTGCTGACTGTAAGTTTTTACATTCTTTACATGGAAGTGAATTTACTGCAACTTTTGTATCAAAACCCTCCTTAAGACCGTTACATAAATAGTTCACGAATTGTCTATCTGGATGGTATCTTAGCTCCCACTGAATCCGTTCTGTATCAACCGGTGTGTCAACTGCCACTTGGCTTAATTGCTTTGCCTTTGCATACTTTCGACCCATGGCCCGACATACCACAGTTTGCACAGATATGGGAGAAAGTACACATTGGACGTGAACAACGCCCAACATTGAAATTGTTACATACTTCCCTGCCCTGTATTCTAACACGTACACGACCAAATTTATCAGTATCCCTATCCGTATATGTAGACCTGGGTGCAGAATAGTTGTTGAACCGTCCAAGCGGAGAATTCACTGGTTTGTTAATGAAACGCTGAGGACAAAAAGCTGTACTATGCATAGTGGAGTCGCATATCTTACACAAATTAATTTTTGCACTACCATACTTAACAGAGTGGTGTCTTTGATGGACCAGTCCACCTTAATGTTGTTATCCTTAAGCGCAGCTGAAGCTCGAGCTGAAAACTGGCAGTGATAATCATAGTACTTTGGTCCATAAATATTGTAGATCTCCACTATGTTGGCTTCATAGTGGTCTAGCTCCAGTTGTCTTTCTGGGAAACGCTTAGTCATGACCCTTTTGTATTTTCCAAAGGCAGTGATGAATTCACTAATGGTCAAATGTTTGTTCAAGCGAGGGTCATCAGATACACCTGAAGATCTTTGATTAGTGTCAAACTCAAATTTTGGTATCAGTAATGTAGCCAAATTAATGTCTCTCATCCCAGATTTTCTTTTTCAACGACTCTGAAATAACATCTATATGCGGTATGCACTCAGAAGGTACACCAAACTGGGAGCAAGGCAACCTGTACCCACCTATAATTGGTCCTGTGTATTGTTGGGCACCGCTGGTCTCGCCTCTGCCATCCGATAAATAACAATTCCGCGTTTCAGGGATCCAGATTTCATTGGGTATAGCGTTACAGGCGGACTGCAAAGTATTTTCAGGAATCTGTTTTTTGTTGTTTTGCACTATTTCGGTTACAGTTTTTTGTAAACTAAGCATAGTTTGCTGCATAATATGCATAGACTCCATTACCACACACATCTGAGTGTCACTACTTCCGCTAATCATACTACTAACTTCGGGAGTTTCCGCCGATAGGTTCGCGGTAGCTTCCGGAAAAACATGGCTACTCGCAGATGAATTGAACTGATATTGCTCCCTGTCCACATTATGTATATTCGAAACATTAATTCCACTATTGGTTTGACAATTTACGCTTGGGGTTGTCACAAAGTCTGTATTTACAATACATTCCGATGTCTCGGCAGACGACTGATTTGAATTAGAGGTACTGGCCGATGTCAAGTTACTACGCAATGCGCGATGACGTGACTGAGGAACGTTAGGTTCCTGCTGACGTCCAATGTTCTCTAAATATAAGTTTTTCATCACTGATTTTGTTATATTTGATGGTATGTGGATTCCAATAATTTCAGGTTCCGATTTAAGCTTGTTAGCGGTCCAATTGCTAGGGTTAGCGGAATCCCATGGCGCCGTCCTCCGTACAGATCTACCTCTACCCACATTTACCGGGTTAGCCATGATTTGTGCACAGTTAATTTAACAATCTTTCCCGTAATAATCTGCGTTAGTCTGCTTCGATAACGACAACTTATAACCCTAAACTTTTTTAATGCATAACTTAACTATCTATATAAACATTAGATGAGTTATCTTTTACACGTGGAAATAATAGGCGATTTCACAACAACTGGAGGACAAAGAGAATGGAATCTATCACAAATGTAGATCCTCGCCCAGGCGCGCATGAATATTGATTAGTCAGTGTGACCTGATCACTGCCATAGCAGTTCTGATTGGATTGGTTATTGGTCCGCATAAACCTGATTTATGTTTTCAACATAAATCCTAACATAAATCAAAAGAAATGTGATAAAACGTCATATCTCAACAATTGATGAATCCAGTTTCTCAGTCAATCATATGATGTCATAATCAACTACATAACATGTAAGGCTGACATCATAATCAGTTACATCATGAATGATATGATTTAGTTCATCTTAAGCACTTAATAGTCTATCAAGTTGTACGAATTGTATGTCTTTACTAGTTAATAAACATTTTGTTGAATATTTTGAAGCTAATTTGACTGGGTGCCGTTGCTGCCTAGTCAAATTAGCTTCAAAACATTCAACGGCTTACCTGTATAGTTTTCTGGAAATTGATATTCAGAGAGTGCAGGGATCGATTGATTGCAACACGGGCAGAGTGTGGGTAGAGCTTAGCTAGAGATGGGTGGGGCATAGCTAAAACTGGATTCCTCAATTACATTATGTAAATGGCCAGTACTCAAGGCTACTGCAGAAGTGGCCGGCTTGACTATTAAACTGTCAAAGGTGCATATTCACACCAAAATGCTTGAAAATAAAATTGTTAAAATTGTATACTTTTAGAGGCTTAAATTGTGTGGTGAGGTGTTATGAAACAAAATAAATTTTAACATACATGTATGATGATTTCATTGCGTGCAAATTATTATAAGTTTTTTACTTGCGAAGTTGAATTAGCGACTTGTCTCTAATTCAATTTCACAACTTAAACTTATATTAATTTAGATGTGATGAAATCATCATATGTTAAGATTTATTTTGTCTCTACATCTAGGCCAACAAATTAAGCCTCTATGGCTTGCCACTTATAGTTGTTTTTGATACAAAGCATCAGAATGCTAAAAGTATACAATTTTGACGATTTTATTTTAAAGCATTCTGCTGTGAATATGCACCTTTACTATAGGCCACTGATTTGATGGTTACCTCATGTGAAAGCAGTGCAGTTTTAAGGGTTAATAATTGACTTTGAAGCTCTATGTGAAAATTTATATTTTGTTTTTTGTTCCACAGCAAATGAATGACTTGGATAAATGGGGCATAGATGTGTTTAAAGTTCACGATTACTCCAATAAACGGCCATTGACTAGCATTACATATACAATATTTCAGGTAAGCATATAGATACTCATTTACCACATGTTAATGACATTGTCGCAGTGCCCAATTCCAAAGTCCTACTCAAAATTCCCAAAATTCTCTATGCTGGACTGTTATGCCTATTTGCCCCTCTCTCTAGGTTTTGTTGTCATGACACCTCTGGCAGAAAGAAACCCATCAGTTTTTCTATGGCTTGCCACTTAGAAATGCTTTTGATAGACGGCATCAGAATTTTAAGCCCTGCCATGTTAAATATTAGGAAAATCCTTCACAATGTGAGAAATGTTCTGTTGAAGTTAACAAAACTAATTTATTTGAAAGCTGCTTTTGGCATTTATTGAGGACCTGTCAGATTAGTTTTTAAACATTCAAAAGTTTTCTATGTAACTGTTTCGGATTTGGTTTGAGATATTGCCATCTCCACATCGAAAAAGGTAATGAAATCTTATCAAATGTACTCTAAATTTTTTCCTTTTTTGCATTTTAATTTCAACTTGTAAGCAAAGTCCAGAAAATAATGTTTCGATCTGCCTTATTATTTGTTAGCAACAAATTTGCAGCTTCATGCTTAGGTTCATGGAGTTCTCCAGTTTATTGCTTAGACAGTTTAGACTCGGAAGCGTACAGGTGCTCCACTTTCCAGCATAAATTCTAAAAGCGCTTCCGTGTCCAGCTGAAACTGTCTGAGCATGCTAGCCTCCGTGTTAGGTGCCTGAGAGCTCTAGTTTACTGCTTAGGCTCTCCAGTTTATCACATAGGGTCTCTGGGTACTCCAGTTTCCCGCTTGGACTCAGAAGGCACTCTACCTTCCAGTGTGAGTTCTTAATACCACTTCAGTGTCCTGCTGAAACTGCTTGCTCACTTTAGTGACCCACTTTAAATAACTGTTAGAGCACTCCAGTTTACTGCTTAGGTTCTTGTCATAACCAGCTTCCCAGCTTAGGCTCTCTGGGGACTATTTACACATTATGTTCACTCGACCTTCCCCACATACATATTGTCATGGAGCATTTCAGTTTCCTGCTTAGCCTCTCAAAACATTCAGGTTTCTCACTTAGACTCTCTGTACATGCCAGTTTATGGCTTAGCCATTCAAAGTTCAGAATTTTGGCAATGATGTGTCTGTTTTCATGATGAAAATGTCCAGTTGCAGGTGTAAAGTTGAATCTTTCTTATGATACATAGAGATTTCCTAAGAGCACAACACATATCTATATGCTTTTTGTCAGGGTTCACCAATAATTCACCTTTCCAGAGTGTCCATCCATCGTCTGACGTCATATGATGTCATAATCAGCTAAGTGGCGCGTATGATGATGTCATAATCATTACGTCATAAATGATTCTATACGTCTTTAAGTCTTAAAAGTCTGACACATAGTCTGACACATTGTAAGAATTGTATGTCTCTTCTATTTAATAAACATGCTGTTGAATATTTTGAAACTAATTTGACTGGGCGCTGTTGCTTCCATAAGCAGCAACACCACCCAGTCAAATTAGTTTCAAAATACTCAACAGCTTACCTGAACAGTTTTTTGGAAATTGATTGTCAGGAAGTTCAGAGATCGATCGATTCCAACACGAGCGAGGTGTGGGTGGAGCTTAGCTAGAGATGGGCAGGGCATAGCTAAAACTGGAAAGGTCCATTGCTCAAAATACAATACAAATTATGTACATTGTTCTGCAGATGCCTTCTTCCTCTGTAGTGATAATGGAGGGATGCGATCTGTCATTAAACGATCTGATGTCACCATCAAAATATACCACTTGTTAGCTGATGTCACAATCACATAATTCATGTCTGACACGAAAGTGCCAAAGGTCCAACGGTAAACATTTGGACAGCATGCCTTTGCTGAATTTACAATTTAATACACATTTTGTTGCATATTGAAATTAATTTAACTGGGAGCTATTGCTGCCATTGGTATTTACAAATTTGAAAAGTTACAAAGTTAATTTAGTTGCAAAATATTCAACCGACTACCTGTATAGTTACCATGAAATTGTGATATTGGGGATTCAGGGCATTTGCCGGTATGTTGATGTGGTTATTCGTGATGAGAAATTAGAGGAGTTAATTTCAGTGACCTTATCGTTTATCAAGCAGTAATGGAGGAATCCCATTTTAGCTATATCACGCCAATCTCTAGCTAAGCTCCACCCACTCTTTGCCAGTGTTAGGATCAATCGCTCCCTGCACTCTCTTAATTTCAATTTCCAGAAAATTATACAGGTAAGCTGTTGAATATTTTGAAACTAATTTGACTAGGTGCCTATGGCAGCAACAGTGCCAAGTCAAATTAGTTTCAAAATATTCAACAGCATATTTATTAAATAGTAAGGACATAGAATTCATACAACAACTCTTAGTCTGTCATCAATAAAGCATTCGTGATGAACGTAGCTACATCATTCATGACACAATTGATTATGACGTTATCCTACATATCACATAGTTGATTATGATGTCATATGATTGATGGATAAACTGGAATTCACCAGTAAAGCCACACAATCTTCAATTATTATGGACATAGATAAAGCCATCTAAATGCTAGAAGTACTTAAATTGTAATCATTGTACACTCCATATTACCCTCAAGTTGAGCTTACGGATTTCAATCAAAATATGTGTAAATATTCATAATTATACTCTGCGAGTATGGTCTACGAAAATTGGACACTCAAATGGTTTACCCATCCTCATGACAGGTTAGCTATAATCACAGGAATGACGGCACTCAATAGCGCTTAGAACAGGAACGTCATTAACCAATGGTGCTATTATTTCATCAGAGCAGCATAGCATGACAGGTATAAATCATGCAGAACTAAAATAAGGTCTTTAAAGGAATATGTATTGGTTGATGATTGTTTGACATTTAGCTATGACAGCATCATGTGGGTTTTATCACACAAAAAATGGCCATTGTTTGCTGGTGGGGTTTTTCTGTAGTTAAGCGACAAACAGTATTATGACTTCTCAACAGTATAATTTACTTTGACAGGAGCTATTCTGGATTATTTTTATGAATTGACATTTACTCTTTTTTGCATAGCTATTTAGTGCTTCATCAACTAGATTAGCCTTTGGGGTGTTTGGGCCTATAGCAAAGTTCAGCAGGTGTCTTAAGTTTCAATTACAGTACTGTTCTTAAATCTTTTAATGAGGATCAATTTAATGGTATATACCGTATTTCGCCTATTTGAATCCCATGCGCTAATAGAAGCCCACCCCCTAACTTTGACATATGAGCTCCAATGATTTCTTGGCAGTTTCAAAACGGCAAAAGTCTATATTAGAAGCCCACCCCCATAACTCAGCAGTTTGTATCATTAAAAAAAATTTGAAGACCAAATTTGTAAGAAAAGCATGTATACTAATAACAATTGTGTCACAGGGTCACTCTATTTTACACCAGTCTCTGCCCTGATAAATTCCTGGCCCCTTAGAAATCAATACAAGCCTCAGATTTTTCCATCTTGGTGGCCTATTAGATTACTTCCACACTTTTGTGGTCAAAATTCATGTAAAACCATCTTGGCGTGATAAATACTGTCCTTATAAAAATATTTTAAGACCAAATTTATGTACCAACCAAGCCGTCTCCCATATTTCGCATCAGTTTTGTAATGCCGACCAACATCAAATGATCCAAAATGGAATCAAGACGTACATCAAATATTGCTTGAAAGCCAGAGAATTAAAATGATATACACCGCTTCTTATATTGGGGAGCCACTAGCTCTTTTGCGATTGGAGGCGCTGTGTTCTCGTGAGATTTCATACGCTAACAGGAGTTTGTTATCAAACGGGTATCAATTATTCAGATCAGACCTAAAGTACAATACCTGGTTACCATTGCGCAATGATAATATGTAGCTATTTTCCAAGTCCAGGATATTTATATCCAAGTACTCACTCTGAATAAACTTTGTTTGTGATTGGAGGTGAATCACATGATTTATATTTTTTCGCGCCAACATTTTACGTTAAATTTCCCATTAATTTTGATATAATAAATTATTTTTAGTAATGATACACAATATTTAGGTGCTCCAACTTAATAATTTCACTTCCATTGTGATGTCTTTTAGGTATACATTAAACATAGTCTTTGTACCGGGAAATTGAGTTCAATTTTCGTGGTATGAGTTTTAGCCATTTTAGAGAATGGATTTAAACTTTTTCTTCAAAAATACCTAATATAAGTCTACCCCCTTTATCAGAGATGTGGGTTTGGAAATTGAACAGCTCTTCTTGTCCTAATAGAAGCTTAGGCTTAAAAGCTTAAAACGGGCCAAATAGAATCATTTATGACATAATGATTATGACGTCATCCCACACGCCGCTTAGCGGACTATGATGTCATATGATGTCAGATAGATGTATACTCTTGAAAGGTGAATTAAGATGATGTTAATATCCATTATGAAAATAAAAACATTGGTCAGGAAGTGCACAACTTGTATGTTGGTGATGATGAATTCACAATTTAATAAACATTCTGTTCTATAAGCAACAACAGTCCAGCATGCGTAAAAGTGGGTGGAGCTTAGAATGAAATTGGGTGGATCATAGCTAGAAATGAGTGGGGCAAAGTTCAAAATGTGTGGCGCATAGGTAGAAATAAGAAGGGCATCGCTAGAAATGAGTGGAGCATAGCTAGAAATGGGTGGTGCATAGCTAGAAATGGGTGGTGCATAGCTAGAAATGGGTGGTGCATGGCTAGAAATGGGTGGTGCATAGCTAGAAATGGGTGGCGCATATTGATCCTTCTACTGTTTTTAGCTCACCTGACCAGAATGGGAAAGTGAGCTTATGCTGTGGTGACCGTCCGTCGTCTGTGTTGGATTTTTTTATTTGATGGATTTTGAGGCGAAAGTGGTTTTGTATATGTTTTTGTGTATTCTGATCTCAAATTTTTCATTTTCTAAGCTGTCGGATTACTGGTTTGGCAGCCATCTTGGATCATTTTCCTGCCAAAATTTCCTATACTAAAGCAACAGACAATTTAAAATGTTTTCTCGCAAACTGGTGGGCCGATTTCAATTATATTTCGCAGGAACAATCCTTAGGGCATGGAGATTCATTTTGTTAAAACGAAGCCGATTGGCCAATTTGCCGGTGGCCATCTTGGATTTTGGCCGATTTAAAAACAATCTTTAGAAATCTTCTCCGAAACTGCTTGGGGCATCCCTTCAAAACTCATGAAATATAATCCAGGGAAAGAGCTGCATCAAGTTTGTTCAAGGGAACTTGATTGGCCAAATAGTTCAGTGGCCAACTTGGATGACCTAGTTTTCACAAAAATTACTTCTCCAGAACTGCTGAACGGGTCATTAAAATTTTTTCAAGGGAAGTTGAAAGTACAAAAATATGGCCACCATGGACCAATCAAAATGTAGCGTGTTTGGCGGCCATATTGGATATTTTTAATTGATGGATTTGGAAGCTGAAATTGGTTTTATAGAGGTTTTTAGTTATTCTGATTTCAAATTTTCCATTTTCGAAACGGTTGGATAAATGGTTTATCGACAATCTTGGATCTTTTTCCCATCAAAACTCCCATGGATACTAAAGCAATGTGAAATTTAAAATGTCTCCTCCAGAACCGCTGGGCCGATTTCAAGTATATTTGACAGGAAGCATCCTTACGGCATAGGGATACAACTTTGTTCAAAGGAAGATAATCAGCCAATTTGGCTGATGGCCATCTTGGATTTTGACCGACTTTTATAAACTTCTTTAAAAAACTTTCTCCGATACCACTTGGGGGGTCGATGCAAACCTCATGGAATATGATCTAGGGCATGAGGGTCGATGCAAACCTCATGAAATATGATATATGGCAAGAGCTGAACCAAGTTTGTTTGAGGGAACTTGATTTGCCAAGTGGTTCGACGCCCATCTTGGATGACCTAGTTTACGTGAAAACAACTTCCAGAACCGCTGAATGGAGCAGGCCAAAATTTGGTAGATATGATTACTGCCAAAACGCCATTAAAATATTTCCATGGTAAGTTGATATGCCAAAAAAACATGCCTGCTATGAACCAATCAAAATTTGGCGTCTTAGGCGGACATCTTGTATTTTCTGCAAATTTCTTAGAAAATTATAAAAAGACATAGTTATTAACCACTGGGCCAATTTTAATCAAACTTGGCTAAACCTTCTTCACAGAAATTTGATTTGTAAATGTTTCCTGTGGGCATCTCGTTTTGTTCGGTTGTGCAAGTGGTGAATAATTCCAGATGAGCAATATAGGCCACTTAGGCCTTTGGTTTTAAGGTTAATTTTGTCTAATTTGTATCTTAAATGCATCTTTACCTTCTACCACACCCATCTATAAGTATTCCTACCCACAAACTCCTACTCAACACAATACACACATGCATGCACACATACATGCGCATGCACGCACACATGCATGCACATGCGCACACATGCATGGATGCATACATGCACGCACACTTACCCACTCCTGCACACCTTCTACATGCAACACCATGAATACATCATAGACATGGACATGCACATAGGTCTAATGATGATCATACATGGGCATGCACACACTGAACCACACACACTGATGCACGCACACACAGACATGTGCACATGCATTCATGCACACATGCATGTACAAACATACACACAAGCACGCATACATGCATGCACTGCACTCTTTATCTCAATTACGTGAGATGATAAGTAATGAGGATTGTAATTGCATCAAACTGCTAGCATTCTGAGGGGCACCTGGATGCCTGTATCAGATCATGCAATCAAGACTCTCTTAAGCTTAATTGACCGAGCCATTCATTCTAATGAGAACGCACTATTGCAAGGTCAAAGCAAAAAAGAAAGCGTGTATTTTGGCACGTAATGTTTTATGACATTATGGTAGATAACGTACCGTTTTTATTGAAGGGAAGGACGCTAACATGTATTGGATGCAGGCTAAATTTTGGCCCAAATCCTCTCCAAAAATCCTTATACTCATAGAAAAGACCCATAGAGAAATTGAAATCCATTCTCTAAAATGGTTAAAACTCATATAACCTACCACAAAAATTGAATGCAATTTCCATATGCATGCTTACCGCCGTACCGCTATGTTTAATGTATGCCTCAAAAATATCATTGTGGATATGAAATTATTAATGGGACAGCCTAAATATCGCGTACTTTCAATAAAGATTGTTTATTACATTAAAATCAATGCTACTTTTGACATAAGATGTTGCCTTAAAAATATGGAAATCATATGATATTAGGAATGCGGTCAGATCACCGGTTGTGTTTACTAGAATTCTTCTAATATCTGCCATTCTCTATTTTCATTGGCTTGTACGGGAGAATTTATCCAATCAGAACAGAGAAATAATATTTCTCTTTAGTAAAAATTAATAATAGAACAGTGTTTACTCTCGTATTGCGCATTAATTTTGTAATGTCGACCAACATTAAATGATCCAAAACGGAATCAGAATTAAAATGAGATAAAGCGCTTCTTACGTTGGCGAGCCGCTGACTTTTGCGATTGGAGGCGCCGCGTTCTCGCCGGATCTTATACGTTAACAGGAGTTTGTTATCAAAAATGGATCAGACCTAAAGTACAATACTTAGTTCCTATCGCGCAATGATAATATATAGTATTCAGAGTTCCGAGTCCAGAATATTTTATCCGAGTACTCACTCTAATTAAAAACAATCTTTTGCGTTTGGAAGCGAATCACGTGATTTATATCTTTTCTGGATGCCATTTTATGTCAAATTCAGGATTAATTTTGAACGTAAAAATGATATTTATTAATGGATACACAATATTTAAGTGCTCCAATTTAATAATTTCACTTCCGCGATGATGTTTTGAGGTATAGATTAAACATAGTCATAAGGCGGCACGAATTTGTACCGTTGAATTTCCGTGGTATCATTAATTTTTAATACGAAAGTTGACAAAAAAAATGTGCTCAAAGACTGTACTCGATTATAGGATGCACCCCTTTCCTAGAACATGTAATATGACAAAAAAACTGCATCCTTTAATCAAATTTTAACGGTAGTTCTATTAGAGCTGAATCATGATTCCTGTAGGCAGTTTTAAAGTTTTTTAATGATTATGTTTTCAAAATTTAGTAATTGATGGTGGGACAATATACTTTCGGATATCACTGAAATTTGTAGATAATGAGTTGTACATGGAGCTTGCTAATAGAGGTATCCATTTCCAGCTATGCCCCGCCCATTTCTAGATATGCTCCGCCCATTTCCAGTTAAGCTCTGTCCACTATCTATGTGTGGTGAAAGCAATTTATATATTTTAAACCCTGAATTCCCTCAGTTGTGTCCGCCTGCGGAAGCAACAGTGCCCAGTCAAATTAGTTTCAAAGTAGTCATTAGGTTGTTTATTAAATAGTAAAAACATACAATGCGTATATTTGACAGGCTTTATAGTGTTCATTGCGGAACTAGATACATTACTATGTATTGTGACATCAGCCTACATGCGACGTAGAATACAGTAATCATACATACATACATACATGCATCCTATCATACATGATTGATCGATAAACTGGATTCCTCTATTGAGTATGATGTCATATACTTGAGTGACAGATCAGATCCCTCCATTAACCAGGTTAACTTTGAAACTGTTTAAATACTCATTATGGCTTTTGTTTCAATTCCTGGATCATTTTAGCCTTTTGGCAGTTACGCCTTTAATGGTCATACCGGCCAAAACTGGCCTCTAGTGGGCCTAGCGAATGTCCATTTGCAGGACAACAGAAGACAATTTTTGAAAATTTACCACTGAAATGACTGACTCGATAACTGAGCCAGTCATTCCAGTGGTAAATTTTAAAAATTTGTCTTCTCATGTCCTGCAAATGGACATTTAACAAGCAAATAGTTTTGATTTTATTGATCAAATCTGACCAGTAAAGTGTTAAGCCTGCCAAAAAGAGCCTCTGCAGTGTTCTTTAGTAAAGTCCATTTGCAAGGCAAGAGAATACTATTATTGAAATTTTACCACTGAAATGACTGTCTGGATAAATCAGCCAGGTTCGATGAATGAACTTTATTCACTGAAAATATATTTAATTTTTTTTTATCCATCTTGAGCATTAACCCTTTCATGGTCTAATTTTATCAAGAAAATTAAAATATTTCCACATATTGAATGTCATTTGCAGGTCAAAAGAAGAATATTTTTTGAAAATTTACCACTGAAATGACTGGCTTGTTTATCGAGCCAGTCATTTCAGTGGTGAATTTTCAAAAAAATTGTCTTGGCTTGCAAACAGACATTCATCAAGACCACTGCATAAGCAGTTGTTTGTTGTCATGACCATTAAATGTTAAAATTTGTGACAAATCATGTGACTGAAGTAACTAATAAACATGGGCCATATCTCACGCTTCTTGTACACTGCTAATTGTCTTTCCCGTATGCTGTGAATAACCTCCATTATATATAGGCCAGCATAGTTTTCTTGGAATTGTTTGTCAAGCCTGTGACTCTGTATATTCATAACGATCTTAACAGTCAGGTGAAAAACTGGATATAATTACCTTCATTACTATTCTAAGCCACACCTGTACATACTTCTTTCCCTTGGCGCTATACCTTTGATTAAAAAATAGTATCCAACTAAATTGTGGTGTATAGCGTTAAGGATGCTTTTCTAGTCTTATCTAGTATATAGTTTACGGGATGCTCAAGTCAATGGATTTCAATCAAGCTATGTAGGCTATGAATGCTGGCGTATATTTTGAAAATAATCATACTGCTGACTTAACCCTTTGATGGTCAAGCTGTCCAAAAGTAGCATTTTCAGTGTTCTTGAGGAATGTCCTTTTGCACGCCAAGAGAAGACTATTTTCACATTTTAGAACTGAAGTCATTCCAACGGTCAAATTTAAAAAGTCTTCTCTTGGCCGTCAAATTGACATTCACTAAGTAAGAAGGTGGGCATGCTATAGTTGAGACACAGGAGACGTTGTCAGAAATTTGACAGACAGACAACCATACCAACAGACAAACAGATTATAATACTAGTTAAGCGTCACAAATAATTTACAAAAATTCAATATGCAAATTTTTTCTAAATACTTAATTAATAGATTAATTAGATGTAAAAAAGACTTCCTGAAATTTTGATAACATTTTATCTGTAAATAAAATATTCTTTCCCTCACCTAGTAGATCACAATGCGTATGAAATTGCTAAGAAAATTAACTTTACAATTACATCTCTCAGAAGTCAAAGTAGTATCAACTGAAAACCTCATGCACCTCTCACCACCCAACCCCCTTCCTTCCCACTTGACGTTTCCGTTGGCCTCATTCAAAATTAACCCTTAACACTGTGATGTCAAAATTATAAATTTTAAAATTAAACTAAAAGATGAACTGGCGGATATTTTTCAACAAATTTGGTGGAAGCTGGTGCTGTCGCAGTAACATCGTCCACCAAAATTGTTGAAAAATGTAAACCGGTTTCTTTGCTAATGACCGAGTAAAAGATAGAATATTGACATCAGTGTGGTAAGGGTTAATAGAGAAATACATTTCTAGCTATGTCCCAAAAATCTCTAGCTAAGCTTCACTTGCTTTTTCATGCGTGTTGGAATTGATTTCAAATTTTGAAACCTGGCTTGCTAGAATCTAAATTTCATGGCAACTAAACAGGCAAGCTGTTGCATATTTTAAAACTAATTCGACTGGGGGTCTCGCAGTAAAACTAATTTCAAAATATTCAATGTCTTTTACATTGTTCACAGTTGACGTTTATAATGTGGTACTGTTATTTTGTTTACTGTTGTCACATATCTTTAAATGTGAGTGAAAGATTATTGAGAAAAATGTTATTTATTAGCTCACCTTCCCTGAAAGGCCAAGTCAGCTTATGCCATGGCGACCGCCCGTCGTCCGTCCATCTGTCCGTCAACTTTTCCTTTGAACGACTTCTCAAGAAGCACTGGGCCGATTTCAAGTATATATGGCAGGAAGCATCCTTAGGGCATAGTGATTCAAATTTGTTCAAATGAAGCTGATCGGCCAATTTGACCGGCGGCTCGGCCAATTTAGCCGGTGGCCATCTTGGATTTTGGCTGACTAGGAAACGTCTTTAAAAATTTTCTCCGAAACCGCTTTTTGAATTGATTCAAAACTCATGAAACATAATCTAGGGAAAGAAGTAAGCCAAGTTTGTTCAAGAAGACTTCATTGACCGAATGGTTCGGCGGCCATTTTGGATGACCTAGTTTTCCCGAAAACGACTTCTCTAGAACCGCTGAAGGGATCAGGCCGAAATTTGGGAGATATGATTAGGGACTAAGGGCCATTAAAGTTTATTCAAGAGAAGTTGATCCATCAAATAACATGCCTGCGGTGGGCCAATCAAAATATATCGTAAATTGGTTTTATATATTTCTGAAAAAGTTGGTCCCGATCCCAGGATGATTCATAATAAGGAAAAATTAGTTACCTCTCTGGGATGTAGAAATTGTTTGAGTGTAGCTTTCATGACCATCTAGGTCACTTCTTCACTCGGTCACTGGCAACGTCACTCTGGTCAGATCTTGTAGAGTCACATGGCAGCATGAACTGGTAGACTGCTGGTATGCGGTAGCCCTCGTCTCTAGAAATCTACAAGCATCAACCAACCATGAACAGAGACAAGGGCTACCATATACCAACAGTCTACCAGTCCATGCTGTCATGTGACTCCACAAGATCTGACCAGAGTGACGTTGTCAGTGACCGTCAGTTAGTGCTGAAGAAGTGACCGAGATGGTCAAGAAAGCTACACTCAAACAATTTTTACATCCCGGAGAGGTAACTAATTTTTCCTTATTATTGTTTTATATATGTTTTTGGGTATTCTGATCTCAAATTTGCAATTTTCAAAATTGTCGTATAAACAGTTTGGCGGCCATGTTTGATAATTTCGCCGCCAAAACCTCCCCATACTAAAGCAATGGGAAATTTAAAATGTCTTCTCAAGAACTGCTGAGCCGATTTCAATTATATTTGGCAGGAAGCATCTTTCGGGCATAGAGATTCCATTTTGTTCAAACGAAGCTGATCGGTCAAAATGTCTTTAAAAATCTTCTCCGAAACTGTTGGAGGGATTCAGACCTCATGAAATATGATCTTGGGCAAGAGCTGACCCAAGTTTGTTCAAGGGAACTTGATTGACCAAAAGGTTCCGCGGCCATCTTAGATGACCTCGTTTTCGCAAAAACAACTTCTTCCTCAGAACCGCTGAAGCGATCGGACCAAAATGTGTGATATATAATTAGGAACTAAAGGCCATTAAAGTTTGTTCAAGAGAAGTTGATACATCAAAAAGCATGGCCGCCATGGGCCAATCAATAGTAGGCATGTTTGGCGACCATATTGGATTTTTTTATTTGTTGGATTTTGAGGACGAAATTGGTTTTATGTTTTTGCATATTGTGATTTCAAATTTGCCATTTTCGAGACTGTCGGATAAACGGTTTAGTGGCCATCTTGGACAATTTACCCGCCAAAATCTCATACTAAAGCAATGGGAAATTTAAAATGTATTCTCGCGCCACCTTGGATTTTGACCGATTTTTAGAAATGTCTAAAAATCTTCAACAAAACTGCTTGGGGGATCAATTAAAAACGCATGAAATATCATCTAGGGCTAGAGCTGTACCACGTTTGTTCAAGGGAACTTGATTGGCCAAATGGTTAGGCGGCCATGTCCGATAACCTATTTTTTGGCCAAACAACTCCAGAACCACTGTGCTGATTGGGTCAAAATTTAGGTGATATGATTAGGCACTGAGTGCCAAGGGAACGAGCTACATCATAAATATGGCCGCAGTGGACCAATCAAAATGTAGCGTGTTTGGTGGCCATATTGGACTTGCAAAAATGTCCACAAACTCATTTAAAAGACTACTCCTAAAGCACCGACCAACAATTTTGACAAAAATGCATAGTGCTCCAGGTGAGCGACACAGGCCCCTTGGGACTCTTGTTGATGGATAACTACTAAATTGAGTAGATATATTCCTTTAGGCAACATCAATTGGAGTTTTGAATATGAAGTGACAACCCCTGTAAACAAGGGCCATAACGACCCAGACGTATATACTGGTCTGGCGTTTTGTTAGCTTACTAAAATACTTACCACTCAATTCACTGTTTGCTATAAGTTACCTGACTTAGATATCTCAGAAAATTTTAACCTATTCATTCCCATGGTGTGGGTTCCCTTGTAAACAAGGCTAGCAGAGATACATCCCTCCATTGGGTAGTCTTGATAGTATCTCTTTAACTCTAAAGCAGTCATTGCTCTAGGGAACCGGTTCCTCTATTCCTATAGAGAACATATAAACGAGTCTGTGAGCATGCGCACTTATGCTACTATGCATGCGACCGAGTCCAAGCCGTCATTAATAAATTCCACAAATTTTTAATAATGATTTGCAATTTAACAACACGGGGTGGCCGAGGTGGGCCACGGTGAATTGAGTGGTAAGTATTTTAGTAAGCTAACAAAACGCCAGACCAGTATATACGTCTGGGTCGTTTTGTAACACAACAAAAATACTAAGCCACTCAATTCACTGTTTGCTAAAACATAGAATTGGTCAGAGCCCAAATACTAGGTGGGTTGGTAAATAGCAAATCAGGAATGAAAGGTTAATCACCAAAAATACTAAAACCAACTAAATCACTGAAGTGCTGAAAGAGCACGAACAAACAAATGTTCTAAATAAAATACAATAAAATAATGATAATTAGAAAATCTCAGCAAAGAGAATTTAAAAACAGACGTGAGATGGTGAAGAAGACGGCTGACTAAAGAATCTAGGCAATTGAGCCTAGGTTTGAGTGGCGAAACTAGAAATGTCAAATTGTGAATTGAATCTGATCTTTCAGATAAAAAAAAATGTAGAATCTGACATTTATACTGCAACTTACATAATGTCGTCCACTGATAGATCTGCATAGAATGCGAAGAAGGCCATACCACGAACATCGTGTGCCCTAACACAAACTGAGTGTCTCCTGGAGATACATAGTGTCAATTAATGGTGTCTGTAATCCAGTTGATGAGATGCGCGCTTACTAAACAAATTCGCATAAGTAATCTGAACGGGAGATCTGCATAGAATGTGAAAGAGAAGGCCACACCACGAACATCGTGTACCTTAACACTTACTGAGTGCCTCGTGGAGATACATTCTAGTGTCAAATAAGGTTTCTGTAATCCAGTTGTTGAGATGCGCGCTGAACGGTAGATCTGCATAGAATGTGAAGGAGAAGGCCATCCCACGAACATCGTGTGCCTTAACACTTACTGAGTGTCTCCTGGAGATACATTCTAGTGTCGATTAATGGTGTCTGTAATCCAGTTGATGAGATGCGCGCTTACTAAAAAAATTTGCATAAGTAACCTGAACGGTGTTTCAAAAAGATCTTTTAAATTGGGTATAGTTTTCGGAAAGGATTGAAAACAATTAATTAGGTTTTTATATATATAAGGTCTCTTCAAGGGCAAAGAATGAGGGCAGATCTCCTACCACCTAGAAAAGATCATTCACAAAAAGATATGAATATCAAAATACCATCTAACAAACACGGCAGCTAGTAGAAAAAGAATGATTTCAGAGTTATACAATTAAACAGATGGACCCAAGAATGAATTAATAGAGGAATTTATTATAGGTATTTGTTTTTGTGCTATACCCTAAAAATACCTGTACCATGGATAAATGATGTAAATGCTTAATAACTCTCAAACCGGCTTCTAGAAAATAAAGAAGGATTAGAAAATCAGCAAAATTGGTAAGACGCTTTGGATTTCCACAGAGGACTACAAGATCCACTGAATAACTCTCATTGGGCCAAGCAGGAGTGATTAAAGGGATAATACATTCTGTTGACAAAAGTTCTTAAAGACAATTGTACTAGAAACTGCTGACAAAAGTTCTTAAAGACAATTGGCACTAGAAAGTTAAATTGAAGATATTTAAACAAAATGTGAAGTCTATGACTGGGCCAGAGCATCTACCGCCAGAGCCTAGCCTGGAGGAAGAATATGAACATCAGATCTGGACACTATTCTGAGTAGAAACTTAATGGGATGTAATAAATGAGCTACAAGGAAAATCATTCTACCTGGAATGTGAGCTGCTGAAAGATTTCCTGACATCTCCACCGCAGGAAGAAGACCAAGACTCCAGACAAAATATGATAACCTCAACTGCCCTGCCTGTTGATGAAAGTCACTACTATAGAAATGACTGCATGAGCAGATAGGTGGCTTGAGAAAGAGACAATATCTCTTCATTCTCCACTATTCCAGATTATTGAAGAGGAATACTAGAGTATTAGTTCCTGTTCTAGTTCCTGAAAAGGAAGAGAGTAGTAAGACTACTTTATCTAATTCCATAGACACAAGAACGAGAGGAAATTCTATAGCGATCCCCTCCCCCAAACACGTAAGAACAAGACATCAAACTGGACCTGCAGATGGATAAACTGGTGAAACGGTACCGATGATACCCAGCGAATGAAAATGCAGTGTATGCGGTCATGGTGAGGGACAAAATTCTGAATTACCAGACTCCATTTGGCCCAAATTTTAACACAATTAAGGAAGCTTCCAAGCCAGAGGAATCCCAGACTGGCCATGATGTAATTAAAAGAACCCAGATCCAGTTAGAATCAATTCTGTATGTATGGAAATATCAGAAAACACTGTCCCTTATCCTTGACGAGACCAGTGATGACTGGCCAAAATGACTCCATGTCCATATTATTCCTTTCATCGATGAACTCCATTTCTGAGACAACATATCAGGAAAAGAGTTGAATATTGTAAAACGATTTGACTGTTAGTCATCGTTGTCTCAAACAGCAATAAAGCAGCCATAGGTTCCAGTCAAAATAGTTCCAAAATATACAACGGAATTAGTATTAAATCATAAGGACATGAAGTGTAAATTTTGTGGAAGTTGTCAGAAAAGGATAAATATATGAGTTGAAGATAAGAGCCGAGACCCTATAAAAGATGATCTGCCAGCACCTCATAATCCTTAAAGTCTGGATTCTGCCATTCCTCCACTATATCCTACTTGAAAAGAGCAGAAAATTATTGATCAGGAACAGAAGCAGGACTAATGTCAGAGGAGACCAATATGGTTTGATAGAAAAAAGGGGGATTCAATGACTACGTTGATTGTACCTTATATGTAGGAAATCTGCTACCTAAGACATGCATGAGGCTAGTTATACCCATCCCCACCCCTGATAGAGTACAGATTATATAGAAGCGCTTAAGCATGACAGCTAGGACCAGAATAAACCTGCAGAATCTTATTTTACAAATCTAATTTTTAAATTTCTACTGAACTCGAGAAAGGGGCGGTGTAAATCTTGATAAGACAAAAAAGATTTTGTTATTGTGACAAGCTTACATTCAGCCATAGATATGCTTCATCATGGCGAGGGATCCTACTGATAGAAAAGAAAGACTGAAAAACTATGTTAAAAATAAATCAGGCCAGATATGATACTAAAAGATAGCAAACCACTATTCACAATTAAAATAATAAAGACTGACGCACTTATTTGAAGATTGATATTAGGAGAATCGAAAGATGATTGATTCCAATTTTTTGAGAGAACAGGTCGAAAGATGGAGACTGATAGGAAGAGACTAATACATGAGAAGATTCAGGAGCAAAACGAAATCTAGTGAAATCAAAACGACAAAAGAACTGC
The DNA here is from genome assembly GCA_034401795.1 of Chaetoderma sp. LZ-2023a. NCBI lineage: Eukaryota > Metazoa > Mollusca > Caudofoveata > Chaetodermatida > Chaetodermatidae > Chaetoderma > Chaetoderma sp. LZ-2023a. The sequence goes on along the minus strand of CM067369.1, from coordinate 62,283,641 downwards.
TAGGATCATAAGAAAAAATAAAATTATTCCTAGAAGATAAATACGAAGAGTTGGGTGTACACAAGGTTTCGAAGGATGAGGATAATTGGATGGTTCAGCCATTGCACTAAGAGCAACTAATAAAGAATTAAAGAATTAAAAATAAGAGCCCCTGAAATAGGGCATTTAAATTGTCAAGTGATTTAGAAACAAACAATACCAGAAAAACAACAGAAGTGAATTGATTTGGCATACCTAAACCAGAAGTTTAATTATAATCAGTTGCTATACCATAAAAATTGAAAGTTATAATCTAGGTAATAATACTGAGCACAGGACAATTAGGTCTTATGTTCATCTCTTCTTCATTTATCTCCATGCCTGTCCCCTCACTTCTGGTCATGGGTTGCGTGTACGGTGTAGTCATGCGTTGCCTCTTGACTATGTCAAAGCTTACCTAAACCATTTTCAAATGTTTTAAGAGATGGTGTGGAAACAACATGTTCAGACAAAACATTTCACAGTTTGCACACCCCTTAGAGAGAAATATTTTTCTAACTAGGTTAGTTCTCCCCCTCTTCTGGTAGACTTTCAGATGATTTCCACGAGTAATAGTCCATTTGCAAGCAGAATGTTATATTTGACTATAACAATTAATCGATGGAGAGCCGATAGAATGATCCATCATAGCCTGGGTACGTGCTCTATATATCCAATTTCGCCCAAGTTAAGTACCCGCAGAAAGAATTTCAAAAATGATGACAGATTAGATTATACATTAGGTAGGAAAAAAACCATTTTAGGGCTAATAAAACGGGCTGATAGTCAAGAACTTTCCTGATCCAAAGGCTATACTTGCTACTAGAACACTGAGATCAACACACATCTCTGACATAGTAAAACTTGGTCATCAAAGTTTGTAGTGTTTACTATCAAAATATTAACCCTTTAACTCTCAAAGTTATTAGTCATAAGTTGCAACTGAAATAAGTTGAAACTGAATGAGTACCAGCAAATATGGGAGTGGCGTATTTACTTATAAACCCATAAATAGGTCGCTCATTTATGCTCAATTTACATGTTCTAAAAAATTTGCGCGCACTATATACAAGGATAAAACTTATTTTCCTCTGAATTTTTTAACATCTTAACGTCTGAAGAGACCATGAAAACTCCCCTGCACAAATCTTGTCACCTCGTGTCTATGCTTAATGTGTACCCCAAAACATCATTCGCAGAAGTGAAATTATTAAATTGAACAGCCTAAATATTGCATATCCTTTAATAAAGATTGTTTTTTCCATCAAAATTAATCCTAACTTAACATAAATGTCGTCTTTATAATATATAAATCAGAATCACGTGATAATCACATGATATATAAATCACGTGATATTATCTGACCAGATCAGGTTAAAGCACATTTTTAATGAAGTATCTTAAGCGAGTACTCGGATATAGTTATCCTGGAAACGGAAATTCGGCAATGAGATCTACGCTTCTCGTCAGCTCCTCCAAACGGAGATTTACTTTGCCACTGGCTGGCTCGCTAACATTAGAAGCGGGCTACCAGTTTAATTATCGGGCGTTCAAGCAATTTTTCTCGAACATCGCATTACGTTTTAGATCATTTTATGTTGGTCACTTACATTACAATATAACCAGACTAATAACTTTCTATGATAAATTTTATCGCTAGATTTAGAAATCAAGTGAACGCAAGTTTCTCGCTAGATTTACAAATCAAGTGAACCTGATAATCTGACACAGGCTGTATCTAACAAAAGAGGTTTATGTGATTACGAGGATTCAAATCAGTATCGTAATTTTGAAGATCCGGGCATTCCGAGATCGTCTGACATTTGCCAATTTATGACACACTAAAGAGGATATCCCATAGCAACGCAATGTTTACATTTTTCATGAAACTAAGGGCATAAAAAAGACTTGCGTCGAATAACCCCGCCCGGTATTGGAAAACATAAAATCTCGAGTAATTTGTATAAAATATTAAATAAAAGGTAAAACGGTTTCACGGCCCATTGCTAGTAATGTTAAATTAGTCTGCAAAAACGCCGCCAATTGAAAGCGAAGACCGAATCGCGAATTAATATGATGGTCTTGTCTTTATTGTGATACGACTGACATGACTGATCATCGTGAAGTAATTGCGAGTTTCATGTTAGTTGGTTAGTAACGGTCCTTAGAAGGACCACTCGCTTTTCTTCAGGGGATGATCGTGGTGTATCCTTGTGGTGTTCATCCGGTCCACCACGCCTGTTTGCACCACTGTCACATTCTTAATAGATCCAATAACTTCCCAACCGGTATATTACATAATTATGTAGGATACCTTATGTAGGATTCGATCCAAACCGGTATGTAGTATACCTTATGTAGGAAAGAATGACGCTCGGAAATACGTACCTAGTCAAAACTCTTAATTGATCCACAAACTTCCCAACCGGTATGTTACATATGTTATGTAGGATACCTTTCGTAGGAGATGTTCCAAACCGGTATATAGTATACCATTCGTAGGAACGAGCCTCGTGGCTAAAGTAGGATCAGAGTTATTGACTTCACCTGGCTTGTAATGTAAAGCTGGCGCCATTTTCTTTCAACTTGGTCACAACAAACTTTCTGTTCATATTCAAGTAAATTATAAACATTTTACATAAGTACTATGACTTATTCAACAAAGACTGCTTGTACTGTGGTATTCATGAAAAATCAAATGTGGATGTAGCTCCACAAGATTATGGAATGAATGGGATTTGTTGAGATAAAAGTTAGGTGTTTCCTGTAATACAGAAAATTAATTAATGACGGCTTGGACTCGGTCGCATGCATAGTAGCATAAGTGCGCATGCTCATAGACTCGTTTATATGTTCTCTATAGGAATAGAGGAACCGGTTCCCTAGAGCAATGACTGCTTTAGAGTTAAAGAGATACTATCAAGACTACCCAATGGAGGGATGTATCTCTGCTAGCCTTGTTTACAAGGGAACCCACACCATGGGAATGAATAGGTTAAAATCTTCTGAGATATCTAAGTCAGGTGACTTATAGCAAACAGTGAATTGAGTGGCTTAGTATTTTTGTTGTGTTACAAAACTCTGGTTCATTGAGATGTTTTAACTATTGAGCCATTATGGGGAAAATGCATGTTTTCGCCAATTGTTGATAGATTAAAATCAAATTTAGCAGATATGTTCCTTCAGTCAAATATCTATTTGAACTATAGATTAAAAGAGCATGCATCTTTAAACAAGGGCTCTAACTCTGGTTCATTAAGACTTGAAACTATTTACCCCTTTGGTTAAAGTACATTTGTTTTGTCAATGTTTGAGGGATTATAAACAAATTTAGCTGATGTTCCTTCAGGTAATATATATTCACCCTATGATTATGAAGTAGCCATGCCTTGAAATAAGAGCTATAACTCTGGCTCTTTAAAGCATTTCAAGAATTGAACCCTAGTGGAAAATAATCTGTCACGTTTCATAAATTGGTAATGGACCAAAACAAGATTTGTCAGAAATGTTCCTTTAGTACACTTCAATCAAGTGGCAATAGTGTCAGGGATGGCTTCCCGATTGATTAATGGTACTCTTCCTGTTGGTCAATCGTGGCAATTTTCTTGCATTTCCCTATCCAAATTTGTTACTGCGACCTGACCATTGCCCCTTTGGTAAATGTCAGTCCTTTGACAATTGAACTATTAATCAATAGCGTCTGTGATAGCTGCCCCATTGATCAATGGTACTTTTTTCATTGGTAAATAATGTCAATGACACAAATATTCATGCTGCATTTCTTCATCCACATTTCTACTGTGACCATTGACCCATTGGTAAATGTCATCTGCTGGGTCAATAATGTCAGGGATTGCTGCCCCATTGATTAATCACACCTTTCCCATTGTTCAATAATATCAATTAGACATCAATATTCTTGCATTTCCTCATCCAACTTGTTTACTGTGACCATGTCATCTGCTGGGTAAATAACCTCAGGGACCTAAGGTCCTTTGATCAATCATACCTTTCCCATTGGTCTTTACTCTTTACTGTCAATGACATCAATATGCCTGCATTTTTTCATCCAATTTTTTTACAGTGACCGTCGTCCAGTTGGTAAATGTCATCTGATGGGTCAATAATGTCAGGGATGGCTGTCCCATTGGTCAATGTTACTTTCCCATTGATCAATAGTGTCAAGGACACCAATATTTTGGTGGGATATTATGTGGTTGGACTAGGTCTGTAGAAGAAGTCATTAAAATAGACGATAATCCAAAAATCCAAGATGCCTGCCAGCCAAGGGTGTCCATCTTCAAAATTGGTTTCCGGATGATAACCCCATTACCGTTATGCTGATTGCTTTGAAACTTGATAGGGTGGTTGGACTAGCTCTGGAGAAAGAAACTATTGAAGTCGACGATGATCCTAAATCCAAGATGGCCCCCACCCAGCCACTGGTGGCCATCTTGAAAATTTATTTCTTCATTTCTGTTTAGTGGGTCGCTTCAAAGATTCATGGCATGACAGGACTGGGTCTGAGGAAAAAAACCTATTGAAATTGTAAATGACCTGAAATGCAATTTGGCCGACAGCCACCGGTGGCCATCTTGAAAATTGACTATACGATAACACCATGACTGTTTAGTGGATCATGTTGAAACTTCATAGGATGGTTGGTCTACGTCTGATAGCTCTTATTCATTGATTTGAATGTGGTGGCGTAAGTGTGGATTTCACTGCCAGCACCACAAAACTTATAAGAATCGAGACAACTTCTCAGTAAGCGTTAAAACGCATGGCTACCCTGGAAATTTGCTGAAATGAGATATGTAATTCTCACATGTAAAAGTGTTAGGAAATCCACTCCAGGTTCACATTAAACAGGTGTAGAATGTAACCTTGGCCACATAGCAAAGGTTGTCAGATATAACCCCTCATCCATAAATTGAAGATACATTTCTGATAATGCCATGCATTCATTCTTTGTCTATTTATCTATCTATTTCTCTCACTTAGTCATGTTCAGTTGTTCTTCTTGTTCTTTTTTCTCAGAATCGTGGTTTCTTGAAGACGTTTAAAATCTCTCCACAAACATTAATCAACTATCTGATGAATGTGGAGGATCACTACCATCATAATGTGCACTACCACAATGCAATCCATGCTGCTGATGTCACGCAGTCCACGTATTACCTGCTCTCGGTGCCGGCTCTCGAGGTGCGTGTGTATTATGTACGCTACAGATAAAAAATAACTTAGTGTTTCCAAAAACGAATCAATTTTGAACAAAATGTAAGAAATCTTCTGTTGAATGTTTTTAACCTAATTGGATTGGAAGACATTCAAAATATTCAACAGTACATTTTATTTTGTTTTGAAAACATGTTAAGTTATTTCTCAGCGGTATTGTAGCATTATTCAATACCACAGTCAGAATCGAGAGATCCCTTATTAGTTGACATCACAATCAAGTGACGTACGTCTGACGGTAACTCTCTGAATTATATCTTGTGAATTTACAATATAATAAACATTCTGTTGAATATTTTGGAATTAACTTGAGTGGGAGCTGTTGCTGTTACCTGTATATTTACGCTGAAATTGAGATTCTAGGAAAGCTTAAACCCACTTAGCTATGTCCTGCCCATCTCTAGCTAAGCTCCACACATGCTTTGCACTGTTTTAAGATCCTCTGAAATATTTTTAAATGTAAAATGATGTCAGAGTTTGTCTCAATTCTGGAGATAATATGATCAGGTGACATCTTTCTTGAATATCGATCTGTAGATGTTTGAGAAGGAAGGGCACATGCCTCCTGCGACAAAATTGTAAAATTAGCTGGTGTCGCATACACTAACCATTTAATGGCCAAAACTGGCCTCTGCAGTGGTCTTGAGGAATGTCCATTTGCAGGCCAAGAGACTATTTTTGAAAATTTGTCACGGGAATGACTGGTTTGTTAACCAAGCCAGTCATTCCTGTGATAAATTTCCAAAAATAGTCTTCTCTTGGCCTACAAATAGACGTTCAATAAACAAATATTTTTATTTTCTTGAACCAACTTGACGATTAAAGGGTTAGGGATGGATCATCAGTTAAAATCTGAATATGCGTAGCTGTTGGTGGAGAAAGGGCACTCACAGAGTTACTTATAACAAAATCTTACAAGTAAAATTTTTAATTGAATTTTCTTTCAAACTTGTGTCTCTAACTGCTATGACATCTTACAGAATGTGTTCACTGATTTGGAAGTAATGGCTGCTGTCTTTGCATGTGCAATTCATGATGTTGATCACCCAGGCGTGACAAATCAGTATCTCGTCAACAGTAGTAAGTAGTCCAACAAACCTACAGATATGACTTGTTAACCCTTTAACCCTTAGCACTCTGGTGTCAAAATTTTAAATTTTCAAATTAAATTAAAAGATGAGCTGGTATTCATTTTTCAACAAATTTGGTGGGAGATGGTGCTGTCGTAGACAGCAACATCTCCCACCGAATTTGTTGAAAAATTTACACCAGTTTCTTAGCTGTTGACACGGTAAAAGATAGAATATTGACATCAGAGGGCTAAGGGTTAACACTCATATCGGCCAAAAACGGCTTCAGCACTGGTCTTTAAAAATCTCCATTTGCAGACCAAGAGAAGCCTATTTTTTTAAATTTACCACTGAAATGATCGAGCCACATTCCAGTTGTAAATTTTCAAAATTTGTCTTCTCTTCGTCTGTAAAAGGGTAATTTTCTAGGAGAAAATTGAAATTTTCTTGAACAAATTTTAGGGATAAAGGGTTAAAATACACATTTTTATTATGGAAATGTCAGTCTGACCTTTGATAGGTCCTTACTATCATTAACCTTTTTGCCAATAAATTCTGCTTATTTAAATCTGAGAGCAAACAACAGGAAAGTTGCATGGCTCTCTGGATTTATGTGAAAAGAAATCAGATTTTTAACAGGTCTCAAGATTTCTGCTAAACTCATGTATGAAAACACTGGAAGAGACAGATTGCGTGCACAGCGCTATGTCTGACAAGGGCAACTGTACAATCTCATGCTCATCCAAACTTATTTTCCAGACAAAAAATCATGACAAGCTGGTCGACTTGAAGTTGTTGAATATTTAGAAATTAATCTGATTGAATGCCATTGCTGCCTAATTGCTGCCTTTGGCAGCAATGGCTTCCAATCATATTAATTTCAAAATATTTAACAGAATATACTATAAATTGTAGAGAATTTACTTTTTCATGAATTTGTCATTAACCCCTACCACTCTGATGTCAATATTCTATCTTTTATTGTGTCAATATCATAGAAACTGGTGTACATTTTTCAACAATTTTGGTGGAAGATGTTGCTGTCTATGACAGCACCATCTCCCACCAAAATTTTTTCAAAACGAACTCATCTTTAAATTTAATTTGAAAGTTTTTGACACCAGAGTGCTACGGGTTAATGAAGCTGAGCAATGACAGACAGGTTTGGGAGGGTGGAGCTTTACAAGCCAAGACTGTTCGAGACATTAAAATGTTAGAATTCACTCAATTAGACAAGATGTGAAATTAGATAATAGTCAGACTGCAGGTATAAGTGCTAGATAGAAAGGGTTGATTCATTCTACATTACAGATTGCACCATACCATTCACTAAATATCATCACATGCATTGAATGCATTGGGATAATATTCATTTCTTTGCACAGATTCAGAGCTGGCGCTCATGTACAATGATGAGTCGGTTTTGGAGAATCACCACCTCGCTGTGGCGTTCAAGCTCCTTCAGGAAGATAACTGTGATATTTTGAGTAATTTCAGCCGCAAACAGCGGCAAACTATCCGCAAGATGATTATTGATATGGTAAGTGTTTCTTCTCATCACCGACATAGAAGAGGTCGCTGATCTCAAATTACATATGAGATGGTTCATAAATTGCCAAATTTTGGGACATGGGCCTGGTTTTGAGATTCCAAATTTTTTAAATCTTATGGTGGACAATTTTGAGTGACAGAGTGGATTCATACATTTATAATGATCAAGATTGAATTACATCACATGTTGTGTAGGCTGACGTCACATTTAAAATGCATAATGGAAGACATATCTCATGTCCATCATGAACTTTTAAAAGTCTGTCAGTTGTACGAATTGTATGTATACTATTTAATAAACATTTTGTTGAATATTTTGAAACTAATTTGACTGGATGTTGTTGCTGCCAGAGACAACAACAGCAACCAGTTAAGTTAGTTTCAAAATATTCAACGGGTTAGCTGTATAGATACTATGAAATTGGGATTCTGGGAATTCAGGATCAAGAGTATATAAATTTATCCAGCACATGCAAATCATGGACGGAGTTTAGCTAGATCTGGGCGGGGCAAAGCTAAAATGGATTTATTCATTGATCCACATGTAAAATTCCTTATGGTTGCCCTTCAACAATCTTGAATATTGCTTCTCTCCCAGTTTTGTCAGTATCCCAGCAGCGGAGTTATGTAGCTGAACACACATCTAGACAGTCATGTGAGAGCACAGGCAGACAAACCTATTACAATAGTGTCTTTGTGGTGAGACTAATCAAGTGAGGGATGTGATGTGTCGCACAAGTATCTGACATCAATAAATACATCATTTGTTAGCTGATACCGCAAACAAATGACATAGGTCCATTTCCAAAGTGGCAATGGTGTGATAGTACTAGGTCTTTTGGCTAATTTGCTCTTTAATAAACATTCTGTTGAATATTTTGAAACAAATTTGACCGCGAGTTGTTGCTGTCTGTAGCAGTTAATTAAGTTTTAAAATATTTAACAGCTTACCTGTAAAGCTACCTTGACTTTGAGAGTCTAGGAATGGAGCAATCCAGTTTTAGCTATTCCTCACCTGTCTTTAGCTAAGCTACACTCACACTTCACCCGTGACTATCAAATTCCAGAAACTATACAGGTAAGCTGTTGAATATTTTGACACTAATTTGACTGTGTGCTGCCTATGGTAGCAACAGCACCCAGTCAAATTAGTTTCAGAATAATCAACTGTTAAATAATAAAGACATACAATTCGTACAACTACGCTTACTCTGTTATCAATTAAGCATTCATGACAAACTTAGCTACATCATTCAATGACGTAATTGATAATTACATCATATGATAGTATTTTATAGACATGCGCAGTCCAATCTCGTCCACTCGGGTGACCATTGTGGCCCTAAATGGTGGATATATTATTCCCACCTTCCCACCATCACCTACCAACCTGTCTCAGGCATTAGAAGTGTGATTCTATAGACACTGCTAGAGAATATTAATATTATATCTGAAGAAGATCGAAGCAAAAAAATTTAAAAAATCTGACAAAGGTGACATAATAGTGTGCAGTGGTTATGTCAAATTATTGGCGGTCATTTGATTGGTACAAGATACATGTTTTGTTTTGCTTTAGGTGCTGGCTACAGACATGTCTAAACACATGAGCCTGCTAGCTGATCTGAAAACTATGGTGGAAACGAAGAAAGTGGCTGGATCCGGTCTGTTACTGCTGGATAATTATACCGACAGAATACAGGTAAGAAATGTTCTTCTTTAACACACAAGATTGTTCAAGAAAATTTCAATTTTCTCATAGAAAATGTCCATTTGTAGATAAGAGAAGACTATTTTTGAAAATTTCAACATATTTCCTGTATGGTTGCCTTGAATATAGGGAATTTATCGGTGAAAGGGTTAAAATCTACCACAGATACTCATTTGTGTGTGTGTTGTAATATTTAAGGCTTTTATATGCTAGTTCCCAATGCCAGGGTCTAGACTCACACCTGGCCTTTATGGTTTCTGTTGAATTCTTGTGAATTCTTGTGAAGTCGGTTTGTGCATTAGCTTGTGTCTCTGTGTGTGTGTGTGTGTGTGTGTGTGTGTGTGTGTGTGTGTGTGTGTGTGTGTGTGTGTGTGTGTGTGTGTGTGTGTGTGTGTGTGTGTTGATCGTTGTCTCTCGATTTTGTCTCATGTTGCTGTTCTTGTCCATGGCTTTTCTGTTGCTCCTCATGCTTGGGCGTGGGTGATGGAGATGGGCTAACCTGGACCTAACGGGGGTGGGGAAGGGATGGGGTAGGTGCTGGGTCAGGGGGGGGGGGGGAGTAGGTGCGTACGGTCTTATGACCTGATGTACCCAATGGGTGGGGGGGGGGGGGGTTTGGGGGGGGGGGGGGGGGGGGTGGTACAGATACTCATTTACATTCCAGTAGTAAATAATCAAAAATATTTTCTTGGCTTGCAAATGGATGCTGACTAAATCATTTTAAATACTTGACTCCTGTTGACCGTTAAATGAATAAGATGATTTGCTCATAGGTTATGCAATAACCCTTTAACCCTCAAATTTATTCAAGAAAATTTCAATTTTGTCATAAACAATGTCCATTTGCAGACCAAGAAGACTATTTTTGAAAATATACCACTGGAATGACTGACTCTGTTATCGAGCCAGTCATTCCAGTGGTAAATTTTCAAAAATAGTCTGCAATGGGGCATTTCTCAAGACCACTGCAGAAGCAGTTGTTGGCTGATATGAGGGTTAAAGTGTTAGCTGTCTGACTGCTGCAAGACTCCAGACAATTTCAATGGGCAATAACTCTGGCCCTCCTGAATATATTGAAAAGAGTTTCACAGCTTAGCCACAGACAACTTTCAGTTAAATTGTTTTCAAAATATTCAGCATGTTGTCTGCAGAAATTCAGCAGGCAGACAGTTAATGATCAAAGATAGGTAAAGAAAGTCAATGTTTTTCTAAAAGCACTTTCAGGCAATGAGGATATTTTTGTTAGCCTTTTAATGGTTAAATTTTGTCAAGAAAATTTAACTATATGCCTATTGAATGTCTGTTTACGGGCCAAGAGAATACAGTTTTTGAAAAGTTATCACAGGAATGAGTGGCTCGGTTATCGAGCTAGTCATTCTAGTGGTAAATTTTCAAAGGTTTTATTCTCTGGGACTGTAAATGGACATGCCACAAGACCGTAACAGAACCCAGTTTTGGCTGGCTTGACCATTAAGGGGCTAAATATCTTGGTTATTGAGCCGGTCATTCAAGTGGGGTATATGCAGGTAATATGGGTCTACTTGCCTATTTCTTAACCTCCCAACATTAAACACCAGGCATGACAAATCCTTTATGGTCTTGCCAGACACCCTGATGGCTATGTTAAAGCTAATTTGACATGAATATACCTTACAGTCAAATTAATTTTAATCTAGCCAAAAGATATGTAACTTTCCTATTTCTCTCCATTAGATCTTGGTCTCTAGCAGGTGTTGAGAAATGTTCATTTACAAGCCAAGAAAACTTCTTGATAATTCATACCACTGCAATTGTTGGGGTGATAATAGGCTCAGTCATTGTAGTCGTAAATTCTCAGAAATACTTTTCTCTTGGTCTGCAAATCTATATTTCTATTGTTCCTTGACCAATACTGACTATTAAAGGTTAAGCCTTTCACTAATAAATTCCTTGTATGTTAATCTCAGGACATTAATTACTTTTCAACACTGAAATCGCATTATTTCCAGTGCAAGGCAACCACATAGTAAAGCTGTTGAGTATTTTTACCCGTTCAAAAATTAAAATTAAAGTTAATATGACTGAAAGCCAGTGCTGCCTAAGGCAGCAATGGCTTCCAGTCATATTAATTTTAAAATATTCAACAGAATATGCTATACATCATTAAAGAATTTAATTGTTCAGGGATTTGTCATTGAACGGGTTAAAATACTTAACAGCTTTACTATGTTGTTGCCTTGCACGGGAAATAATGTGATTTCAGTGTTGAAAGTGTTAAAATGAGTTATTCTGTATTTGTTCAAAATTGCTACATTTAATATGTCCATATAAAAACAAAATTCTAGATTAATACAATTCTAATTATTTAATTTTATTTGTAAGTATGGAGATTATAGTCACTGTGTTATGAGGCAGCAGTGCCACCCTCACCTCCACCCCTGAGACATGTTAATATTTGAAAAGATTGCATTTATTTAAAGATTTTGTTCAATTTTCAGGTGTTGCAGAATATGGTGCATTGCTCGGATCTAAGTAATCCAACAAAACCTCTTGAACTCTATCGTATGTGGGTGGATCGAATTATGGATGAGTTTTTTCGCCAAGGTGATATGGAGCGTGAGAAGGGATTTGATATCAGCCCGATGTGTGATCGCCACACAGCGACAATCGAGAAATCTCAGGTAAATATTAATTACAAATATCTTGTGATTTCAGGATCTCAGCATGTTGACATTGTTTAAATTACATTGATCTAAATTTAAGGGATCCGATCTGTGACTCAAATATCTGACGTCGTAATCAGGTATGTCACAGGTTAGTTGATGTCACAACCAAAATGCTGTATAGCTCCGTCACGAAAATGGAAAAGTCTGTCGGGAAGTGTATGAATTGGATGTCTTTGATGAATTTACAATTGAATGAAGATTGTGTTGAATATTTTGAAACTAATTTGACTGAGAGCAATTGCTGCCAAATACTTGTATACTTACATGTACCTTAAAGTGTAGATTCGGGTAATTCAGGTTTCACCCTTTCAAATCGATTGTAACAACGTAAAAAGCGGGCGCGCATAGCTAGCAATGGATCACACTATTGATCCTTTTCATCCTGAACAACCAAAAGTCTTTTAGTTCAAATCTCATGAATTTTTTAAAAACAATTTTATGGAAAGTCATCAGTGTCTGCAATGTAAGCATCTTTCAGTCACATTGTTTTCAAAACACTCAGTATCAGCAGGTATGTCATGCTAGGGGAGTGTCTACCTTATGCACACTTTTACAGGGACACATATCCAGGCAAATACAAAGCAATATACCACCCTCCAGGAATAAATATTAATGGCATGATTTTTAATGGCTGTTTCAATCACTAATTTGTTTAAAAAAAAAGGTTAGTAGAACCTCCAAATTGCTAGTTTCCCAAATTCATTACCAGTTAATGCAACATTTAGCCAAACAAAACAACAATGATACTACAATCCTTATTATAAACATCTCATTAAGCCACTCAAGCTGGCCAAAAAGAGCTTCTGAAGTGGTCTTGAGGAATATCCATTTGCGCGCCAAGAGAAAACTTTTTTTAATTTACCACTGGACTGACTGGCTTGTTAACTTGGCCAGTCATTCTCGGACAAGCTATTAGTACTAACTGAAATAAGTTGGCTTTACTATGTAGCTTGACAGACAGGTTGCGGTCTTCAGTAAGCTGCTCATTCAGAATTTTCTAGTTTGACAACTAATATAATACCATCAGCACTAATCTGTTCTGGTCAATGCAACATTCTGCAGTCAAATCCACTCATTTGTCCTGAATTTGAGGAAAAATACAGACAACAATTTTAACATTTAAATTTGACGTTCTGATTCATTAATATCTTTCCCGAACATCCACATTACTTAATTGCCAGAGAATGATGTTAAAATGATCCAGATACTAATATGAAATTTACAATATTTGATTTTAATAATAGAATTATAGATACTTTGTGATAGATTGGATGTGTGAGTCTGTTTAAAATCGGTGAAAACCGACATGAAACCAATCTAGCATCTATTTAATAACCAGTTGAAGGTCTAGAGTGCCATGATTACTTTAACTTTGATTGAAAAGGAGCCTAACTACTGCTATTGCAAACCCTCGCCCTCCCATTTTTGTCACGTTGTAAAGTGTCTTCTTTGGATCATGTTATGACATGCTATGTCACATATTTGCACTCATATTTCTGCCAGTATTCTGTAACGGAAATATTAATATTAATATACTATTAATGAGGGGGTGGGATGGGGGTATTCCTGTAGCTGACCCAGTGCGACCAGAACAGGATATGATTTCTATACCCCCCCCCCCCCATGACACCTGTGACAACACGCCCTTCAGAATTTCACTAATCCACACTTTGTGGTTTGGTTGTAAAACCAGACTGGATATCCCTGTCCGGTCCTTTGTCCACTCCTCTGACATCGCTGGTTGACTGATTCCTGTCTGCATGGTTTCGGTCCTCATTGATATTCATGAAGCCCAGTGTACCTATCCTGTGCCCGCTTGTGTCGAGGCACCCAGGGCATGTCCGGCCCAAGCAGGGACATGATAGGTAGTGACCAACTGACCAATGGGATACGTCGTAATCGCCCTTTTAATCACAGATCCACATTATTCTGGCATCAGTTCGCTTCGCAGTTTGCTATGCTTCTCGCCTTTCTAGAAATCCCTCCCACCCACCCGAATGCTGGAATTACCCGTGCCATCAGTCAATATGACCCATTGGTCACAAATTTCTCTCCGTCTATTTGCCCGCAGCATTGCAGTGCTTAATCATTTGTATGTACAGGATTAACAATATGACGTGTATTGTTAAATATAGGTATAATTAGTTTATTATAATTAGTTTAGTTTATATATAGAGGACCATGGATTATTAACTCATTTCAGTGCTATAGGCTCATATTATGTCCTGGGACCCTGTGTCCCAGGAATCCTAAGGGTTAATAAATCTATGTTTTTTCTCATGTCTCACCAAACCAACTTGTTTGTCTTACTGTGTTATCAGCCTTTGGGTGGGTCGGAGGGTCTCCTCCCCGCCCCTTAATTAATAGTTTCTATATTGGCCCTCATGCTTCACACTCAGGTAATGTTCAAACTGATAAAGAATACTGGGTGACAGACAGACACTAAATAAGAGTCTTGACTAAAATAAGTAATTGTGAAATAATACCTTTTCCCTTTAGCTACCCGTTCATCATACACAACTATCTTTGTTCTCTGCAGGTTGGTTTTATCGACTATATTGTTCATCCGTTGTGGGAGACATGGGCTGATCTGGTGTACCCAGACGCTCAGGATATTCTCGATACGCTGGAAGATAACCGTGACTGGTACCAGAGTATGATTCCAATCAGTCCTTCCACGTCCTTCTCATCGAATAGCAGGACTCCCCCAGTGCGAACACTAAGAGGCGATGAAACAAAGTTTCAGTTTGACATAGATGAAGAGGACGATGACGTTGGAGAACATAGTTCTTCATGCTCAGACTCGACATCAACCCCAAACAGCAGTGTAGTGTTCCGATTACGTGGCTCTGGCACACCAGATGATCTCAGAGAGCGTGATGAAGAGGAAGAGGAGGCTGAGCAAACAACAGTGAAAAAACTTCCAGTTCAGATCCCGAACATTTCCACTAAACTCAGCAAATCGTCCGATTCAGTCACGTCCAAAGGCTCAACTAAAGTGTCGTCATTTTTTCGTAGATAAACATACGTGATACGTTAGCAGCAGCAATATCTAGGATATAACTTAATGCTAAATGTGTAGTTAGCACACCGCTGATAAATAATAATAATAATAATAATAATAATAATAATAATAATAATAAAATTGCTTTTTGTTCTAAAGCAGCAGCACATTAGAAGGCACAGCTTTCTAGCATAACACACACATATCTTGTGATATTCTCTCCTCTTTATTATTGTTATAATTATTATTTGTTATCACTTCCACTATTTTATACTAATCTTATTTCTGATGTTATAGTGTTTTTCTTGAGAACCGTGATAAATATTATATACCCTTGAAGACTGGCATTAAGAAGTGACACTAGCTTTCGATGTTATTCATTCGAGACGTGCGTGTTGGCATCAAAGTGTTGATGTGAATATCTGCGGACTATGTTTTCGATGGGCCTTAACTCTAGATATGCATAATATTTTGAAAACAATTTGGATGAGAGTTGTTGGTGGCTAAGCCACCAACAACTTTCAGTCAACTTGTTTTCAAAATAGTATGCAGGTCCAGAGGTATTGCCCATTGAAATTGTTTGGTGGCTTGCAGCAGTCAGCCAGTTAATCAGAGACCTGGAGCTCTAATGTAGCTGTGTATATATGTCCAGATATCCTCAGCTGCTGGTCGCACAGTGAGGCCGCTACATAATGCTCAGAAATGTTAATTGTAAGAAAATGTTTATTCGCAAAAATTTGGAATTGAGATAACAAGCAGATAAATGGCTGCATCTATTGAATTGAGTTCATAATGAAATACAATCTTACGCCACTTTATCCAATATTTTATGCAACCTAGATATAATGGAGTGAAATATGAAAGCTAGTTATCTTATTGAAAACAAATTGACTGACAATTCTCAACGCCTAAGTTAACAATGACATTCAGCCATATTTATATTTATTTACAAATTAATAATTACTAAAGGTTTAATTAAATAAACAGCACAGCGGATTCAATATTTTCAGATTTGAATTTGAACTAAGGAATCCTTTTGAAACTACTTTTGACTGGAAACTTTTGCTGCTGACAAAATCTTAATCGCAAAGAATTTATCATTTTATCTGGGCTGTAGAGTTGACTGATGTAACTATGAGATATTGAATTCACAGTTCTCAGAATTGGTCAATAAAATCATAACATTTGCTTATTGAACATCTATTCACAGGTCAAGAAGTTATTTTTTAAAGATTTATCGCTTGAAATGTGGTAAATTAAACATAACATTTTTCTCTTGGCCTGTAAATGGACCTTCAGTCATCAAACATTTAGATTGCTTTGACTACTCACGATCATTACAGGCTTGATATAAACTGGTTGCAATTAACCCTTTCACAGATGAATTCCCTATGTCTAAGTTTCCAGGCAAATATACAGGTAAACTATTGAATATTTAGAAATTAATGCCCTAGGCAGCAACGGCTTCCAGTCAAATTAATTTCAAAATATTCAGCGGAATAAGTTTTATATTGTAAAGAATTTAGTTTTTCAGAGATTTGTCAGTGAAAGGGTTAATATTGGATTTTTGGATCATAAGATGCTGGTTGTCAAAGATGGACGATCATGTGACTCCTTATCTCCAAGAATCCAAATTGTTTGCCCCCTCCCCCCATCCCCCCATCCCCACAAAGCAAGTGTCTGCAATAGACAGGTCTGCCTTGTTTGCGGAGTGTTTCTGTTAACACGTAATAGAGCACCTCTACTGCCAGAAATGATGCATCTAGAATGTGTTCATTGCCAATCTATGATGAATGTGACAGCGTGACAGTTATTAACATAAGTGGACCAGGTGTGTATTATGTGATTTGATCCAAATTTGCATTTGAATCAAAGTTGAATCCTGTAAGAACCAAATTGTTTGTTGTTGAGAAAGTAAACACAACAGCAGGGGTGTTTTCGTGACTGAAGGTGTCAGTGGTTCACTGATGGTGTCAGTGGTTCATTGCGTTCTGGGAGTGGAGGATTTACTAACATGGTTAGTCGAACCAGAAACTGAGTTTTGACCTTGGTTCATTGTTGCAATGGTTACTGGTTCGTAAATTTTAACATGGCTGTGCCCAGCTAGATTTTACAACTTATTTGAAAGCTGAAATCTCATCAAAATTTGAGTGGATGCTGTCATGCATGATTTACTTAGAATTTGTAGAATAAATTGAAATACAATCAAATTAATTGCTAAATTTAACACAATTTAGAATGTTTGCGTTCAGAACATTGCCAAAAAATTATGATCATCAAGCTGACTGTCAATTCGCATAAATCTTGTTTTGGCATTTCTGTTTTGTATCCAGTACGTGATTCGAACCAAGTCAGCAAATTCACTGATCATGGTAGTCACAAAAACTCTGCCAAGATCTGAAGACAATGACGAGAGATAGGGTACATTTAACCCCTTGAACCCTGAAGTCCCAGAATCTCAATGTCAAGAGAAGCATACAGGAAAGCTGCTGAATAGTTTGAAACCAATTTGACAGGAACGTGCTGCTGGCAGACAGCAGCAGCTCCCAGTCAAATCACTTTCAAAATATTCACCATAATATTTCATATGTCATAAAATAACTTTACTATTTGTGTTTAAAGTGTTAATTGATATTATCTTGATCTCTCTGGGATCTCTTCATGCTATTGCAGGTGCCTCTCACTCCCGCTCCCATCCCATATCGTACTTGCATGCTTTTGATGTCTGTGCTAAGTTCACAAAACCTCATAAGTATAAACAATGAGCTGGGGTCAGTCAACTTTCGCCAATGAAATTGCTTGATAAGAAATAAAGGAAATCTGATATGTTATGTCACTTAATCGGAGATCAAAAGACTGTAAGTATGGTCACGTAAGGACAGAACAGTGGAACTATGTCAGAAGGCGTATGTTCATACGATGCTGGGATCTGTGACTGAATGTTATGCTTTGACACTAAGTGGTATTCTTTGTACTATCTTTATGACTCTGATAAAATTTACATATCAAAAGAGTGGAAAAGGATTTGTTGACTGCTTGCTATCTATTAACTGTGTGACTGCTGCAACCCACCAGACAATAATTTGATTGGG
Source organism: Chaetoderma sp. LZ-2023a (assembly GCA_034401795.1). Lineage (NCBI taxonomy): Eukaryota > Metazoa > Mollusca > Caudofoveata > Chaetodermatida > Chaetodermatidae > Chaetoderma > Chaetoderma sp. LZ-2023a. The sequence continues at coordinate 62,265,255 of CM067369.1, read as the reverse complement.
CCTGGACCTGCTGAATACATTAACAAACCATTTTCGACTAAGTTGTTGGTGGCTTATCCCCCAACAACTTTCAGTCAAGTCTTCAAAATATTCAGCATATCCAGAGCTAAACCCAATAGAAAATGTAATCTGCAAAAATTCAGCAAGCAGACAGTTAATACAGATAGTAACAGTGAGGGAGTTGTTAGTGCATGCGCACTGGCTAAATGTGTTACTGTTTGATCTGCTATGTACATGTATGACAAATATTTATTAGATACATATCAGGATGATATTACGCTCTGCCGTATGGCTCATGGACGTGTGCTTCATGGACAGGTATATAATCATGTGTTCTAGCCTGGTGTGTCATAACATAATTTCATTGACTGCTTATGATCATTACAAAGAAGGAAATGAGGAAATTAAAATCAAATTAAACCAACCTTGCATTCCGTAGCGAAAACGTTCCAGAGCGCTCTGCAAGTGCAAAATCGGCTTTTCTTTTTTTGTATATTATATGATGTAATTAATGCGAAAACAGTAGATTTTCAATGGTTTGCAGATTAGCAAAATGTTTTGAAACGTTTTCCATATGGAACGCAATGGAGCTGTCGGGCAAGAGAAGAAAACAAGCAAGATAGGAATGGGTTTTAAAGCATGCGTAGATGCAGGAAGATTTTAGTCTCCAGCCTTAGGACACAAATGCCCCCAGATGCAACAGTACATTGTACACGTGCTAAGATGATCGTTATAGTACAGCTTAGAAATAACATGGATGGTTTCCCAAACCAAATAAGATGTACTGTTGAATATTTTTAGCATAATGGATCTTTCCAGTTTATCCATCAATCATATGACATTATAATCAACTACGTGATGCGTAAAATAACGTCATAATCAATTATGTCATGAATGACTAGCTAAGTTCATCACGAATGCTTAATTGATTATGGACTAAACATTATTGTATGACTTGTACGTCTTTATTATTTAATAAATGTTCTGTTGGATATTTTGAAACTAACCTGACTGGGCGCTGTTGCTGCCAGTCAGATTATAGTTTCAAATTATTCAATAGCTTACCTGTATAGTTTTCTGGAAATTGAGAGTCAGGGAGTGCAGGCATCGATTGATCCCCACATGTGCAAAGCGTTGGTGGATCTGAGCTAGCAGTAGGCGGGGCATAGCTAAAACTGGATTTGTCCAGTAGATTGGAAGACAGTGCTGCCTGCCTATAGAAGCAATGTCACCCAATCTAATTTTGTTCAAAATATTCAACAAAACATTTACTAACAAGCTTTGTTTTTGTATTGGAAACATGTTAAGTTATTTATGAGATGCACTGTATATAAATATAGGTCATATGAGTAGTGTGTCCTCAGGTCTGACATGAAGCTGTTGTTGCCATAATTAGGCAGTAAGCACTTCC